>CM042407.1:28182284-28782284 GCA_023634145.1 Thymallus thymallus | reverse complement strand
GCCTCTGGGGTGCCAGGAGGATCACATGGGTCACGTGCCACATATCCCTCAGAGAGTTTGCTGCATGCACCAATGCCAACGATATTCTCAGCAGACACTCTAAATTCATATTCAATACCTTCCTCCAAAGGAGTAGATTTAAATCTGCAGTATTGGATGAGGGATTTATTGATCTTTGTCCAAAGGATACTGTTCTTTTCCTTTCTCTCAATGTGATAGCCGAAAATGACACTGCCTCCATCTGAAATTGGTTTGTGCCATTCCACAACCATGTAATCCTTAGTGTATGAAGATACGTAAGGTGTTCCTGGTGGTCCTGGCTCCTTGAAGGGATACTGGGCAAGGACAGGTTCAGAATCAATAGCATAACTTTTGCCATATCTGTTTTCAGCACAGATCCTAAATTGGTATTCTGCACCTGTTTTTAGATTTGTCACTTTCAGAGTATTTCTTGCCACAGTGGCAGAGACTACAACCCAGTTGGTTGTGGTTGTGTCTCTTTTCTGGACAACATAATTTGAGATTGGGCAGCCACCAGTGTATGAGGGTGGTTCCCAGGAAAGTGTGATACCTTCAGCACTGACGTCATCCATCTTGATTGGGCCTGTTGGTGGGCCAGGTTTATCCAGTGTGATTACTTCAATGGTGGCATCTTTGGAGCCATGCATATTGGTAATATTAATACTATACAATCCAGCGTTGTCTTTTGTTGCTTCTTTGATGGTTAAATGTGTATTGCGTGCACTGTCGACAATATTAACTCTGGTGGTCTGTTTCAGGGCAGCACCATCCTTTGTCCATGTAATGACTGGTTTAGGATGTCCAGCAATGGGAACTTCAATCTTCAGATCATAGCCGACCTGTACACTATACTGTGTCAATTTAGGTCTTATGTCAGGTTCAATGACAAGGTCCTTTACTACTACTGGATTTGCCAGAAGTCTAGAGTCACTCTTTCCTTTGCTATTGACAGCAATTACTCTAAATTGGTACTCCTCTCCTTGGGCTAAGCTAGTGACAGTAGTTTCAAGGTATTTACATTGAGCACATAATGTCCATTTGTCACTATCCTTGGCTTGCATTTCAATCTCATAATGGCTTATTCTGCTGCCTCCATCATGATCTGGTTTCTCCCACTTAAGAGAGACACTGTTACGTGTCACGTCCAGAACTGTTACTTTACCGGGAGGTTGAGGTACCTCTGAAATCTTTAGGGGTTCTGGGGTCTCTGCAGGTAAGCCAATGCCCCACTCGTTTTCAGCAAGAACTCTGAAGAAATAGATACTTCCCTCCACAAGTGGTTCAATCTTCCATGACATCTTGTGACAGGTTGTGACAGGGGAATACACTTTTCTAGTACTTTCTCGTTTTTCAACATGATATTGCTTAATTTTAGAGCCACCATCCAAAATAGGTGGCTCCCAAGTAAGGGTGACTGAGTTCTTTGTTATCTCCTTGATAGTGAAATTTGCAGGCATACTAGGTGAATCAAGTACTCTGACACTGATGAAGACAGATTTAACTCCACTGGAATTCTCTGCAGTAACAGTGTACTTGCCAGTGTCAAATCTGTCAACATTTTCAATCAGAAGTGAGGCGTAACTGCTTGTATTGTCAATCTGTGCTGTCTCCTTGAGTTCTCCATCAGCCTTTCCCCATTTCAGTTCAGGAGCAGGCCGTCCCCTAACAGGAACAAACAACCTAAGAGCGCTTCCAGCTCTGACATTAATCATCTTCCTCATGTCAGCGTCAAGCTCAAGATCTGGTGCTTCCAATTTCTCCTCTAGAAGAACTGATCCAGGGACATCTGCATGCTCGCCAACACCAACCTTATTTATGGCACAGACTCTGAATTTATACTCGTGCTTCTCTAGTAGTTTTGTAACTGTACATTTTGTGTTTATGATTCCAGCAGGTGGAGTGCACATTGTCCATTCATCAGATGCTCCTTCACAGGCCTCCACTAAGTATCCTTGAATCTCACAGCCACCATCATAGATAGGTTTGCCCCATGACAAGGTCACAGATGTTCTTGTTGTGTCAATCACTTTGGGATTATTTGGTGGACCTGATGTGAAAACAGCATCCAATGCTTTATAGTAAATAGTGGGTTTACTTGGTTTACCAACTCCAGCAGCATTCTCAGATGAAACTCGGAACTCATAGCTGCGGTTCTCAAGAAGACCTGCTACTCTGAAGCGCAGCTCACTCACTGTACGCTTATTGCATCTGGTCCAGCGCACACCTTCTTTATCACGCTTCTCAATGACAAATCCAGAAATGGCATTGCCACCATCATTTTCAGGTCTTTCCCAGGTTACCACTATTGAATCTTTTGTGATGGTAGAGACTTCCACATCCGTTGGTGGATCAGGTGTCACAAATTGATTCCTGGAAATCATTGGCTCAGATTCAAGAGGCTCGCCATTTCCGTATTTGTTTACAGGAATCACTCGGAAGACATACTCATTTCCAGGAACAAGTTTTATGATCTTCAGATTTAGAGTCTGCACTTTAGATTCAACCAGAGTCCAAACCAATCTGCTAGTCTCTCTCTTCTCAACGATGTAATGAGAAACATCACTACCTCCGTCTTGTGCTGGTGGTCTCCAGGCAATACAAGCCTTTTCACTTGTGACTCCATAGATAGAAATTGGGCCTCCTGGTGGACCAGGTCTGTCCAACACTTTGACATTGATGTTCACTGACTTCTCTCCACCTACATTTTTCAAAAGTAGGATATATTGGCCTCCATCAACACGGATTGCCTCCTTAACACTCAACGATGCTTTAAAAGCGGTGTTCTTTATTTCAAGGCGTGCAGCATCCTTTATTTCTATGTTGTTCTTCATCCAATGGACTGAGGGCACAGGTTTGCCAAAAATATCTGCACAAAGATTGAACGATTCACCAGCCATTAGAACAACTGTTGAAGAATACTTTGAGTCAATCTCTATTTTGGGAGGATCAACTTCATCCTTTGCTGTAACAGACCCAGTGCTCTCGGATGGAAGACTGAAAACACCTGCTGCATTTCTTGCAATGACACGGAACTCATAGCACTGGTTTTCAACTAAGCCAGTCACAACAAATTGGGTCTCAATGACATTGGCGAAACTGGACTTCATCCAGCGCCCTTCAGGCAGCTCTTTCTTCTCCACAATATAGCCAGTGATTTTGCTACCTCCATCTAACTCTGGCTTAGTCCATTGGAGAGTGACAGCTCCTCTTGTGACAATGACAGCTCCAGGCTTGCCTGGCCTGTCACAGGGATCTCTTGCTACACGAATTTCTGACAATTTGCTAGCTTTGCCAACCCCAACAATATTTTCAGCATAAACTCTGTACTCATATTCGATACCTTCGTCAAGACCACCGAGCTTGAACCTCAAGTCTGGGATCAGCTGTTTGTTTTGTTTCACCCAGAGGAGGCTGTTTCTCTCCTTACTCTCAAGGTGATATCCCAAAATCTTGCTCCCACCATCACTACCAGGCTTCTCCCATACAATAACCATGCTGTCCTTTGTAGATGATTGTATAACTGGGGTCCCTGGAGCGCTTGGGAGATCGAATGGATATTGAGCAACAATATTTTCTGATATAAGTACTGGACTCTTTCCATATCTGTTCTCAGCAGCGATCCTGAACTGATATTCACAGCCAGTCTTCAACCGAGCTGCTTTAATGGTGGTTCTTGCAACTGTTGCCGACACAATCTGCCAATTTGTGGAGGTAGTTTCCCTCTTTTCTACTACATAGTTGTTAATGGCACAACCACCTACATATGTAGATGGGTTCCAGGACAGTACCACACTGTCAGAAGTGACTTCGTCAAGAGTGATTGGGCCAGTCGGGGGACCGGGCTTATCAAGAACAACAACCGCAATGTCCACTGTTGCTTCACCAGCTGTGTTTACAAGTTTGATGGTGTACTTGCCCACATCCTCCCTACCGGCTTCCTTGACCACGAGATACAAATGTGTATCAGTGGCATCCGCATTGACTCTGGTTGTTTCTTTGAGTGCGACACCATCCTTGAGCCAGGTCGCAACTGCTTTGGGACGAGCAGCATATGGCAAATCTATCTTGAGATCGTCTCCTGCCAATACACTGAATGTGGTAAACAGCAGCTTGAATACTGGTGCAATAACAAGATCTTTGGCTACCACAGGTACACTAAGTAGACGAGGATCACTGGTTCCTTTTTCATTATGTGCTGACACACGGAACATATATTCTTCACCCAGTGTCAGTCCAAGAACAACAACCTGTGTGATTTTTGCAACCGCACACTGGGTCCAAGTTTCACTGTCTTTGCCCTGCATTTCAACAATATATCCTGAGATTCTGCTTCCTCCATCGTGATCTGGTTTTTCCCAAGACAGAGAGACACTGGTGCCTGTAACATCAACAAGAGTTACTTTGCCTGGTGGAAGGGGCTTCTCGGATACTCTGACTGCCTCAGGAGTCTCTATTGGAAGGCCAATGCCAAATTCATTCTCAGCCAAAATTCTGAAGAAATATGTGTTTCCTTCCTCCAGGCCACCAATTTTCCAGCTAGATTTAACGCATTGAGCACACACTGTGGAGTAAGCTTTTCTTGTTGATTCACGTTTCTCCACAACGTAGTTTCTAATTCTGGAGCCACCGTCAATAAGGGGTGCGTCCCACATGAGTGATACAGAGTCTCTGGTGACCTCCCTGATTATGAGGCTTTGTGGTGCTCCAGGTGTGTCCAGCACTCTGACATTCACATATGCTGTTTTGCTTCCTGAGGCGTTTTCCACTGTCAACATGTACTTTCCACTGTCAAATCGGTCAACATTTTCAACCATAAGAGCAGTAAATGATGATGTGGTGTCAATAGTTGCTCTCATAACAGGCTCTCCATTTTCTCTGGACCACTTGACCTCAGGAGCTGGTCTTCCTTTAATAGGTACAAAGAGTCTCAATGTGCCGCAAGCTCTAATGCAGACAACCTTACGAAGCTCTGCACCAAGGTCAATTTCAGGAGGAAGCAGCCTATCCTCTGCAATTGGTGTGCCAGGCACTTGTGCTGGCTCTCCAACCCCTTCACAGTTAACTGCGCAAATGTTGATTTTATAATCTTGGTTTTCTACCAGGTTAGTGATGGTAAATGATGTACCAACTAATCCCTTCTTAGGGGTACGAATTGTCCATTCATCTTCCTCTGGTAGACAGGTCTCCACAATGTATCCAATGATATCAGAACCACCATCATATACAGGTTTGTTCCATGCAACTGTAATGGATGACTTGGTTGTGTCCAAGACTCTTTGATTTCCAGGTGGTCCAGGTTGGAAGATTGTGTCTACTGCCTTGTAGAATTCACTTGAAGGACTTGGTGTGCCTAAACCAGCATTGTTTTCTGCAATAATTCTGAATTCATATTCATGCCCTGGTGTGAGCCCAGATACTTTGTACCTCAGGTCAGTTACAGTCCTCTTGTTGCATTTAACCCAGCGAAGACCGGTTTTGTCTCTCTTTTCAACAACATAGTTGAAAATGCTGCTTCCACCATCGTGATCAGGGCGTTCCCAGCAAACAACCATGGTGTTCTTTGTGATGGTTGTCACCTCTGGTGTTGATGGAGCATCAGCTGGCACATATGGATTTGTAGAAACCATTGAGTTGGACTCAAGGGGCTCTCCAGTTCCATACATGTTGACAGCCATAACTCTGAAGATATACTCATTACCCTTCAACAACTTGGTAACCTTAAACCGGTTCACTTGTAAGCCTGATGCTACATTTGTCCAAGCAAGTCTACTTGTTTCACGTTTCTCAATGATGTAGTGTAGAATCTTTGCACCACCATCATGTGATGGTGGCAGCCATGACAGGATACATTTCTCAGAAGTGACGTCTGTTACAGCAAGTGGACTATCTGGAGGTCCAGGTCTATCAAGAACCTTAACATTGAAGATATGCTTTGCAAAACCACCAGGATTGCTGGCAGTTAAAGTGAATGTGCCTCCACACCTTCTTAGAGAATCTTTGTTTACTAAGGTTGTAGAAAAGTCATAGAGTTTGATTTCCAACTTTGCTGTATCTTCAAGTTCCTTCCCGTCTTTAGTCCATAGCAGTGTCGGGATTGGTCTGCCTTTTACGCTGGCAGCAAGTTTGAAGACATCTCCTGCTTTCACAACCACAGTACTATTATAGATTGTATCAACTTCAAGTTTGGGCTCTTCAATGTCATCTCTGCAAGTGATTTCCATGGATGGTAGAGATGGCTTACTGAGAGCACCAGCTGAGTTTCTTGCCATAACATGGAACTCATAAGTAGCATCCTCTGTGAGCCCGCTAACAGTGAATGTTGTCTCAAGGACATTGCTATAGTTGGCCTTAAGCCATCGTCCGTCTGGGAGTTCTCTCTTTTCTACTTGGTACCCAGTTATTGAGAATCCTCCATCACCTTCAGGTTTTGTCCACTGAAGAATCACCTCATGTCTGGTTACATTCAATACCACTGGTTGGCCAGGTGGGTCCACTGGATCCAGAGCAAAGGTAGTCTCAGAATGCTTGCTTGCCCTGCTCAAACCAGCCATGTTTTCAGCAATAACGCGGTACTCATAGGCAATTCCATCCACCAAGCCTATTGATTTGAACATGTTCCCTGCTACAAGTGCTTTGCTGATCTCCTGCCACAGGATACTGTTCTTCTCTTTCCTTTCAATGTGATATCCCAAAATGGGGCTTCCACCATTGGAAGCTGGTTCATCCCAGCTAATAGTCATGGAATCCTTGTTGAAATGGACGATTTCAGGAATGCCTGGTTGTCCTGGCACATCAAATGGATAAGCAGCAACCACTTGTTCTGAGACTATACAGGGTCCAATGCCATACCTGTTCTGGGCTTTGATACGGAACTGATATGTGATTCCTGTTGTGAGACGAGCAGCTTTGTATGTCGTACGGATAACTGTTGCTGCTAATTCAACCCATGATGTGCCTGTGGTTTCTCTAGCTTCAACAATGTAATTGTTAATGGGTACACCGCCATCATTCTCCGGACCTTCCCATGACATGAGAATGTAGTCACATGAAACTTCTTCAAGCTTAATTGGCCCAGTAGGAGGTCCTGGAATATCGTGGACTTCAACAGTAATTGTCTCTGTCGTTGTTCCAAGTATATTCTTGCCGGTCATCGAAAATGTACCACCATCGGTCCTTTTGATCTCATTGATATGGAGAGTAGTTGAAGTTGCAGTAGTATCAGTGTTGGTTCTCTGTGTCTGTTTAAGTGTGTACTCTCCTCTCTTCCATGAAACTGTTGGCCTGGGGCGACCCAGAACAGGAATTTCAACCTTCACGTTATCACCAGCTTTAGCAATGACCAAGGACTGGTAGACTCCACGCAGGTCAAACGCAGGTGCTGCTGTTTGTTCTCTAATGATAGCAGGTCTGCTTTCACGTGGATCACTTCTGCCAGAGCTGTTTACTGCCATTATGCGGAATACATACTCCATATTTTCAATGAGATCTGTGGCTGTGTAGTCAAGAGCCTTTACAGTTGTCACATGGGTCCATGTCTCTGTGTCCTTCTTCTGTGCTTCGATAACGTATCCAGTAATCCTACTGCCGCCATCATGTTTTGGCTTCGTCCATGCCAGGCTTGCCGTGTCCGCTGATACGTCAGTGACGTAAAGATTTTCAGGGGCAATGGGTGCTTGGGATGCTCTGATTGTCCCAGGTGTCTCTGCTGGCTCGCCGACGCCCAGTTCATTTTCAGCAGATACCCGGAAGTAATATTCAGAGCCTTCATCCAAGTTGTCATACTTGAAGGAACATTTCTGCCAGGTTGTACTGATTACCGTGTAAGCCTTTCTTGTGGCTTCTCGCTTCTCAATGATGTAGTTAATGATCTTTGATCCACCATCAATAATGGGGATTTCCCACTGCATGGTGATGCTTGTTTTGGTGATTTCACGTGGTATCAAGTTCACAGGTGGTCCTGGTGAATCCAGTACTCTGACGTTAACGAATCCGTCTCTCTTACCAGCAACGTTTTCTAATGACAGCATGTATTTTCCGGCATCATATCTTGTGCAGTCAGGGATAACCAGGAGAGTATACGACTCTGTAGTATCAATGTGTTCACGGCCACCTTTACCAAGAATGGCGTCATCTTTCATCCAAGTTACTTCAGGAACTGGACGTCCTTTAATTGGTACGAAGATACGAATGGATCCACGGACCCTGACAACAAGGGTTTTTCTATACTCAGCGTCAAGCTCATAGTCGGGAAGTGTCTCACGGTCTTTAAGTTCGACAATTTCTTCAACCTCTGCTGGCTCACCAACTCCCTCTGTATTCATGGCTCTGACTCTGAAATAGTAGTTCCCACCAGCCTTCAGGTCTGACAAAACATATTCTGTAATTCTCAATCTTGTGACGTCTGTGACCCAATCGTCATGTCCTTCCTTCTTGTGCTCAACAATGTATCCCGCTACATCCAGGCCGCCATCATAGTGGGGTTTACCCCAGTTGAATGTAGCAGTTGTCTTGGTGGTGTCAGTAATTCTTGGGTTGGAAGGTGGTCCTGGTGGATCTAAAAAGAAGAAATGGAAGACATATATCAAGACATATCACCTGGTATTATTATATAGATCTATTGGGTTTCACTTCATAATAACTTTAATCAATAAGCCATTATAAATTATATACAATTCATATTTATTTATTTGTACTTTATTTAACCTTCATTATTTACCAGGCAGGTCAATTAAGAACACATTCTTATTTACAATGACGGCCTGGAATAAATTATTTGTTTTGAAAATTACCCTTTGTGTTAACTTACATACAATATCCTTTGTCATTACATGGGCAGATGGATCACTGGGTTCCCCAAAGCCAGCTTTGTTCTCTGCAGTTACTCTGAATTCATATTGAACACCTTCCGTCAGTCCTTGTACTTTGTAACGTAGGTCAGAGACCGTTTTCTTCGATGCTCTCACCCATCTCATTCCTCTTCTCTCTTTCCTCTCAACCTGATAACCTCTAATATCACTTCCACCATCTTTAACTGGCCTCTTCCAGAAAATGGTGACAGCGTTCCTGCTGACATTGTCAATCTCTGGGACTCCAGGTGGGCCTGGTGGGCCTAGAGAAAAAGAGGAGCAAAATACATTAACAATGATGTGGAAATAATGACAGTACCGTGAATAGAATATTCTGAATATTCATGCAACTTACCAAAGCTGTCAACCATTTTGACTGGGCCGGATTGTGTCCCATCACCAGTGCCATACTGGTTCACTGCAGACACACGGAAGATGTACTCATTGCCCTTGATCAGCTTGTGTGCAACAAATCTGCAATCAAAGATATTTTCAGCAAGTTTGGTCCAGAGAAGACGGCTTGTTTCTCTCTTCTCCAGTGTGTAGGATTTGATTGCGCAGCCACCATCCTCTTCTGGTGGCAGCCATGTCAATGTGCACTTCTCAGCTGACACACTGCTAGCTTCAATGGGGCCTGGAGGTCCAGGGATATCAAGAACCTTGACCTTAACATGTTCTTCTCTGATACCGAAAGGATTACTGACTGTAATTGTGTACTCTCCAGTGTTCTTCCTGCTGGCATATTTAATATACAACATTGAAGTAGTTGGAGTGCTTGTGATCTGGACAATATCTGAGGTCTTGAATTCTCTTCCTGCCTTGGACCACACAGCTGTAGGTGTAGGATTGCCAAGGATCTTGGAAGCAGATACCACAATGGTGCCCCCAGCTCTGACAGAGACACCTTCCTTCATGTCTGGATCGATAGTGATGCTTGGTGGTTCTGTGAACAAATGAGGAAGACAAATTAGGCTACTGTCCATGTCCTAGTTTAGTATGTATTCTACTGGCTTTGTCTTGAAGTAGAAAAAAAAACGTACCATACTCATCTTTGCAGATAAGTGTATCAGTTTGCTCTGAAGGAACACTGATTGCGCCAGCTGCATTCTTTGCTCTGATTCTGAATTCCATGCTGCTGCCTTCCGTCAGGTCTGGCACAGTAAACGCAAGGCCTTGGACATTGATATGATTTGCTTTCATCCAGGTCTTTCCTGGCAATTCCAGTTTTTCAACCAGGTAGCCAGTCAGTTTGTGTCCACCATCGTACTTGGGTGCAGTCCACATAAGTGTTACAGTGTTTCTGGTTACATTGATGACATCAGGCTTACCAGGAGGATCTGTGGAGGAACAAAACAGCCAGTAAATCAAGATTAGAGTACATGTTGACGGAATTCATATGATATCAATAGGACAGAAAGACAAAGACAATGAAAAAAAAACGTACCAATTGGATCAAGGGCGATGACTGGTTCTGTTGCCCTGCTTGGCCTTCCTAAACCGGCCGCATTCATTGACATGACTCTGAATTCATACTCCAGGCCTTCAATCAGTCCAGCCACTCTGCAGTCCTTTACCCTAATAGGGGTCTTAGTGGCTCTCTTCCACATCAAACTGTTCCTTTCTTTGTATTCGACATGATAGCCTGCAAAGATAATAATAATAACAATACATTATTATTTACCATTCAGCAAATGCTTTCCACAGTAATATCATGAATAGTTCATTGTCCATGTCCATTTTCCTTACAGTCCATGGAAAGTCTATGGATTACTAAAAAGACTGTTTGCATAATTACCCGTGATTGGTGAGCCTCCATTTTCTTTAGGATCAGTCCAATTCAAAATGGCCGACTCATGGCGAATGCTCATAATCTCTGGTGTTGCAGGTGCATCAGGCACATCTGGTGAAACAAGAATGTTTTGTGAAATTATTGCCATATAGTACATCAATCAATCATCAAACTATTGACGAATACAGATTTCTGAAGTCCTAATAATTCTTTCTTTCAAACATTTTATTTTATAATTTCAATATATGACAAGAACTCACTGAAGGGATGCTGAGCCACCACTGGGTCAGATTTGAGGAATTCTCCAACTCCATATTTGTTTTCTGCGAACACTCTGAAGATGTATTCAGTACCATCATGGAGCCTGGTAACTCTCATAGTATTCTTCTGGATAGCAGATGCCACAGTAGCCCACTTGTTGGCTGTTGACCGCCGCTTCTCAAGAATGTAGTTGGATATTTCAGTGCCACCATCATCCTTTGGTGGACCCCAATCCAGAGTGATTCCATCGGCAGTGATTTCATCAAACTTGAATGGTCCTGTTGGGATTCCTGGTTTTCCAACCACCTTAATCTGCATCTTTGCTTCTTTGACTCCTGCAGTGTTTCTTAACAGGATAGTATAATTTTCCGCATCACCTCTCTGGCAATCACGGATGAGCAAAGTTGTCAAAGTAGGTGTAGATTCAACTGACATTCTTCCACTGTCTCCCAGAGAAACATGTCCCTTCTTCCAGATAGCTGAAGGAGCTGGTTTGCCAACAATAGGGACGTTGATACGGACTGTGCTTCCCTCCTTGGCAACATAGCACAGATCTGGGATGCCACTCAGGTCACAGTCAGGTGCAACTGCAAGTTAGGAACACAATACTTATCAATCTATGAATCAGGTAATATTAATGAAATACTAAAATATAACACATTTATGCTAGAACAATTAGGAACAGTTGATTAAAACTTGAAGATTACCAATAGATATACGTATCTAAAATGGCCATGCATTTAGTCTCTGGTGTATTTTATGAGTGGTTTAATAGCCTAGCTAATTAACACTGGACTACTGGACTTACCGATTTGATCTTTAGCAATCACAGTGAGCTCCGAAGGTGGACCCTCTCCAGACTCATTGATTGCTTTCACCCTGTAAGAGTACTCCTTTCCTTCTTCAAGTTCAACTATCATGTGTGACATGACCTTTCCTTTCACTAGCTCCGTATACTTCTCTTCACCTTCCTGAAGCTCCAGAAGATAGGCGCTTATGTGACTTCCACCATCACTGATTGGCTTTTTCCAGCCAATATGAATTGAATCTTTAGTGATCGACAGTGCTTTGAAATCCATAACTGCTCCAGGTAGTTCTGAAATACGTTAACAAGGTAATTTGATTATTAACAATAAATAAAAAAAAAAAAACATTTAACATCTAATAGTAAAAAAAACACATGATCACATCCAACAAAACATACCTGAAGCTCTTACAACTCCGGCAGTCTCACATCCTTCTCCAATACCATAGTTATTTTCAGCCAAGACTCTGAAACAGTAGGCCTGTCCAGCTTCCAAGTTAGGAATCCTGAAAGTAGATTTGGGGCATTTGGCTATGACACAGGACCATGCCTTCCTCTCTGCAAGACGCTTCTCAACAATGTAACTCTTCACTGGGCTTCCTCCATCAATCAGAGGAGGATCCCATCCGATGGATGCATGGTTCAGAGATGTTTCCTTCACAATCAGATTCAGTGGTGGACCAGGAGTATCTATAGAAAAAATAATACATTATATTACTTTATGACATTATGTAGTAGATAAAACCAAACTTTGTTTCTCAAAATAATATTATCTTAAGACAAGAATCATAGTCTACCTAGGACCTTCACGACGATAGTGTAAGACTTCTTTCCACTCTCGTTTTCAAGAGACAAAACGTATTTGCCAGCATCATATCTGTTGATATCCTCAATGTACATAATGGTATCCCATTCAGTCGTTTTGATCAAGACTCCTGCTCGTTCTTTGAGGTTGGCATTGACCTTGGTCCACACCACCTTGGGTGGGGGACGTCCTATCAGTGGCACATAGAGTCTCATTGTGACTCCGGCTCTCAGGACCAGTGCCTTGCGAAGGTCTGCATCCAGCTCAGCATCAGCGGCAACTACAAGTTAAAATAGAAAGTAGTAGAGAGTTAGACGATACATGGATGTATTTTAGTTGAATAGATAGTAGTGCATTGTGTGGGTTACTTAGTTTAGTAATTGTTCTGTACAGACTTGAGAGTATTATGATAATGTTGACGTACTCAGGATGTCTTTGGCCTCGTGTTTCCCAGGAACTTCACTTGGCTCACTGTATCCGATCTTGTTCACGGCAAAGACACGGAACACATATTCTGTTTTATCAATGAGACCAGTAACCAGGAACTTGGTTGCTTGCAGCTTTTTGGGCACATTGCACTTCGTCCAGTCTTCTGCATCAGCTCTTTTGCACTCGACAAGGTAGCCAAAGATCTCACAACCACCATCGTAAGCAGGCTTCGTCCAAGACAAGCTAATGGTGCTATGTGTTGAGTCAATGACTTTAGGGAAAGCAGGTGGTGCAGGTGGATCTGAAGAAGGAATAACATAAGACAATGTCAGCGAGAAGTGTGGAGACATGATTTAAGTGAGCCTATGTGGTTGTAATACTTACACACTGGATCCACGGCAAGGGCAGCATTGGATGCATCACTTGGTTTGCCAAATCCAGCTTTGTTCATGGCAATCACTCTGAACTCATACTCAGAACCCTCTGAGAGCTGGGCAGCTTTTATGCTCCTGTCAATCACTGGTTTACGGTTTACTTTAGCCCAGTTGAGCTCTGACGCCTCACGTTTTTCAACCATGTAACCCAGAATGGTAGCTTTACCATCATCAGCAGGCGCCTTCCAGCTGACAGTCATAGAATTGGCTGTAATGTTGGTAATAACTGGTGGCTCACTAGGACCAGGAACATCTGCAAATGAGAGCGAAAGAGAAAGAGAGAGAAGGAGAAGAATGAGAAAACACTTAAACACAAGCAGAAGTTGTTCCACTGTTTCTAACTCAATCAAACTAAAATATGATATATATACAATTATATAAAATATACAAATGTATATTCAAACATGCTTGAAATATTACCATATGGATTCTTAACCATGACGGGGTCGGTGAGGATGGGGTCCCCAATGCCATACTGGTTCTCAGCACTGACCCTGAACTGGTATTCATGGTCCTGCATGAGTTTATCTACTGTGCAATCGGTCAGTTGACCATTGATATTGGAGGTGACCAGTGCCCAGTTCGCTCTGCTGGTTTCACGTTTGTCAATGATGTAGTTGGTGATTTCAGAGCCTCCATCTGCAACAGGTGGCTCCCACCTCATTTTAATACGGTCCGCAAACACCTTGGTGACCTTCACTCCGGCTGGTGGGCCAGGTTTGTCTAAGGGGAACCCATAGATTATTTTACACATCGACAGTTGATTCTGAATATATGAATAATGTATTCTGTATTCTCTTGCAGACCCTCACAAATACATTCATATACATTACACTAACATATTACAAGCCATTATAAAGAGTTTGAGTATATAAAAAGTCAAAAATAAAATGTACTAGCATGAAGCCACATCATCAGTTTGGAATTTGTGCTCAATAATAAAAAAGACAAATACAGTAAAACAGTTATTGTAATTTTGCATACCTAGAACCTTGAGCTTAATATTGGCATATTTAGTGCCATTGGGATTTTCAGCTAGAATAGTGTACTCTCCAGACTCCTTCTTTGCGACAGCGAACAATTCCAGAATATGTGTGTGTCTCTTCTGTGTCATCTTCATCCCCTCAACCAGTTTCAATGGAACACCATTTCTCTTCCATGTAACCCTGGGCAGTGGTTTTCCAAACACTACTGCATCAAAAGAGACATTTTCTCCAGCCTTCACTATAATCATGTTCTTCATGTCCACTCCCAGCTCGACCCTGGGGGGAACTGGAGAACAAGAGAACATCACATCAAGTAAAAGGTCTGTGTTGGCCATGCATCCACAATTAATTTTAATAATTTTGGGATTTAAAAGATTGCATTTAGTCATTAGACTGATCAAAAATATATATATTAAAAAAACACGTTGTTTTGTCAATATTCTGAAGGAGCAGTGCCTTACCATTCTCTGCAAACACTGGAATGGCATCTGAGATCTCAGAAGGCAAGCTGATGTTGATTGCTGACTTGGCGAAAACTCTGAAGTGATACTGGGCTCCCTCCTCCAGGCCAGTTACAACATAGTCTTCTCTCTTGACGTTCTGGCAGTTGGCATTGCAGCGAACCCATTTCTCTACTTCTTGACCAATCTTCATGTACTCCACATAATATCCAATGAGCTTGCTACCTCCATCATTTTGGGGACGAGTCCAAACAAGTGAAACAGTGCTCTTTGTCACATCCATTACCTCAGGTTTACCAGGTGGATCTAGAATAAGAAAACAGTTTTAATTGACAGGCTACAGATTTCAAAGCCAGTGAGGGACACGGTAAGCCATACATCACATGCTCAATGACTTACCGATGGGTGTTCTTGCTGTGACCCAGTCAGTCTGTTTGCTTGGTTTACCCTGGCCGGCCTTGTTGAGGGCAGACACCCTGAATGCATATTCCAGACCTTCCATTAAGCTTGTGCAGTTGTATTCAAGTCCGCGGACAACGGACTCATTTGCTCTTACCCAGAGAAGGCTGTTCCTCTCTTTGCGCTCAATGCAGTATCCGGTAAGAGGACTGCCACCGTCAGTTGATGGGGTCTCGTAGGACAGAGACACTGCTTCACTCTTGACTTTCGTGATACACAGATTTCTGGGCTCGCCTGGGACATCTGGAATTAGAATATTAGTTTGCAAGATTAACATACATTTTGTAAAACAAATGTATTGTACATAATGTACACAAGAATATGGCCTATTTTCCATCAGATCAATGTTAACCGGTGACAGTAGACACACGCATAACAGAAGTTTTCACGGTGTCGGAGTCGGAATTGCGTTGAAGCCACCGAATCGGTGGAAGTGTAGGCTATATAGAAATAATTACAAAATAATGAGGATTTCTATCATCGAGGTGTAGATTACATCTCACATTCCAGTGTTCGAACTTGTAAACTCCGTGCAGACAATGGCAATGTCTGCTTTAGGTATAATGCCAGGAGCCACTTGTGGATTTGACAGCTTTAACACAGTTCCACCTACGATACTGTCAAAACAACCACTATGTGGATGTTGGCTGAAGCGGATCTGATTGAATCAAGGCCTAGATTACTTAATAATTCATTGTATAATACGCTTTTTTGTTTGGGCGGGTGGGGGGCATGATTATACTTTCTGTCTTGTTTAACTCACCGAAGGGATATCTAGCGATCATTTTCTCTGAATAGATTGGCTCTGAGATGCCAAATCTGTTCTCAGCTCGGACACGGAAGCCATACTCCATTCCAGGGGTAAGCTTGCCAACTCTGTAGCTGGTTGTGGTGCATGAGCCAGAAGCTATGACCCAGTCTCCTCTGCTCACATCACACTTCTCAATTACGTAGTTAGTGATGTTGCTTCCACCGTCCTCACTGGGTTGGTTCCACTGGAGTGTGCAGGCATCAATATCAAGCTCAACAATCTCCAGGGGAGCATCAGGAGGCCCAGGCTTATCTGTGAGATGAATACATGTACCAACATCATCCATTTAGGCTATGCATTCTGGCAGTGTATTAGTCAACTATTTTGAGTTTCCTCAATAAAACTTACCCTGTACTATGACTCTAAGAATCTGGTTGATTTTGGCGGTGCTGTTCTTAGCAGAAAGACTGTAGTAACCACTGTCCTTTCGCGAGACATCTTTCATGATGAGTGTTATGCAGTTTGGAGACTTTTGCACCATGAGACGATCAGATGTCAACAGATCCTCGGCTCCTTGCCTCCATTTGCAGAATGGTGCAGGTTTTCCAGCCACAATAGCATCAACTCTCATTTTATCTCCTGCCCTTACTGTGACAATATCAGGCATGATGATCTTTGGTACCACTAAAAAAGAGAGGAAACAATGTTCTTAAAATGAGGAAGTAAAAAACAGGAACCCTTTTTTGAATACCAAACTAAATCCAGACAAGGTAATTGTGGGAATTTTTCAAAGATGTGCGACTTACTCAGCTGCTCCTTGACCTCAAATACTCCCTCAGCTTCTCTTGCCAGACTGGTTCCAGCCACGTTTCTTGCTGCTACCCTGAATTTGTACTTTGTGCCCTCTTTAAGTCCAACGACTACAATGGTTAAGTCTTTAACAACGGAATATGGAGTCCATTTGTCTTCAGGTTCACTGTCCTCTTTGTAATCAACCATATAGCCATTGATCCTAGCTCCGCCATCCCTCAAAGGTTTCAGCCATCCCAGAGTGGCACTGTTCTTTGTTACTTCCATGACATCCATCTTCTTTGGTGGATCAGGTTCACCTGTTTTAAGGAAGGTTCGAGATTTATGTGAATCAAATCAATAAAATCCACTTACACTATCCACAATTTAATTATAATATTAGATATACTGTAACAGTGCACTTACTTATAGGATCAGTTGTCAGGTAGGCTTTTGGAGAGTCTTTAGGAACACCAATGCCATATTTATTGACTGCCATAACTCTAAAGTAGTAGTCACAGCCAGGTGTGAGGCTGGTGACTTTGAAGCTTGTTTTCTTTAAGTCGTTGATACAATTTGACCAAGTCTTCTTGTTGAGTTCACGTTTCTCAACTATGTAGTTCTGGATTTGACAGCCACCATCATTATCTGGAGGGAGCCAAGACAGCTGACAACCGGTGCTTTTCACATCACAGACCTCAAATCCTCCTACAGGTCCAGGAGTATCTGTTCAACAAATGTAACATCAAGATTGGATACAGTCCATATAAGAGTACAACCAATTATACTGTAATAAAACAGTACAAACAATTATACTGTAATCAAACTAATAACATTAATTTGACATTGTGAAGAATTAAATCTACATACATTTTTTCTTGTTTAAAGTCTTTCAAAGTGAATAGTAATCTGTCATTCCACAGTCTGACACAAAAAGTGACTTACCCAATACTTTAACACGGACGAATATTGCTTTCTCCCCAGCAGAGTTGGAAAGTGTCAGGGAGTATTTGCCGGAGTCATCCCGAGTGCTCTCAGGGATCACAAGGAAGGACATAGTATCAATCTGATCCACATGCCCTCTCCTGGCTACATTATCAACACCAAGCTTCTTCCAGGTGACTTTGGGGGATGGTCTTCCTCTGATAGTAGCGAAGAGCCTGATGGGGCAGCCTGCTCTAACAGTGAAGCCCTTCCTGAGACTGGCATCCAAGTCAATCTCTGGTGCCTCTATAAGTAGGTAAGAGAAGGGGGAGAACATACATCAGACATTGAGAGACCATCATAAAATATTAGCTATAAGATACAATTCTATATCAACTGGATGTGTTCTCGTCTAGGCCTATATCAAGAAGTATTCACTTACCGATGACCTCCTTGGGGTTGACGGCCTCTTTGAGTGTAGCAGGACGGCCCCAACCGACCTGGTTCTGTGCAGAGACTCTAAATTCATACATCTGCTTCTCATTCAAGTTTGGAATGGTGAATTCTGTGTGCACCAGCACACCAGCACCGGTGTTGCACTTCTTCCAGCCTTCTTCTTTCTCCTTACGTTTAGCTTCAGCTTCAGCTGCAGCAGCTTCATCCTCAGCATCCTCTTCATATTCTTCCTCACCTTCTCCTTCTCCTGCTGCTGCTGCTTCAGGCTTAGCTTCACCAGGCTTGGCTTCACCTTCAGGCTTAGCTTCCTCTGCAGGTTTAGCTTCAGGAACAGCTTCAGCTTCAACCACTTCAGGTTTAGGTTCAGGTTTGTCTCTCATTTCAACCATGTAACCAATGATAGGAGCACCTCCATCATAGATAGGCTTGGCCCACCCAAGAGTAATGGACGTCTTGGTGCTGTCAATCACCTTGAAACTCCCTGGAGGACCAGGAGCCTCTGGAATCAAGGAAAACAAAAGGTCTGCATGTTAGTACAGCCAACAGGGAAAATTCATAACCAATAATAATAATAATACAATGTCAGATTTTTTTTATAAATGCTGTACCAATTGGATCTTTGGCTGCTACTGGTCTGCAAGGTTTGCTTGGCTCTCCCAGTCCGACTTCATTTTCAGCCTTGACGCGGAATTGATATTCGTGGTTGGGAATTAAGTTGCTGACTTTCATGCGTCTCTCGGAGATGGTACTCTTTGTGCATGGCACCCATTTGACAGCGCGCTTTTCTTTCCTTTCCAGGATATAACCAGTGATAGACTTTCCACCATCATTCTCTGGTGGGGCCCATACGACTGTCATCTCCGCCTTGCCGATCTTGGTGATCTCTGGTGATTCTGGTGGTCCAGGTCTGTTGAACTGAGTCCTAGCTGTGATGGGTTTGCTCTCCACTGCAGGACCTGTCCCCATCTTGTTTTCTGCTCTGATGCGGAAGATGTACTCATTTCCTTCTACTAGTCGGGTGACATTGCAATAGTTGGTGACAAGTGAAGCAGAGTATGTGGACCAGACCATTCTTCTTGTCTCACATTTCTCAATGATATAGCTATCAACTTCACATCCACCTTCATCTTCTGGGAGATCCCATGCAACTCTACATTTGTCTACTCCGATTCCAGACACCTTCACATCTCTCACAGGCCCTGGGACATCCAGGACATTAACAACTGCGTATCCAGTGAAGGTTCCAGCAGAGTTTGTGGCAGTGACAACATATTTTCCGGTGTCTGTACGTTTGGATTTGGTCATAAGGAATTTAGAGTAATCTGTGCCCGTTTCAATACTAACTCTGGGGTTATCTCCTGTGGCCTTGTCCTTCACCCACTTCACTTCTGGTTGAGGCTTTCCTCTGAGTCCAGCCTCAATTCTGATAGATTCTCCAGCTTTAACCACAAGGGCTCCAGCTAACTTCATATCAAGCACTGGTTTCTGGATCTCCTCTTTAACAAGTACATCACCAGTCTTCACCCAGTCACTTTCTCCACCTTCATTGCATGTCTGCACTCTGAACTGATAGGTTTGTTTTTCCACACACTTGTCAGCCATGAAGAATGTATTTGTAATCAGATCCTCGTGTAATGGGACCCATTCTGCCGCTCCTGCTTCTTTGCTCTCCAAAGCGTAACCAATGTTGGGGCTTCCACCATCATAGTCTGGCCTCCTCCATTTCAAGAAGACAAAGTTCTTACCAACGTCGGTTATGTGGAAGTTCTCTGGCTCACCAGGCTTGTTAATGGGATCGATGGCAAGGGTTGGTTGTTTTGTCTCAACTGTGGGCCCAGGGCCGCATTTGTTCACAGCACAAACACGGAAGAGATACTCGTGGCCCTCCATGAGTTTGGTTTTAACCATGCGGTTAGTGCAGTCAGATGAGATCATTGACCAAAGCCTCACACTGGGTTCACGGCACTCAACAATGTAGTTTGTAATCTCAGAGCCTCCGTTGTCCACAGGGTTCTCCCAGGACACCATACAGGAGTCTTTGGTCACATAGGTGGCCTTCAGATTCTGACAGTGTCCAGGTCTATCCAACACATTCACAGTTATTGTAGCTTCGGCTTCACCACTGTAGTTGTTAGCCTTTAAAACATACTTTCCATGGTCTGCTCTGGTTGCCTCTTTGATTCTCAGTTGAACAACAGGCAGGTTTTGAGTTAGTGTTGTGCGCTTGGCGGTTTCCAAAACGTCCTCACCCTTTTTCCAGATAATCTCTGGATCGGGTCTGGCTTTCACGTAACCGATGATGTTGATATTATGTCCAACACGGACAGTCAAACGCTCACGGCTTGTGGCATCCATCTCGATCTCTGGAGGTATCATGATGTCTTTGGCAACCACCGATTCAGGGCATTCTCTAGGCACTCCAACTCCAATCATATTTACAGCACTAATGCGGAACCTGTACTCCGAGTGTTCTTCAAGGCCTTTAACTCTGTAAGCACACTGCTTAATGTGACCATCCTTATTGATGATCTCCCATTCTCCGCCAACTTTCTGAATTTCAATAATGTAGCCCATGATTGGACTGCCTCCATCTTTGTTGGGCTTAATCCAGACTATGTCTGCATTTTCCTTACTGTAGTCCTTGATTCTGGGGTTAACTGGAGGTCCAGGAGCTTTAATTTGACGACAGGGTTTTGCTGGGTCTGATATGGCAGAAGGTCCACTGAAACCGGCTATGTTTTCAGCAAAAACTCTAAACTCATACTCATTTCCCTCAAAGAGACCAAGTACTCTGATTCTGAGATCCTTACAGGGTGTCGTGTTGACACGGATCCATTTTCCACCCTTATGTCTACGCTCAACTATATATCCAGTTATTTGACTGCCTCCATCAAACAATGGCATAGTCCACCCAACAGTGAGAGCATCTTCTGCAATGTCCCATGTGTTTGGTTTGCCTGGATGGGAAGGGGGTTCAAACGTGTGTTGGGCGACGGTTGGTGCACTTTCAAGAGGAGCGCCGATACCCATTTTGTTCTCTGCGCGGATACGCACAACATATTCAATCCCGCTCTGCAAACGAGAGATCTTAAGCTTTGTAGCTGTGCTACCAGAGCTCACACCTCCCCAGGTTTCCTTCTTAGCCTCTCTCTTCTCAACAATGTAACCTGTTACAGGGCTTCCACCATCATCCTTTGGAGAACGCCAGTCAATAAGCATGTACTCAGGAGTAACCTCAAGGACATTGACTGGTCCAATGGGAGCAGCGGGCACATCAAGAACAGTCACATTCAAAGCCAGAGTCTTGGTTCCTGCAGGGTTGGACACTGTGAGAATATAGGTTCCACTGTTGGTTCTCATACAGTCATTGATGCTGAGAACTGTTGAATAGTTGTCACTCTCAATCTTAACTGCGCCTTCAGGTACAATTTCTTCTCCGTCAATGGACCATTTGGCAGTAGGCGCAGGGATGCCTCTCATGATAGCAGGGAGTCTGATTGTGCTTCCACATTTCATGATGATCCCTTCGATTAGCTTAGCCTCAACTTCAACAATTGGAGCCACTGTGAAAATATGGAGAAGAAGACATAGGTTAATTGTTATAATTTGTTTGATGATGGCAATTATGTTGTCTACAAATCAATACATATAGGGCGGTTTCCTGGACACAGATTAAGCTTAGTACTGTACTAAAAAGCACTTTCAATGGAGAATCTCTATTAAACTTGATTTTTATATAGTAAATCTCACCAAGCTTCTCGTGGCAGAGAACGGGGACAGTGGTGTCTGGTCTACTCAGTCCGATACCATTCTCCGCTCTCACACGGAATCTGTAAGTCTTTCCTTCCTCGAGGCCAGTGATGTGGCTCTCAGGGATGCTGACGGTGTTCCATTCATCCCACTCTCTCTCACCTTCCTGTTGGTACTCAACCAGAAAACCTGTGATGTCGCTACCTCCGTTGCGGTCAGGCCAGTTCCATACAAGCCAGACCTCCGTCTTGTCCACATCTACATGGTGCAAGTCCTTTGGTGGACCAGGTGGGACTGAAAATAGACCATACATTAGATGAGATGCGATTAGATTACAAACGTCAAGTTAATTATCAAGATACCAGGTACATTACAATACACCAGCAGGTCTTAATGTACAGTGCCTTCGGAAAGTATTCATACCCCTTGACTGGGACAGAGAGAATGAAAAACAGCTTCTATCTCAAGGCCATCTGACTGTTAAATAGCCATTACTAGCACATTAGAGGCTGCTGCCTATAGGCATAGACTAGAAATCACTGGCCACTTTAAGAAATGGAACACTAGTCACTTTAATAATGTTTACATATCTTGCATTACTCATCTCATATGCATAGACTGTATTCTATACTATTCTATTGTATCTTAGTCCATGCTGCTCTGTCATTGCTTGTCCATATATTCCATTCCTTACTTACAGTTGAAGTCGGAAGTTTACATACACCTTAGCCAAAAACATTTCCTGACATTTCATCCTAGTAAATATTCCCTGTTTTAGGTCAGTTAAGATCACCACTTTATTTTAAGAATGTAAAATGTCAGAATAATAGTAGAGAGAATTATTTATTTCAGCTTTTATTTCTTTCATCACATTCCCAGTGGGTCTGATGTTTACATACACTCAATTAGTATTCGGTAGCATTGCCTTTAAATTGTTTAACTTGGGTCAAACGTTTCGGGTAGCCTTCCACAAGCTTCCCACAATAAGTTGGGTGAATTTTGGCCCATTCCTCCTGACAGAACTGGTGTAACTGAGTCAGGTTTGTAGGCCTCCTTGCTCGCACACACCTTTTCAGTTCTGCCCACAAATTTGATAAAGGTTGAGGTCAGGGCTTTGTGATGGCCACTCCAATACCTTGACTTTGTTGTCCTTAAGCCATTTTGCCACAACTTTGGAAGTATGCTTGGGATCATTGTCCATTTGGAAGACCCATTTGCAACCAAGCTTGAACTTCCTGACTGATATCTTGAGATGTTGCTTCAATATATCCACATAATTTTCCTTCCTCATGATGCCATCTATTTTGTGAAGTGCACCAGTCCCTGCTGCAGCAAAGCACCCCCACAACATGATGCTACCACCCCCGTGCTTCACGGTTGGGATGGTGTTCTTCGGCTTGCAAGCCTCCCCCTTTTTCCTCCAACATAACGATGGTCATTATGGCCAAACAGTTCTATTTTTGTTTCATCTGACCAGAGGACATTTCTCCAAAAAGTGCGATCTTTGTCCCTATTTGCAGTTGCAAACCGTAGTCTGGCTTTTTTATGGCGGTTTTGGAGCAGTGGCTTCGTCCTTGCTGAGTGGACTTTCAGGTTATAGGACTCGTCTCCTTCCTGAGCGGTATAACGGCTGCGTGGTCCCATGGTGTTTATACTTGCGTTCTATTGTTTGTACAGATGAACGTGGTACCTTCAGGCATTTGGAAATTGCTCCCAAGGATGAACCAGACTTGTGGAGGTCTACAATTTATTTTCTGAGGTCTTGGCTGATTTATTTAGGTTTTCCCATGATGTTGAGCAAAGAGGCACTGAGTTTGAAGGTAGGCCTTGAAATACATCCACAGGTACACCTCCAATTGACTCAAATGATGTCTATCAGAAGCTTCTTAAGCCATGACATAATTTTCTGAAATTTTTCAAACTGTTTAAAGACGACTGTGTGATCACGCTCTCTGTAACCAATGTGAGTAAGACCTTTAAACAGGTCAACATCCACAAGGCCGCAGGGCCAGACATATTACCAGGACGTGTACTCTGAGCATGCACTGACCAACTGGCAAGTGACTTCACTGACATTATCAACCGGTCCCTGACTGAGTCTGTAGTACCAACATGTTTCAAGCAGACCACCATAGTCCTTGTGCCCAAGAACACAAGGTAACCTACCTAAATGACTACCGACCAGTAGCACTCACGTCAATAGCCATGAAGTGCTTTTAAAGGCTGGTCATGGCTCACATCAACACCATTATCCCAGAAAGCCTAGACCCACTTCAATTTGCATACCACCCCAACAGATCCACAGATGATGCAATCTCTACTGCACTCAACACTGCCCTTTCCCACCTGGGCAAAAGGAACACCTATGTGAGAATGCTATTCATTGACTACAGCTCAGCCTTCAACACCATAGTGCCCACAAATCTCATCACTAAGCTAAGGACCCTAGGACTAAACAACTCCCCCCTCTGCAACTGGATCCTGGACTTCCTGACGGGCCGCCCCCAGGTGGTAAGGGTAGGTAACAACACATCCACCACGCTGATCCTCAACACCGGGGACCTTCAGAGGTGCGTGTTCAGTCCCCTCCTGTACTCCCTGATCACCGACAATGATAAGACGCCTATAGGGAGGAGGTCAAAGAGCTGGCAGTGTGGTTCCAGGACAACAACCTCTCTCTCAATGTGATCAAGACAAAGGAGATGATTGTGGACTACAGGAAAAGGAGGACCGAGCACGCCCCATTCTCATCGACGAGTCTGTAGTGGAGAGCTTCAAGTTCCTTGGTGTCCACATCATCAACAAAATATCATGGTCCAAACACACTAAGACAGTCGTGAAGAGGGCACGACAAAGCCTATTCCCCCTCAGGAGACTGAAAAGATTTGGCATGGGTCCTCAGATCCTCAAAAGGTTCTACAGCTGCACCATCGAGAGCATCCTGACTGGTTGCATCACCGCCTGGTCTGGCAACTGCTCGGCCTCCGACCGCAAGGCACTACAGAGGTTAGTGCGTACGGCCCAGTATATCACTTGGGCCAAGCTTCCTGCCATCCAAGACCTGTATACCAGGCAGTGTCAGAGCAAGGCCCTAACAATTGTCAAAGACTCCAGTCACCCTAGTCATAATTGTTCTCTCTGCTACCGCACGGCAAGCGGTACCGGAGCGTCAAGTCTAGGTCCAAAAGGCTTCTTAACAGCTTCTAACCCTTTTTTTACGCTGCTGCTACTCTCTGTTTATTTTTTTCTATTATTTTTTTTCACCTTTATTTAACCAGGTAGGTCAGTTGAGAACAAGTTCTCATTTACAACTGCGACCTGGCCAAGACAAAGCAAAGCAGTGCGACAAAAAAAACACAGAGTTACACAGTAAACAAACATACAGACAGTAACACAATAGAATATATATATACAGAGTGCAAATGTAGTGCAAAATGCAGTAAGGTTAGGAAGGTAGGACAATAAATAAGCCATAGTGGCGAGATAAATTACAGATTAGCATTAACACTGGAATGATGGATGTGCAAATTATGATGTGCAAATAGAAATACTGGAGTGCAAAATTAGCGAAAATAATAAAATAAATATGGGGATGAGGTAGTAGGGTGGGCTATTTACAGAAGGGCTATATACAGGTGCAGTGATCGATAAGCAGCTTTGACAGCTGATGCTTAAAGTTAGTGAGGGAGATAGGAACCTCTAGCTTCAATTATTTTTGCAATTCGTTCCAGTCATTGGCAGCAGAGAACTGGAAGGAATGGCGGCCAAAGGAGGTTTTGGCTTTGGGGGTGACCAGTGAGATATACCTGCTGGAGTGCATGCTACGGGTGGGTGTTGCTATGGTGAAGCCGATTCTAGATTTAATTTTGGATTGGAGGTGGTTAATGTGAGTCTGGAAGTTGAGTTTACAGTCTAACCAGACGCCTAGGTATTTGTAGGAGCCCACGTATTCTAAGTCGGATCCGTCGAGAGTAGTGATGATAGTCCGGTGGGCAGGTGCAGGCAGCGTTCGATAGAAAAGCATGCATTTAGTTATAATTATCTATGCTTAGTCACTTTAACTCTACCTACATGTACATATTACCTCAATTATCTCGGCTAACCGGTGCCCCCGCACATTGACTCTGTACCCTGTATATAGCCTCGCTATTGTTATTTTACTGCTGCAGTTGAACAATTTCTTACTTTTTAAAATTTTTATTTAAAAAAAGAAAAATTATTCTTAAAGCATTGTTGGTTAAGGGCTTGTAGGTAAGCATTTCACTGTTAGGTCTACACCTGTTGTATTTGATGCATGTGACAAATACAATTTGATTTGAGACCATGAGAAACAAGATTCTCTGGTCTGATGAAACCAAAAATGTACTATTTGGCCTGAATGCCAAGCGTCACGTCTGGAGGAAACCTGGCACCATCCCTACGGTGGTGCCAGGTTCCCCGATCGAACATCTCTGGAGAGACCTAAAAAGATCCTCTCAACCCAATCGAACATCTCTGGAGAGTCCTGAAAATAGGTGTGCAGCAACGCTCCCCATCCAACCTGACAGAGCTTGAGAGGATCTGCAGAGAGGAATGGGAGAAACTCCCCAAATACAGGTGTGTCAAGCTTGTAGTGTCATACCCAAGAAGTCTCAAGGCTATAATTGCTGCCAAAGATGCTTCAACAAAGTACTGAGTAAATGGTCTGAATACTTATGTAAATCTGATATTTTGTTTACATTTTTTTATACATTTGCTAAAATTTCTAAAAACCTGTTTTTGCTTTGTCATTATGGGGTATTGTGTGTAGATTGATGAGGGACATTAAAAAAAAATAATAATTCAGAATAAGGCTGTAACGTAACAAAATGTGGAAAAAGTCAAGGGTTTATTTGGTTTGATTGATACTCACACAGAGGATTCATGGCTTTGACGGCTTTGGTTGTTTCAATGTATTCACTTCTGCCGAACTGATTCTCAGCAGAAACGCGGAACAAATACGATGTTCCTTCCATCAAGTGCTTGGCCATCATGCTGCGTTTCTTAGATGAAGAGCAGACTGGCACCCACTGTGCAGAGGCCACGTCTTTTTTCTCGACAACAAAGTTGGTAATACGTACTCCTCCATTGTCCTCAGGGTCTTTCCAGGAGAGATAGGCTGAATCGCTTCTCACCTCTGAAACCCTCAGGTGCTGGATTGGACCAGGTTTGTCTAATAGTGTAAAGAGTAAAGAATAACATAATTATAGCAACCCAGCATGCTAAACACTTTAGATCTGTCTTCATTTATTTCTGATGGACAGAAAAATGGACAGAAAAATCCCTTACCCAGGACGAGGACTGTGCATGTAGCAGTCTTTGATCCAGATGAGTTTTCAATGTTCAGAGTGTAGTCACCACAGTCAGAACGGGTACAGTAGCGCATCTCCAATTTGGATCCTGGTGGATTGATCTCAATGTCAACTCTTGTGGGGACATCTTCGTCATTCTTCTTCCATGTGACTTTGGGGAATGGAATTCCCTTGATTCCAGCAATTAGATTGATATGGGATCCGGCCATGGCTTTCAACTCACGAGGCAGACCCAGTTCAACATCCAACTCAGGAGGTTCTTTTGGGGGTAGAAAAATGATAGGTGTTATAATTCAGTTGTTTATTTCAATGATAATAAATTACCCAAATTATGAAAAAGAATTGAATGTAAAATTACCAAGTCTGTCTTCTGCCTTCACTGGATCTATGGTGTATGCAGGTTCAGATTCACCAGCGAAGTTCACAGCAGTTACTCTGAATCTGTAATATTGTCCCTCTTCCAGGTTAATGACCTTGAACTTGGTTTCTTGGCAGGAATCAGGAGTCTGATTCACCTTCTGCCACTCCTCTCCAGCATTATTGAACTCAACGAGATAGCCGAAGATCTTGCCCCTGCCACAGTCCATTGGTGGCTGCCAAGACAGTGAGACAGACTCCTTTGTCCAATCCACAGCTTCTGGCAGCACAGGGGGGCTTGGAAGCACTGAGGGAAGAAACAGTTGATTAAATTTGATAGAAATGTTTAAAGCTGGAAAAACTTGTAAAGTATGAATTAACATTTGCGCAGTCACTTACCAATTGGATCTTTGGCAAAGATGGGCTTTGATGGAGGGCTGGGGTCACCGAGACCCACAACGTTCACAGCCATGACACGGAACTCATATTCACAGCCCTCGAGGAGGTCTGGAACAAAGTACTCCACTTTGGGGAAGATGCGGTCTTTTCCAGATGCGCAAGTCCATCTATTAGCCATGGTCTCCTTCCTCTCAATGACGTAGCCAGTGATGGGCTTGCCACCATCAGCAGGTGGTTCCCAAGTCAAAAGGGCTTGATCCTTATAAATCTCCTTTACAATGGGCTGTTTGGGTGCATCTGGCACCTCTGTAATGGGACAGAGAATTGATCAGTTGTAGCAAAATGCATTCATGACTAAATATATTATGGTTGCATCCCAAATGGCACCCTATTCCTTACTGGTCAAAAGTAGTGCACTATATAAGGAATAGGGTGCCGTTATGGACGTAACCTATATCTTCCCAGGATTTATCTAATAGCTTACTGAAGACATCCTTAGCCTTGGTCTCGGCAGACAGCAGTGGGTTGCTGACGCCGTGGATGTTCACAGCACATATTCTGATTATGTACTCTCTGCCCTCAATCAGCTTAGGTACTTTGCATGTTGTCCTGGTGCAAGCTGTTGTCACCGGCATCCAGAGGTCTCTGTTTGTGTCTCTCTTCTCAATGGTATAGTTGGAGATGGCACATCCACCATCATCCAGAGGAGGGTTCCAGGAAATCACCATGTAGTTCCTGTAGACCTCATTGAAGACCACTGGGCCCTCTGGAGGCTGGGGGCGATCTGAGGGAAAATAATAGCATTTTATCATTAATGATCTATCAGATATGGATCAATCAATAGTCAATAATCAAACATATTTTGATTATAAGGGTTAATTAAAAGTGACATTAGGTCTGTTAATTAAGAACAAAGAACACCCTCTTACCAACAACAGTGAGACTGCAAATTCCTTTACGTAAGCCAACAATGTTCTCCACCACCACCTGGTATCTGCCGCTGTGTTTGCGTTTAGCCTTGGGCATAGCCAAGCACAGTGTTTTACTAGTGTTGGTCATTGTGACCTCCTCATCTGCTTTCAGCTCTTCCTCGTTCTTTGTCCATGTTATTGTAGGTGCTGGCTTTCCAGTGAAGCGGCCTTGGAGGGTGCACACGTCTCCCACACGCACAACCAGTCTATCACGGAAGTCCAAGTCAATCGCTGGGGGCTCTGAGGATGGAAGAACAAAGAAGTTATGTTTTCCATGATTTTTTCACCAAGATATTTATAAAGATTAAGAACCTTATTCAACACGTACCAAGTTCTTCCTTGACCTGGATTGGCTTGGTGCAGAAAGAGTGCTTTCCCTGACCAATCACATTGACAGCACTGGCACGGAATTCATAGGTGGAATTCTCTTTGAGACCTCCCTTTGTGAACTTCCTATCCATCAGCGTGTCATCAGTATCGATCTTAGTGAAGTTATCCTTTCCGATCAAACGGGTTTCAAGCACATAACTTGTAACCACAGAACCACCATCGTACTTAGGTGGTCTCCAGGCCAAACTGATGGAGTCTTTGGTGATGGCTGTGACTTCTAGATCCTCAGGACGCTCAGGAACAGCTAGCATGGAAAAAGGACACAAACATCTCATCAGGCCCAATGGAATAATATAAATAATTGCTGGATTTGTATACACTTATGTTACATTTTTGTAACAGAAAATGAGAAAGCTGTCATTCGGGTATTAGGCAAGAACTCACAAATAGGATCTTTGATGAGAACTGGACGTTGTGATTCAATAAATGGACCCATTCCGATGATATTCTCAGCGGCGATTCTAAAGAAATATCCCTTTCCGTCGATGAGACTCTGGACCACAGCATTGTGCCTGGTGACCGTGTAAGAGACTGCTGTCCAGCCCATGCGGTCAGACTCTCTCTTCTCAATGATGTAGTTGGTGATGGCTGAGCCACCGTCGTCTTCAGGGGAGTACCAGGTCAACTTGCATGAGTCAATGGTGAGGTTCACACCAGAGAACGGCTGACCAACTGGGCCGGGAACATCTGAGAAACACATGTGAAAGAAGTTTTCAAAACCATTCAACTCCTGGGCCTGTACTCACAAAGTGTCTCAGAGTAGGAGCACTCCTACTCCGAGAAACTTGATACATACTACCCCGGATATCTCCTGAGATACTGAAGTTTACCAACGAGAAGAAGAAGTAAAGTTGTTTCTTACCCAACACCTCCACAATGACAGCCTTCTTCCTTTCCCCTCCTTCATTCTTTGCACTCAGGGTGTATATACCCTGGTGATGGCGTCTACAGTTTTTGATAACCAGAGCAGAGCTGATTGACGTGGTTTCAACCTTAACCTCAGCTGGTAGAGGCTGGTCATCTCTGTTCCATGTGATCTCTGGTGCAGGCTTGCCTGACACGTAGGCCAGGAGGCGGATGGTACCACCGGCATGGACTACAATCTTCTCCTTCACTGAGGCATCCAAGTCCACTTCAGGTGCAACTAAAATAACAATTGTCTGTTGGTTTAAGATGGCATACACTCGGTCTGCAACCCAACTGCCACCCTATTCCCTATATAGTGCACTATATAGGGAATAGGGTGGCATTTGGGACAGAGCCCCTATTATGGACCTAACAAATGGATAATCATACTGTATATCATATCATAGTTGTCTTGTTTCTTACTTGTTCTGTCCTTGCATTCAATCACTTCGGCAACTTGACCGGGCTCACCGACGCCAGCAGCGTTCACTGCCCTCACTCTGAACTTGTACCTTCCCAGCTCTTTCAGTCCAGACACAACAAACTTAGTGCCTCTAATCTCCTTGTCTTTAGCCTGAAGAAGTGATTTTTTATTAATTTTTTACAAACATTGACACACTAAATATTATATTATTTGAATATATTTAGACTTGAATTTACCAGGTTGTCCCATTAAGATCAAAAGAGTTTGTAAAATAATATGTTTGAGAAATAATTGTATTAGATAATTACCTTTTCCCATCCGTCTTTTATCACTACTAGTTCTTCTTCTTCTTCTGATTCTGATATTTCATTTCCGTCTTTATCGAATATGATTTTCTTAACCTTTTTCGCTTTTACTACTACTACTTTGTCTGCTTCCGCTGCCTTCTGTTTTTCAATTTCGGCTTCTTTTTCCTCTTCTATGTATTCAACAAAGTAGCCAGTGACCTTAGATCCACCATCAGTCAAAGGTGGGATCCACTCCAGATCCACTGTTGACTTGGTCCAGTCTGTTACTTTGGGGGTTGGGGGACCAGGGAGAGCTACATACAAACAAGATGACATTTACAATGTCAGAAGGCTAAACAATAGAAACAACATAGCTATATAATACATTGTAAATAGAAAAATACCCCCCCCCCCCCCCATGTAAGAAAAACTGTATTTCTGAGCCTCAAAAGTCAACATATTCCCTTATAGTACACTACTTTTGACCAGGGCCCTATACTGCACTATATAATAAATAGGGTGCCATTTGGGACGCACACTATTTACGTTAACTTACTAATAGGGTCTCTTGAAAGAACAGGATCCGATGGGACACTGGGAAGTCCCATTCCAGCGGCGTTGATTGCAGTCACACGGAACTGGTAGATTGCTCCCTCCTGCAGACCAGTGATTGCATACTCCTGACCCAGGGGCATGGACCTGATTGGGTTGCGGTTCACTTTGATCCAGCGCTTAGCCGTGGTCTCTTTACGCTCCAGCCAGTAACCACTAACTTGAGATCCACCATCGTATTTTGGCTCGTCCCAGATTATCACCATAGACTCAAGAGTCACGTCTTCCACTAAGGGCTTTTCAACTTGGCCAGGGACAGCTGTTGAGATGAACCATTTAGAAGTTGGTTAGAAGAAATACTGTATATCCACGGTGACATTGACTTAAATAGTGCTGATAATACAATAGTACATTCAACTTACTGAAGAGATTCCTTGCTTTCTCATGTTCACTGAACAGCGGTGGTCCAACTCCATATTTGTTCTGAGCCATGACACGGAATTCATACTCATGGCCTTCAGTCAGCCTTTGAACTGTATAGAGGCCTTCTTTGGGGTCGTCGGAAACGTGCACCCATGACTTTCTGTTCTCCTCACGCTTCTCAATGACATAGTTTGTCACCTTGGAGCCACCGTCATCTCTAGGTGGTTTCCATGAAAGTGTTATCCTCTCGGCAAACACCTCTTTGAATTCGATCGGCCCGACAGGTACGCCAGGTCGTCCTGAATTGAGAAAGAAAAGGAGGAAATGGTGTCATATTACAACACAATCAAGAGGACTAACCAAACAGAAATAAAGAAATACATTCAGAGAGAGATTCCTCACCTAGGACAGTCAGTTTGATGTCCTTAGAGGCTTTGCCAAGACTGTTGCTAGCAGTGATAGTGTACAGGGAGCTGTCGTCTCTCTTGGACTGCTGGATCAGCAGGGTACATTTGTTAACAACGACCAGCTTGTTGACATGCTGATCATATTGCACTACAGCCTTGTCTTCAGGCTTCGCAATGGGAGCCTTCTGCCACACGAGGGAGGGGAATGGACAGCCATGGATCCTAGCTACAATATGGACGTCTAGTCCCTCTTCTCCTTGCATCTGTTCCTTCAGTTCAATGGTAGGAGCACCTAAACAATGGAGGATGGAGTCAGCACAAGTCATTCAGCTCAGGGTGCCGTTATGGACGTTCATTCAAGTCATGTAACATTTTTTCATAGCAAAAACTAAACAACTAAACAAAATGGATCTTATCTAGAAGCATTTACAACAGCATACATGTCTGCTGAAATGTTGGTGGTTTACACGTTAAATCATTCAGAGCATATTTAGTGTGCTTTCTTTAACTTTATTTTTCTTAACTCAGCTTTTTACTTACATGTCTGGTCCTTGATGATGATTGGTCCAGCGGTGGCCGATGATCTGCTTGGGCCGGCCTCGTTCACAGCCTTGATGCGGAACTCGTACTCTCCTCCATTTTTCAGATCTTCAATGATGAAGATGGTTTCCTCAACGTTACGCTTGTTACACTGCTTCCATGTCTCTTTCTCCGGGCCGCTGGTGTCCCAACTCAAGCGCTCAATGATGTAGTGCTTCACAGGAGAACCACCGTTGTTCTTAGGTGGCACCCATGTCAGGGTCACTGTATCCTTGGTGACCAGATTGACCTTGACGTGGGTTGGGGGATCAGGTATGTCTGAAAATGGGAATAAAGAATGGGAATATAAATGGGAAGTTATTAGTAAGGTGTACACTGTGTAACCTACGTTTCACAAACTTTAATGTGAACATATTACTCATTACTACTATTTACAGTATATATATATACTGTATACCATTTAGCAGATGCTTTTATTCTAAATGAGTACTACTATGAGCACATTTGAATTTGTTAGTAATTAATTTCTAACTTACAGATGGGGTCTCTTGCCCTAGCAGGCTCAGTGGTCTCAGTTAAAGGTCCCATTCCCAGACGGTTCTCTGCCCGCACACGGAACACATACTCCTGTCCCTCCAGGAGTCCCTCCACAACGTAGGCCTGGCTGAAACAGCACTGGTTTACTATGGTCCAGGCCTTTCCTGTCACATTCTTCTTCTCAATGAAGTAACTCTTGATCCTCTCGCCACCGTCGTTAGCCGGCAGTTTCCAGATCAGCCTCATGGTAGCTCTGGTGATGTCAGTTACTTTGAGCTCTCTAGGAGCACCAGGCACGTCTGAAAACAGAAGTTCAAAAGACGTTAATACGTCTTATATGGGATACGTGTTGTGCTGTGTTTTATGTCCTAATAAATAATATACTTTTGGATATGAGCTTTCGTTTTTGACAGTGTAAGGGTGTCTATCCTTCCCATCATTAATCGTTTTTATCACTTACCGAGAACATTGACTCTGACGTTGACATGTTTCTGTCCAGCCTTGTTCCTGGCTGTGATGGTGTATCGTCCAGAGTGGGTCCTCAAGCACACAGGTACAGTGATGTTTGAGGTAGTATCAGTAGATTCAAGCTAAACAATGGAAATTAACTCATTACTCATGGTAAGAAAGGTAAAATAAGCACATTTATACATCAAAGTCAGACAACGTGATTATTTTACTACTTATAACAAGGTTTATGTGTTACTTCCTCTCTCCGTGATATATGGTAGCTGTATCTGTACAATGCCTTACCTCTGAGTCAACTGGAAGGACATGAAGGCGATTCTTCTTGTGGGTCTTTGCTGGTCCAGTGAATTCCCAGGTCACCTTAGGAACGGGACGCCCTTTGATGATGGCAGGGATTCTGAAGGAATGACCAGCCCGGACGCAGAGCAAATCTTCCACAACGCAATCGATATGGATTTTCGGCTCCACTGTGACATAAAAAGGCATCATTAAAACAAACAACAATAAACTTGTGAGTACTGGTTGAAGGAAAACTTCACTCCAAAACTCTTTTAGTATTTTCTCCATTAGTCAAAAATTGTTACACATGTTCTGTATCATATGATACATCAATTAAGGTTTTTGCTCTACTGAAAGTGCTTTATCTTCTAAACTTGACTTGCATCTAAAATGGATGAATAAGTAGGTCTAATTACCATGTACGTCCTCAATTAGGACTTCTGTCTTGGGACTTGAGTCAGACTCGCCGATGTCATTAACGGCCGTGACTCTGAACTTGTAGTGTTTCAGCTCTTTGAGACTTGGGACAGTGATCTCAGTGGTCTCATGCAGAGTCTCTAGATCAGTGATTCTGTTCCAGATAAAGGAGCCTTCATCCTGGATCTCAACAATGTAACCCTTGATGGGGCTTCCACCGTCTTTCTCCGGTGGAGACCATGTGAGGCTGACGCTGTGCTTGGTTTTGTCTGCAACCTCTGGTGGTGCTGGCATGCCAGGTTTCACTGTGGGGCACAGAGGGAAAACATCAAGGTTACCATCTCTGGTCATTACATGGGGACCCTGTGTCTGTCAATAGGGCACATATTGACATATTCTTCCAAACTAAATGAACAGTAATGTAATTTTTATTTCTATGAGTATACATATTGTAACCTGTAGAAAAAGGTAGAATGAAACTTACTAAGAGGGTCCACTGCGTATGCAGGATCAGAAGGTCCACTGGGGGGTCCAATACCGGCAATATTGACAGCCATGACACGGAACTCATACGCAGACCCCTCGATCATACGAACGACCTGGAACTCCCAGTGCTTCGGAGCACGCTTCGTCACTGGGGCCTTATTCACCCGAGCCCAATAAGACGAACCTTTCTCCCTCTTCTCCAGCCAGTAGCCAGAGATAGTGGATCCACCGTTGTCTCGTGGAGGGTCCCATGTCACAAGCATGGAGGACCTGGTGTGCTCTGCAATCTTTGGTTTCTCTGGAGGACCAGGAAGTCCGTACAGATCCTTGATGACGGCTGCCTCTGTCTCGCAAGCGTCACTCTGTCCATACCTGTTCTCTGCTCTCACTCTGAACTGGCACTGGCTACCGGTTTCCAGATTCCAAACCTTCAAAAATACATTTGGAAACATTCAGTAAATCATTAAACGATTCAATGAAGTCCACTATTAGCATTCATGGTACTGTCTCAACCTATTGCAATCTATGTCACTGTTGTTTCCTTTGATATATATATATATATATAGAGAGAGAGAGAGGCTGAACAGATTTGGCATAGGATTCTTAAAAAGCTATACAGCTGCACCATCGAGAGCATCGCCCACAGCGCTACAGTGGGTGGTAAGGAAATCACTGGGGCCGAGCTCCCTGCCATCCAGGACCTCTATGTCAGAGGTAGGCCAAAAATTGCCAATGACTCCAGCCACCAAAGCCATAAACTGTTCACTCTGCTATCGTACGGCAAACGGTACCACAGCATCGGCTATCAGACAAACAGGCCCCTGGGTCAGTTTCTACCCTGAAGCCATGAGACAGCTAAATAGTCAATTAATGTACCCAAACTATCTGCATGGACTCAATCTTGCACTGACCCTATGCACACTCACTAGACTATACATATATACAGTACACACCATTTACAGCATTCACACATACTACATTGACACTCCCACACAAAACGCACACACATACACTACATATACTGTGTACACAAAACATTAAGAACACCTTCCTAATATTGAGTTCCAGCCCCCCCTTTTGCCCTCAGAACAGACTCAATTTGTCGGAGCATGGACTCTACAAGGTGTCGAATGCTTACTACAGTTGTGTCAAGTTGGCTGGATGTCCTTTGGGTGATGGACCATTCTTGATACACACGGAAACTGTTGAGAATGAAAAACCCAGCAGCACTGCAATTCTTGACACAAAGAATGGCACCTACTACCATACCCAGTTCAAAGGCACTTAAATATTTTGTCTTGTCCATTCACCCTCTGAATGGCACACAAAATCCTTCTTTAACCTGTCTCCTCTCCTTCATCTACACTGATCGAAGTGGCTTTAATAAATTACATCAATAAGGGATCATAACTTTTACCTGGATTCACCTGGTCAGTCTATGTAATGGAAAGAGCAGGTGTTCATAATGTTTTGTGCACTAAGTGTACGCACACACACACATAACACACATACCGACACAACACAAACACACATACATACACATTACACACACACACGCACACTTACACACTTTTACACGTCATTTGCTGCTGCTACTCTGTTCTGTAGCCATTCCCTGAAGTCAAATGACCAAATCGCCCACTCTAGTGGCCTCATGGGTGGAACGTTATTAATATTTTTCATAATTAAGAAAATAAAAAAATTACACAGAAAATCAGGTGTTTCTATGTCAAATTTGGTTATATTTCAAATCAAATCAAATGGTATTAGTCACATACACGTGTTTAGCAGATGTTATTGCGGGTGTAGCTAAATGCTTGTGCTTCTAGCTCCGACAGAGCAGTAATATCTAACAAAACAAAATACTGCAAAGTTTCCTAAGAGCTAGACGAAGGCAGCCATCTCTGTCGGCGCTCAGAACAGATGAGTCTTCTGGGATGCAAACTCAAAATGTATTACATTTCAACTAAAGATCTTACATAAATACATTTTTAAAAGATTGAGACCTGGTCCGAACAGACCTAACCAGACCTGACCCCGGTTGGGTCCAGACCCAGTCCAATCCGAGTGAGGGAAGCAGCAGAAAAGCTTTTGTTTTTTGCTACGTTATTAACTGGAGCCGGTCTCGGGTATTCAGGTACAGGTGGAGCAGTGACGACCTCTACCATACATTAATATGGCCTGTTATGATGCACTATACCGGCAGGTTTTAACTAAAGTGTTACCAAATGTTATATTCAATCTGTTTCATGTTTTCACACATATACTGACCCCGAATCGTTTCTCAATGATGCTGTTGGTGATCACCGTCCATACAGGAATGGGTCTAGGTTCAGGCTTAGGCTTAGGCTCCTCATCCTCCTCATCCTCATATTCTTCTTCAGGTTCCTCCTCAGGAAGAATGTCCAGCTTCTCAACAATGTAGTTAGTGAGCTCACTTCCTCCATCGTCCTCTGGCGCGTCCCAGGTTATCTGGCAGGACTCAGCCTTGATGTTACCAATATTCACATTACTTGGTGGCAGAGGACGGTCTGTGAACAACAATTAGATGAAAAAGAGGTCAGACTACAGTCAGTCATCTACAATATCTTCCTTTTGCTAATTGTTAAGTACTTTTTCTTGTAGAAAAGTGAGCAAATGGCTTTGACTATACGGATTCATGCTCACATGAATAATATACATAATATCAGACCACTTACCTAACACCTTAACCTTGATGGTGTGACTAGCTGACCCAAGACGGTTGGAGGCAGTCACTGTAAAAATGCCTTTGTCCAGTCTTGCTGCTGCAGGTATACTGAGCTTGGTGTTGCACTGCATTCTGTTGATCTCCTTGATGTCCATCAACAGAGTCTCAGTGGGCTCTGCAATAATCACCTCATCCTTCAACCATTCAACCTTGGGCATTGGAAGACCAGTCACCTCAGCAGGGATTTCAATAGGCTCTCCCTTCTTGACGGTGATGGCATCTCCCTTGAAGGTCTTCAACATCCTTACAGTAGGAGGAACTGAAATAGAAAGAGCAACTCAGTGACAAGTTTATTCAATTCAATTCAGTCCAATTTAATGAAATTCAATGCAATTCAATTGAATTTAATGTCTTTACTATTTTAGCATATGGGGAAAACTAAGAGGCCTTACCTTCATCATCTTGAATGACAATGGTGAGTGGAATTCCAGGTTCACTTGGTCCAATCAAATTGACAGCCTTGACACGGAACTCATACATAAACAGCTCCTCAAGGTTCTCGACGGTCATGAAAAGGTCCTTGCACATCTCTGTGTTACAAGGCTCAAATGCTGGGGCATCGTGTTTCTTCTTCTCAACAACGTAGCCCAAGATTAGACTGCCTCCATCGTTGCGGGGAGGTCTCCAGGCAAGGCTGATGGAAGACTTTGTCCTCTCAGTGTAGTGGAACCTCTCAGGTGAAGTTGGTGGAGCTTCAATTAAAATATAGTGATTTACTTCTATTAATGATCTGACCTGCACAGAAAAACATTCTCATGATGCAAATAAATGGAGACATTACCTTTGGGATCCACTGCAGCAATAGGGCCCAGATCAACGGGAGGGCCACAGCCAAACTTGTTCTTCGCCACGACCCGGAAGATGTACTCCTGTCCTTCAACAATACCCACAATCTCACACTTAGATGAGGGTGTCTCGATGGGCTGTCTCCATGTGTGCATCTTGGGATCCCTTCTCTCAATGATGAAGCCGGTCAGATCACTGCCACCATCGTCATCAGGATCGGACCAGTTCAGAATCATCAGCTTCCTGGTTACTACCACTGGCTTCAGGTCCAGCACAGGCCCAGGAACATCTGACAGAGGATAAGTCATTATTTGGATTACAGATGTTCCACTAACTATTAACAAACTATTCAACTAACTATCCACTAACTCTAATCCTAGCTTTACATCATCAAAGTACAACCAAATGTGAAATATGCTCAAAACGTTCTAGTGATGTCATATAGCTAATACAGAATCCATCAAAATACTTACCCATGACTTCAACCCTTGTCCATGTAGACTTGATTCCACTGCTGTTCCTGGCACTGATCTGGTATTTGCCAGGATCCTTTCTTGTGGCAGTCTTGATACTAAGAATGCTTTCCTTTCCAACATTTTCTATCCCGACGTGGTCTTTGTCCGGTGGACCGTCATCTTTGGTCCATTTGATGTCTGGAGGAGGTCTACCAGTGACCAGGGCCGGCAGAATCAGTGGCTCCCCGGCTCTGATCATTACGCCGTTCCTCACAGTGAGATCCAGCTCCACCACTGGAGCCTCTGTAGATACAATCATCGTTTGTCAACATTAGCTATGTTGTAAGACTAATAATACATGGGACTTATCTAGCGCTTTTCAAAGACCCAAAGACACTTAAATATTCTCGTGGAGACTAATGAAGGGAGGATGACTAATAGTCATGTCTGGAATGGAATTAATGGAACAGCAGGATTTGATATGATTCCATTCCAGCCATTACAATGAGCCCGTCCTCCAATTCAATATTACACAAACCTCCATTGTTGTATTGCATTAAGCATACATTTGTTGACAGCTTTCTGATTACTGTTTACTATACCTTTAGGATCTCTGACAAAGACTGATTCAGTCAAGGCAGGAGTTCCTTCACCGGCTCCATTGACTGCGATCACACGGACCAGGTACTTGGCTCCCTCTCTGACTCCACACACAGTAAAGGCCCGGGTCTTCCAGGGTCTCTCTGTGGAGCGGGACCAGTCATTGGTGCCTGCTACGGTTTTGTCAACATGGTATCCCAGGATGTCTCCACCTCCGTTGGAGGCAGGAGGATCCCATTCCACGTCGATGGAAGACGCAGTGGTGTCAATGATTCTTGGGAACGGTGGCCCAGGTGGCACTATGAGAGAAACACATCAACAATGATGTTAGATAATGGAACTTAAATGATAATAACTCATTGTGTTGTATAATATTATAGTGTATTGATTTGGTGTATTTTGTATGCTTAACCTCACAAAATGAATAATTAAAAGGTATGGTATCATAATCTTGTTGATTTACAGATTGGATCTTGGCATGTCATGGGATCAGACGGGATGGTGAACTTCCCAGGCCCAGCTTGGTTCTCAGCAGCCACCCTGAAGATGTATGTCAGACCTTCCAGTAGGCCTTCCACGTTAATTTCCGTATCCTCCAAAATAACCCGGTTGACTCTGGTCCAGTGGGTGCTGTTGATTTCACGCCGCTCCACCCAGTAACCGAGAATGGGGCTGCCCATGTCATTTGGCTCTTCCCAGCTAACAAGCATGGAGTTGGCTGTGATGCCATCAATCTCAGGCTTCCCAGGAGCCTCTGGTGGGTCTAGAATAAGAAGTTAAAATCATAGCTGTAAGAACAAAGTACTATCTAACTAATGCAGTTGAAATGACATCATTATTACAACCTGATTAGGAAGGTTATAGGCTTTAATTACATGATAAAACTCTTAAAAATAAATGCTTTACCGAATGGATTCTTGGCAATAAGTGGCTTAGAGATACATGGTGGTCCAGGACCAAACTTGTTCTCAGCAGTGACCCGGAAGATGTACTCCTTCTTCTCTATCAGTTTGGTCACGGGGTATCTACATCCCCTGAGCGTTGAGGTTACGGTGATCCATCCGATCTCCACCCTGGAGTTATCCTTTCTTTCCAAGGTGTAGTTCAGGATCTCACTGCCACCATCATCCATTGGTGGATCCCACTTGCAGATGACAGAGTTCTTCCTGATCTCCTCAAACCTGAAGTTGATTGCAGGTCCAGGTACATCTGTAAATAGTAAAATAAGAGGTTTTGTATTAGATTTTACAAAATGGCGTTGGAAAATAACTATCAGCGGCGACAACCCTTCTATATTAATAAAATAAACTAATAAATGTTAAAAGAAGATGACATCTCACCTAGCACATTGACTTCACAAGTTGCAGAGGCAATACCATGGTCGTTCTCAACCTTGATAATGTACACTCCGTGGTCACCCCTGATAGTGTCCCTGACAATGCAAGAGGATTCTCCCCTCTTCTTGTCATGGATGGTGAGACGTTCCTGGAGGGTTGGGTAGTCAGGGAGTTCCTCCTCCTCAGGCTCCTCATGGGCAGGCTCTGCAGCTGGGGCCTCAGTAGCTGGGACCTCAACCTCTCCCTCCTTAACTTCCTTCTGTTCTCCATCTTTCACCTCCTTCTGTTCACCTTCCTTTACTTCTCCTTCCTTCTTTTCTCCTTCCTTCACTTCCTTCTTTTCCTCCTTCTTCTTCTTAACAATGGGTTTCTCTGGTCTCTTCTTCATGGCTTCTGGTCTGATGACCACATCATTCCTGTACCATGTAATTTGAGGGTATGGGGATCCAGAGATGTTAGCGTCCAGTCTGATCTCAGCACCTCTCTTGATACTCATACCGGACTGCAGGCTTCCACTGAGGAACACCTTGGGTGTTTCTGAAAAGAAAAAAACACATTTAGAAATGACAAATTACCAGTCTGAAAAATCTTAGCATTGTGATGGTTTGAATAAGATGTATCCTTCCTTACCGACAGCATCAGAAGCCTTCACCGTTGGTGTGCTGCGTGATGGGTCACTGACTCCGGCAGCGTTCTCAGCTCGTACACGGAACTGGTATTGTTTTCCCTCCCTGAGATTCCTCACTGTGTAGGACAGCACAGGCACAAGGAAGTCGTTGCATCTTGTTAAGTTCTCATCACCCTTCATCATCTTCTCCAGAACGTAGCCCATAATCTTGCAACCCCCGTCATACATAGGAGGTTTCCATGTGAGGGTGATAGTCTTAGAAGTAGGGTTGTGGGTCTCAACATCCAATGGAGCGTCAGGGCGCTCTGAAATGTTGAATAAGAAACATTTAATACATTCAATACACCTTGAAATGTAGGCATTCTTGGAAAATAAAATAAACATTTAATTGTGAGCAAGAGTTGCACATGTTTTTCATTAAAGGTATTCCTTGGACACAAAATAAATATTTCACTCACGCTTCTGATCCTCTGCAATCACAGGGTTGCAGAGCTCAAGGTATTCCCCACCACCAATCTTGTTGACAGCTTTGACCCGGAAGTAGTACTCTCCATTGGGGATCAGATCCTTGACAGGCCAGCTGACCTTGTTCTCTCCAGACATCATGTTGACGTAGGTCCTCCTGCCTGCCTCTCTGCGCTGTAGCACATAGTGGAGAACAGGGCTGCCACCATCATAGTTGGGAGGATCCCAGGAAACCTTGCAAGAGCTTTTGGTGATATCACTGGCAACAATGTCTTTGCAGGGACCGGGCAGGCCTGTCAAAATAAACATGGATATGAAGAGTCGATCTTGATAGTTGTAGTATGCTTGTGCTGGTAACCAATATTTCAAATATTTTCTGGACCAAATATGTAAAATGTAATGATTATGCTATTAGGGACACCATGAAATATGGAAGTAATATAATAGTATTTTGACACTGAAACGTACCAACAACTTTAACGTTGATTGTTCCACTGCTAGCTCCGAGGGAGTTTTCCAGGGTGACCTTGTACTGGCCAGCGTCTGCATGCAGACAGCTCTCGATCTCCAGGTGACAGGAGAGGTACTCCTGTCTGAAGCTCATTCTCTCATCGTCCTTCATCTCCTTGCCGTCTTTGTGCCAGGTGATATTGGGCTTGGGCACTGCTCTGAATGGGATGGGAAGATGCCACTTCTCTCCCTCAACAATAACAATGTCATTCGTCTGAAACTCAAGGGTTGGGATGCCTTCAGGAGGGAAAAATATAATCAGATATCATGCATCTCTGTGAAGGCTATTATTATGGAAAGAGAAATATACATTATGGAAGGTTTACTTACAGTCAGGGTCCTTGGCATAGACCTTCTCAGAGATATCAGATGGCTCACTAACTCCAACAGAGTTGATGGCACGGACTCTCAGGACATATTGTTTCTCTGGGATGATGCCCTCCTCTGTTTTGTATTTGAGCTCCTTGATTGGGCGAGAGTTGATTCTCATCCACTTCTCAGTACCAGCCTCACACAGCTCGATATGGTAGCCAGTTACAGTGCTGCCACCAGTTCTCTCTGGTGGTCTCCAAGCAATACACAAATGGTCTCTGCTGGCTTCAGTGATGTGAAGCTCAATTGGAGCAGAAGGTACACCTATAAAAGGCAAAGCAGAGACAATAATTATAACCTTGGAGATGTGGGTTGCTTCATTGGGAAATAGACAATCACTAATAAATGACTCATGCAAGTCAAACAAATGTAGCCATAAAACACGGTTTTCAATTTAAAAACGGATAAAAACCCACCTGTTGGATCTTCAATAGCAATGATTTCTGTTGATTCACTAGGATGTCCTGCACCGGCCTCATTCTCAGCGCGGATCTGGAACTGAACCTCGGTTCCTTCAATGACGTCTGTCACTCTGTACTTGCAGTCATCACCTGAGGTCTTACCACACTTAACCCAGCGGGTGCCCAGTTTCTCCTTCTTCTCAATGGAGTATCTGATGCAAGAAAATATTCCCACATTTAATAAACAGGCTTATATGACACTCTATGACACTCCTAAAAACTAAAGTTGACCAAACTTTACCTCAGAACTGGTCGGCCACCATCATTGTTGGGGGCGTCCCATTGCAGGTCAGCATGTCTCTTTGACACTCCATGGACAGAGAGATTATATGGTGGTCCAGGGGTAGCTGAAAATAGGAAACAGTACTTAGCGACCTATGCATGTTGTAAATGAACAACAGTTACAGAATACTATACGCATAAACTATGATCTTACTATAAGTATCTTTAGCCATAATGGAGTCTTCCAGTTCACAGAATTCACTGGGTCCAACAGAGTTCTCAGCAGCCACACGGAACACATAGAGAGAGCCCTCGTTCAGTGGAGTGACAGTGTACTTCAGCTCCTTCACAGTGGTGTCAACTGTCTGCCAGCCCTTACGCCTGACATCCCTCTTCTCAACAATGTAGTTGGTGATGGGTGAACCACCATCCTTCTCTGGTACTGTCCACTTTAGCTCAGCACTGTTCCTGGTGATGGTGATGACATCCATCCAGCGTGGGGGTGTAGGAGGATCTGGAAAATGTATTGACTAACATGAGTCATCAGAAACTATCAACTCGGCTAACCAACCATGACACACTGAACAGCTTCAGATGGAAATCTCAGTCTGTGTGTCACAAATGACACCATATTCCCGATCCTACATCTGTATGTTAAACAGATGGAGGATCTTAATTTGATCACCTTGTTGCAGGAGAACTTTCCTATTTCAGGTTTAAAAAGCCTTCTGAAGTTTGTAATTTCCACTTTGAAATTTCAGACTTGATTTTCCCTTAAGAAAAATGTAACAACCCCTACAAAAATGTTAATTGATTATAATCCACATAATAATTACAATTTCCTGTTGCTGCAGGATTATTTTCCTGCTGTAGCAAACTGGCTCAAATTAAGATCCTACATCTGTAGCGCACTACTTTTGACCCTAGCATTATAAACGGAATAGGGTGACATTTGCTCGGTTATGAAAAGCCAACTGACATTTACTCCTGAGGTGCTGACCTGTTGCACCCTCTACAACCACTGTGATTATTATTTGACCCTGCTGTTCATCTATGAACGTTTGAACATCTTGAAGAACAATCAAGCCTTAATGGCCATGTAATCTTATAATCTCAACCCGGCACAGCCAGCCACCCCTAAGAGACTCTCTAGGTTTCTTCCTAGGTTCCTGCCATTCTAGGGAGTTTTTAATAGCCACCATGCTTCAACATCTGCATTGCTTGCTGTTTGGGGTTTTAGGCTGTGTTTCTGTGACACCTGCTGATGTAAAAAGGGCTTTATAAATACATTCGATTGATTGATTTGGGACACAGTCAGTTACTTACTGAGTCTCTCCTTGCAGAGAACTGGATCGCTAGGCTCGCTGGGTTCACTCTCCCCAGCGATGTTGACGGCAATGACCCTAAAGGAGTACTCCTGTCTATCCATCAGGCCTCTCAGGAAGTGCTCAAGGATATTGATTCCCTCTGAAACACGGACCCATTGCTCAGTTCCACTCTTCAGCAGCTCAATGACGTAGCCCTCGATCTTGGCGCCACCATCGTGCTCAGGCTTGGTCCACTGCAGGAAGGCAGAGGTCTTGGCCACATCTTTTACGGTTGCCTTACCAGGAGCCCATGGAGGATCTGTAGGAATAGAAGGCATGTTGTTTTAGTTAATGACATCACATTTCATAAACGATCAATGGTCTGTTATTTAAATATGTTGGAAGTATTACCAATAGGATCCTTGACCAATATCTGGTCAGTTTCCTTGCTTGGTTTTCCAGGTCCGGCGAGATTCTCAGCCAAGACTCTAAACTTATACTTTTTCCTTGTGGGTAGTCCTTTGACTCTGCAAATCCGAAACAATCAAATAACCAACCCAACCATCAAATGAATATCAACAACTAGAAATTAAGTCAATGAGGCCATTACTGCCTTCAATTACCAAAATTTAAACATTACGGTGTTCATTACCTAAATGTATTCTAGCGTTTTACCTGTATGTTATATCTGTGATTTGGATCTTATTGCATCTGATCCATCTGTTCTGGTCTGGTTCGAACCTCTCAACCCAGTATCCAGTGATAGGACTGCCACCATCTTCTTCAGGCTCATACCAATTCAGATTCAGGCCATCTTTAACAATATCAGAAGGCTCCAGCTTGGTTGGCGCACCAGGAGAATCTGAAAAACAGTTAAAGACAATTTTAGCAACAACCTGCACAAACTAATACTAGAAAGGAAATGCCATTATATTGCCTAGACTAAATACAAACATAAACTTAACATACCGAAGGCGTATCTGGCAATGATTGGCATATGTTCCGCTGGCACACCAATACCAAACTGGTTCTCAGCGAACACTCTGAAGATGTATTCCTTGAAGGCCGTAAGGTTGAGGGCCTTGTAGTTGGTCTCCTTGACAGTGGAGGAGAGCTTGTGCCAGATCTCACTGTCTGTGGCTCTCCTTTCCACAATGTAGTTGGTGACCTTTGCACCTCCATCATCTCTGGGAGGGTTCCAGGCCAGGAAACAGGACTTGTTGGTGATCTCAGAGATATCAAACGCAGCTGGAGGACCAGGCTTATCTGTTCAAAACAAATGAAAACAATGTTAGAACATAAAAAATAATTTTTAAAAGGAGTGTTTCCTCAAAAAAAGGTTTGACACTCCTCACAAAAAAAAGATATAAAAAAAAAAAAATAGGGTACCTAGAATGTTGACGTCAATGGTTGCAGTAGCACGACCACAGCTGTTGTGGGCTTCAATGATGTAGGTAGCTGTATCCTCTCTCATTGTCTTGCTGATCGTAAAGACGGAGTGACCAGGCTTGTCGTCAATAGAGACTCTATCGTCTCCCTTCAGGACCACATCACCCTTTGTCCATTTCACTTTAGGTAAGGGCTTTCCAAGAACATCAGCTGGAAGCTCGATCTTAGATCCAGCTTTGACGGTCAGTCCAGCAAGACACTTGACATCCAGAAGAATCTCTGGGGGGTCTGTGTGATTATACAGAAAATGTGTTATACAGATTATACAGAAACATATTTCCACACTATGCAGGATTATACACAATACATATACAGACATGGAGCATTTACGCAAAGCATACCTTTAGGATCAACAGCCAATATCTCATCTGTTGCCTTGCAGGGTTTGCTGGCACCCAGTCTGTTCAAGGCCTTCACGCGGTAGGCGTACCACTGTCCCTCAATCAGACCAGTCACTTGCAATCTAAGAGAAAGTAAGATGTTGGTCTTTCAAAATGAACAAAATGTTTTTTAATAACAAACTTGGAGCCTTTTTTCTCTCGTTCCACTTACTTCAACTCAGGGACCTGATCTCCGCAGGACTCCCACTTGTCTGTGCCACGCTGGCACCTTTCTATGTTGTAGCCCTTGATTCCGGTGCCGCCGTCCCACTTGGATGGTTCCCAGGTCAGGAAGATGCCAGATGCTGACTTGTCCCTCCATTTCAGGTTCTCAGGTGGGTCTGGCACGGCTAGAATTCAAATGACAAGTATGTAAATGATTGACAACAGCTAGAATTCAAATGACAGGTATATCAATGACTGAGAACAGCTATAATTCAAATGACAGGTATGTCAATGATTGAGAATCGCTCAAATTAAAATGACAGGTATGTCAATCAAAACAATGGATTAAGTTACCTTCACTTGTGTGCACAGCATAGGCATTGTCCTTGCTACTGTACTTAGTGAATACTTACTGGCAGGGGAGGATACATTGACTGGCTCGTCAATGTAGGCAGGCTCTCCTGGGCCACACTTGTTGCAGGCAGTAACCCTGAACAGATATTCTTTGCCCTCAACAACATCAATGACAGTGAACTCCTGGTCTAGAACACCAGTAATCACCTGGGGAAAGACAGTCAGTGACACATGATATTAAATTTATCTTAATCTTATTTCAAGTATAACAGGGTGCAAGCTGTGGCCAAAGATAGAGTACAGAAGATCGTTCCGGCCTTATGTCCCAACCGGGACAAAGAGGACAAAATAAGTAACAAAATAAGTAAGTTACATGTATATTGCTGGGTGGATTAAAGACTTATGTTCATCCATACCTTGACCCAGGTCTTGCGGGATACGTCACGTTTCTCAATCTGGTACCCAGTCAGAGGGCTTCCTCCGTCATGCTCTGGTGCCTCCCACATCAGGTGCACATGCTGTCTGGTCACCTCGGCAACCTTGAAGTCTTTCGGTGCACTTGAGGATGCTGAACAAATAGTAAAATAGGGATATGAAGGGAAAAATGGGACTTGCACTTGACAATGTCAAGATACAGTATGTTGTGTTTCACCACAAGGCTCATCACGTCACTTACCGATAACATTGACTTCAATCTCTCCTGAGCAACTGGTAATATCATTCTCCAGGGACAGAGCGTAAACACCTTTGTCTGGACGCACACTTGGAGTGACGGTCAGTTCTACGTAGGTACTCTTTGTAATCATATAAATACGTTCACCAGCAGTGAGCTCCTTATCAGCAAAGCTCCACTTTGCATGTGGTGTGGGATATCCAGAGATAGGGACACGGATAGTAAGGGGATGGGGAACAATGACCTCCAGGCCATCCTTGAATCCACTCAGGTCCATTGTGGGGCCAACTGAAGGTAGAAAATAATGATCATTGTTATGACAAATGCACAACATTTAATGTGATGACCTTCTTCAAGGTTAGTGAAATGTTTACCATGTGTATCATCAGCCAGCATGGGTCCCAGTGTGTTGGATGGTTCAGACACTCCAGCTGCATTCTCAGCCATCACTCTGTAGTTGTATTTCATGCCATATTTCAGGCCAGATATCTGAGGAAAAGAAGGAAGAGCCCCATTCAGAGTTGAGATAAGTGTGAGCAACTCAGGCATCCAAGTAAATTAATGTCAATGGGAGACTTCCATTCAAGTCAGAATACCACCCCAAACTTATGACAATTACACTACCAATATGATATGAAATCTCTAAAAAAACATTTGGTAGCTTTTCATCTTATTGGATAAATACCTTGTAGGTGAGATCCGGGCAGAGCCTGGCATTGCATCTGAGCCAGTGGTTTGTTTCCTCCTCACATCTCTCAATGATGTAGCCAGTGATCATGCTGCCTCCATTCTTCAATGGGGTCTCCCATGTCAGCTGGACTGAGTTCTTGTTCTGTTCTAAGTGCACCAGGTTCTGTGGTGGGCTTGGCCTCTCTGGAATAACAAAAACAAACATGTTAAAGCAGTGCATACATTTCAGTAATAATATTTCAGAAACTTTCAGAACTGAAATAACTCACCAATGGGGTCCATGATCTTCACTGGATTGGTAGCAGCACTTGGCTTTCCAATGCCAGCCTTGTTTTCAGCCTTGACACGGAAGATGTATTCCTTGTTCTCAATGACGTCATTGATGATTGCACTGCGATCTGTTGCTTTACTGATCATAGCCACGGCCCACTTCACAGAGGTCCTGTCACGGGACTCAATTATGTAGGAGGTGATCTCAGCCCCTCCATCAGACACTGGTTTTTCCCAGGAGACGGTGGCTCCAAACTTACTCACGTTTCCAACACTCACATCCTGAGGAGCATCAGGAACATCTGAAACATAACACAAGGTTGTAATTCACTTTTCTGGTCGGCAGTTCATTGTTTAAAACAGTTACTTTGAACAAACTGATACTGTATGAGGTGATACAATATGAAATATTTTGCTTACCAAACTTGTTCTTGGCATAAACACCAGGCTTCTCTGTCTCAACATTTGGTCCACTACCCACTCTGTTGCGAGGACAAACACGAAATAGGTACATGGATTCCCTCTGGAGTCCGGTCACAGTGTATTCTGGAGCGTCAGAGCGGTCAGTTGCAAGAGTCCATGTCTTGCGCTTGACGTCACGCCTCTCCACCACGTATGTAATGATCTTGCTGCCACCATCGCACTCTGGCTCTTCCCAGGCCAGGCTGACCTCACCATCGGCGGTGTCAAGCACTTGAAGACTCTTCACGGGTCCAGGGACATCTGTGGAAGACAACAATACATGAATAAAACAAGAACAGATTCCAAGAAAATTCTAATTTCCCAGAAAAAAATCCCTTCCCGTTATCCATTCAAATACAAGAGTGGATTGAACGGCAACTTACCAATGACATCCAGATTAATGAACGCCTCTCCCTGTCCGTGTTTGTTGTTGATGACAACCTTGTAACGTCCTTGGTCGGACTTCTTAGGGTCCTTCAGCCTGTACTCTGTCCTGTCCTCAACAGTGTGGATATGGTCCTTGGGTAGGCTGACATTATCATAGAACCACTCAGCTTCGGCTTTAGGATACGCGCTGTAGGGCACGAACATGACGATGGGCTTTCCAGCATCTGTTACTAAGCTCTGATCCATAGTCTTGATATTTGGCTTAGCTGTAGAGGAATAAACAATTATAAGAACAGAGAATAAAAGGATATGTGTATTGTGGAATTAGAGAGGATATAACAGTTATGACAACTTACCTGCCAGTTCCAGTTTGGCTCTGGCATCCTTGTCTTTGGCGATGATTCTGTACTCTCCTTGGTCACGAGGCCTGATCTCACATACCTGGAGTCTGTGGATCTTGCCCTCGCTCATCATCTGGTACTTGTCACCCTGGACGATGGTCATGTTGTTCCTCAACCATTTGACCTCAACTCTGTCTTTGTTCAGTTCGACTTCATATACAACATCTGAGCCTGGAGGCTCAAACACATCCTTTGGTGGTCTGACGATCTCAACTGCGCTCTCTGGAATAAACAGGGATGCAAACTGGTGAGTGCCCAAAAAGGTGACAATGAAACATGCAAAAAATCCCTGCTAGGGGGAAATGCAGGTTTTAACTAATTAAACAACAAAGAATATGATCTACATGATCAGTCTCTGTGTGTAAAATCTAATCAAATTGTATTTGTCACGTGCGTCGAATACAACAGGTGTGTACAAGCCCTTAACCAACAATGCTTTAAGAAGTTTTAAGAAAAAAAATGAAAATAAAAGTAACAAATAATTAAACAGCAGTAAAATAACAATAGCGAGGCTGTTGCCTAGACTTTACTGCAAATGACACTCAAGTCCAGAGAAAAAACAATACACTAATATTGCAGTTAGCCATGACAGCCTTTATAATAGAACGCTTGTGACCACACACATCTAAATATTGCACTTAGGAAAAAAAGGTAGAAATAGAATGAAACAAACAGGCATTCTATTTTTGCTCTATTATATTGGCCACTATAGTAGACATGGATCAAGTGCACAAGGCTACATGTGTGCAAAAATAACATTCACTGAGTAAAAAATATAACAATGTAATAATCCCCCCTCACTCACACACAAGTGTTACTGTCAAGTTCGACACAACAAAAGCAATATCTTTGGGCTACACTGCACATTATTACATTGTACACTTTCTGCCTGTGGCCATCTGTTTGATAAATTTACCAGTGGAGCATAATACCCTTTTTTGGCATAATTGATCCCTTCAAGGCAGAGTACACCTGGCATACCCCTTCTTATCCACCATATTTAAAAAAAAAAAAAAGTGAGAAAGAATGTGTGATGTTCCTTTCACCTCTATAGTGGCATCAAACTTAAGCCAGGCCCAGCTCCAGCTACACTTGATCCCTGAATACACTTGTTTAACAAGCAATGCCTAATTTTCACCTAATTCTCTCATTCTAAAAATTAACCACATACTGTAGAGGGAAAACATTAGTTCACAGATAGTAGTTAGTTCGTTAGCTAGTTAACTAGTTAACATTTCACACAGATTGCCAGAGTCCAGTAAGCAACTAACGCATTATAACTTGGGGAACGGTGTTGTGCCTTAAATCTCCCCCCTGCCAAAACCTCTTTGCATGCACACCAGTACCGTTCCCCAGGTGATTACTGGCGAACACACTCAATTCTTAATTCCTGCAACTTGCTTGCTTATTGAGATTTCTGCTCTTCACTCTGTTGTCAGTTTAGCCTACATTTCACTGATCTTAGTAGCAGAAAGCATTTTTTATTTGTGTCCTTCAAGGCAGCTGTCAATGATCACGTTAGGCTGCGTTTCATTTTATTTTTTATGGTGGTTTGATCACGGGGGAGGCACTAGTAATGTCTGCAGTTTTCGGTTTGGCTATTTGTTTCAAGTGTATTAGTCTACAAATATCTTTGCCAAAATTCGACATCTCTCCCATGTCTTATTTGACTAGTATTTTTGAAAGTGTAAGGATGATAATAATTCAGCCATAGTTGTTTTGAAATGTTTATTGCTTTCCTACATTTTACTCCCTCCTCTATGTTTAATATAACACACATACATTAATTTCAGTTGCCTATCCTGACATGAAGGTTGTTCTATAGAAAGTATTTGACTCTGGTGTGTGCCACAGAAAGTATTTGACATTTAACCAGACTGTATATTAAGTAAACTATTATTACCCTCACTTATATCATACGCACATACTGTATAGCTATTTCTCTGCCATTGACCTGTATAGTTGTCAGGTCCTGATTGAGGCCAGGACTCTGGCTCCCCCTAGTGGGAGTTGGATGGCCACAGTCAGGACATGACAATAGTTCTGGGTGTTTCTTTTCAGTTGGTCTTATCCCCAATTAGAGACAGCTGTTTTGAGTTTGGGGATCCTATTTATGTTCAGTTGTTTGCACCTGGTGGTGTAGATTCTTGTGTGTGTTTCCTTTGGTTTTGTTGCACGCCAGTTCAAGGTCGCTGTCTCTCCTTTGTTCGGTTTGTGGATTATTTACTGAATAAAGGAATGCATTCACACTCCAGCTCTGCGCCTCGGGTCCTGTATCCTAGCGACAATAGTATAGTTAACCATGCAAATATTCCTTATTTATCTATATCAACTTGCAATATTTTAATACTTTTCTTTCACCTAACACTCTGTAACAATGTATAGTGTACATATTCAGCCATTCACCCATACTATGCAGTCTTTTTATAGCTTTTTGCACTCCAGACTTCTTGTATTTTTATACTTTTCCATACTACCGCACTATGTATCGTGTATCTGCCTTTTTTGTATTTTCGGCACAACACCGGCAAACTGCCTTTCTACTCTCTGCTGTCCAGAGAGCACGCTCTTTCCAGAGAGAAAGCTGTATGCTGTAACTAGAAAATTGGTTACAACTTCTTTCTTCAGTCGCGTGCTGCATTCTGTTGTTATGTGAACGATTGACTGAGCCTTGGATACAGCCAGTTTTGCTCCAAATGCGCATTACTCATTCGCTTACAGACACTAGTGATCCAAAGCCCCACCAAAAGGATCTACACGAATCACGTAGGTCAAAATGGCGAATTTCACCGAAAGGTGACTAGTTTGCATCCCTGAATAAAGATTATACACAAATACAACATATAATTAGTGAAACATGAATTCATACAGAACAGTTAGAAAAATGGATTCACAAACAAAATCATATAATGAATTCAAGAGGCTTGCCTTCAACGAAGAGATGGGCGTGTGATCTCCTTTCATCGACGCCACAGGAATATTCACACTCATCATCTGGTCTGCACTCCTTGATACGCAGCCTGCAGGTCTTGTCCTCTTTTTCAAAGACGTACCTTGTAAAAAACGAAAGTAGATCATGTTACACTACGCCTTTCATTATTGAATTAAATTCCTATGGTGGCCCTTAGGGGCAAAGTAGCTTTTAAGATTTAGAGACAGTGACAGTAAAGCAACAGTGACCGTGTCTCAAAGCAGTCCTACCTGGGTCCCTCTCTTATCTCACGTCCATTCCTGTACCATTTCACCTCAGCCTTCTCCTTGGTGAGTTTGCAAGTGAACTCAGCATTCTCAAACTCTGGGATGGTCTGGTCTTTGAGTTGTGCAGAGAAGTCAGTGGGGGCTTCAGTAATGATCAGCTCAGCTGTAGACTTGTCATCACCAGCGATGGCGGTGTATTCACCTTCATCAGCAAGAGTACAGTCCTTGATGGTCAGTGTGTGCTTATTTTGGTCCACCCTGTAGATGATGCGTTTGCTGAAGGTGATCTCCTGACCAGCCTTCGTCCATTTTAGAGTAACCTTCTGCCTGTTGACCTTGCAAGAGAAGCTAACAGTCTTCTTCTCCTGTGTGTCGCAGTCCTCAAGAGGTACAATGATCTTTAGACTCTCCTCTTTAGATAAAACAAAACAAAAATCAGTTAGTCATGTAGCTAACTTCAAACAAACATAAGACATACTACTACATCAAATTAGCCGTTGGTAGAATCGATAACAAAACTATGTTCACCTTTTACTGTAAGTTTTCCAGAGCTCTTGGCATGTTCACCACGGTGGTTTGTCAGAGTAATAGTATAGTTTCCTTCATCTGACTTCTCAGCATCATTGACCCTCAGAGAGAACACGTTGTCTTTCTGGATCATAACAAACTTGCTGCTCTCAAACATGGTCTCATCGTTCTTCAGCCACTTAGCTTTGGCTCCCTCAGTGTTCACCTCACAGTTGAAGACAATCTCTTGTCCCTCTTTGGCTTCTGTGTCTTTGATTGGTGTAATGATTCTGAGTTTTTCTGTGGAAATCAAAGTTAAAGAAACACAAGTTAGTAGATGTAATTCAATATTTCGCCAAGGCTGTCTCAGGTAGTGCCACACAAGAAGAAGATTTTAGAAGAAGATTACTTTACTGGCCAATTGTACACAAAGGTCTAACAGAAAATCGACTGTATCTCAACCCCTCCAAAAGACACACATACACATACAGGTTGTTGAGGTTGGAATAGAAAACCAACATTGATGACCCACCAAGAACCAACAGGTTAGCTGTAGCTCTGGTGGTGCCAATGAGGGCAACATAGGCTCCCTCATCCTTGGGTTCAGAGTCCTTGATAACAAGTGTTCTTCTCTTGCCATCACAGACAATGTCGTACTTGTCCCCTTTTTCTAGCTCCTGATCACCCTTCATCCATTTGATAATGAATGTGTCTTTAGAGACTGAGCAGACAAACTCAGTCTTTTCTCCCTCAACCACCTCCTGACTCTGAGGCATGGCGATGAACTCAGCAGCCAGTTCTAGAAGAACAAAAACAGATTAGTGTATATGCTCTCATTTTACACAAATATTTTACCTGCATCCCGTGATTTGATTTTCATAACGCTACTGGTGTGTAGCCACTACCCAGGATATTTCACTTTCTCTACCAGACAACAGTCTTTAGCTGACTAAATTATACAGAGCTTATGTCTGATTCCATTACCATTTATTTTCAGGTTTCCAGTTGTCTTTGAGCTGGACAGTTTGCAATAGTACTCTCCAGCATCATCTGTTTTGAGATCCTGTATGATAAGTATCCGCTTCCTGCCGTCTACGATCTGATCGTATCTTCCTCCCTCGGGCAGTTCCTGGTCTTCCTTATACCACATGACATCAGCGTCTGCCTTTGACACTTCACAAATCATCTTCACACTGTCTGCTTCTGTTCCCTCCACGTTAGACAGGTTCCTGGTGAACCTAGCTTCTTCCTCTGCAAAGGAAATACAATATAACCGGCAAAGGCAATATATTATGATAAGTCGATTACAGTATTTGACATCAAAATGAATCTCTTTGGCTGAGTCGCAAATGGCATATACAGTTGGAGTCGGAAGCTTACAAAAACCTTAGGCAAATACATTTAAACTCACTTTTTCACAATTCCTGACATTTAATCCTAGTAAAAATTCCCTGTTTTAGGTCAGTTAGGATCACCACTTTATTTTAAGAATGTGAAATGTCAGAATAATATTAGAGATAATTATTTATTTCAGCTTTTATTTCTTTCATCACATTCCCAGTGGGTCAGAAGTTTACATACACTCAATTAGTATTTGGTAGCATTGCCTTTAAATTTTTTAACTTGGGTCAAATGTTTCGGGTAGCCTTCCACAAGCTTCCCACAATAAGCTGGGAAGATTGGCCCATTCCTCCTGACAGAACTGGGGTAACTGAGTCAGGTTTCTAGACATCCTTGCTCGCACACGCCTTTTCAGTTCTGGCCACAAATTTTCTATAGGATTGAGGTCAGGGCTTTGTGATGGCCACTCCAATATCTTGACTTTGTTGTCCTTAAGCCATTTTTCCACAACTTTGTAGTATACTTGAGGTCATTGTCCATTTGGAAGGCCCATTTGCAACCAAGCTTTAACTTCCTGACTGATGTCTTGAGATGTTACTTCAATATATCCACATAATTTTCCTTCCTCATGATGCCATCTATTTTATGAAGTGCACCAGTCCCTCCTGCAGCAAAGCACCCCCACAACATGATGCTGCCACACCGTGCTTCACGTTTGGGATGGTGTTCTTCGGCTTGCAAGCCTCCCCCTTTTTCCTCCAAACATAACGATGGTCATTATGGCCAAACAGTTCTATTTCTGTTTCATCAGACCAGAGGACATTTCTCCAAAAAGTACAATCTTTGTCCCCATGTGCAGTTGCAAACGGTAGTCTGGCTTTTCTATGGCGGTTTTGGAGCAGTGGCTTCTTCCTTGCTGAGCGGCTTTTCAGGTTATGTCGATATAGGACCCGTTTTACTGTGGATATAGATACTTTTGCACCTGTTTCCTCCAGCATCTTCTCAAGGTCCTTTGCTGTTGTTCTGGGATTTATTTGCACTTTTCGCACCAAAGTACATTCATCTCTAGGAGACAGAATGCATCTCCTTCCTGAGCGGTATGACGGCTGCGTGGTCCCATGGTGTTTATACTTGCGTACTATTGTTTGTACAGATGAATGTGGTACCATCAGGTGTTTGGAAATTGCTCCAAAGGATGAACCAGACTTGTGGAGGTCTACACATTTTTTTCTGAGGTCTTGGCTGATTTCTTTTGATTTTCCCATGATATCGATCAAAGAGGCACTGAGTTTGAAGGTAGGCCTTGAAATACATCCACAGGTACACCTCCAATTGACTCAAATTACGTCAATAAGCCTATCAGAAGCTGTTTAAAGGCACAGTCAACTTAGTGTATGTAAACTTCTGACCCACTGGAATTGTGATATAGTGAATTATAAGTGAAATAATCTGTCTGTAAACAATTGTTGAAAGATGTCCTAACCGACTTGCCAGAACTATAGTTTGTTAACATGAAATCTGTGGAGTGGTTGAAAATTGAGTTTTGCTGACTTCAACCTAAGTGTATGCCATCTTTTTTTGCAGTGGTGTGCTGGGGAGCCAACATTAAAGCCGGTGATGCTTCTCGGGTAAATAAGCTGATCAGGAAGGCTAGCTCTGTCCTGGGGATGAGTCTTGACACTCTAGAGGAGGTGGCGGAGAGACGGATCCTGGCCAAACTGCTGGCCATCATGGACAACGTCACACACCCTCTGCATGCCATGGTTATGACGCAGAGGAGCACTTTCAGCCACAGACTGATCCCACCACGGTGTGCCAGAGAGCGCTACAGGAGGTCCTTCCTGCCGGCGGCTATTAGACTATATAATGCATTACCAGGGTGCCGTGCCGTCTGCAACATAGATCTGGAACTGTTGGGGTGCTAGGCCCTAGTTTAACAATGATGCATCCATCCGTGAGTAACTCTGGTCCGTAATCACTCAGTCACTCAGGACCTATTTATTCATGCAGGTCTGTATATACTTACTCATGTAGAGTTGTTATATCATATCACGTGCAATATTGCAAGTAATTCTTGGACCTAACTTACGTAGTCATTCACTCAGGAATGCATATTAGTATCCTGTCAGTTGCACCTTTTCTCATTGCTTTTAGTATATCGAATGTGCCTGTACAGCTAATTTAACCAGGCAAAATATTCACTTACCTGTTCATTTGGCCAGTCTGTCTATTAAGTAAACTATTATTACCCTCGCTCATATCATATGCAGTTTTAGCTACTGAAGTATTTCTCTGCCATCGACCGTATAGTATAGTTAACCATCCAACAATGTATAGTTTACATATTCAGCCAACCACCCATACTATGCAATGTTTATTTATAGCTTTTTTTGCACTCCAGATATCTTGTATTTCTATACTTTTTCATACTGCCGCTCTATGTATCATGTATCTGTCTTTTGTGTACCTTCGTTGTGGCATTTTGCACCTGCCCTGTGTTTTGTTGTAGCTGCTTGACAAAGAAATGTCCCCCTCGGTGATCAATAAAGTACCTATCTATCTATCTATCTATCTATCTATCTATCTATCTATCTATCTATCTATCTATCTATCTATCTATCTATCTATCTATCTATCTATCTATCTATCTATCTATCTATCTATCTATCTATCTATCTATCTAAACTTCTGACTTCAACTGTAAGTGCACTACTTTTGACCAGAGCCCTATATGGGCCCTCGTCAAATGTAGTGCACTACATAAAGAATAGGGTGCCATTTGGGATGTGCATTTTGAGACAGAGAAAGTGTGCCAGACTCACCAACGACTGTAAGCATGCCAGAGGATTTGGAGACTTTCGCATCACATTCATATTCTGCTTCATCGTCGAACACTGATTTGTGGATAATGAGGATGTGTTGGCAACCTTCGGCGATTATTTCATATTTCTTTCCCTTTCTGATTTCACTGCTGTCCTTCAACCAACGGACCTGTTTACAGAAACAGACATTAAACAAAGACTGCAATGATGGTAGAATACTATTAATATGTATTGATCCAGACTATGACGGACACAAAGGGATTGAAATGTAACAGCACACTTGAATGAAACAGTGTAAGACAGGAAAGACAACTAACTCTCAGTCTTAAAGGTCCTGAACAGTCGTTCTGAATAGGACTTTTTCTCTCATGGCTGGCTACCAGGACATTTTAAAAGACAGGCTGAGTGTGTGGGGAGCTTATAGTCATGAGCTCGCCTTGACTGACAGCTCATTGAAACACCTACAGTGGGGAGAACAAGTATTTGATACACTGCCGATTTTGCAGGTTTTCCTACTTACAAAGCATGTAGAGGTCTGTAATTTTTATCATAGGTACACTTCAACTGTGAGAGACGGAATCTAAAAAAATCCAAAAATCCAGAAAATCACATTGTATGATTTTTAAATAATTAATTTGCATTTTATTGCATGACATAAGTATTTTGATCACCTACCAACCAGTAAGAATTCCGGCTCTCACAGACCTGTTAGTTTTTCTTTAAGAAGCCCTCCTGTTCTCCACTCATTACCTGTATTAACTGCACCTGTTTGAACTCGTTACCTGTATAAAATACACCTGTCCACACACTCAATCAAACAGACTCCAACCTCTCCACAATGGCCAAGACCAGAGAGCTGTGTAAGGACATCAGGGATAAAATTGTAGACCTGCACAAGGCTGGGATGGGCTACAGGACAATAGGCAAGCAGCTTGGTGAGAAGGCAACAACTGTTGGTGCAATTATTAGAAAATGGAAGAAGTTCAAGATGGCGGTCAATCTCCCTCGGTCTGGGGCACCATGCAAGATCTCACCTCGTGGGGCATCAATGATCATGAGGAAGGTGAGGGATCAGCCCAGAACTACACGGCAGGACCTGGTCAATGACCTGAAGAGAGCTGGGACCACAGTCTCAAAGAAAACCATTAGTAACACACTACGCCGTCATGGATTAAAATCCTGCAGCGCACGCAAGGTCCCCCTGCTCAAGCCAGCGCATGTCCAGGCCCGTCTGAAGTTTGCCAATGACCATCTGGATGATCCAGAGGAGGAATGGGAGAAGGTCATGTGGTCTGATGAGACAAAAATATAGCTTTTTGGTCTAAACTCCACTCGCCGTGTTTGGAGGAAGAAGAAGGATGAGTACAACCCCAAGAACACCATCCCAACGGTGAAGCATGGAGGTGGAAACATCATTCTTTGGGGACAGGACGACTGCACCGTTTTGAGGGGAGGATGGATGGGGCCATGTATCGCAAGATCTTGGCCAACAACCTCCTTCCCTCAGTAAGAGCATTGAAGATGGGTCGTGGCTGGGTCTTCCAGCATGACAACGACCCGCAACACACAGCCAGGGCAACTAAGGAGTGGCTCCGTAAGAAGCATCTCAAGGTCCTGGAGTGGCCTAGCCAGTCTCCAGACCTGAACCCAATAGAAAATCTTTGGAGGGAGCTGAAAGTCCGTATTGCCCAGCGACAGCCCCGAAAACTGAAGGATCTGGAGAAGGTCTGTATGGAGGAGTGGGCCAAAATCCCTGCTGCAGTGTGTGCAAACCTGGTCAAGAACTATAGGAAACGTATGATCTCTGTAATTGCAAACAAAGGTTTCTGTACCAAATATTAAGTTCTGCTTTTCTGATGTATCAAATACTTATGTCATGCAATAAAATGCAAATTAATTACTTAAAAATCATACAATGTGATTTTCTGGATTTTTGTTTTAGATTCATTCACTCACAGTTGAAGAGTACCTATGATAAAAATTACAGACTTCTACATGCTTTGTAAGTGGGAAAACCTGCAAAATCGGCAGTGTATCAAATACTTGTTCTCCCCACTGTATGTCAAGCAACTTGGATGCAGTGGGCAGTGTTGCAGTAAAATCATCGAGCTAATTTGGTCGTACACAAAGCAACTCAAACAACATTGGAATTGCATCAATGATATCAATCTAATTTATTACATTTCCCGTTTGACATGTCTCTTGCGGTTCACAGCAGCAGTGATGGATGTGTTGACTTGACAACTGTATCATAGTTTTCAACGACCCTTACCCCCCTTTTGTTCCATGCTGGCTGAAGACCTAGCTATCCAGTAACTAGCTAACACCCGACACAGATGAAAGGGGAAACATATTTATCTAATATTTGGCATAGATAAATAGGGCAAACACTTAGTTATATTGTCTGACACCATACAATAACACCAGTAGAGTAGCTATCTAGCTATATACACCATGCCCCTCTGCAAACACACCTTCTCTGTCATTGGTTATAGGGCAATACTTATTTCAATTAGTGTTATGTTACCAGTGATGTCACCTTGTCACCGTAATAATGAATCCAAGTGTTTGACATGGGGGAGGGGACCAGTAACTTCATGATCAAATTTTATCAAAGTAGAAGCAACAGTAATTTTTCATACTTTGGTCATCATACTTCGATCTGGTTTCCTTCAAATATAAACCAAGCAATTTCATGAAAAACATGATTTTGACTGTTCATGACCTTTAATATTATATTTTGTAATTCCACATGCAACTATATTATATTCTTATACAGATAAGGTGTGTTTGAATGTGTATGTATTGTGCGGGGGGAGAGTGGTAGGGTGGGGGAGGTAAGGGGTGAAGGGTCAGGAATAAATACCTTTGCATTTTCACGAGATACTTCACATTCAAATCTGGCAGATTCCTTTTCTTTGACCTCAACATCATGGAGTGGCTTAGAGAACTCAACATGTGGAGCTGTAAGGACACAGTCATAGTGTTAATACACCAGTATGTCAAATACACCAAACACAAACAAACTATATGAAAGGTTTTTAATCTATACTTTACTTACGTTCAACATTAAGGAAACAAGAGGTTTTGAATTCTGAGGAGTCACAGGTAAATGTTTTTGAATCATCAAGTGTGCAGCCATGAATAATGAGTCTTCTCTTGCAGACTTCGGCAACAATGTCATATTTCTTAGTTTTGTGGATCTCCTGTCCGTCTTGGAACCACCTGACCTCAGCGTTATCCCTGGAGACTTCACACTCCAATGTAGCAGTGGTCTCTTCCTCAACGGTCTGGTCCTCCAGAGGTTTGGTGAACTCAACTGGTGGCTCTGTGAGGTCACACATGAATTACACATGACTCGTGCTTTACATATTGTAACAGCTTAGGAAGCCAACAAACTAATTTGACCAAATTCTATCACTGTCACCAACTTAAGATGAAGTAGCCTAAAACCTATATTTTGACTATGTAGTTACTGTTACAGTGTAGACTACACATTATGTTACATCATTCCTTCAACCTGTTTGTTGTTTGTGCAATTACACATTTACACTTTTTATACATTTGTAAACAAACTTAACATGGTGGGGACACCTCTACTCGCTCTAAAATAATTGGTTTAGATTACACAGTTATATTGTGATATTGCAAGGCATATTGCTATATCGTAATTATGCAAGGCATATATTGTTTTATACTTCTTCAGTTCGTCTTAGGAACACTGTTACAAAAGCATACATGACCGTGTCTCACAGGCTCTCAACTCATACTTGCATAATGCACTTCTTTGCTGATGGGCCATCAACTGTGGATGGGATTCCCATTGAATTCAGACTAGTTGGGCAGGTTAGGCTCCCAGAACATTAACACCTGGCCCACTTACATTGCTGTCTGTGAATTGCATCGAGAAGACAAATATTGTCCTAAGTAATCTGAATCTATGTCACAATGTACAATGATCCCACTTTACATAAAATGGTCTAAAATGTGTGCATTTACCTTGCATTTACATAGGCAGGCAGAGTATGTTACCATGAACCTGGTCCATATAGTACCTTCAATAGTGGTTTATCAGTCCAATATCCTTTATAGTGTAAATATTTTAACTATACTGTCGTTTAACCTCATCATATGCAGACAATCATACCACCAATGAATTGGAAGAAATCAACCAATCAGGACCTTCAAAGCTTGACAAATGTACATTTGGAATGGAAATAGAAAGCAAGTCTCCATGTGGATTAAGAGAGCAGTTGGGGGCAATCATTGGGGGGCAAGAATCCCAACAACAACAGCAACAAATTACCACAAACAGCAATAGCAACCTATCATTCGCATAACACACATAGATTAACCTACCATTCACATGTAGTCTGGCCTCAATCTGGAAATCCTTTGCAGTGAGTTTAACTTCTCCATCTTCTGAAATCTTGACATCTCTGAGAGTCAGAGTGTGAGTTTTGCCTTCTGCTCGGGTGACCACCTGTGCAAATCAAGCAGTTTGATAAATCAGGTGGACGGTGACAGCTATGCTGGGTCAAGCTATTTACTTCTTCTCATGAACGAACATCAGCAGCTGGTGACAAGGGTCCGAAGGCTAAATTTTAACTCCAGTTGCCACCTGACTCTTCCATTTTCCCAGAGCTTGGGTAAGGTGGTTAACTAAGACCAAACTTCCCCAGTCCTTTACAGTAGGTGTTACATAAAGTCAACGTTTTCCTCTTGAATGTAAACAGTGTGGGCCGACCGCTTATGGTGCAGTGGTACAGCAATCACAGTCATAGGTTCTATATATGCCTACTAACATAACAACTACAGTATATGTGAAAGCATGAAGACCATGGCAGTTCATTCACAGGCTTTTGACAAATGGTTACAGTATATACAAGTTATTCAGCTGTCTCTGTTGCAAGGTAGACTATATATTATTTTAAATTGAACTTTATAGAGACACTTTAAAACAACACCTTCAGACTGTTATATCGTTATTATAACAGTACAAATTACACCTCATGCAATCAGATTTTCCATACAACATCTGACAGCTTAAATTATCATGTTTTGGACTATTCAGCCATAGCCACATTAAAATAATAGCCTAAATATTCCAGAATATATTATTCTAAATGTAAGATTTTTAGTGGAACAAAAGTAATCACAGTTATCCTCAAAATAATCAAATGTTCACTAACATTGTATATGGCAACACATCAAATTATCAAGGATGTGAATTCAATCAAGGGAACCAGGCTATGCAAATTCGTATATCAACCTGTCATATAACGTTTTCACACCTCAAATAAACAGGAATGAATTAAATAACTAGACTAGACAATATACATAGGTATCTACTGGCCTAACAGATAACTCAAAGCAATTCGAAACCAATTTGTGCATGAAATTACAACACATCTTTCATATGTAAAAATTATAACTATCAAATAACTCTTCAAGCCACCTGCCATTGGACACACACACTTGAAGCAGTTAAAAATAACTAGAAGAACGCTTGCAGGGCAGAAAATCCCTCCTGCGTTATCTCAAAACCCGGATCAAATCCCCAACTGGAATCCTGATCCTCACAGGCCCTTATATGCAGAAAGCATGTAGGTTGCACATGCAAGAGAAAATTAAAACCAAAATGTAGAAAAGTAAATAATGCAACATGACAAACTGGCTAAGATCCATTTAAATTCAAGACAATTTGGAATAAGATTAAGTTAAACCAACTTTTAGATCATGTTAAAACTTTAAAGTATTTGGGATATGAGAATATGTTATAATCCAGGTAGTAAATTCCATGACAACAGGTATTTGTCTGCCATATTGTAAAAACTGTTGTTCATAAGTACAATTCAAAGTCTTGGCATGTTTCCATATCAGTTACTTGAGGGAGTGTCAGTGTTGTGGTAACATAAATATTTCAGGTGGTACAGTACAAACACTTACTCTGTCACTTGGCTCCAACTTCGTACCCCCAAGGAACCATTCCACAGTGATTCCTTCGTATGACAGTTCACAGTCGAAAGTGGCAGTCTCCCCAGCAGTAACAGTAACATCCTTGAGAGGCCGCAGCAGGCCGATCACCCGCTCTTTAGATTGAGGAGAAGACATAGTTAGTCACTCCCAAATCCCAAGAGAAACCGGGATTAATTGCTAATCCTCATTTTGTGGATGCCCTGACAGCTGGCCACTGTTCTGGAGCCCTGTAAACCACCAGGACAACTGCTAGGTCTAGCGCAGAGGGACTTGACATTGGGGGGGCCTTCCTCATTTGCATACACCGTTTCCTTGAGATGTAGCCTATATGGTCAGCAGAAAACTTTGAGAGGCAGGCATGTTGTAGCTCTGCCAATCACTAACCGCCCACTCTAGATAAGGCATGTGGATTCTAAAATAGCCACAACACCTGATTGGCATTTAACCCACCCCCTGCCAAACCACCGGCTAGGCAATCTGTCCCTGTCAATCAACCTTCCTGAATATTGGGGGTGCGCTGTTACCAAACTACCCAAAAAATGGGTGCATCATGGCTAAGAATTGCATTGCATAGCAAGGCTCTGTGTGTTCTACTTGTGCAAGCAAGTAGATATTTAGATATATCAAGTGTGCCAGAACTGATATCCAAACCTCAACACTTTTTATGACACACTTATTTAGATAGCTTTAGTCCTCCCTTGTAAAACTTTTGACACCTACTTAAAAGGGGCTGTAAATGCCTGACTTATCCTCATCTGACAGTTGATGAAGCCCACCATAAACAAATGAACTGATCAAATGTTTTACAGAGTGTGACTCTGCCTTTTTTAACCTTTATTTAACTAGACAAGTCAGTTAAGAACAAATTCTTATTTATAATGACGGCCTACCCCCCCGACCAATCCCTCCCCTAAGCCGGACGATGCTGGGCCAATTGTGCACCGCCCTAAGGGACTGTAGTGACGCCTCTAGCACTGCAATACAGTGGCTTAGACCGCTGCGCCACTCGGGAGAAATCAGTGTTTATCTCATTGTCAAATAAATGTGTGAGTGTGTGTTAAATCATTCTCACCTTTAACTCTAAGCTGAGCATTGGATTTAGCATTGGCAGCCTGGAAGTCAACTTCTCCGGCCTGATCCATGCGAATGTTGTACAGGATAAGAACATGCCTTGTACCCTCCTCCTTAATCTCACAGTCCTTGAAAGAGAATACATAAACAGTTACTAAGTGATCCTCATCAAATTATACTTACCATCTATTTTCTTTTACTTCTCCGTCTCCTAAACCACTAGGAAATGTACTAAGGAATGTCCAATTACTGTATATAGTAATAATATTTTCTTACAGGAGACTGGTGAAGGGCCTCCCCTTTGAGTTTCCAGTGACCATGTACATCTTCCTCAGAGATCTCAGTCTCAAACTTGGCAATTTCAGTTTCTGTCACTTCCACGCTGTACAGGGGCCTGACAAACTTAATGTCACGATCTGTAGAAGAAACACAAAGACAACTCAAGTGTTTGTAGGAATGAAAGAAAATATATACTGCAATCCTCAAATGCTGCGCTAAAAACAGTTAAGGCTACCTTCAATGTTGAGGTTGGCCGTGGTTCTGTCAGTATCACAATCACAGCTGTATTCTCCAATGTCGGATTTCTCTGTCTTCTTAATGATCAGCATACGCCTCTTTCCATCGGCTTTAATGACCACATTCTTGGAGGAAGTGATTTGCTGGTCACCTTTGAACCATTTCACCTCAGCATTGGGCTTGCTCAGTTCACAAACCATCGTCAGTTCATCCTTCTCAGTGGCTGAGTAGTCATGCAGTTTTGTCGTGAAGTAAGGCTTTCCCTCTGTTGATGAAAATTAAACCATGATGAGTTTTTTGTGTGATATTTCAGTTTCGACAACGGTAACCCACCTGTTTCGCCAATAGCTTATTTCCATCTACAGATTCTATAGATTTGTTGTGATTTAATATTTCAAGAGTTTTAACGGTATACTAACCGAGAACTGTGAGCATGTCCTCTGAGATTTTGCCCATGGCCTCTACTTTGATCATGGATGTGTCATCAATGGACACCCCCTTGAAGGTCAATGTGCATCTTGCCATCGTCTTACATGTGCACAACTTTGCAGGAATGCAAAAGCACATCGTTCTTGTACCAGGTGACCTGGCTATTGTCATGGGAGAGTTCAATACTGAACTCTGCTGTCTCGCGCTCCTTAACAGTGACATCCTTAATGGGCTTGACAAACTCAAGGCGAATTCCTGATAAGACATTCAATTCATAAGAAATTAAATCATCGTCATTGTGAGAAGATCAATTTCAGTCACTTGTAATGAATTGAATCAGGATTTAAACAGGAAGCACAGAATATGTGGCAGATTTGACCATGGACATCTTCATCTTCAGAGATTTCTACTTTAAAACGAGCGGTCTCGCCATCAAAGACCTCAACGCCATACATTGGGAGAGTTATCTCTTTCCCTCATGGATAATATCAAACTTATCATCAGCTGTCAACTCATGAGATCCCCTGAGCCAACAGAAGCTTTTAGGCGCTCTGGACAGCTCACACTCAAATCTGGCCTCACCTTTTTCATACACTTGCACATCACTCAAAGGTGTGACAAATGTAATTGGACTCTCTGTAGTTCAGAAGGAAACAGAGATAATGTGGCATCATGGCAATGCGTAGAGAACCACCACTGAAAATATTCACATTTACATTATCAGATCACCAACCAAAAAATCTCACCTTTCACTTTTCAGATTAGCAACACATTTAGCATTAGCAGATGTAAATAGCTGACAAGGGGGCCTTGAGGTTGTATAATATTAATATCCTCTATGATTTCAACATCCTGTAAATTATAGAAAGATTTGTGTAGAAAATACCCCACATTAGATGAAGATGAAGGGAAAAGGGAAGAGAAGGATATAGGTTTCATTGTAATATGAATGGATGATCACGTAATAGATGTGAATGGATGATCACGTAATGGATGTGAATGGATGATCACGTAATGGATGTGAATGGATGATCACGTAATGGATGTGAATGGATGATCACGTAATGGATGTGAATGGATGATCACCTAACGGATGTTAATGGATGATCACGTAATGGATGATCACGTAATGGATATGAATGGATGATCACGAAATGGATATGAATGGTAGAATGGTCAAACAACAGTGAGAATGATTTGGTCTATGTAACATAAAGGGGATTGAGTAAGGACTTCTCCGTTCAGTTTCCACTGGCCATGGACATCATCTTCAGAGATTTCTACCTCAAAGCGAGTGGTCTCTACCTCAAAATGTATCTCAACGCCATACATTGGGCGAGTTATCTCTATATCTCTAGCTGCAATTCAGGATTGAGAACATTACAATTACAAGAAAACCGCAAGAATGTTCTCAAAATAAATGTTTGTTGCTTAACAAACATTTGTAATTGCTTACCCTCAATGTTAATATTTGCAATGGTTTTGTCTGTTCCACAATCACATACGTATGTGTCCCTTGTCTCAGTCCTCCACTTTCTTGATGGACAACATTCTTCAATTTGCTTCAGCCCTTATGGTTACCATCTTAGAGGCCTTAATTTCAGTCTCATTATGGTACCACATTACTGGGACATCTTTGCTGAGTTCACAGTCCAGAGTGACTTTGTCTTTCTTGACTGCAGTATGCATCACCCTCTAGAACACGGAGTCATGAGGAGGATAAGTGTTTTGCATTCTGTATTTATGTAGCATGGGGCAAATCGTTGAACGACAAACAATTTGAATAAAGCAACAAAGCAGGGGTTACCTATCACCGTCAAGTTTGCCATTAAGATAATTCCTTTAGATATCATCTAGAGCAGATATCATCTAGAGTCAACTCCTTGATTTCTAACGTGTGTTTCTTTCCACGACTATGGATGAGCACGGTTCTGCTCACATGGAGTTTTACCTCATTTTTGTACCATGTCACGGGTACCTTCTCATGTGTGAGCTCAAGCTCAAACCGAGCAGTGTTACCTTCCTTCTCAGTTTGGTCCTGAAACGGATTAAAACTCATTTTTCAACCACTCCACAGATTTCATGTTAACAAACTATAGTTTTGGCAAGTCAGTTAGGACATCTACTTTGTGCATGACACAAGTAATTCTTCCAACGATTGTTTACATACAGATTTTTTCACTTATAATTCACTAAATCACAATTCCAGTGAGTCAGAAGTTTACATACAATAAGTTGACTGTGCATTTAAACATCTTGGAAAATTCCATAAAATGATGTCATGGCTTTAGAAGCTTCTGATAGGCTAATTTACATAATTTGAGTCAATTGGAGGTGTACCTGTGGATGTATTTCAAGGCCTACCTTCAAACTCAGTGCCTCTTTGCTCGACATCATGGGAAAATCAAAAGAAATCAGCCAAGACCTCAGCATTGTTTTTTTGTAGACCTACACAAGTCTGGTTCATCCTTGGGAGCAATTTCCAAACGCCTGAAGGTACCACGTTCATCTGTACAAACAATAGTACGCAAGTATAAACACCATGGGACCACACAGCCGTCATACCGCTCAGGAAGGAGACACGTTCTGTCTCCTAGAGATTAATCAATCCCAGAACAACAGCAAAGGGCCTTGTGGAGATGCAGGAGGAAACAGGTACAAAAGTATCCATATCCACAGTAAAACGAGTCCTATATCGACATACCCTGAAAGGACGCTCAGCAAGGAAGAAGCCACTGCTCCAAAACCGCCATAAAAAAGCCAGATTACGGTTTGAAACTGCACATGGGGACAAAGATTGTACTTTTTGGAGAAATGTCCTCTGGTCTGATGAAACAAAAATGGAACTGTTTGGCCATAATGACCATCGTTATGTTTGGAGGAAAAAGGGGGAGGCTTGCAAGACAAAGAACACCATCCCAAACGTGAAGCAGGGGGGTGGCAGCATCATGTTGTGGGGGTGATTTGCTGCAGGAGGGACTGGTGCACTACACAAAATAGATGGCATCATGAGGAAGGAAAATTATGTGGATATATTGAAGCAACATCTCAAGACATTAGTCAGGAAATTAAAGCTTGGTCGAAAATGGGTCTTCCAAATGGACAATGACCCCAAGCATACTACAAAGTTGTGGCAAAATGGCTTAAGGACAACAAAGTTAAGGTATTGGAGTGGCCATCACAAAGCCCTGACCTCAATACTATAGAACATTTGTGGGCAGAACTGAAAAGGCGTGTGCGAGCAAGGAGGCCTACAAACCTGACTCAGTTACACCAGTTCTGTCAGGAGGAATGGGCCAAAATTAACCCAACTTACTGTGGGAAGCTTGTGGAAGGCTACCCGAAACGTTTGACCCAAGTTAAACAATTTAAAGGCAATGCTACCAAATACTAATTGAGTGTATGTAAACTTCTGACCCACTGGAAATGTGAAGTGGTGATCCTAACTGACCTAAGACAGGGAATTGTTACTAGGATTAAATGTCAGGAATTGTGAAAAAGTGAGAATAAATGTATTTGGCTAAGGTGTATGTAAACTTCCGACTTCAACTGTATATTATGTTAGGTGAGTGCATAATAGACTTAATTAAGAAACAATTCTTCCATCAAGCAAAAACCACTCAAAGGCTGTCAAGTCTAATAACAATGGTTCCATACTTACCCTCCACAGTCAGTGTAGCGGTTGACTTTTTGCCCAAGGCTTCTAAATTGTAATTACCCTCATCATCAAACTCACAGTTGTTTATGACCAACATATGTTTGGTTTTTTTGTCTGATGTACCAATGCTGTCAGAACCCTTTAACCATATGACTTTAGGCAAATCCCTTGTGATAGTACATTCAAATTTAGCCTGTTTCTTTTCAGGTACAGACACGTCCTTCAAGGGGACTGTGAAGTCCATTTCCATTTCTGGGAGGTACGAGTAAGGATCTCTTTGTCAATACATGTATAACATTGTTGATACATACACTACGTTACCAAACGTATGTGGACACCGGCTCGTCGAACATTTTATTCCAAAATCACGGCCATTAATATGGAGTTGGTCCTGCCTTTGCTGTGATTATAGCCTCCACTCTTCTGGGAAGGCTTTCCACTAGATGTTGGAACATTGCTGCGGGGACTTGCTTCCTTTCAGACACAAGAGCAATAGTGAGGTCGGTCACTGATGTTGGGCGATTAGGCCTGGCTCACAGTCAGCGTTCCAATACATCCCAAAGGTGTTCGATGGGGCTCTGCGCAGGCCAGAGCTTCCACACCGTTCTCGACAAACCATGGACCTCGCTTTGTGCACGGGGGCATTGTCATGCAGAAACAGGAAAGTGCCTTCCACAAACTATTGCCACAAAATTGGAATCACAGAATCGGCTAGAATGTCATTGTATACTGTAGCGTTAAGATTTCCCTTCACTGGAACTAAGGGGCCTAGCCCCAACCATGAAAAACAGCCCCAGACCATTATTCCTCCTCCACCAAACTTTACAGTTGCCACTATGCATTCGGGCAGGTAGCGTTCTCCTGGCATCCGTCAAACCCAGATTCGTCCATCGGACTGCTAGATGGTGAAACGTGATTCATCACTCCAGAGAACACGTTTCCACTGCTCCAGAGTCCAATGGCAGTGAGCTTACACCACTCCATCCAACGCTTGGCATTGTGCATTGTGATCTTAGGCTTGTGTGCGGCTGCTTGGCTGCTCGGCCATGGAAACCCATTTCATGAAGCTCCCAACTAACAGTTATTGTGCTGAAGTTGCTTCCAGAGGCAGTTTGGAACTTGGTAGTGAGTGTTGCAACCGAGGACAGACAATTTTTACGCGCTACGCATTTCAGCACTCGGTGGTCCCGTTCTGTGAGCTTGTATGACCTACCACTTTGCGGCTGAGCCATTGTTGCTCCTAGACCTTTCCACTACACAATAACAGCACTTACAGTTGACCGGGGCAGCTCTAGTTTGACGAACTGACTTGTTGGAAAGGTGGCATCCTATGACAGTGCCACGTTGAAAGTCACTGACCTCTTCAGTAAGAGTCATTCTACAGCCAATGTTTGTCTATGGTGATTGCATAGCTCTGTGCTCGATTTTATACACTTGTCAGCAAAGGCTGGGGATGAAATACTTTTGAATATACAGTCCATTCGTAAAGTATTCAGACCCCTTGACATTTTCCACATTTTGTTAGATTACAGCCTTATTTAATTGATTACATTTTTTCCCCCCATCACTCTACACACAATACCCCATAATGACTAAGCATAAACAGGTGTTTTGACATTTTTGCTAATTTATTAAAAATAAAAAACTGAAATATCACATTTACATAAGTATTCAGACCCTTTACTCAGTACTTTGTTGAAGCACGTTTGGCAACGATTACAGCCTCGAGTCTTCTTGGGTATGACGCTACAAGCTTGGCACATCTGTATTTGGGGAGTGTCTCCCATCCTTCTCTGCCGATCCTCTCAAGTTCTGTCAGTTTGGATGGGGAGCGTTGCTGCACAGCTATTTTCAGGTCTATCCAGAGGTGTTCGATCGGGTTCAAGTCCGGGCTCTGGCTGGGCTACTCAAGGACATTGTCCCAAAGCCACTCCTGCGTTGTCTTGGCTGTGTGCTTAAGGTCATGGTCTTGTTGGAAGGTGAACCTTTGCCCCATTCTGAGATCCTGAGCGCACTGGAGCAGATTTTCATAAAGGATCTCTCTGTACTTTGCTCCGTTCATCTGTCCCTCGATCCTGACTAGTCTCCCAGTCCCTGCCATCACCATGCCTCACCGTAGGGATGGTGGCAGGTTTCCTCCAGACGTGACGCTTGGCATTCAGGCCAATGAGTTCAATCTTGGTTTCATCACACCAGAGAATCTTGTTTCTCATGGTCTGAGAGTCTTTCGGTGCCTTTTGGCAAACTCCAAGCAGGCTGTCATGTGCATTTTACTAATGAGTGGCTTCCGTCTGGCCACTCTACCATGAAGGCCTGATTGGTGGAGTGCTGCAGAGATGGTTGTCCTTCTGGAAGGTTCTCCCATATCCACAGAGGAACTCTAGAGGTCTGTCAGAGTGACCATCGGGTTCTTGGTCACCTCCCTGACCAAGGCCCTTCTCCCCCGATTGCTCAGTTTGGCCGGGCGACCAGCTCTAGGAAGAGTCTTGGTAGTTCCAAACTTCTTCCATTTAAGAATGATGGAGGCCACTGTGTTCTTGAGGACCTTCAATGCTGCAGATATTTTTTGGTACCCTTCCCCAGATCTGTGCCTCGACACAATCCTGTCTCGGAGCTCTACGGACAATTCATTCGACCTCATGGCTTGGTGTTTGCTCTGACATGCACTGTCAACTGTGGAACCTTATATAGACAGGTGTGTGCCTTTCTAAATTTACCACAGGCGGACTCCAATCAAGTTGTAGAAACATCTCAAGGATGATCAATGGAAACAGGACGCACCTGAGCTCAATTTTGGGTCTCATAGTTATGTAAATATATATATATATATATTTTTTTTTGGTTTCTTAAAACCTGTTTTCATCATTATGGGGTATTGTGTGTAGATTGCTGAAGATATTTTTATTTATTTAATACATTTTAGAATAAGTTTGTAATGTAACAAAATGTGGAAAAAGTCAAGGGGTCTGAATACTTTTCGAAGGCACTGTATAATGTACATGCATACATACTGTGCTTTTGGAACAATTGCTTACCCTTGACTGTGAGCACAGCACTAGTGACAGCATTCAGAGCTGTATAAGACACTTCACCAGATGCTTCAAGTGGAACACTTTTCAAAGTGAGGAAACGTTTCTTGCCCTCCATTTTGATCTCACATGTCTGAATGCACAGTAAAAAAAAAAACAGATATCAAAGACGGTTCAACATTTCTGAAAATTGTGGTTACACTTAGTGTCCATGCAAATCTTAAGACAAGTCTTACCGGTGATCTTATTAAGACCTGCCCTTTATGTTTCCATTCTCCAGGCACATCCTCTTCAGATATCTCAGTTTCAAATGTAACATCCTCTTTCTCAACCACCTCGCAACTTGAGAGAGGCTTCAATATCTCAGCTTCACGTTCTGTAAAAATATCAAAAGTATATAGTAAGCATTCACTTCATGTAGGTAGCCTTATTGGATTCAACACCATACAAGATATGTGTGATTGTGCAACCAACCTCCAAGAGTCAGTTTAGCTGTGTATCTGTGGCCTTCAACCTCCATGACATATTCTGCAATATCTTCGGGCTGTGCATTCTTTATTGTGAGAGTCAGGACTTTTCCTTCTTTCTTGACCTCAGTCTTGTCAGTGGGATCATTAGGAATCTCCTTGTTGCCATGGAACCACTTCCAATTGGGGGTTTCTTTGAAGAGCTCACACTTGAAAGTGGCAGTGGCCTTGGGTTTCACATGCTGATCTTTCAATGGTTTCACCAACCAGTCTCTGACAATTTCTGTAAACATTTATTCTTAATCAGTTTTCGTACGTAACAGATTCAGTATATTTATATTGTTGATAAGTGTCAATGATTTATTTAGGGAATTCTCTACATACCAATGATTTTGACAGTTGTTTTAGTCCTGATGAGTTCACACTCGCACGCATAGACTCCAGCGTCGTCATCTCCCATGTTCTGGATCGTAACGGCTTGTTGCATTCCAATTACGTTGATGGCCACCTTTCCAGGGATTACTTTTAGGACCTTACCACTCTTCATCCAGGTCACTTCTCTCTCCTTGTTCAACTCACAGTTCAGGTACATAGGCTGCCCCTTCATGACCGACGTCTCCTCAACCAGCTCTTTCACCCACTTCACGGGCAGTTCTGAACAGGTAAGTATTGGGTAAGTTTTACGTAATTATTTACATGAAAATGAGCATACAAATTATTTGCATCAAAATATAAAGGTAAAATGCATCAACCCATATCAATAATATATACATACAATTATCAACTTAAATGTGACAAAAGCTACATAGATTAAGAAATACTTCATCAAAAAGAGGAGTACTCTCCATTAAATTGTGTAGTTATACAGTATACATTTTTATATGACAATATAAAACATGACATGAAGTAAACAATCGTTATTTAAGGTACATCACCTGGAAATCAATTGTTATCAGCTTTTCAGTGGTTTACATGATTTTGTATAGAGATACAATTCTTATAAATACATAATTAATGAATTGTTAGTAAGTCATTTCTTAAATAATGTAAATAACTTAAATTAAGAAAATTCTCTGAAATACCTTCAACAATGAGTTTGGCGGTTGTTGTCTTTTCCTTGTTACCCAGTTTGGCAACACAAGTATATTCTCCAGTGTCCACCAGTTGGACGTCAATAATGGCCAGTCTGCGATCTTTGCCATCAGAGGTGAATTTGTGTTTTGGACTCTCTCTTAGGTTGCTGCCATCTTTCATCCATGTAGTTACAGCAGTAGAAGGTGAAACTTCACACTCAAACGTAGCAGATGCACCAACAGCATCACCTTCTTGTAACACTATGTCTTTAAGTGGTTTCGTAAACTTCAGTGGAACTGCTTTGAGCTGGAATCCGAAAGGATTTGCATCTGGGGGTTTGTCTCCACCACCACCACCGGGTTTCAGTCCTCTACCCCTGCCTTCACCAGGGGATGGAGTTTTGCCTGCTACAATTCAGACACAATTACACAGATTAGATTTTTAACCTGTTTACATTGTTTAAAAGTGATATTAAACTAATACATTTGTTAACACTTACCATTAAAGCACTCACAGTTTAACACGTACATTGTTAACACTAACAATGTGAGTGCTGCGTCAGCTGTGAAAAAGTATTTTTATGGTAGTGGAAGTTCAGAAGTTTAAATTGTTAGAGGCTACTGGCTAGTGTTGAAAAATGTAGGATAGTCTAATAGAATCAGGATAACATGACTGTATCGTAAATGGTAGTGGGATAGTAGCCTTTATAAAATCGAAGTTTGGATCCTGGATGCTGATTGGTTGATAGGCGTTTGTTATTCACAATAATCCATGACAAATGCCAGTTCCATTTGAATTATCACTGCGAATCCACTGGCCCCCAGTGCCTCAGAATTGGACTTGGACTCGACCAGTATCGACACTGTTGTCATTAGGTCTCTCATCCTTGCTTAATTCAACATAGATACAACAGCAAATGCTACTGTATTAAATGCTAGAAAATGAAGAATGAATAATTCATTTAGTTGGCTAGCTAGCAAGGGAGTGTTAGCAGCAAAATAAATAAGCTTATCCGCTTAATAAAATAGTTGTAGAATATATTTATATTCTGATTGCTTATTTGAAAAGCAGCGAAAGAGACAAAGATTTCATACACTGAGTTTTTGTCCAACTTGTTGGGAAATTGGTCAAAGTAGCTGATCTCTTTCAAAATCAAGTGTTCACAGTGGATAGAATGTTGGATGTCATAGCTGAATTATGAGAAGTTTAGAATATTGAAGACATCCCATTGAAGCTGATGGAGGTTTTGGGAAGGACGGAGGAGTGGTAACAAGAATAAATTGTATTAAAAAGCTGTTGACAGGCAATTGAAGTTTAATCTGTCTGCACGTTTTAAAGTTTGAACAGTGATTATAATGTAAACCGTTCAAAAGTGGTTATGAGGAAAAAGAGTAGTGTGCTGACGCAGCACTCTAAAAAAGCTATACAATCTTACCTTTGAGGCCTCTACCTCTACCTCGGCCTGCACCTGCTTCTTCTGCTGGCTTTCCATCTGTTTAAGATATTTAGGAGTTGGGTACTTTATATAATACACAATGTCAAACACCATGTGGAATAACAACATGCTAAACATGTGCTTTTTACATGGATTGACAGACAAATAACAGAAACATGGAGACTGACGTGGAGAAACAACACACAATGATGACAAACATCACATAGAACAAGATGGAAAAGGATGAAGGATATTTGGGACAAAATTATCGACATGAAGAAACTATACGGAATGATGGCAAACATTAACATGTAGAACATAAAAACATTAAGATGGAAATGGATGGAGATTATTTGGGGTGAAGGACTTTTTCTGAGCCATTAATGTTGATTTGCTCCAGCCTTCATCTCACCTCGTCTTGGCATTCCAGGGGTCTCAAGTGCATCACCTTCTTCTCCCCAGTCTTCTGTGGGCCCAGAACTATCACGTGGGACAAGTTCCCACCTTCATTGTCAGATTCCTTCTCAACCTCTGGCTCCTTATCAAAGACTTCCTCCTCCAGCTGAGTCGAGATCTTTCGTATTTGTACAACTTTAGGGGAAAGCTCTTTCATTGCTGGCACCTTCTTCGGTGGTGCTCCATCAGTTTCCTCTTTTGGTGATTTCTTTTGAACTTTTTTTATGGTAACACCTTCAAATTAATATTTGGTGAAACTTCTTTGGGCAGATTTTTGGTCCTTTCTGTTGGTGCCTCTTCTTTCACCCCCTTGGGAGTTTTTTTCTTAAGTAATTTTGTCCTCTTCATTTTCATCTCTGGGAATGGTCTGCCGAGACCATTTGTCCTCGGTCGAGTCTTTTGGTTCAACTTCTTTAGGTGTCTTTACTTTAGCTCCATCAGGTATCTTGCTGATTTTATTTGTCTTGCTTATTTGCTTGTATTTGTCTTGCTTATTTGCTCTACCTCATGTCTTTCAGATATTATTACTTCACCTTCTTCATACACTCTCTCTTCAAAGTCATGGATTGTATGCTTTGTAATTTCTGGTGCTGGCAAATCTTCAAAAGGGGACTGAAGGCACTTTCTTCAGTGATATAATCTCCTGTTCTTGCTCCATGTCTTTGGATATCCTGGTTGTTTTCTTCAAGGTTGGCAGTACAAGTATTTATGCTTTTTGTCAGAGAACTGCAGCAAAGGTTTCATATTACACATAACAGCTCACTTAATAAGATAATAACATTGAAAACATCACACCAGACAAAATTTAAACCCTGAGGTTTTACACATTGAACAATATACTAAGACCAATAGGACAACACACAAAAAACAAACAAACAAAACTCAAAAAACAAACAAAATTCACAGAAAACAACAATACCACAGTACACAATAGTACTAGATATTTATACGTTTGAGCTGGATATTTCTTTATATGCAAGGAATAGGGAAATGTGATTAGAAATGATGAAAAAAACAAGTATTCATCATACCTTTCTTAGCTGGTCCTGGTGCCTGCTTGCCTTCACCTAGTAGGGAAATTATAGAAAAGTAAAAAATAATTTAGTCCACCTAAGAACATACATTTGAAGATATATGGGATACAAGCCTCAATGTATCATGCACGGTTAGGACATTGAGATATGATTGAAGGAACCAACGCAATCACTTTCTATAAGAGATTCATTCATTTCTCTTTGAATGGTATTGGACATTAACCTTGAGGAACCAATGCTGGAATTTCAAGGGATATTCCTCCCATAACCAATAAAAGACCAGGACAATTGAAGTAATATTATCAAGTGAAGATATAAAAGATGGAATATAGTACACACTCCCATTTTTGTAATTAATACATTTCAGGATGAGAACTTAGTTAAGACATACAAAATGACATGACATACAAAACCCCAACATTGCTGAGAAGGAGATTAGAGGTGGCACCTACCTGAAATAGTATTACATGCACATACAACATTATAGGAAGGACAAAGAACAGAAATGGTTTGTGGAATTAAGCGGTAACAATCTTTGTTTAATTAAATTAACAATAAAACCTTTTGTTAAGTGACTTGGAGAAACCCAAGCCAAATATACTAGCCTCAACCCTCAAAGCCTAGAATGAGGTTGAATAAAGAATGCTTGGTTTTATTTGGATGGTATGGTATTCAGAATATTAATAGGATATTAGTTTGTGATTTTATATCAAGATTATTTGGAACATTCTTAGCTTGTAAATAGTGTTTAAGATTTAGACATACTCAAGAACCTTTAATTCACAAATGTATTGAAAGAAATATGAATATGAATGACAAACATTTAACAAAAATGTACCTTTAAGAGGACTGACTTTGTTTGCAAGTTGCTCAGTGGGCTTTTGAGATGTTTCCTTCTCCTTTATTGGTACTTAAAATAAAATTATACTATGGTCAAAATCAAGACACTGCATGTTGGGGTAAGCATTAATCGACTAGGAAGAAACATGTTTTCAACACACAAAGACACATAACAGATAATATGTAACATCCAAAATACATAACATACACAAACATAACAGATAGGATAGCAAGATTTTAAGATTTAAGATTTGTGTTTCAAGGATTGGCCTTGTTATACCTTTTTGGGGAGCAACATCGTCTTCACTTGAAAGAGACACCACTGCAGCAACAGCCTTCTTCTCTGGTTTAGACTCCGGCTTAGATACTTTCTTTAGAAGTGGCTCTGCTGGCTTTGGAGGCTCAGCAACAGCCTTCTTCTCTGGCTTAGGCTCAGACGTAGGCTCAGGTTTAGACTCTGGCAAAGACACTTTCTTAAGAAGAGGCTCAGCAGGCTTTGGAGCTGATTCCTTCTCCTTTGCTGGAACTTGAAATAAAATGAAAAGCATTGGATCACAAAGAAAGTATCAGAGAAATATGTTATCAAATATAAACAGACAACACATAACACAGAGAAAAACATAAAAAATGCATAACATAGACACAAACATAACACACAAAATGTAAAGATTTTAAGCGTGATGCAATATTAAACATTTGTATTTCAGGTTTCTTTGTTATACCTTTTTTGGGAACAACATCATCTTCAAGAATAGCTCTCTTCTCTGGCTTAGTCTCTGGCTCAGCCACTTTCTTTGCAAGTGGCTCAGTAGGCTTTGGTGGTGATTCCAGCTCAGCAATAACCATCGTCTCTGGCTCAGGCACTTTTTTAGAAATTGGCTCAGCAGGCTTTAGAGATGATTCTTTAACATCCTCAGCAAAAGCTGTTTTCTCTGGCTTTGCCATTTTCTCTGGATTGGTCTCTGGCTTAGACTCTGGTCTAGCTACTTTCTTAGCCGGTGGCTCAGCTGGCTTAAGAGGTGATTCTTTCACCTCCTCCGCATTCATTTTCTCTTTCTTCTTCGCTGGTACTTGAAATAAAGTTATTTTATGATTAAAACCGAGACACTATATATTGGGGTAAGCAGTAGAGCACCAAGACAATAACAAGGAAAGATGTGATCAAACAAGATTTTAAAGAAAGAAGATTTGTATTTCAAGGAATGCTCGTTATACCTTTTTGAGGAGCAACAGCTTCTTTAATTGAAAGAGACACCTCTTCACCAATAGTCATCTTCTTTGTCTTGGTCTCTGGCTTAGACTCTGTTTTGCCTACTTTCTTTGCAAGTGGCTCATCAGCAATATCCGTCTTCTCTGGCGAAGTCACTTTCTTTATAAGTGTCTCAGCGGGCTTTGGAGGGGATTCTTTCACCTCTACAGTAACATCCCTGCTCTCTGGTGTAAGCTCTGGCCTAGCCTTTATCTTAGGCTCTGATTTAGCCTCTGGTTTAGGCTTAGGCTCTGGCTCAACCTCTGCTTTAGGCTCTGGCTTAGCCTCTAGTTTAGGCTTAGGCTCTGGCTTTAACACTTTCTTTACAAGTGGCTCAGCGGACTGTGGTGAAACTTTCACCCTTTCTTCAGTAACAGCCATCTTCTCTGGCTTAGCCTCTAGCTTAACCTCTGGTTTAGGCTCTGGCTTAGGATCTGGTTTATCCTCTGGTTTAGGTTTAGGCTCTGTTTTAGCCTTTGGCTTAGCCTCTGGCTTAGGCTCTGGCTTAGGCTCTGGCATAGACTCTGGTGTGGACACTTTCTTTGCAAGTGGCTCAGCAGGCTTTTCAGCAATAACCAACTTATCTGGCTTGGACCCTGGCTTGATTTCTGGCTTAGACTCTGGTTTAGCCACTTTCTTTGCAAATGGCTCAGATTCGTTCACCCCTTCAGCAACAACAGACTTCTCTAGCTGAGACACAGGCTGTGGAGGTGATTCCTTCTTCATTGCTGGTTCTTAAAAAGTATATATACTATGGTCAAGATACTACAGATTGGGGTAAGCAGTGGAGCACCAAGAAAATACCAAAGAAAGGTGTGATCAAATGGAGAACACAAAGGAGACACAAAGAATGCACAGAAACAACACAGAATCACACAACTGACGCAAGAGTGACGCAAGAGTTGTGGATTTTTACCACATAAGAGGATGTATTGATATGGGATGGCAAACACTGGAATGAAGAAACTTGATGAACATTAATGGGCAAAAAAAGTTTGATTTCAAACTAAATATGAAATGGAATTGACCTGTTTCTTTGATTCAAATTTATCAACTCCAAGAGGTATCTCTTCAGTGGTTTCCTTTCTCTTAGTAAGTCTCTTGTCTAACTTTTGCTCCTTGGATGGAGTTACTTTGGCAGGTTTGCCTTTCTCAACTACTTGTTTCTTAGTTTGGTTGTCCTCAACTGTATGAGGTATCTCTTCAGTGGTTTCCTCTCCCATAGTAAGAGTCTTCTAAAATGTTTCCTCCGTGGATTGAATTACTTTGGAAGTTTTTCCTTTGTCAGTGACCTGTTTCTTAGTTTGGATGTCCTCAACTGTACAAGGTATCTCTTTGAGGGGTCCTCTCTCATAGAAGGTGTCTTGTCAGTGCCTTCCTTGGATGGAGTTACTTTGGCAGGTTTGCCTTTCTCAACTACTTGTTTCTTAGTTTGGTTGTCCTCAACTGTATGAGGTATCTCTTCGGGGGTTTCCTTTCCCGTAGTAGTCTTCTCAAAAGTTTCCTCAGTGGATTTGATTACTTTGGAAGGTTTGCCTTTCTCAACTACCTGTTTCTTTGTTTGCAAGTCCTCAATTGTACGAGGTATCTCTTCAGTACAAACTAATTATTTTCCTTTCCCTTTTGGCCATGGCACTTTTTTTTTAGAGATACCTTCTGACAAAGGTATTCTGTCCTTTCCTGTATTAACGTGAATATTTGATATGTTATCCCTTAATGATTCCACTCGGATAGAATATTCTACTGGTTCTATGGAATCTACTGGTTGAGAAAAACCTTCTTGGCTAGATATCATTTCAGAAGCATGTTTAACTGTTGGTTTAGGGAAAATCTTATCTGTGGCTTTCTTTCTATTCTGTGAAACATCCATAACAGATACCTCTTGATTCAATGTGTATTCTTCATGTTCCTGGGTAGAAGCTTCCCTTGGAGAACTATCGTCTGTCCTAACAGAGATCTCCTGTCTTCTGCCTGACTTATCCTTCTTCTCTGATACCCTTGTGGTAATTTCCTTTTTCTTGACAATGTCTGCTTTCTCTCTTTGCACTTTCTTATCTGTTTCTATAAACTTTCTTTCACCCTCAAATACCGGCGGTCTATCAGGTGACTTGTTCATAGATATTTCTTCACTTATAATAGCACTCCCTTGTTTCATGATAGTAACTTCTTCATATTTTTGAATAAGTCCAGTGTCCTCTTTTCTCAAAGATACAGTATCTTTCTATATAGGTAAACTGTGCTTTGTAACAACTTTGTAAACTATTTGGACAACATGTTCTTCTATAGATTGAACTGCTTGATGGATAGGTTTATCTACAATAGTAACCTGCTCTCTGTCTTTAACTCAATTACATCAACAAAAATAGTTCCATTAGTTTTGATGCATGTCTCCTCTTCCTAAATAAATACTATACTTGCAGAGTAAACACTTAGAAGTGTTTATTTTATTTTGTAGACGATTCAGAAGACTCCCTCTGAAGAGATCTATCCTGTTTGACTGGTAAATCTACCTCTAGATTAGACCTAGTAAGAATCTTAGTAGCTCTATCTTTCCTTTTGGAAACCTCACTAACAGATTGTTCATGTTTCATATCTGACTTTTGATATTTTTGGAGAGATACTTTTTCTGGTAGGGTATCTTCTGTCTTTTCCGAAATCTCCTGTCGTGACATCAATTTAGTGCTCTTGTCCAATATATCCCCTTTGTCTTCGTATGATACCTCTGCATTTCCATGCCCCACTTCTTCATGCTGAAAGAGCTCTTCTATTGGAGGAGCTCTCTCCATCGTGTAAGAAACCTCCCGCAACTTGGGAGTTTTCAAAGATCTAATTTTCTCAGCCATCTGAGACTAGAAGTCACTTAAAGTTCTAAAGATGTGTTCAAGAGGTCCCACCAAATGGTGTTCGCAAGAGATTAATGACAAAACACAACATAAAGACAAACATTGCGTTAAAAAAAAGAGAGTAGTACTTGTGTACCATTATGTACCTGATATCTACAGTACAGTCAAAGATAAATATCTAAGTGAAGTAAGATTTTAGAATTTTGAACACAAACATACAAAACACTTAGAATACCTGTGTCTGGCAGAGTTCCTTTTCTTTGTGGCACAACTTCTATTTTTGAAGTTGGACATTTATTTTCTTCTTCCATCTCCTTTTTAGGTTTAGTAACAGGTAACTTTTCAGTAGGTATTTTCTCAGGTACCTTCTCAACAGGTACAGGTTTTTGATTGGACTCCATCACTTGAAGCACACACACACACACACAACACACACATAAGACATTGGCAACACAGAAGATTGACAGAAGTGTTGTCACATAAAATACAGAACCAGTGGAAAGTTTGGACACACCTACTAATTTCAGGGTTTTTCCTTAATTTTTACTATTGTAGAATAATAGTGGACATCAAAACTATGAAATAACACATATGGATCATGTAGTAACCAAAAAAGTGTTAAACAACACAAAATATATGTTAGATTTGAGATTCTTCAAAGTAGCCACCCTTTGCTTGATTGCAGCTTTGCACACTCTTGGCATTCTCTCAAGCAGCTTCATGAGGTATTCACCTGGAATTCATTAAAATTAACAGGTGTGCCTTGTTTAATGTATATTTGTGGAATTTCTTTCCTTCTTAATGCGTTTGAGCCAATCAGTTGTGTTGTGACAAAGTAGGGGTGGTATACAGAAGATAGCCCTATTTGGTAAAAGACCAAGTCCATATTAAGGCAAGAACAGCTCAAATAAGCAAAGAGAAACAACAGTCCATCATTACTTTATGACATGAAGGTCAGTCAATCACGAAAACTTCAGTCGCAAAAACCATCAAGCGCTATGATGAAATTGCAACACAAATAAATACTTCACAGAGTTAAAGTAACAGATCCATCTCAACATCAACTTTTCAGAGGAGACTGTTTGAATCAGGCCTTCAGGGTCGAATTGCTGCAAAGAAACCACTAATAAAGGACACCAATAAGAAGAGACTTGCTTGGGCCAAGAAACACGAGCAATGGACATTAGACTGGTGGAAATATGTCCTTTGGTCTGATCAGTCCAGATTTGAGATTTTTGGTTCCAACCGCTGTGTCTTTGTGAGACGCAGAGTAGGTGAACGGATGATCTCCGCATTTGTAGTTCCCACCATGAAGCATGGAGGAAGAGCTGTGATGGTGTGGGGGTGCTATGCTGGTGACACTGGCAGTGATTTGTTTAGAATTCAAGGTACACTTAACCAGCATGGCTACTACAGTATTCTGCAGCGATACGCCATCCCATCTGGTTTGCGCTTAGTGGGACTATCATTTGTTTTTCAACAGGACAATGATCCAACCCACCTCCAGGCTGTGTAAGGGCTATTTGACCAAGAAGTAGAGTGATGGAGTGCTGCATCATATGACCTGGCCTCCACAATAACCCGACCTCCACCCAATTGAGATGGTTTGGGATGAATTGGACCGTTCAGTGAAGGAAAAGCAACCAACAAGTGTCAACATATTTGGGAACTCCTTCAAGACTGGAAAAGCATTCCAGGTGAAGCTGGTTGAGAGAATGCCAAGAGTGTGCAAAGCTGTCATCAAGGCAAAGGGTGGCTACTTTGAAGAATCTAAAATATTTAATATATTTTGATTTGTTTAACACTTTTTTGCTTACTACATGATTCCATCTGTGTTATTTCATAGTTGTTATGTCTTCACTATTATTCTACAATGTAGAAAATAGTAAACATTTATAAAAACCCTTGAATGAGTAGGTGCGTCCAAACTTTTGACTGGTAGTGTACGTCAAATCTGAATAAAAGATTGTCAAGACTTTACTTCAACCATATCGTCAACATGGTCACAAACATATCATGGCCCAGGTCTAAAACAGTCTGATGATATTAAACTATAAGTCTAATAGGATGTAATATTGTAACACCATTAAGTCAGCATCATGATGATAGTTCAAATAAAGTGATTCCCTTGAAAAAACTGAGGAAGATAGAGGTGGAAGACGGTAAACATAGGACGAAGAGTTCAAGAAGAGCCGCAAGACATCACAGTACACAGTACGTACAGTACATAAGTCAGTGCATAAATCCCTACCTTTTTGGAGTGCATCCTCCTTTGGAGTCACAATAATTGATTCAGGCTTTCTGACAGCCTTTGGAGGTTCTGGTTTTCTTTCCTCCACGTGAACTTAAAAGACCATTTAAGTTTGTTAAAAACACGCATATACAGTACATGAAGATATTCAAGAAAGTAGTTTCAAACACAGTTTCATTGCACAAATCCCAATCTATCGAGTGGTAAGACTGTATGAAATTGATTATGACTAGACAAAGTCAACAGTTCATATAACATTGTGACGTAGAAGTTTGAAAATACCTCCTGCCTTTTTAGTGCTTCTGGCACTTCATAAGAACATGCAAATGATCAGTAATATACTATGTGCTGTGATGAAAGCACAGCAAACAAACATATTACTGACAAACAGAAAACAACAAATACAGATTCCAAATAGGGATTCCGTTATGCCAATAACAAGACAAAGAGTGACAGATTACACATAAATAATGCTGTATATCAGACACAAATATACATGCATGAGACGAACATAAATGTGGATGCAACACGTCCTCATTTGAGGAGACACTAGTCGTAAACGTTGTAATGCCACAGTCAGACAAAGACAGGTAAAGATGGACTGACAAACAGAAGAGTATACATTTGCAGACACGTTTTTAAAAGATTCAGAAAATGGCCTCTCTTTTGAGAGATACACTGATACCTTGTGGGGATGGGATCTTCTTTGCAGCAGGAGTAGGCTCTGGCTCCTTTGGAGCACAAGTAGATGCTGTCTCTGGCTTTTTAACTGCTGTTGTCTTTCCTGGTTCTGGTTGTGAAGCCTCTGGTTTCTTTGCCTCCTCAGGAACTTAAAGTAACATGCACTTTGATTTAGAGTTCACTAACCAAGGTAATACTTACATTACATACACATATGACACAAAATAAAGATTTGCTTCTATGTTAGAAGCTATTTAAACATATTATATACAGAAACACGTACGATTCCACAAACAAAGGAGAGGTGACATTAGAGTGGATAATGAATCATTACAACACATTATAGAAATACCTTTGGATGGTGAACTCTCTGGTTTCTTTATAGGCGCACGCTTCGTTTCAGGTTCAACCTTAGTCGCAGGTGAAACTTTAGGCTCTGGTTTTGGCTCAGCTTTTGGCTCAGCAACATGGGGTGCAGCTTGATGCACATCTTCAGGTAATACAGACATCAACATTAAAAACAATATAAGCTATGGGTTATCAAGGAAAAGTGGGTGCAAGAGTGAAAGACATAACATGTTGTGACAAGAGTAAGATTGAGACAACTTCTCTAAACGCAATTCACAAAGTGCATAGAAGATTTAGAAACTGTGTAGACATGCATGGAACTGACAAGACCAAATATTCAGGACAGAGACTCAAAATCCTATGAGCTACAGCAGCAGTAGGAGCATTCCTGAAGCACATTGAAAAACACAGTATACCTTTCGTTAATGGAACCTGTTCAGGTTTCTCAGCTGGCTTATGGGCAGGTAGGCCGTCATTGTAAATAAGAATTTGTTCTTAACTGACTTGCCTAGTTAAATAAAGTTTAAATAAAAATAAACTTTCAATATCTTAGAAGAACATGAAGATACAGGGTCAGTCCTGAAAGTGAGTAATTATATACACCAAAATAAAAAGAGTAGAATATAATTGACAGAAGTAAAAAATACAAAATAATTACAGCCAGTTAAAGGAAATAAATAAGTTGATGAAAAAAAAGAAACAGCCACACCAACAATCAACAAAAACAAACAAAGTCACTGATTTAGTTAAAAGAAAATTAAGAACACATGACAAACACGACAAGATGGTTAGACAAGCGAATAATTTCTGATGTAAGACTATACCTTTCTCTGGGACAACCTTTGCAGTTATCTTCTCCTCCACTGGCTTTTGGGCATCAGGTACTTGAAAATATCATCACAGTAAGTTTAATTTTCCCTATTATGCTAAGTTATCACTAAGTTAATGTTATTTGTTCTAACACATTTTTAAACAGGAGAGACAAACTTAGGTAAATTATAGACATGTACACACATCAACCAGATTCAACACGAAAGAAACAACTCAGAAATGCAGATTTTTGGATACCTTTATGTGGTTCTGCTGCCTCAGCTGGTTTAGCCTTCTCCTCTGGTTTATTGTGAGCTTCAGAAACTTTAAAGACAGTCATTGTTTTAGCCCAATGTAGCAAAGCTCTATCTACGGTGGACATCCATGTATACGCATGTAAGGTACTTGCCAAAGAAGCACAAAATATTAGGGAAGACAGTACAGACAAACACATAAGCCACTATGCGTGATCAATTTAAGAGCAAAGAGGAAAAGATAAGTACTGACAGTACTAACCAAGGTTAAACTAAGACATGGAAAGACATTGAGCACAACATGACAGGGAAAACATTTGACACAGTTAAAAGAAAAGCAAGCTGTAAACAAACAGTTTAATAAATGACACATGAACAAAGATTATGAACTTCTTTTGCCAGAACATTGCCGACTACTTACATCAAGGTTAAAATTAAAATAAGCTCTCAAAGAGTTTACCAATTGAAACAAACAAGATTATTAACATGTTTGCCACATATTAACAAGATAATGAACTTTGCCATGACATTGCTGTAAACCAAGATAGATAAAAGCTGTTCTTTCAATACCTTTTTGTGGCATATCTTCCCTCATTCCAACCTTCTTACTCTGGACAGACTCCTCCTCAACAGGTACTCTCTGGGCTGATAAGACAATGAGAATATATTAGTATCTTTGTTTCAACAAGGTACAATAGCTAAGGAGAGAGGTTTACGGTTATAACACACACATATAAACACTCAAATAAAATGACTCCTGAGATAACAAAGGAGAGAAGAAGACATGAGATTTGTGTATGAGTTTCAAAGTCACACTAGCGCACTATGGCAGGATGACACATACAAAGAGTAGGAGCCCATATATTCTGTGGCAAGATATTTTTAAGAGTTGCTCAAACATTCAAAGACAGACAACGATGATTTTAAGCACCAAACATGTTAATACCAATGTAGTGGCATAATGTGTCTCAAAGTGGAACATCAAAGTTTAACTATTTGTTAGCTGCTAGCAGACTGCAATGGCAACGTCTATTCTAAGGGATACCTGTGGTTGTAGAGATTTTCTTTGTCTCTTCCTTCCAAACCCCCTTTCTCTCTGAATCTATCGTGTCATAACCAAACTGTCATGTTTTGTTAAGTCCTCTAGGGACGGTATTTACTGTATAATGTTAGGATGTTTTGTATATTCTGTAATTGTTTAATTAGCTAGTAAATAAATAATTGTGCCAATTTGTGTATGGATGATTCATAATAAAGTTGCGGTTTGTGCAGACTACAATAAATTACGACGTTCAAGAATGAGACTGATCGAGGTAAAATTCATTAATACACGACTGTTATGATAAGATATAAAATATCTGAAGAGTTATTTTCTGAAAATAGTAACTCTGTAAAACACGTACAAATGTGAATAAAAAAGTAAAAACATGGAGATAGTGTTAATGGTGATGGTTAGTATTAATATGACATAAATCTCACACAATAATCGAACGTTAGTGAATTATTTTATAATGAATTTAAGGGGTTTGATGGCGATGGAAAGACGATTAATATAAAACAATGCAAGGCTATATACCTCTCATTTCCACCTCTCTCATTTCCATCTCTTCTTCACAATAGTATTCAGAAGATTCTTAAAAAAAAACATATACAGTATATACAGTATGTTGAGTATTCATATTCATAAGGTTAGTTTAGATTTATATAATTTATGCCTTATCTTATGTCCCATTCTTACCTTTGAGAGTGACTGAAGATGGCATATCAGGGACTCGTATTGATGAATCAGGGACATCTAAAGGATGTTGAATTTGGTTTAAATATCAAAGATATATAAAATATATAAGTTGACTGGAATTTTGATCAATAATTGTGAGACATTTTAGAGGTTGTGTGGCTAGAAACCAAATACTTACCATGGGGTACCCTTGCTAATTCAATTTCTGTGAAAAAGGAAGATTAAATATTAAAAACTTAATGAAAACAACTATGAGATTCAGACAGCTGGAAAACAAAACAAATGCTAACGTCTATACCAACCTTTGCCTGAAAGATAAAGCTCAGCTGTGCTTTTAGCTTCCCCTCTGGGCTCCAACCTCACAACGACCGAGTAAACGCCTAAAGGATTAGTAATTAAGATAATTGAATAATCCATTCTGATTGTATTCATCTGGGAAACAAGAATAAAAAAATCTGGAAAATGCCGGCTTAACGCAACTCTACACACCTTCGTCTTCATTGCTTACATTGCGGATGATCAAAAAGTGTACTCTGCCTTCATTTCTGAAGTTATACTTTGGGCACTCTCTGAGTTCCCAGGTGCCTTTGTACCATGTAACGATGGCATTGTCGAAAGACACCTCGCATTCAAAGGCGGCTGCTTGGCGTTCGCCCACCATAATGTTCTGGATACGTTTGGTGAAGTGAATTTGTTCAGCTAAAACAGATAAAATGTGGTGATGAATTTAGTTCAATTTGAATATTTCTGGTTATTCTCATCATTCTAACTCAAATGTGCAAGTCAAATGGAGAATATATGGACAATGGAGAATAAATGTGCTGTTAGAATGTGTTCAACAGATCGTTTGGATGCCTCAATGGGATGAAAGTCAAGACGAAAAGTAAAAAGACAGAAAGAGAGAAAGACAGATAGATGTTGGTTTGTGGCAAAGTTGCAAGACCAAAAAGGGTAAGAAAGTAAAAACACACATGTACTATCAGAGCGCTCCAGGAAGAAAATTCATATGACAAATCAAAAGTGCAAAAAATAGACAATGAGTTAAAATATTTAAAATATAGTGGCAAAATGTGTAATGAAGGAAAAAAAGTAAGGCTGGGATGATCTTCAATCCACAACATGAAGGTAGATGCAGCATCAACCCATTCCACGGTTAAATCTATACAAACCTTCAACCCATAGATCTGCAGTTGATTTGAGGTTTTTATATCTGCAGGTATAACGTCCATGGTCTTCTGGTCTGAGGTCTTTAATCGAGAGCCTCTGAATGTTGTTGACCACCTCATACGAGTATCTGCCTTTCATTTCTAAAAGCTTTCCATTCTTAAACCACCCTGTACATGTTTGCCCCTCCTTACCCGCAACTTCCTCCAGATGTTTCTCAACCTCAGGCTCTGTAAAGAAACAAAGAAAAAAAGTGCTATTAATATTTACAGATACAGTATAAAGCCTTAAATCAATAACATTCATGTAAGTACAAAATAAACAAATGCAGATCCATGGATACCCACCAATAACAGTCAGTTTGGCGCTGGATATATGTGGGCCACATACAACACGGTAGTTGCCCTGGTCTTTGGTTTGACACTGCTTTATCTTCAAGATGTGACAGTCACCAACAATGCTGATTTCATATTTGTCGTTGTTGACAAGCTTCTGAGTTCCCTTGTACCAAGACAGGGTGATCTCTGGGAAGTTGATCTTGATGTCACACACAAAGGTAGCGACCTTGTTGGTGACTGTCGATTGATCTGTTATGTCCTTATTCACGGTGACTGGCTACAAGCAGATAAAGAAGAAATATATGCTTAGACATTCATGTAAATAAATATGCGTATAATATATGATTAATTACTGTTTTTTGTCAGACATTTCATTGTGATAGCTAATGAGGAACCTACCTCAGTACATTCCATTCTCTTTTGCAAATCAGCCACAAGAGCGAACAAGTCCTCATCCGATCCTCTCTCTCTCTCCGGTTCCTAAATCATACCAAAAGACATAGCAGAACTAGTTAGAGTATGACCATTATGTCTTTAGAAAAGCAACATAATTCAGCATTGTATGACTAATATTAAGTTGTGTTCCGAAAAAAATAACAAGCCATTAAATTCAATTGAATACAACTTAATGTAAAATTATGGTAAATCCACAAAAGCAGAGTAGTTTCTGCTGCCACTATGAATCAAATCAAATAAAATAAAATGTATTGGTCACATACACGTGGTTAGCAGATGTTATTGCGGGTGTAGCGAAATGCGTGTGAAGAAGCTTTGGTGGGCAACAAGCTATCCTGGATGACTTACTTCCCTGTAGGGTTGAACCTTTCCTGGGCCAGTGCCAATGTCGAGCCATGCTTAGTCCTAGATAGGTCATAGAAATGATGTATTATCTTACCGGTCTTCCACTTTCTTCTGCTTTCTCCCTCTTCAGCTGCTCAATGGCCTGAAGAAGTCCACGGTAGTCAGTGATTCCATACATACGGGCGTATTTCTCATACTCCTTAGGGTCCACATTTCTGAGCAACTCTACAATGTCAACGTCTTTCTCTTCCTGAGGACTCTTCTGTTTAGATGGAGTCCTGTGGAGGAAAAACAGAGAAGAGATACACATGGAAAATATTATTTGTGTAGTTTCTTGTGAAATGTGGAAGGTAGCGACACAATCGTCAAAGAGAGATTCACTTACTTCTTCAGTTTTGCTCTGAAGTCTCCCTCAACTCCGGTGACATCTTTCTTTTCCTCAACATGCATGTCGGTGTTGCATTCTATTTCTCCATTTTTGTTAGATGCAACGCATCTGTACTGTCCGGAATCAGACTTAGTTAATTCCCTGATCTCCAACTTGGCCTCCTGGCCCTTCTGTTCAATAGTGATGCGACCACCATGAGTGATCTGCCTCCACTTGCCCTTCATCCATTTCACGTTAGGAATGGGATCACCTCCAACTTTGGCAATGAACGTTGCAGTGCCCTCTGTAAATTTAACGTAACATATTTAAGACATCACTTGCTATGGAAATGTTAGATATCCAACTATTACTAAACGCTGCAGGCTGTTAATGGAATACTAATACTAATACTAAATCTCAGTTCATCACACTTACTCTCGGCTACATGGCAAGGCTTGGGCTCCTCGATGAAGAACAAGTTGTCCAGTTTCTTTACTGGTGTTGCTGTTGGTTCCTCTTCAGCTGGTTCAGGTGCTGCTTTGGATTTCTCTGCAATAAAGCATCATTCAAGATGTCTGTTATAAAAACCATAACCATTCATTCATGACAGCTCATTCACCAAATTATTGGATATGATTTGAATAAAAATATGGACCAGAACGTGTACCTTTGATAGTTACTTTGGCCTTGCAGAATTCACTACCAGCCTCATTGGTTGCCTTGCAGAGATAGTCCCCTGCATCATTCTTTGATACACGCATGATCTCCAAAGAGGCAATGCCATCTGCAAAAATTATTTTAGAGCTGGAAGTGTTTTTCAAGTCTATCCTGTCCTTCATCCACTGAATCTTCATAGGAGGGGATCCATGGACATGGCAGCTAAGATGCACGTTCTCGCCCTCGGTCAGTGTGGCAGGTTTGAGAGCGGGGTCAAATGTAGGGGTCTTCTTGTGTTCTGGATTAATAGGGAAGAGTCATGGAAAAACATACATGGCATATGGAAATGCAGACATTTTTTATGGAGAAACACAACATACTAGACAAATAATAATATGGACCTACCAGTTATGGTAACTGTCAATTTGCAAGAGGCAGTGCCTGCTTCATTGGTGACTGTGCCGGTATACCTGCCACAGTCTGAGACTTTAGAGCTCTTGATACACAACACAGCCACATTGCTCTTGAAAGACATGTCATAGTGATCAGAGCTGTGAATCTCACTGTCATCTTTATACCAATTAATGGTCATGGGCTGAGATCCCGACAAAAGTGCCTCAATCTTCACCATCTTGCCTTCCGTATCCACTAGGGTCTCTGTAGGCTTTTTGGTGAATGTAGGTGGGATTTTGCGCTCTGAAAATAAATGTTAAAGCATTAATTGTTAACAAAACAAGATTGCAATGTTCACGTGAGGTGACAAAGGAGTCTAAAGCAGACAGTACTATACCAAAGGTTTCTCTCAAGAAACAAGATGGACTAAAATTGTGAGGCAGTGGGTCAAATACCTTTGACAGTAATTTCAGTGGAACAAGAGTCCTTTCCAATGTCATTAATGGCATGGCAAAAGTAGCGGCCATAATCTGATTTATCTGCTTTCAATATAGTAAGGTGTGGGGTGTTATCCACGCAGGACATCTTGTAATATCCCTCTGATCGAATATCTTTGTGATCTTTTGACCAAGTGACTATTATTGGCAAAGAGCCAGTCATGTGGCATTCCAATTCCACACTATCACCCACTGAAATGTTCACCACGGGTGACAGCTTTTTATCAAAGACAGGGGGATATCTTGGCTCTAAAAGTTAAATGATGGGAAAGAGTTGGAACATACAGCATACTTTGAAATGAAAGTGTTGATACTATATAATATGATACTGTACAAATATAGAACGTGCACTCTCAGTCAGCTAGAAAAAACTACTTCTTTGAGGAAAAACCGACCGACCTTGAAGAGTGAGCTTGGATATGCAGGATGCAGTCCCAACACTATTGGTAGCAATACAAGTGTATTCCCCAGAGTGTCTCATTTCACCTCTGGCTATTTGTAGGACAGCAGTGTTATCATCATAACTCATGGTATAGTCGTTGGATTTCACAGTTTCACCGTCTTTAAGCCAAGAGACCTCAATGGGTGAAGAACCTGCCACACAGCAATCAAATTTGACTTCCATTCCTTCAGTCTGTTGAATACTGGTTATTTTCTTGGGGAAGGTAGGTGGCGTTTTTGCCTCTGAAAATATGATAATTCAACAAACAATATGACATTAGCCTCAAATAATTATGAAAATTCTTCATACTAGTTAATTTCATAAACAATGCTGAATATTTTCTGATTGAAAAGAGAACATTCCTAAATAAAAGACAACGGGCATCACCTTGGACAGAGAGATGGCAGCTGGATGAGGCTGATCCTATTCTGTTTTCAGCTTTGCATGTGTATTCACCAATATCAGCCTTGGCTGCTTTGCTCAATTTCAAGCAAGCAATGCCTTTGGAATACTCTATTTTGGAAGTAGGGGAGGACCTCACTTTTCCGTCAGCCTTAAACCAAGCCACCTTTATTTCAGGGGTTCCTCCAACATGGCATTTCAAACAAACTGCATCACCAGCAGTCACCTCCATTGGCTCCAAATTCTCAATGAAATAAGGTGGTTCTAAAGTGACAGATATAAACCGTTAAATCAGAAACATGCACATGTACAGTATAGGACAATCCCAATACCTTACCAGGTCAATTTAGGGAAACTGACCTAAAATGAACACTTGTGCCTTGCAGATATCTTTTCCGGCGTCATTGGAAACTTCACAAGCGTATTCCCCACTTGCTTCCTTATCGTCACTGTTTAAACACTCCAAGATACAGGAGGTCTCAGTGGTAGTGACGTTGTGCTTATAAGAGGCATATAGCTGTTTGCCGTCCTTATACCAGGTGACAAATATCTTTGGGGTTCCAGTGTATGTGCACTCAAGTATCAATGATTTTCCCTTTTCAACAGAGTGGTCCTTCAGCTTCTTAACAAAGCTTGCAGGTTCTGAGTAAAATCATACAGAAGTTTGTTAGTCCACATTCTGATAAAAAACATTTAAATGTTGTTTTAATTCTGTTAATAAAAATATGTAATAACAATATATTTTTTTAAATTATTGACCAACCTTTCACAGACAGGTTAACTGGGAAACTTTCTTTCCCAGCATCATTAATAATCTGGCATGTATACTCTCCACTGTGGGATTTGTCAATTTTGGATAGCTCCAGAACAGCTGTATTGTCCCGTAGAGAAATTTCACAGCCTTTTCCAGACACAATTTCCTTGGTGCCTCTGAACCATTTAATTTTCAGTGGGGCACTTCCTTTGACAACTGCTGAGAAAGTTACATTTGTGCCAGGCATTGCTTCCAATGGCTGAGGTGGCATCACAAAAGAAGGAGGTTCTAAATAAAAAAAAAACATACTTTTTAGCTTGTAGACATCTGACATTAAATCAGTTACACCACAAAGCAATAGTCATTACGAAGCCCAAACAAGTACTGTATATTTACTGACCTTTCACAATGAAAGAGGCACTGGTCTCATTGGTTCCGGCCTTGTTTACGGCTTTGCATTTATACACTCCAGAGTCGGACAACTTAAGAGTGGGCACTTTGAGTGTGCAGGTGTTGTCACTGAATGCAATCTCATAGTTTGGTCCAGTTTTGATCTCCTCTCCATCATGGTACCAGGTAATGGTGAAAGGTGCAGAACCAGAGACTTTGCAGTCCATTTCACACGCTTTTCCAACAATAGGTTGAGATTCCTTCAGTTTTCGTGTGAATGTTGGAGGTATTCTTTTATCTGTTACAGGAAGACAGGGTTAGTAACCAAGCATTAGGCAAAACACAATTAGACAATAAGAAAAATGTCATATTATACTGTGTTTACGAAGCGGCTACCAACCTAGGACAGTGAGGTTTAATTTGGTGAGATCACTGCCAATCTCATTTTTGACCTCAAATGTATATTCTCCCGTATCAATCCTCTCTGCAGACAACACTTTCAATCTGGAGATCATCTTTGAGAAGGAGATGTTGTACTTCTGGCCAGAGGAGAGCTCAACTCCATCCTTAAACCATTTTGGTTTCAGCTCTGGTGTCCCCGACACTTTGACTTCTAGAGCTGCAATATCACCTGCAGTCACACTGAAAGACTCTGGTCTATCCACAACTTTAGCGGGTTCTGAAAATAAAGAACATGAGCAGAGGTGTGCTTACAGAAACTGAGTAATAAAAAAAGCAATGACTGGGGGAAAAGACAAAGCGAATTAGGGGAGAAAATGGAATTAGAGACAAACTGGAAATGTACAAACCTAATACAGTTAAGTTAGCAAAACATTCCACAACTCCGGCATCGTTTTGGAGTTGGCAGGTGTATTTGCCCATTGCCAGTGAGTCTGCTTTAAAGACTTTAAGAGTGATCTGGTTGTTGTCAAAGGTAATTTTCTGGTTGTCACAATCTCTGAGAATTATATCCTTATCCTGTACCCAATGTGCATATCGTATTCAACAATTTATTCACAAACGTTAGTGGTTCTGAGAGAGGACAAAAAAAGGAGAGGAGAAAAAAAAAACACTAGTTCATGATTTTAAAATAAATACCCACCGACGACGCATTTCTACTAACCTCTGAGTTTAACTGTAGTACGGCATGTTTCATATCCTACAATGTTGATTCCTTGCACTCATATTCTCCAATATCTGAAGCTTCCAATCCAATGATATGAAGAGTTTGCAGCGGTAAACTCATTCACCATCTTTTATTTCCTACTTTCCTTTAGTAACGTTTTGTCTTTGGACCAGTTAATCTCAATGGGTGCTTTGCCAAACATCTCACAGTGTAGGCTAGCATCCTTTCCTTTCATTCCTTCAATTGGCTGAGGTACTTTGAGGAAAGATGGTGGGTCTACAAAACATTGAGAATCCTTAAGAAGCTCTGTTTGTTACACGCAGCAAAGCTTTGAATTCATACCGGTGTAATACCACCAAAAGACACTATACTAATAGTGGATTATTATGGAATATTAAATGTTTTATGGAAAATATTTAAATTCAATGTCAATGATCACTGGCTAACCTTTGACTGTAAGAGTTGTGTTGCAGCTTATACTTCCAACGTCATTGGTTGCTTCACAGGTGTAGACTTGTGGTGAGCAGCTCAAAGACGGCCATTGAGTCAACAAATGGTGTTCTATAGTTGTCACCATCTGTGATCTTAGTGTCATTTTTGTACCACTGCATTCGCAGAGAAGGCGCACTCGTAACTTTGCATTCAAGATGGAGTGGCTCGCACTTCTTCACAAACTTTGTGACAGGCAATTTTAGCACAAATTCAGGAAGTTCTGCAATGCCAAAATATTGCAAAATTAGCTCATTAAAGCACATGCAACTTGGCACAGTGAAAGAATATGAGAATTGGAATGAACTGCAAAAAGATGTGATTTGATGACTTGATGGATCTTTTAAGGAGTAAAGGCAAGATACATGTGAAAAGGGGAATGGGAAGCATGACACAACAGTTGTTGATGTGATGCAAGAGCAGGTAAAGGTGCTGTGAACTGGTGAGGGAGCTGTGAAAAGGAGGTGGTGGAGGAGCTGTGAAAATGCAAAGCAATGGAGCACAGATAAAAGCAACAGACAGAACAATGGAAGCCAGTTGAGGAAAGATGGGGAGATGGAAGCCAATGCAAACGTTTAATGTTCCAACCTTTCACCATTAATGCGGCACTACATCTTTCAATGCTGGCATCGTTGCTTCATTCAGAGTTTTCCACTCTGCAAAACTCTGAATGAATAAAGATCTAAGAAGCAAGATAATCCTTCCAGTCCGATAAAACATTATGATCCAGTGATCAATTCAGTGTCTTACTTGAACCATTTCACTGTGAAAGGAGGTGTTCCTTTAAACATGCTCTTAAATCTTATGTTGGAGTCAGGCAGGGCTGCCTGAGACTCAGGCAACAGCACAAAGCTTGCTGGCTCTAAAGAAACAATAGCAACCAAGTTAATCAGCTGGCCTGACTCTATCACGAGAGAGAAATATATAAAATGTATATTCATTTAATAAATTCTGACCTTTTTACTCTCAGTGATCCACTGCATTCAAAACTTCCTGCTTTATTTGACAGTTTGCAAGAGTAAGTGCCAGCATCAGCTCTCTCTAACTGTTAGATTTTCTTTAACCTTTATTTTACAAGGCAAAAAGCTCAAAATATTGATTAAAATATTCATAAATTAGCTGACCTAGGACAGAAACTGTGGTACTGCTTCCAAATTCATTGGAAAGCTCAAAGGTGTAATCTCCACTATCGCTTTTCTCTGTACAGAGAATATTTAGTGCAGAGCTCTTATCTGTGCTTTGCACTTTGTATCTTTGACCTGATGTCAGCTCTCTTCCATCCTTCAGCCATTTGGCTTTGAGGACCTTGGTTCCTGAGAACCTGCACTGAAGTGTAGCAGGGACCCCCATTCTAACATTGACAGATTTAGCCTGTTCAGTGATATTTGCTTGTTCTGTGATAAAAATAACATTAAACAATGAGTTTTCAACACCAGAGTATAAAATCCAAACTAATCGCAATTTGAAAAATGTCCTCATAAACATCAACCAACCTTTGACTACTAATAACGCAGAGCATTTCTGGCTGCCAGCTTCATTTTTGGCCTGACAAGTATATTTCCCAGCATGTTTTGTATGAATATTTGCGCATGTTCAACATCTTTGACCTCATGGTCATCCTTCAACCATGACACTCACAGCCAACTAGGGAATTCATATTGTCTATATTTTGCACAAACGATGGCAGTTCTAAAGGTGGAAAAGCATACAACATTTTAACTGAAAGTATACTGAAATGAATAGATAACACCAACCTTTCAGTGTAATTTCACAATCACAAGATGACTTTTCATCTTAATTTTCTACTGTACACTGATATTTTCCAGCATCTCCGGCTTCATTTACCAAAATCTGGAGGGTAACTATGTCATCCTTTAAGACTATCTTGTGTCTTTTATCATTTCTGATCGCCATTGAGTTTTTGTAAAAAGATGCGTTGAATGGAGCAGAGCCAGCAAGCTGTCCTTCTGTCAGGCTCTGGCCATAGAGAAGCAATAGGCTTCTCTATGTAGCTATGGTCAGAGTCTGACAGTGTCGTTCCTTTCTGTTTCTTTGTGGGTTTTGGGTGGATCTCTAATTAGAGGCAGCTGCTACCCGTTGTCTCTAATTAGGGATCCAATATATGTTGAGTCTGTCCTTCACTTGGTGTGGGTTGTTATCGATGTATGTCGCAGTCACGGTGAAGTAAGTGTGCCTTTTTTTTTTAACGTCCGTTCATGTCGTGTGTTTTGTGAACGTGACGTTTAGTCGATTCGTGTTTTTTTTGTTGTATAGTTCGTTCATTTGCTATATTATCATACATAGTATTAAAATATAAATGTCGAACTACTATCCCTGCGCTGCGCCTTGGTCATTCCTACACCCACAGCGTGACGCCTTCCAACATAATATTTGATAACATTGACATTGATATTAGACAAGTAAACAAACATTGATGCAAGAACAAATGCATACTGAGCAGGGAATGTATAAGAAGAAAGGGCACCTTTCACAAACAAGACAGCCGTGCATGCCACTTTTCCAGCGTCATTGGCCACTTGGCCTGTGTAGTTGGCTAGGTAGGTGGGTTTTACTGAGTGACGTTCCAAAAAACTTGAGTAGGTCTCCTTCTTGATAAATGTGCCTCCACTTGATATCTCCTTGTCCTCTCTGAACCACTTAATCGTAAAAGGAGCTTTTCTCTGTACGGAGAATATTTAGTACAGAGCTGCTTTTTCAGCCGCAATAATTTTCAAGATGGCAATATTATCTTTTAGAGTGAATTTATATTTTTGACTCCCTTTCATCTCCTTTCCATCATGGAACCATTTCACCTTAAGTTCTGGGCTTCCAGCGATTTTGCATTCCAAGGTTGCAGATTAGTTTTATTTAGTTGTCACAAGTGTATTATGTGTGTAAATGTTACACATTGATACATATGTATATGTTTTATATAAATGTTTCAATAGTTGTTATCCAACCTTGAACTGTTAAAGTGGCTTCATATTTGTTTTGTTCAGCCTCATTCTCTGCTTGGCAAGTGTACTTGCCGCCATGGCTAATGGCAAGAGTTATTATTGACAGAATAACAATGTAGTTCTCAAATGTCATTTTGATATTTGGATCATCATCTCTCAACATTTCAATGGATTCCTGATAGATGATCTTATACTTTTTATCTGGGGCGACGACTGGTTTCTTATTCTTCAACCAGGTGATTTCAAACAGAGCTGTTCCTTTAATTCCACAATCGAGAATGGCAGGAGTTCCCTTCACTGCCTCAACCATTTGCGATTCTTTTCAAAGGGAAGGGGGCACTAAGAGTAAAGATCAGATTAAATAAAATAATACAACTATCAGTAATTTGTGATTAGTTTAAACATAATTAAAATAAAATAAAATATGTAATGGTGGCAAACCTTTTACAGATAACTCAGTGCTGCAACTCTCACTACAAGCTTCGTTTGACACCTCGCAAGTGTAGTTTCCACTGTCTAACACATTTACATTGATTATTTCCAAAGTTGCAAGACCAGCCTTAAAAGTGATTTTATGTTTATCTCCATCACTGAGCTTGTTTTCATTCAGAAACCAGGTAGCTTTGAGTTCAGCTGATCCTGTGACTGTGCACTGCATTCAAATTAGCTTTGGTTCCATTTTCTTAACAAAGGGTTCTGAAAGAATTGGGTATTGGGTTGCAAAACAGTAAATGTGTTGTCAAACAATAATCAATACTTAACCACCAAAAGAGAAGAGTGTAAGATAAACAATAACATAAGAAGATTTTGTAGCTGCATAGCATTAGTGGCTGTTTAAAATATAACTGAATGATGAGTCTTTTTTATTTAAACGGTTGTATTTTCTAAATGAGTTCCACACACTGCGTTACGACAAGATATCAACTTAAAGACCTTACCTTGTACCACCAACGTGGTAGAACAAGTTGAACTCCCAAAATGAATGAAGCTGTAAAGATATATTTTGCTGTACCTTTCAGTTTTGTCTTAGTAATTTCAAGAACAACAACCTTTTCTTAAAAAGATTGTTTACAGTCCATTGTTTGATGGAGCTTTTTGCCATCCTTTATCCAGGTGATGGTCACTCCAGTGTCCTCGTCCACTTGACCTTCGAGCCGCAGTGTATTACCAATGGCTGAAGACACTGAGGTCTCAAAGGTCTTTACGAAACTAGGTTTGTTGATAACCCTCAACTCTGAACTGCATGTAGCAGTGACAACACTGTTCAATGCTTTGCAAAGGTAAGTACCCTGATCAGTCAGCTGAAGATTTCTGATTTGTAGGGAGTATTTGGCCTTGTCAGATGTTATCTGATAGTTCCCCCCAGAAGAAACAGCAATATTGTCTTTGTGCCAGACAATAGTCATTGGTGAAGAGCCAGTAACTACACACTGGAATGATGCTTTTTTTGCCCACGTCTAAAGTCATGGGATCAGGCATTGTACTAAATACTGGCGGGTACATCTCTACAAAAAGTAATTAAACATAGAAAAATAGGATATGGGTACCTAATTTACATTACAAACCGGTACAATATACAAAGGTTGAGACAACAGGTGCACATTAAAATTCATTGTATAACATTCAACCTGAAAACAAAACATCAATTTACTGTAGATACAGTTGCATAAATAATGTTAAAGGAAACAGAGGACTCACCAGTCACTGTCAGTTTGGCGGCACAGGTGTCACTGCCATGCTGGTTTGTAGCCTTGCAACTGTATTCACCACTGTCAGCTTTGGTTGGGCTCAGGAGCTCCAATGAAGATGTCAGTTGCCGACTGAGGATGCAGCAATTGGCACTCTCTTTGATCGAAGTGCCAGACTTGAACCATTTGAAGTTCACATTTGATGCCTCTTCAATTTCACATTCGAACTTGGCTTCGCTGCCAACATTGATCTCCAGGGGAACGATTTTGTACCTGAAAACAGGTGGCACTATAATGTGCACAAAAAATAAAAGTTAATTAGTACACAGGTAGATAAAGATGCGAAAATGAACATGTAGACAAGTGCACAGAGCTGGAACAGGGATGGTGGAATGCAACGGTATGGTGGGATGCATTCCAGGAGTGACTGTGAAGAAATGGTGGAATGGTTAGAGTAGGAAGAAGGAAAGTGACTTCATGAATGAGTAAGGAGAAAAGTGACATCATGAAGAATGAAACCCTGACAAATTTGCTCCTGAAGGCATGCAAAAAGATTTCAGTGCCCACCGGAGAATGACCAAGAGTGAAATGTAATAGTTTGTGGGTGAAAATGTAATGTTACATTAGAAAAATGTAATGAATGATAGTTAGTTTATGTGTATGGTGATGAGTAACAATAAAACTATCCTCATTATACAACCTTTTGAGACTACTGTGAGTCTTGATGATGTTGTGGTCTTTCCAGCTTCATTCACAGCCTCAAAGACATATTTGCCTTCATGCTTCTCCTTGACAATCTTCATGATTGTAAATGTGTATGTGTCATGTTCTTTGGAACACTTGAACTCTTTGCCTGATTTAATTATTTGTCCATTGAAAATCCAATTAGCTTTTGTAACATACTTTACTGTCACAGTGTATGTAACCTTACAATGCTCCTCTGTGGCAATGTCCTCCAGGAAAGTTTCAATAACGGGATAATCTTTTAACTTTTCTGGAGGCTCATATTTTCTGACCTCTTCTGAAATAAATTCCTCCCTGTGTTCTTTTTGGATGAGTACATCTAAAGACTGTTCAGTTGGAATGGATGTCATGGACATATCGGTGGCGATATCAGCCATACCTAAGTCTCTCTCATAAGCTTTTACAGTCATAGTTCTAACCTCCTGTCTGGACACCTGTACTAACTCAGCATGTGATTCTGTAGTAACTTTCAATACTTGAGCACCCAATTTGGATTGAGTTACTTTGGACTCTTGCGTCACACTACGTTCCTCAGTAATTGCGGTTTCAAGTGTAGCCCGAGATTCGGTCTTTCGTGCAGCAGCCTGAGCTTTAGGTGTTGTGAAATCAACTACACTCTCTGCTACTTTGACGGTCTCCACTACCGATGGCAGCATTTCTTTGGAGGCTGCACTGCTAACCTGTAGTCTTTGGGGCTTGTCGATTTGCATTGTGCCAGGTTGGTCAAATGTAAGAACATGCTGCTCACGATAGACAATTGAGTAGAAAGCTGCCTGGAGTTCAGTCCTTAGATCTGCAGTCTGGGGGTATTGACCTTCAAAAGCAAGTGTTATTTCCATAGAGGCACCTGGTGTTGTGATAAGATAAGTGAACATTGTATGCTTCGGTTCCTTGCGTACCTTCACTTCCTGTACCTCAGTAGCCTCTAAACTTCCAACAACATCTGTTAGTATAAGTGGCTGATCAAGAGCTACAGCAGACTGAAGTGCATCTTTCAACTGACGTCTGATGTCCAAACTTGTTGGTTTTGGAATCTGAATAAAAAATGTGAGCTCCTTTGGAAGAGTATGACTTTCTCCAGACTCTGAGATGAAAACAGTCATTTTGGGCTGAGTTTTAACACTAACTGTTGTCGACTCTGATTTGGTTATTTGTTGGGACATTTCACCAATAAATATACGCTTTTCATCCATTGTTATTGACTGTCTAACAGACTGCCCTTCCTGTATATGGATGGCAAAATCTTGCTCTGTAGCTTCCAGAAGTCCACTACTCTCAGTTGCGATTGCCTTCTCCTCTATTTGTATGGGCTCAGTAGGTACTTTAGGCTCTATTTTGGTTTTGCATGTACATTTATCAACAGCTGTCAATCTCTCAGTATGTCCTTCCTCTAACGCTTGACTATCTGCCACACTTGTAACTTGCATGATGTTCCAACAATCTTCCTTTTGGATTAATGCAAGGTGCTGTTTGACATCACTAGTAAATGGTGTTTCTTCGGGTAGCTGCATGGGCTGTGAAGAGACCTGAAGAATGTTCTGTGGTCTGGGTTCTGTTCTAAGCGCTGACTGAACTCCTGTCACGGACACATCAAGATCTTTGGAATAATCTACGCTAAGATCCCTTTTTTCCTTTGAGGTTGCTGCATGTTTTCTAACTTTCTCCTGCTTCTGTGTTGCTGTCTGTTGGTCTGGATTCTCATTGGTAATAATTCCCTCTTTGGTTAAAGCACCTTCTGGATGAACTGACTGAAGATGTAATGGGCTAGGGGCTTGTTTTTGGGGCTGAATGGTCATTGGGTCTCTCTTGGCCTCAAACTCAGTGGTATCCTCACAAGTTACAGATCTCTGTTCATTGTGGGTTACTATATGTAAAAGAGTAGGGCTTTTCCTGGCGCCTGCTTGTTCTACAGCTGGTTTCTCACAAGTAAATGGTTCCTCGGATGGTAGGATATCCTGATTTCTGATCATCTGCAAATGCAGTACCTGTTCACCTTCTACCTGAGAATATATTGAGATAGCACTTTCTAAACTCTGCACTTGTTCTGTGTGTTCCGCTTGTAACATCTGCTTCTCCTCAGCTGTCAGTGGAGATTTCATAATGTAATCCTTACGAAGGAGAGCCTTCTCTGCATCCGGTCTCTGCATGGTCAATATAGTCTCTTTTGATAATGTTTGTTTAGTCTCCGAAACTGAGGCGAGAATTGGTTTGAACGATTCTTTTGTCACTGAAGATTGAAGAGCAGAATCAGCACAGGGCACATCTGTTGTATGTCCCTCAGCAATCATGTGTTTTTCAGTTGACATCTTAACACCCTCTTTGACTTTATATACTTTCTCTTCCTGTGGCTTGGGAATTTCTTGCGATCGCTCTTTTAAAATTGACAGTTGGGATTCAACTTGATGACTACTGACGAGATGTTTTGGCTCTGAGGTTGGCTTTACTTTATCCTGTCTTCCTATCTCTGTGCTTACACTCACCAAGGTGGTTATCTCCTCGGAAGTGGCAGACATACATTTTGAACGCTTCTCTTTTGAAGACAGAAGCTCTATGACTTCTGGGCTTTGGATACAGTCACAGTGCTGCTCAGTGAGCTTTGGGCTCTCCTGAACAGCAGATGTATGAAAGGCAGCCGTACAGAGATGTTTCGTAGGAACTACTGAAACTTGAGGTGGAAGGATGACACCCACAGACACTCTCTCTTGTACCTCATGTGACTGCAGAACTGCTGCCTGGTGGGTGATCCTCTCTCTTTGGACAGTAGCCGCAGAGATATCTAACTCTCTAAGGGTTTTTACTTGCTCACTGGAAACGACCTGGCTATCTTCTGTGCCAATTGTGTACACAATCTGATGTCCTTCCTGAATGCTGGCTTGTCCAACCATGTGTTCCTTATGCTGAGATACAGAGACAGACTCTTTGAACACAATTAGCTCAGCACTGCAAGAGGCCTCCCCAGATGGGTTGGAAGCCTTACATGTATAGAGACCACTGTCCTGCTGTTGGATGCCGTTCATGTTGATGAAGCCAGAGCCATCTGGGTTGTTCACTATAATGCAGTACTTACCACACTGAATTTGACAAGCACTTTTAAACCACTGCACATCCGGCATTGGATAACCAGTTACTTTATACTGAAAGTAAGCCTCACCTCCATCTTGGCATTTTATAGGTTTGATATGGCTAGTAAAATTAGGTGGTTGGCCAGTGGCTTTGAAAAAATTTTCAACCCATTGTTCAGCTGTAGTTAAAGCTCTCTTTCTCACCTCCAGGTAAGTCGTACAGATTGTCTGGCCAAATCTATTGCTAGCTGTACAAGAGTACTCCCCTTCAAACTCTGTTTTTACCTCAGATATTATTAAAGTGTACTCATCTTTCTCTTGAACTAATTTGTAAATTGGTGAAGAAGTAATGACTTTCCCATTATGAAACCAGTGAACAGTAGGCTTTGGAAGGCCAGATACTGTGACAGTAAATCTAGCTGCCTCTCCAACATTGACAGCTGCTGGTGAGAGTTGGGTCAAAAAGATTGGCTTTTCTTTTTTCTTCTCTAAAGTACTAGAATAGTTTTTAGACTCTGGCTGGAGCTCAAGTGTTTTTGTTTTGTGAGGTAACTTAAGGCCAGTAGTGTAGAATTCCTGTTCTTCTTCCACTGTCGTCACAGTCGATCTAGAATATTCTGTGTAAAAATTGTGTAAGAGTGAGAAAAAATATCTATAAAAGAAAGGGTTATACTGGTCTATTGTTTGTCCGCTGCAAAAACTTGAAGGGTGATATCAAGACAACACCATACAATAATTTAAATCAGTATATACAGTATATACTTCCTTTATTATACATAAATAAACACTGTTAGAGACAAACTGAAGTGATTTCTGTACACATAAATAATGCATTTCAATTACTCCCATTTCAAAATTCAAAAGGCACTCTTATTTGCAGGTGTCTGGTAACAGTTGAATGAAATTAAAAGAAAGAAGAAACCCGCACACTGCTCTTGATAGTAAAACTGCTTTTTAATAAGCTATACGTATCGGCCTCAAGGCCTTCGTCTGAGCTTTTACGGGTTTTCCAAAAATAGCACCCATATGTAGACATAGCTCCATCCACATCCGTTCCACACATTAGGTGGAACTTTTTATTTGTTCCTCACTCCCAAATGTTTAACTTTTGCTCTTTAATTCATAAATATTTTCCAGGGATAAGTAAGTCTCTTCCCGGGATAAAAGACACTGCTCTTCTCGTGTTTTCTTCAGACTAGCACGCATCTCATTTTGGGAATGGGACAAATTCTGTTTAGTTTCACTCTTCAATCCGGAAATATTTTCCAGGGATAAGCGGAGCTCTTCGCAGGATACGTAAAGTCCTTCCCGGGATAAGTGAAGTCCTTCCTGTGTTTTCTTCTCACTGGCACGCCATTCTCTTGGGGAACGGGACAGATTCTGTTCAGGTTCACTGTTCAATCCATAAATATTTCCCTGGGGTAAATGGTGCTCTTCTCCTGTTTTCTTCTCATTGGCACTCCTCTTTTTTGATTGGGAAAGGGAAAAATTCTGGAAAGGGGCAATATTTTCCCGGGATAAACTGACCTTTTCCAGGGATAAATTGTGTTCTTCCCATGTTTCCTCACTACTCTTTTTCTGAGAACTGTGCAAATGTTGGAATGGTAATGCCATTTTCTTTCTACCTCCTCGCCATACATATTGACATGCCTATCTTTTGGGGAATGGGACAAATTCAATCCATTAATATTTTCCTGTGATAGTGTTCTCTTCTCCTGTTTTCTTCTCACTGGCACTCTCCTTTTTGGTTTGGGAAAGGGACAAATTATTTTCAGTTCCATACAAATTTTCCCGGGTTAAACTGACCTTTTCCAGGGATAGAGTATGCTCTTCCCAAGATTTCTCCTCACTGACACTGGCAGTTTCTGTGTCTGTTTTTCCTCTCTATCTCATCACCATATATGTGGATTTCGGATTGTGTGTATGGCCAATCCCTTGCCTTTGAATGGTTTGTTTCATACTTAAACTCTTCCTCTTGATCCATCTTCATTTTATTTTATTTTACCTTTATTTAACTAGGCAAGTCAGTTAAGAACAAATTCTTATTTACAATGACGGCCTAGGAACAGTGGGTTAACTGCCTTGATCAGGGGCAAAACAACAGATTTTTACCTTGTCAGCTCGGGGATTCGATCCAGCAACCTTTCGGTTACACTCTAACCACTCGGCTACCTGCCGCCCCCCCTCATTCCCTTTTGCCACTTTCTAATCCGCAAGGCTAAAAGTTTATCTTCACATTCACTCTCAATGTTCTCATATCGCTTTTCTGCAGATCTGGGTTGTTTTTCAAATTGTTATTCAGTGCTCTTTACAGTATCCTCTTGTGTATTAGTCGTCTTACTGGAAAATATTTCCTTCAGTGGTTTGATTGGGCTGGATCTGGAAAATTAATCTATTGCAGCAATGTTTGGAGATCTTCTTGCTTCAGCACAAGCGAAGACAGACAGCCCTCCATATTTGTCTTCAAGTCTTCAGACAACCGAGTTTGATTTCCTAAATAGTCCTCACCTTGATTTCCTATGTAGTGTGCACCTTGATTTTCTAAGTCCTCACCTATCCTATGTTCGAATCCTAACTCATGTTGCTGTTCCCCAGGAGTGAGGACTTTTTTTATCCATATGCGTTTCAGAGACTCTTTCATCAAAGTATTTTTCATTTCCTGTCGCTGGTAGATCACCTTTTAACATTTGAATGGCCCCAGTTCGAGACTGAGGTTCAAATGAATGCCTCACACGGTGCTGTGTTGATTCAGCACTATATGTGGGTATTCTGTCATATCTACCATAGAATTCGGCAAACACTATATCATATCTAAAGTTTCTTTCAAAAGGTTGAGCATACGGCAAGTCTCCAGGTAAGAAGGCAGGCTTCTTGACCCTTAAGTGATCAACCTAATCTGCATAGCTGGTTTCACTGGCGTTTGAGAGCCTCTTTTTTCGTTTGACAGCATTTTGTAACAGGCTAAGCTTGGCTTTTACCTCTCTGTGGAGGCTTTCTGTGTCACTGAATCTATCACTGCATATGTCACTGAACTTGTCGCTGAATCTACCTGTAACAGTAGATATCACTGTGTCTGTCGTTAAACCTTTCAGACCTACAAACCCTTTCTCCACCAAATATAGAAGGTGGAGAGCGGGCTTGTTCAGATTCTGTTTCATTCAGATTAGTTTATTTATCTTTCCATCTTGTTGGTGATAAGCTTCTGAAGTACAAGGTGCAAACCGGTGCATCCTTAGATCTGAATCTGCCTCTAGGTTTTGACTTTTTATCAAATGGAGACCCAACACATCTCAGGTCAATCCTGAATTTTCTCTCCTTTTTTTGATCAACCAACGAGTCTAGGCTTCCGTGAAGTCTAGTTGACCGTCTGACATGGCTTAGATAATTGCTACCTTGACACCAGAAGTGATGCTATGGACTCTGCAGACCCCTCTGTGTTAATAGCCATTACTTTGTAACTGCCGGAGTCTTTGTCTTTTATACCATTGATGACTAAACTAGTCACGTGCACGTGCATAGTTCTCTCTAAGTATTCTACGACGGCGTTCTTTCTGAATCGGTCTATTATGATGAAACCATATTATGGTTGGGGTTTGGGAACGCTACCAATCTGCATCTAAACACGGCAGGTTCCCCCTCTAAAACATTTTGGAGCTTCAGAATTTTTATGCGCTCTGCGCATCTGCCCTCTGTTCTCCCGAAACGCAGTCATTTCATTATATAACAACTCTGAAAAAGAACATGTAAAAAACTTTCAATAAAATGGGTTAAAAAAAATAGAAAAAAAATCTAATTTTTTAAATGAATATTAATGGGACTATTAATTACATGCAGCAAGTCACAAAGCCATAAAAAACAATTTTACTCACCATATTTGTTCGAATAAACGCAAGACTTGATTATTTTTAAAGATTCTGACACGAAAAATTGCTGGATGTTTTGTTCCTTTTTCTGTGGACATTTCTTCAGAACATACATTTCTTAAAAAGCATAATTATTTGCAAAATAAGCAGATTCGTTTTTTTAAATAAGCTTGCTTTCGCTTTATTTAGTGTGTGCTTTAGATAAATATTCTTTACCTGACTTGCAGAAAGATGAATAAACGCCCTCTCTAATCCTTCAAATGATGGTAAATTATTATTCAAAAACATTTCATGAGAAACATGGCTCTAAAATTATACAAATAAGTACAACTTACAACAAGCAGCTCTAGAATTGTATGAGAAGGCATTTATTCGAACTAATATAGTTTACAGGTATAATCATGTTATTTAAAAAGCAAACAACAATTAATCACATACCACTTTCTGCAAGCCAGTCCAATAAATATTTGCAGGAGGAAGGAGAGTTCCAGATGCAGGACACTTTAAGAAGCAATTAAAATATGTGGCTATTCCCATATCTTTTAAAGGATAGTTTCCTGTGGTCTGTAAACTTTAAAAGATACACATCCTGCACCTTTTTGGGAAACCATTACAACACATTAAGAACCCTCATGCGTAAAGGGTAAGATTGATTGATGCCAAAACACATTTTTCCAAAACATCTAAAAGCAAGCAGTTTTCATCAGTGCCTGCTGTACAATAACCAATAACATAATACAAGGAAATAACATTATGTGGATATTGAAGAATACATAAGATTAACATTTTCAATCAAAAACATTTTGTCTGTTTGCATGTCTGTTTGCATTATCAATATGCTCAGGTATAAGTCATTCAACTAAGGGATTGATGAAGTACATTTCAGTAGTAAAGAGTATAAATGATTCTTACCTTTGACTTCTTGCTCAATGGTTGCTTCAATGTCTTCCTTCATATGGGTTACTGTAAATGAAATGAAGAGTTGCTGTCAGCTAAGATGATGATGGGTACCAATTCCTTTCCATTTTGGCTTCATTTCATCCTCTCTGTATAAGAGAGCCTAGTTAAAAAAACTTCCAAGAAAAATGGTTGCCCATTAAATGAGATACTGAACTGATCAATCTATATTTTTTAGATCATTTCAAGGAGCAATATTGGACTTAATGCTTAGCTCAGATGTAATTTCCTTGAAGTGACATCCTGCTGGACAAAAATTCTTTTCAGAGGTTATGCTAACAATTTGAACTCAAACTCTTTCACTGATTACAATAATTTTAACATGTTTCCAATTTGGCGGTACAAACAAACAAAGCAGTTTGACAGTTGGATTGAACTCCATACAGTATAAGATACAACATGCACTCCACAGAGCTGAGAGGGATTTCACAACCAAGGACAGCAAGGAGTGAGAAAGAGGGATAACATAAGGAGAATGTAGAGCAAGGAGTGACAGAAGAATTAAAAGAAAATGTTCTACTAAAGCATCTAGGTATTAGAACTAAAGAAGTGAATAACATATGTGTACTATCCTACATTAAATTGTGAGGTTAAATTGTGAGGTTAGTAAACAGAAATATGGCAAAGAAAGGTTTACTTCAAGAAGAAGCAAGTCGTTTGGATAGTTTAATGAGAGGTTTGTTGGAGAAAGGACATTTGACATTTAATAGATAATTAATTACACTGTGGTAAAATCACTGGCTAATTCAAGGTAAATAACAAGTTGCCTTCATCTTTGGTTACTGCAAGGGTTTCTGTGCACACCGCCTCTCCAGCGTTATTGGTTGCTTTGCAAGTCTACTGTTCAGCATGCTCAGAGAAAGCATAAACTATAATTAGTGTTGCAGTGTTTGTAATTTCATCAAAATGAAAGACAATATCTTTGGTAGGCTTAATTGGCTGCTGGTTATGACACCAGCTAATCTCTGTCTTTGGCATGCTGGATACAAGCATGAAACCTGGCCACTTCACCATGCTGAACCACGCAGCTCTATATTGGGTGAATAAAAGTGGGCCTTTGGGCAATTTGCTCCTTCTTTACACTTGACAAGCTTGTTGAAAGACTGGTTGAGACATGCCGGTTGTAATGTCCATAATTTGTTTTTGCCCTGAAAGGAAGCATGTTCAATTAATTGAGTATTAGCATTTTTATGGAATGGTATCTTCGTTGTATATTTCTAGTAAAATAATAATTATTATCACACAAAAATTTAATGGTTACCTTCGACATTCAGTGCAGCTGAACTGGTGGCAACACCATTCTCATTCTTGGCCTCACAGTTGTAGACCGCTGCATCCTCTGGGAAGACTTCATTGAGCAGCAGACAGTGCTCATTCCCATCACGCAGGAACTTGCACTTGAAGCCAGTGGAGAGAGCCTGGGAGTTCTTGTACCAGAACACCTGGGGCTGGGGGACGCCAGTCACTTCCACAGAGAAGCGGGCAGGTTTGCCGGACTCCACAGACATGGGCTGCATGTGGTTAATGATCTGAGGTGGCTCAGGGACTAAATTAAAATGAAAAAAAATAATATTTAAATGTAAATTGTATGAAAGATGGAACACTGAGGAATAGACCTTTGTCATCATCACTTTGAATCCAGCTGTTAAAAAATGTAATGCTGTATGTTTTATCTATCCAGGCCATACTTACTATGCTGCTACTCTGGGAGGAGGGCACTGCTATGCCCTCTACAGGCAACGACATGTAACTGCACAGTTACTACTGTAATATTCCAAAGGTATACCATGAAGTTTGACTTACTGTTGACATGAAGTGTCACCACGCTCCTATTCCTGCCAGCGATGAAGGTGTATTCTCCTGCATCACTTCTGTAGGTCTCATTGATGGTCAGACGATGGAGCTTTCTAATGCATACATAGCTGAACCTCTGATCAACGGAAAACTGGAGCTCAATGCCGTTCCTCAGCCAGCAACCTTCAATGTCATCCTCATTGACTTCAAACTCGAACGTTGTTCTTTGTTTCTCAACAACCTATAAATTAGTTAATAATATCAATAATGTTAAAATTGTCATATTTATATTCTGTATATAAAAATATATCATATTTATATTCACCGTAATTTTCTTCTCAGCAGGCTCTGTAATGCCGACATCCTTGCCCTCCACGGTGAGATGAGCCTTTGACATGCTTGCACCAGCGATTACAGAGTACTCTCCGGCATCAGACATGCGGACTGACTGAATCAATAGACGGTGCAGGAATTTCTCGGTGGATACAGTGTATCTGTCAAGGCATTTAGAAAAAGCAGATAAGATCCAAATTAATTGGTAAATTTCGATTGAAGCAATTGTACACGAGAGGGCGTACTAAACAACTTTTTTTTAGCACGGTTGTGCTGCGGTCATAGAAAAAGTTGTTTTGCACAACCTCGAGTGTACAATTGTTATTCTACAACGGGTTACCAATTAAATAAATAAAAATATTTTGATAAATGTATTCATAGGCTACTATTTCATCCCTCAACGAAAATATAGGCCTAGTCCTGATACATCTATGGTTCCTGTTAAGTTGCCAGAGACGGGACGCAGTCGTTTTGTTCTATATCTATAGACGCGACCCAGTCGTTCGTTCTAAATGTTCTGTTGCCATACTGGCTGGCAACGCTCTTATTACTTGCTTGCTAGCTAGCCAACACAGTCAAGCCAAACAGTGCAGCTAGAATAACAGCAAAGTAGATGCATATGCGTTTGTTTAAGCTGTTTTATATACATCCATAACAATTAGCTTATGATGCGCGATTTTGCCTGGCATAGGACATGTGCTCTCTCGTCGGGACACTGTTCAGAGGAGTTAGCCAACTAAACAGCTAATGCAATCACTTCAAACTGAAGCTGGTAAGACAGCAAACTAGCTGCATTTCATGTCGTTTGACCTTTCTTTGTATATATTCATAAAAACGATGCTGATTTATGACTGGATGAGAAAAGTTGTCCATTCATTATATTGGTTAGGTTGCAAGAGACGCGACCCAGTCATGAAGTATTTTGATTCTATATTGATGGACGCGACCCAGTCGTTCGTTCGAAATGTTCTGTTGCCATTCTGACTGGCAACGCTCTTATCCCTTGCTTGTTAGTTAGCGAACTACGGCTAACAGAGTCACGTCAAACCGTGGAGCTAAAATAACAGCAAAGTAGCTGCATTTCATTTGACCTGTTTTTCTATTGACATTTCTTTGTATATTTCCATAAAAGTTATGCTGATTCATGATTTCGACTGGCTCAGAAAAGACGTCAGTCTCGTCTTGACACGTTAATTTACAATTGGACAGTGGAGCTCGAATTTCAATATTGAAACTATGTTGCAAATATCGAGAGACAAACAGCAACGTACGTTGCAAACCAAATGTTAGGCTATAAGTAAATAATGTCTAGATGCCATTTAGAGTGGAGATCAAGTTCATGATTTGTCTGGCTGAGCTAAGACAGAACAGAAAACAAGATTCCCATTTTTGCGTCATAGGTTTACCCGAGCTAAACAGGTTTTTTAGAATGGCTTAGAACACGTCTCAACCAATCACAATGCTTGTTTTGACCAACGCGTTGTTTTTTTATTTTTTTTATTTCACCTTTATTTAACCAGGTAGGCCATTTGAGAACAAGTTCTCATTTATAATAATAATTACAAATTAGCATTAACACTGGACTGATAGATGTGCAGATGATGATGTGCAAATAGAGATACTGGAGTGCAAATGAGCAAAAAAAATAAATATGGGGATGAGGTAGTAGGGTGGGCTATTTACAGAAGGGCTATGTACAGGTGTAGTGATTGGTAAGCTGCTCTGACAGCTGATGCTTAAAGTTATTGAGGGAGATGGTAGTCTCCAGCTTCAGTGATTTTTGCAATTCGTTCCAGTCATTGGCAGCAGAGAACTGGAAGGAATGGCGGCCAAAGGAGGTGTTGGCTTTGGGGATGACCAGTGAAATATACCTGCTGGAGCGCATGCTACGGGTGGGTGTTGCTATGGTGACCAGCGAGCTGAGATTCCTGGTAATAAGACATACCTTTCGGAAATGTCCAGCTCCTGTCCATCTTTCATCCACATCACCTGAACATTAGGTTCAGAGAGTTCACATTCAAAAGTGGCCCTCTTCTTCTCTGTGATCTTGATATCTTTGATATGCTTGGTGAATTCAATTACTCGAGCTAAAACACAAAGAGGGCACAGAAAGAAATAGGACCTAAGATTGTGAAATATAAAGGAACACCTTGTTTTAGAAAATGTAAGAAAAATAAGAACATACCATCAACATAAAGCTTTGCTGATGACGTAGCAGAACCAGCCACAAACTTGTACTCTGCACCGTCACCAAAATGAACATTTCGGATGGTGAGAGAGTGAGTTAGCTGTTTGGTGCGGCTCTGGCATCTGTCAGTGGAGCGAATCTCAACACCATTCTTGAGCCACTTGTAGGTGATGCTCTCATAGTTTACATTCACTTCAAATGTGATGCTGTCTTTCTCCTGTGCGTTGAGGTCTTCCAGCATGGAGGTGATCAAAATGGCTAAGGAAAAAAGGAAAATGTTACGATCAATACTGACGATATGATTAGGGATTACTTCCTTGATAATAAAGAGTAAACCTACCATTGACGGTCAAAGTTGCAGAGACTTTGTCATTTCCAGAGACAAAGGTGTATTCTGCAGAGTCTTCACTGCCAGTGTTCATGATCTTGAGCTGGTGAAGTTTTCCCTGCTCCACAATCCTGAACTTTTCACTCATTTCAATCTCCACTCCATTTTTCAGCCAGATAGATGGGACATTGAAATGTGAAACTTCACATTCAAAAGTGGCCACCTGGGTCTCTGGGACTTCAATGTTCTTGATGGGTTTTGTGACGCGCAGAGCTGGAGAAATCACATAAAATCAACCTTTAAGTAAAAGGTATCAATTGAGTATTCAGCGATCATATATCCACTACTCTAGTTTATTCATCACAAACTCAATACCGACTTAACTTGTAATTATTCGCGCACCACACACAGACTACTGCAGCACCATTTCCCCTGCCATAAACCCTCACATTAGTGCCACAAAAGAAAGAAGATGATGATGTGCAGGTTCGCAGAAAAAACGTGTGATTTTCTTTTTTTTAATATTAATTAGTGATTGTCAAGGATGCACAGAATTTTCTAAATATATTTTTTGTTACGATTATTTATTAATAATATGTGACCTATAGGCTAAGAAAGCTTCATAAACTGTTTATTCGATTGTGGGGGTTGAATAATGTGAGAAGACAACACCATATTTGATGAGAATCACAAGAGGGTACAATGGTTAGTAGCTTACATTGCGTGTACAATGTTATCAGTAATATTTACATGGTAATAGTATCTTCTGATTACAATTATTATGTCTCATCTTTTCACTAAATTAATCTATTAACTTCCAAAATGTAAGTAGGTATATCTAACTGTACGATAACACATTCTGATGGAATGGCTTATCTTGCATATTGTAAAAGTGCATTGAGTGAATATTGGAAAAAGATCTTGGTTCCTTTCTAAACATAGCAATGTGAATGCAAAGAGGGACACAGACCACAAAATAGGTGAAGTGAACTGGCATAAGAGTTGAGTCCTCATTCAAAGGCAAGGGCAGTGTGAATACAAAGAAAACTGTGTTCTTTAGCTTTTTGTTTTTACCCCAGAGATCACTTTAAAGAGGACTGAGATTGGTTCTTTTAAAGAGAACTATATGTGAAAACATCCTAATTGGTTCCAACTCAGCAGACAACTTTGAGTCAGGGCAGTGGAAATCAATGCATCTTTTCAGAAGGACTTTATCTACAATATCATGAAGACGTTAAACATACCTGACACAGTAATCTTAGCACTGGATGTCTGTTCACCAGCAGCAAATGTGTATTGCCCCTCTTCATCCTTCATGGTGTTAATGACAGTCAGGCTGTAATTCTTGCCCTTGGCCTCAATCTTGTGCTTTGGACCAGCTTTGAGTTCTTGTTTCTTGAAGGTCCACACAGCGGCAATGCCAGGGTGGGAAACCTCAACGTTAAATGTTATATTCTGGGTCTCTGTGCAAACTTGATCCTCCATATGCTTCACGATATGAATTTCTGTAAAAATAAAATAAGTTGAATAGGGTCTGTATACATGGGGTCTGAATAAACTTGCAACACACTGCAAAAAAAACATACTTTCAATAGTCAGTTTACAGCTAGAGTCCGCTTTGCCAACACATAGCTTGTAGGTTCCTTCATCAGTGGCAAAGGTCCTGTTGAAAACCAGCTGCTGTCTGGATCCCTTTGCAAGCATCTGGATTCTCTCGCTGGGCATCACTAGCGTGTCATTGTGTAACCATTTCACAGAGGTAACATCAGCAGCAGAGATTTTAGCCTCCATAACAGCCTTGGTGCCCTCAACTGTGGTAACATCAGTGAGTGGGCTCAAAATATCAACCGCTGTAAAACGGGGAAAAAATATAATTAAAAAAAACTGATGATTCACAATATAATTATACCAATATGAATATAGTCAGACTGATAAAAGTTGCTTACTTTGAATGTTCAAATTCCCAGAGGTTGTGATATCCTGAGTTGGGACAAAGAAGGAGTATGTTGCAGCATCATCTCTGCTCACATTTTCAACAAGCAGCTTGTGGACCAGTTTGTCAATAACGATGTGGATGCGATCTGTGGCGGAGATCGCTTGGCCATTCTTCATCCATGTTCCCTCAACGTTTTCCTGAGAGAATCGCACTTCTAATTGAGCGATGTCACCCTCGCAGATCATCAGGTCAGTGAGGGGTTGCATCAGTGTCACAGGGAGCACTGAAGGAAAATACATTTAAAATTGTTACGCTGTTCATCCCACTTTTTTAACAGTTAGGGTTGTCTTGAGAAGAGAAGAAGCTAACCACAGTAACAACAAAGTCACAACTCACGTTTCATCTTCAGGCAGGCACTGGTCTGCATATCGGCAATTTTGAATGTATATTGTCCCTGATCTTCTTTCTTGATGTCTTTGACAGACAAGGCATTGCGTCCATGACGGGAGGAGGTAACATATTTGCTGCTGGGAGTGATTTCCTTCTCATTGAAGCACCATGTACCTTCAGCATCCTCTCGAGACAATTCAACCTCAAACTCCCCAGAGCAGGTCTCAGGCACTTCAATGTTCTCCAGCCTCTTCACAATTGACAGAGAAGCACCTGCACAATAAGAACATTTTACGTTTAACTGTTTCAGAGTTACTGTTTTATAATTAATGTATTCCAACTTCACTCTTTTCACAGTTGAAAATAACTGTTGAAGTCTGTGAAAGTGATATAGTATAGTAAAAAAAACTGCTAACCTTCCACATTGAGTCTGGCAGTGGTTCTGATGTGGTCATCTTGAACAACAGCACAACTGTATTCTGCATCATCCTTCGTGTTGATGATCAGTACAGAAAGGACATTTACCTTTCTGTCTGAGTGCATCCTGTATTTGTCTCCAGAGAAAATCTCTGCATTGTTCTTCAGCCATTTGACTTTAACAAAAGGCTCACTAGTCTCACACTCAAAGGTCGCCATGGTGTCCTTCTCTTTAGCTTCCACATCCTCTAGTTGTTTAGTAAAGCTAATAACTGTCGTGGCTAAAGTGAAACAGAGGAAATACACATTTATTATGCTTTTTCAATGTTTCTTTATGCAAAATTACATACAACTTTTAACAATTTGTAGAATACAAGCTTCATATGCATTGAAATATATTATTTACCTTGCACCAGCAGGAATGCATGGCTTGAAGTCTCTCCAGCAATGTTCATGGCTTTGACCATGATGCTAGAAGAGTCTTCTGCTTTGACATCTCTGACCACTAATTCACATACGTGGTCTTCAGGCCAGAACCAGTAAATACGATCTGTCTTCTCCAGCTGGATTCCATTCTTGAACCACTGGCACTCAGGTTCCGGTTTGCCGACAACTCTGACTCTGAAGCGAACTTCCTCGGTCTGAGACACAGTCTGGCTTGCAATGCGTTCCAAGATATTTGGAGCTTCTGTGCTGGGAGAGAGCTGTACTTTCTCTGGTTTGATTGTGGGGATGGTGAGTTTTCCCTCCTCCAACTCTTTTTTCTTCTCAGCCTCAGACAACAGTTTCTGATGGTGAAGCAGTTCTTCCTTCCTCTTCCTAAGCATATCCTCATAAGACTCATCCTTTCTTCTTGACTTGAGCTCCAAAGCAGTGATGGCTTCATAATAACCTTCCTCTGTCCTGCGCTTAAATTTACTCTTCAACTCGTCTGTCTCCTCTGTGGACTTCTCATGAATGACTCTTTCAGTCTTCCTCAGTTTGACAACTTCCTTTGGCTGGGCATCAGCAGGTCTATCAACCTTCACAACATCAAAGCTAACTCTTCCATGTTCAGTAGTGTCATGTGCCTTTGGTTCAGGAATGCGACGGAGAATAGATCTGAAGTCCTCTTTCTGTGTGATCTCCAGCTTCACCATATGCTCAGTTGTGCCCTCAGGGTTCTCTGCTACCACTTTGACATCTCCTGCATCGTATGACTTGATATCGATAATCTCAAAATAGTAAATGCCATCATAGCGAAGTCTCATTCTCTTGCTCTTGCAAATGAGCTGCCCATTGAGGTACCAGTTGACCTTAGGTGTAGGATAACCAATCACTCTGCAACGGAATCTTGCAATGTTACCTTCCAGCACTCTTGCTGAATCAGGAAGAAGGACAATTTCAGGCTTTGACTTCTCTGAATACTCATCTGCAGTGACTCCAGAAGGACCTCCCCCATGAGCAATGCGCTCCATCTCATCAATTCTGTGTATTCCCCTCCTGCCCTCATTTAACCGAGTTTCCTCGACAAGGCTCTTCTCATCCTTTACAATGAGTGTAGCTGAGGTCTGGTCAACTCCAAACTTGTTAGTGGCTCTGCAGGTGATAACACCACTGTCTCTGGCATAGGCAACTTCAAAGTCTAGACTACAGTAGCCAAATTCATTAATCATGCTCAATCTGTTAGCAGCTGCCAGGGGTTTGCCATCATGCAACCACTCAACCACCATAGTAGGATCACCAATAGGGGTCAGTCTGCATTCAAAGTGGACAACACCAGATTGCTTCAGCCTGACGGAAGTCAGCTTCTTCTTGAACTGTGGTTTCTGCTGTTTGCCCTTGTCATATAGGTCATCTTCCTCCCACTGCTCTTGACCATAACGGAGATGCAGGGATTCCAACTCTGGAGCTGCAATTTCCTTGGCCTTGTAGGTTCCCTTGGTGATAATGAGTCTCCTCTCCGGTTCAGGTGCAGCAACATTCACCTCAATGTTGACCCTGCAGCGAGTGGTATCTCTTCCAACTTTGTTAATGGCTGTGGCTGTGTACCAAGCACTATCAGAGCTCACCGACTGTGGGATATGGAATTTGGCTTGTCCCTTGAGGCCCTCAATCCTGCAACAGACATCATTGTTAGTAAATCAGCATTAAGTATAACCTTGTAATATAAAGATGGTAACAAATATACATATCATAAGGACTGGAGAGGTATCATGTGCACATTGTGATAACAGGTGGGGCAAAACACATACTTAATATTTGGGTGCTTCTGTGGGGAGATGATGTCACTGTTTTTCAGCCAAACAATGTCAGGCAGGGGGTTTCCGATGGCTTTGACAGCCAACTCAACCAGAGTGCCTTTCTTGACACTGACGTTCTTCAGCTTTTCAATAAACTGGGGTCTGACCAGGTTTTCTTTGGCTGTAAATGGATATGAGGACAATGCTATCAGTCAACAATGGTATATGACAGGGCTTTTCAATTCTGGAGGGCCGCAACACTTCTGTTTTTTGTTTCGACCTGGTAGTTAATTGTACTCACCTGGTGTCCCAGGTCTGAATTTGTCCCTTATTAGAAGGAGAGGATGAAACACAGAAGTGTTTCAGCCCTCCAGGACCAACATTGAATAGCCCTGGTATATGACGTATCGATACAAACTGACAATTAATTGTGAGCTTTAAAATGAGGAATGAGTATACCACATACGATACAAAGATCTTACCATCAACTGTAAGTGTTATGGACACAGAGCTTTTTCCAGCTCTGTTTTGAGCAACTACCGTCCATTCTCCAGAGTCTTTGGGCATGGCTGGAACCACAATCAGTGACTGAGTTCCATCTTCCTTCACCACTATCTTGTGGGTGTAATCATTGACAACTTGTTGTCCTGAAAAGAAGAAAACAAAGAGAAGAATAAATATAGGATTTTGATAAAATGCTTTACATGATGTGCTATGCTTCAAGAGAAGAGAACATGTTTTCACATCACTTACCATTGTGGAACCAGAAGGTGTCAGGCATGGGTCTACCAACTACTTTCAGGTCAAATCTGGCAGTCTGCCCTTCAGCACACTTGAATGACTGTGGCTTCAAGACAAACACAGGCTTGTACAGTCTCTCTAGCTGACTCTCATCAGTGTCATCAAGCCTACGTGCAGGAGAACGTGAGGGAGAGCGACTAGTAGAGCGTCCGGGAGAGCGACTCAGAGATCTTGGGGACTGGGACCTGATCAAATAAATACCAAAATCAGTGATACATGGCAAGTTTTTATGATGGCTATGTTAAAACAAATATACATTAAAATACATTTGGTAATAAAAATCTCACCTAATTCTCTGCATTGCCTGAGGTTCAGGCGTGTAACATGGAGCTACTGTAATGGCAGTGGGCTCCACATACAGTTTCCCAGAGCTCACAGAGTTGCCCATCATGTTGCTGGCAAATGCTGTGTAAACACCTTCATCCTCTGGCAGCACCACAGGAAGACGCAGGCTGGCTCTACCATCCTGAAGACTCGCCATCTGGTAACGGCCGCCATGATGGATACGCTTGCCATCTTTGTACCATACGATCTTTTGAGAGATAAGAAAAGTTTGATGAATATAGAAAATATACAACATTTTATATGAAGTGGAATGGATCCTTAATATCAAATAAACATGCATGGTTTCTTTACTACCTTGGGCAAGGGAGTTCCTGCCATTTTGCAGTGGAAAGTAACACCCATTCCTTCTACGATCCTGTAGTTTTTAACTGCAGTGGCAAAGGCTGACTGTACAGCCTCACGGTCTGCACAAGTCACCATCTCTTCCCGATCCTCAGTCACAATTTGTTGGTAGGTAATCTGCAAGATGCGGATCTCAATCTCGTGGATAATCCTCTCCTCAAAGGAAGAAATCTGGAGTTCCTGAAAAAAGTTCAACACATTGGAATAAAACATGTTGTTGTCATCTCATAACAAGTGGCAGAGAACATATTTCAAATGCCATAACGTCACAATGATAGCGTATTGCTAGCCTGGGTACCAGTCTATTTGTGCTAACATTCCATTCATTGTACTCCGTGTCATATGGCATGACAATGAGTGGCAAGGACTGGCATGATGGCACAAACAGACTGGTACCCAGGTTAATGAATTGTTTTTTATAGATCCAAATACCTGCGTTGAAACAAAGCTTTGCATCTGTGCCATCCTCTGGATGTACTTCTGTTCCTCATCATATTCGCTCACAACAACATCCGCCTGCACCGCTGTAGTCACTTCAGTCTTACAGGTCATTTCATGTTTCTTCATGTATTCTTCATATTTCCCTGTAAACAAAATATACAATGTATAAACATTATGGTCTGGTTTCACAGACCCAGATGAAGACAATGATTGTGTCCCAAATGGCTCCCTATTCCCTATATAATGCCCTATTTTTGACCAAGGGCCATAGGTCTCTGGTCAAAAGTAGTGCACTACTTTATGTGAGGAACAGAGTGCCATTTAGGATGCATCATATTACCAGATTTAAAAGCAACGTCAACTGACCATGGTTTGTAACCCATGAGATTAAACAACATTGTGATTAAAGAGACTGACCTTCCTCCAGCAGATCAGCTGAGGCAGATGCTTCTCCAAGGGGGTTCTTGACAAAGATGGAGTACTCTCCAGCATCATCAGCAAACGTCATGGAGATCTCCAATTTACACACTGCACTCTCCTTATTGTAGTGCACTTTATATCTAATGGATGAATAAGTCATATATTATTGTATTAACAGTACAATCAATGATCAATACACTCTGTCTTACAAATGAAAAATAGAGATAATTTGATGTGTCACAAGTAGACTACCTGTATCCAGTAGTAAGGGGCACTCCACTCTTCTTCCAGATAATGTGCGGCTTGGGGCTGCCTCCGATCTGGCACTCAAAGACAACTCTTCCGCCCTCCACCAACTTCTGTACAGTTGGCTTCTTGATAAAGAAGGGAGCGACGGCATCCGCAGTACCTACTGGTGAACATGCGGTGGCGACGTTTACCTCCGACATGGTCTCCTCTGCTTCAACAGCAAAGCTAGAAGTTCATTGGAAATATACAGTAATTAGGGGAAATGTAATCTCAAAAAGTACCTGAAATAAGATACTGACGATGGCCTTACAGTCGAAATGTCGAAACGTTTGTCCTATTCTTTTGTTGCCTATATAAAAAAAATGAGCATAAAATAACCTTGGAAATCTCTATTTGTGAGTGCCGACCCTCTACTAATGAATCTGAAATAGGATTACTCCAACTTATTTCATCCACATTTGCAAAACTCACTATGATCTGCTGGAAATTGATTTCATAATGTATGATGAAGAGCATTAAATAATTATTTATTTTTTTGTCAACATTATACCTGCTAAGAGTTTCCAGATGTAGTGGTAGAAAATAGTTAGCACTCACTGTTTCTCTTTAAACACAGTGACAGTTCCCTGCTGTGTCATCCCCTGTGTCATCTCTTCCCAGGTCTCAATCTCCTCAGTTACTAGAAAGAAGAAATGTATACAAGTATTAGCACTTTCATAAACCAATACACCCAATTAACCATTTGGCAGTACAGTATTCGACCTCAACAGTAAGTAGTGATTGTAGAAAGAAATGTAAAAAAAAATCGACTTGTTTACCTTTGACAAGCAGGTAGCAGGATGTGCTGATAGTTCCTGCCTCGCTAGTAGCAGTGCAAGTGAAGCGACCGCTGTCTTCTACGAAGGCCTCGCGGATGACCAGACGGGCACATTTACTCTCATAAGTGATCTGGAAGTCAATGGAGCTCTCAATTCTGTAGTCCTCTCTGAACCACATGATGCCAGGGGCAGGGTGACCAGTGATCTGGCATTCCAGAGTCACAGATTCACCCTCAGTCACAGTCAAGTTCTTCAAGCCCTAAAAAAATGTTTTTTTAAAGAATAATATATTAGCAAATATTGACATAGGTGGCATAGATGGAGTTTGAGTGGATGCCTGAATAGAAAACAATAACTTATATGGCCTAAAATAAAGCCACTAGAGAAATACTTACAGCTACAAGAGTAGGTTGCACAACTGGCTCTTCTGCAGGGGATGGGGTTGCTGCAGTCTCAACAATCTGTGGAAAATGCATGTAAGTTACAAAAAGTCAAAAACAGTAGAGTATCTGAACTTGACTTTAGGAGTGGTGAAAGAAGAAGAGTTATGACAATAGGTTGGGAACAGATAAATGAAGACGAAGGGAAGAGGAAGAAGAGGGAAAGAAGGGGAGAGGTTTTCTTTATGAAGTGGATGGAGTCTGAAACAAAGGGGATGTGGCGTGGCTTCAGCATTATGGTAAACAGGAGGTGTACCAATACCACTCGGTGAGGTGAGACTCCACAGTGTTATTTAGAGGGCACAACACTCCAGACTACAAACCTTTGTCTCCAAAGTCTTATACATTTGCTCCGTTCCCCCTGTAAACGTAGCGCCAATCTGAGTCTGTAACAGAGTGTCGGAATGCGTCTGATATCTGTCTGTGATAACTTTAAACGGAGACGGGGTTGGCGCTGGCATCAAGTCCACAACCTTACGGTGGAGACTAGAAGATGGAGGATTGACTGACTGGATGATCTTTTGACAAGCATGTGCAGAGGTAGATGATAACTCTTTCTGCAGTGTGGCAATAGCAGAACCGGCAATCAAAATCTGACTAACCCAAGGAGAATAGCATTATCATCACAAATCCGAACAAAGCATTATGATATTGCCTTGTTTAGCAATATTATAATGGGATGGGTGATGATGTACATATTCGAATGAAGTGAGTATTCGTATATGGGAAATATTTGCTTAGCTAAATATTGTTGATTTCTAAAAGAGTGAATTTTGATGGAATGTCCTGAGATGAGAGGTAAAATGCAGTGATGCAGAATTTATATTTATTCAGTGTACAGTTCACAACACAGCAGTGCAGACTGTGTATGTTAGGATTGGATGGCCTGTTAAGATTCAATGTGGTTTAACACATAAACTGTATGTAAAGTATCAGTTGTATGTAAGGCAAGCAGGAGCTACATAAAGCTGAAGACATAGTTGACCAGAATAGTCATGATTATAATATAGAATCTACAACATTATTATTTTTGATTGGACATGATTTGCAAAGGCACACACCTGTCTATATAAAGTACACACAATACCTCATAATGACAAAGAGAAAACAGGTTTATATATTTAAAAAAAAATAATAACCTTATTTACATAAATATTTAGACCCTTTGCTATGAGACTCGAAATTCAGCTCAGGTGCATTCTGTTTCCATTGATCATCCTTGGGATGTTTCTACAACTTGATTGGAGTCCACCTGTGGTAAATTCAATTCATTTGACATGATTTGCAAAGGCACACACCTGCCTATATAAGGTCCCACAGTTGACAGTGCATGTCAGAGCAAAAATAAAGCCATGAGGTCAATGGAACCGCTGTAGAGCTCCAAGACAAGATTGTGTCGAGGCACAGATCTGGGGATGTTTACCAAAAAATGTCTGCAACATTGAAGGTCCCCAAAAGTTTGGCCTCCATCATTCTTAAATGGAAGAAGTTTGGAACCACCAAGACTCTTCCTAGAGCTGGCCGTCCGGCCAAACTGAGCAATCGTGGGAGAAGGGCCTTGGTCAGGTCTTTATGGTAGAGTGGCCAGACGGAAGCCACTCATCAGTAAAATGCACATGACAGCCTGCTTGGAGTTTGCCAAAAGGCACCTAAAGACTCTCAGACCATGAGAAACAAGATTCTCTGGTCTGATGAAACCAAGATTGAACTCTTTGGCCTGAATGACAAGTGTCACGTCTGGAGGAAACCTAGCACCATCCCTACGGTGAAGCATGGTGGTGGCAGAATCATGCTGTGGGGATGTTTTTCAGCGGCAGGGACTGGGAGACTAGTCAGGATCGAGGGAAAGATGAACGGATCAAAGTACAGAGAGATCCTTGATTAAAACCTGCTCCAGAATGCTCAGGACCTCAGACTGGGGTGAAGGTTCACCTTCCAACAGGACAACGACACTAAGCACACAGCCAAGACAATGCAGGAGTGGCTTCGGGACAAGTCTCTGAATGTCCTTGAATGGCCCAGCCAGACCCGATTGGACATCTCTGGAGAGACCTGAAAATAGCTGTGCAGTTACGCTCACCATCCAACCTGACAGAGCTTGAGAGGATCTGCAGAGAAGAATGGGAGAAACTGCCAAGCGCGTAGCGTCATACCCAAGAAGACTCAAAGCTGCAATCGCTACCAAAGTATTGAGTTAAGGGTCTGAATACTTATGTAAATGTAATATTTCCGTTTTTTATAAATTTGCAAAAAATTCTAAAAGCCTGTTTTTTCTTTGTCATTATGAGGTATTGTGTGTAGATTGATGAGGGGATAAAAACAATTTAATCAATTTTAGAATAAGGCTGTAACGTAACAAAATGTGGAAAAAAGTAAAGGGGTCTGAAAAATATCCCAATGCACTGTATACTAACTGAAGCACTACAACAATTGTGTACCACTGCTTGCCTGATTGTACCTATGCTTACCTCATAGCTAGGGTCAGGTTTAGGAACAGTAACTTTTGAAACTGTGAAATGTGGAATTGGGGAAGGCGCAAGGGCAGTATCCACGTGGGCGATAGTAGTTTTTGTACTTCTTTGTATCTAAAGTAGCCAACCGAGTGTTATAGAGTGAGGACAATAAACTCAATGCAGAAATTAGAATAACAAGCAGGTTTTTGAATATAACGTTATCTGAGAAAACTTGGCAATCAGCATCTTTTCATAATAAAAAGCTAGCAAACCTGAGTTATATGAATACTCTGGTCATCAGTTGGTATATGCACAGCCTCAGTTTTCACTGTGACTTGCTGCTCAGTAGTAGCCATCATCGTCTGCTGTTTTAAATCAGATTCATAGGTTTCCTCTTCAGCATGACCGCCCTCTGCATGGAAAGGCTTCCGAACACGTGCTAGGTCAACAGCAGCAACCACTGTAGCCTTTGCCTCCGCTTTTTTCCCACCCTTAACCTTCGAGACAACAAGCAGTGAATGTAACACATAGAGCACATAGATCAAACACATCATCCATGGCAGAAGTCACTTCAACAGCAAACAGGTTCACATTCTGATTACAAACACTCTGGACAAACACTATACCCCTGTATATAAAGTGTTGATGTGCATTAACTGGTAATAACATGTCATCATTAAAGCATGGAATCATGTTAGTTTGAGTAGGTTGTGCAATATTCAAAATGAATCATGCAGGTGCACGATCGAATTACCAAATATCTTCTCAACAGACTTGTGTGCTAAACAGATCTCTCCTCTTCTAATCGTGTAAAATGTGCAAAATACATACCTAAATCACTTCCTTAATGGGGTCATGCAGTGACTTCAACTTAAATAGTGCCAACATACAGTATAGGTGAGGTGAGTGATTTGGGAAAGTGCTCAGAGGAGTAAACAAAACAATAAGTGCCATCTTTAAGCTACCTGCTCCTTGGTTGTCATCATACATGTGACAGTAGAGATGTCCATTTCTCTGTGATGTACCACAGTGTCATCAGTGTGTGTTGCTATAGCTGGTTCAACAGCTATAGAGTCTGGCATTATCTATATTATGAACATGGCCAGGGGCAGGAGAGTTATACAGTAAATTAGGTGTATAAATAATTATAATATGAATAACACATATCAACATTACGGGAGAGCTCGACAACACACCATAGGGAACGTGAAAAATAAACCATAGGGAATGTTTCAAAATCACAGATGGTTGTGAGGTCAAATAGGTGGGTACGGGGAAATGACACCAATTTAAAATGGAAAACTGTCTATGTTTATCAGGGATAATGTTGTTAAGGGTAAGGGTGAGGGGGGGGGGGGGGTCTACCGATGTGGGGGTGTGGTGACAGAAAAAAGGGAATTAAATAAATAATGGAAGTGAAGGGAGGGAGGGACGACAGGGTTGTACTTTTTGAATTCATGAACTACCTGTTCCCTTGTTGTGGACATTAACACCACAGTAGTAGAGGAGCTAGCGGTGCTCTGTTTCTCTGTACTGGGCTGCACCACCAGCACCGGCTCTGGCACTGGCTCTGTTGTAAAACCACCAGACTTGCGGCTGGGAGCCACAAGTCTTCAGCTGCTGCCACAGTGGCTACAGGACCCAATCAAATAGATGCAATCTTTAATATCTGCAATCATCACATAGGGGACTGAGGCATTACTTTCTAAATTCAGACAAGCAAGCCTAAGCCATGTTAGATCCCAAAATACATCCAGGAAGTCAAATATTCATTGGACAGGATATTCAAACTGATTTAGAGAGCGAATCAGTGAATAAAAGCAGATCACAATCTTGAAAACCTTATGAAAAATCATGCACATACACCAATCAGCCACAAGATGGCTTTGCAAAAGCGATAGTTGAGACAGGGGCCCCTGTGAAATAGGAATTTCCTTACCTCTTTCACAGCAACACCAGATACAGTGGCACCAGTTGTTTGCGATCCATAAGAGCCCTCACAGTGCTGCTCCATATGAACATGGGTGGCAGACATTGCAGCCCGGGCATGGGTGGCACTAGAAGTCATGCTGCTGGAATAGCTCCTGGAACCTTCAACCAAGTCTCCCTGCTTCCATGGAGGGAGGACATCAGGACCATGGGCTACCTGTTTGCATGTGGTCAGTGGGTATTTAACTGGTCTGATTGGGGACACAGACAGTCTTGATGAGGGGGATATGGGCCTGTGTTAAACAAAGAGAGAGAAAATATATTTTTTAATTAATATTTATATTATTCTTATATTACCAAAATTGTGTTTTGTAGTCTAAATCGACAAAAAGTAAGTAATATGTTTATTATGTAATAACTGTTTTACCAAGTAATTTCTAGGGAGCCTAAATACCTGGTCATTTCTGTAGTATAAAATAACATGATACCTATGGAGATTGAGGTGAACTATCTGTCTGTATTGTGTGGGATATTGTTGCACTCAATGAAACACTTTATTTTATGTAGGATTGAAATAAAGTGTTTTACCTAACAGGGGCCGGAGTGGGTGGCTTGACATGTCTCACAGGTGATGGTGACTGATGACGTCCCCCTGTAACCCTGGCTGCAAGAGATGGTGGTGTTGGGGACTTGGAGGATGAGGTTGGCTTTGGAGGCACATGTGGTGGGGTCTTGTGTGCTAGGTGGTTCACTACACCACCTTCAACATGCATTTGCATGGATGAGGATGAGGATTCAAAATGAGCCTCCATAATCTGAAAATAAAACAACATAACATGTTAGTGTTTTATCTGACTGATAGATAACTTCGACAGACAGACAGACTGACTGTGACTGACTGTGACTGACTGTCTGACTGACTGACTGACTGACTGACTGACTGACTGACTGACTGACTGATTGATTGATTTACCCTTGTCTCAACACCAGTCTGGCGACTCTGAGAGGAGGTCATCTGAGAGGATGCTGACATAACGCTTTTAGTCTTTTTGGCAAGCACAGCTTCTTCCCCTAGACAGAAACAAACATACAGATTAATTTCCCATCAAATTATTGAACATGATGACAACAAGTTGTAAATCAAATTCAGTTTAGGCTACATATGGAATTCACTGCCCACAGGGCCCATTGAGCCTATCACAATTTCCATTCAGTTTCAATGCATTGACAGACTGGCTCATTGAAGGCCTACACTGTAAACCCCACTTAATATATTAACAGTTATTTTTGTAGTCATTACTCAAACCGATAGTCACTCTGACCCTGTAGGGTTTCCAGATTTGAGTTGTATCAGCTTGAAAATGTTGAGTAACACCCCCATTAAACCACGCCTCCAATATCATTTCAAAGTGTGCCTTGCCTTTTCAAGTGAATTGTAGAGTTCAGGGATGCAAACTGGTGAGGGCCTAAAAAGGAGACACTTTTTTTTTTGCACCAAAACATGCAAAAAATCTCTGCTAGGGGGAAATGCAGGCTTTAACTAATTAAACAACAAATAATATGATATACATGATCAGTCTCTGTGTGTAAAATAAAGTGGTTATTGATTTTCTTTTTTTCTTTTTTAACCTTTATTTAACTAGGCAAGTCAGTTAAGAACAAATTCTTATTTACAAATTCTTATTTACAATGACGGCCTACACCGGCTAAACTCGGACGACTCTGGGCCAATTGTGCGCCGCCCTATGGTACTCCCAATCACGGCCAGTTGTGATACAGTCTGGATTCGAACCAGGGTGTCTGTAGTGACGCCTCTAGCACTGAGATGCAGCGCCACTTGGAAGCCTACTATACTACTATAGCGAATTGGTTAGGTTACTAACGTTAGCTCATCTGATGTCATAAAGTTAGCTAGCTAACGTTAGCTGTCAGACTTTACTAGTCAGCTAATTTTCACACCATAAACTCAATTATTTGATCCGTTAAGTTGGCTAATGTTGCTCAACCTTTACGTTATCTGGCAAGCTAACGGAGAAATTCGATCGAGCTAGCAAGATACTTAACAATGCTAATAATACTTGTCCCACCACACTTTCTCCCTCACCTCAAACTTTCTAAATGCCAGTTGTTTTTCGGTTAGAGCTCGTTAAGTACGCTTCATCACCTTCTCACCCCCGTCTCCGTGGTCAGGCTTCTCAACTACATCTTTGTTATCATTCAGGGGACGAGCTGCTGTAACTGCCTTTCTACTCTCTGCTGTCCAGAGCGCGCCCTCTTTCCAGAGAGAAAGATGTATGCTGTAACTAGCAAATTGGTTGTAATGTATCTCTTCAATGGTGTGCTGCATTCTGTTGTTATGTGAATGATTGGCTAAGCCTTGAATACAGCCAGTATTCCTCCAAACGCGCATCACTCGTTCGCTTACAGACACTAGTGATCCAAAGCCCCCACAAAGCCCCCCAGGAATATTCCAACTGGGATTTCTGGAAAACCTAAACATTTATCAGAATTTTGGAGCCCTACCGGCAAGTCACATTATGCTGGTTTGCAAAGTGATGTGTAATTCCTATTGGAATCCAGCCAGAGTTTGGATATGCAACAGTTGATATTTGTATCATAATGACTGCTAGGGTTAGGAACAGTGTGAGGAGACTACCTAAGCCATTTCATCGGGAACAACCATTTCAGTAACAGGTTAAAAAAATCGAACAATTATTGTATTAGTTTAGAAAAATGTATGTTATTTATCTTTGTGTAGCATACTATTTATCAATCACTCAATATACATGCAAAAACACAGATATTAAAAACAATTCCAAAAAAATCTACATTTGATGGAGCATTCTGCGGAAAAAATTAACTTAAAAAATAATGTGAATTCTCATTTAGTTTTGACTGTGTTCCACATAAACATTTTAAGTAATAATGACTTTGAGTTCAACACACTAGAAGTATTTGAGTTAAAAATGCCTTAGTGTAGATAGTCACCTCTCTAGGCTAGATTAATTATATTTTTTGTCCACAAAACAGCAAGGAAATGAACAATAAATAATTGAAACAGGAATTATCTTGTAACCCACAGAAGGCTGTTACAATGGCAGATTTCCAAAAGCCCAAAGCACCGCTAAAATGTGTTGCAGGCGATATGGTTGGCGCACCGCAGAACATGTCGCCCCTAATCACACACCACAAATCAACTGTATCAACTTTATCTCACCTTGAACCATAAATTCAGCAGTGGAGGTAGCCCGTCCACTGCTGTTTGAAGCATTTACGGAGTAAGTTCCAGAATCCTCTGGGAAGGCTTCGGCAATCAACAAACTGTAAAGGTCTCCTTCTTGAACAATCTGAAAGTCAGCGGAGCTCTGTATCTCAGCTCCCTCTCTGTAGAACTTTACCACAGGTGTAGGGATTCCTGTCACACGAACATCTAGTCTCACTTGGCTTTGTTGTTTCACGGTCATATTCTGAAGTCTCTGAATAAAGTTGGGCGGCGCAGTCTCCGCTGTAATAATAAATTAAATAGAAAAATAAGTTTAAAAAAAGAAAGGAAAAAAAGTGGGGGAAGTGAAACTCATAACTTGAGCAGCACCTCAGAGATCCATCCATTGGGTAGGGGAGACCAGGGGCAAATGCAACTGGTGGAGACCGGGGAAATTGTTACACTCTTTGGCTTTTTCTTTCATTCGCCTACCCAGAGACCACTTACAGCAGTCACTTTTTAAATAGGAAACTTACATCTATCTAATTCACCATGTAGTCATAATGTCTTTATATGTCATCTATAAACTGAAAAATTCACACACAAACAAGCATAGCTCCATTTAGAAACAACCCGGCCATCTTCAGTGCAAACAGAAGTTTCACGATTCAATATTGGCTCTCATTATTGAATAAACCACACGGCAGCTACCACTCTCATCATTGCAATTCAGTGCTGTTAATTGAACAATTCAGTAAAGTAACTAGCAATGAAGGGCATTATAGGCCTACAGTACTTGTGATCAGTCACCTCAATTGGAGAGGCTGCTTCTAAGAGCTTTATTAATAATGAATACTATGCTATCTTTGGCTGCCCTTCATGTTTGCAGACATGATTACCGTTTAGTATGATGCTGTCTAAAACTGCAAGCCAAAGCATTGCCTAGCTAGAACAACCTCAAAGAACTCCACTGTTTTATCAAGAGGCCGAAGCAAGAGGCCCTGAAAGACCCCTGAGTGTAGCAGAAGATTAGACACAAACGTTCAATATTTTTACCCCTGTGTGTAGTAACCATTAGGAGAACCCACAATGCATATGCTGGCTAATGAAAATAACATAAGACAACACTCTGGTTCTCTCACCTGTAACAAGAAGTTCAGCGGTGCTAGTGACTTGTCCAGCACCATTGGTGGCTCTCACAGAAAATCCTCCACTGTGTGCGGCTGTCACAGCAGGGATCATCAGAACAGCGCGGCCATCGCTGAACGAGATCTGTGCGCCGGGCAGGGCAGCAGAGGAAAGAACCTGGCCATCACGGAACCAGCTCACCTCAGGAACTGGTGAACCTTTAGATCAAGTCAACATTCTAGTCAGCACTGAGCAGAGTTGATGAATTTGGTGATGATTTGAACAAGCAGTTACAATTCAGAGCAATGCTGAGACATTTTCTCTCAGGAACTACAAAAGGCCTGCGATATCACATAGGGCCGGCTTCCCAGGCACATATTAAGCCCAGTCCAGAACTCAAAAGCATTTTCAATGGTGATTCTCGATTGAAAGAGCTTTTTACTCAAGGACTAGGCTTAATCTGTGTCTGGGAAACCAACCCATAATAGGGTACTTATTACTTGTTTAATCACTTCATAAAATGTTGCTGTGCAAAGGCTTTATATCTGCGTGTTGTTTTACATCAATGATTCAACACATTCAGACTGCATCTATGTTTGGACATTCAGCTATATTCATGAGGTAGAGTTCTAGAACATAAGAGATCTTCTTACCACTAACTTGAGCCTCAAACGTTGCAGCACTACCCTCTAGTGCCACAACGCTTTGCAGCGGCTGTGTAAATGTTGGCGCCTGTGTAGACATTGTGGACGGCACCCTAAGAGACAACAAAGCACATCACCAAATCACTCACACATCATACATCTACCTTACTGATCTTTTACAGTAGTTGAATGGTCAAATCCCTGAACAAAGCATACACATACAAACTATTTTTAGCCACTGAGGACAGGTTTCCCAGACACAGACCAAGCCTAATCCAGGACTGAAAAGCATTGTCAATGGACGTTCTCCATCGAAAGGGCTTCCAGGACTGGGTTTAATCAGTGTCTGGGAAACTCACCCTACTTGTGTCGCATCAACAAACCAATGAAGAATAATCTACCTTTCTTTGACATCTTTTACAGTAGTTTTATGGCAAAATCTCCAAACAAAGCATATAATATGTTTGAACTCTACATTTGAACTTTTTTTTTGGTTTATGAGAGCCTTATATCACTAGCGTCACATCACCAAACTAATGAAGATGAGTCTACCTTTCTTTTACATCTTTTACATATGCAAATAAAACTTATACATCAAATGAACCCAGTGTGTCTAATCACTTGTGTCATATCCAGCACCTGGCTTACTGCAGCCAGTCACTTGAGCTATCAGAGGCTCCATGGGTTCTGGGTGTTAGGCCAAACACCAGGGCAACAAGTGTGTGTGACAGCTCACAGACAAGACAGTAACAACTGGAAGCTAGCTAGCTACCACTCGGAAGATCCGTGCTTCACACGCTCAAATAAATAACAGATGGCCAATTGGCCTTACATCAACGTTCAATGACTTACAGTTAAATTAATGTTGATATATTTCAAGTTAAGGTAATACATTACAGTGTAACACTTTACATTTCAGTGATCTTATTAATGTGTAGGTATTCCTATAAGTACAGTGTAACAAGTACTGTAATTACTCAATGTTACACTGGAGGTACACTGTACTAAGGGTAAGGCAAGTGTATCCCAATGTAACTAATAGATGTGCAATAGATTCTTTCTAACTCAAACTGAACAGAACATATCCTTTTACGTCAACCTTTAAGCCCACAGTTACACTAGGCCCATACAACACACATCCCTTGAGTGGGCCAATGTTTAAGCTCTAAAATATCGGCCATTGCCGTTCCTGTTCCAGATACAACATAATCCATCAAGTCAGCTTTAAATAGCAGCTGGAAAACATATCAACATGAGGTTCACATTAGCTTTCATCCTTAGATACATGCAAACATTGAATATAGATTCCTTAGGCCTTAATGAAAAAAAATACCACCATTTCCATTGAGTGGAACGTCAATGAAGCTAGCCGAGAACAGTTATTTTTCAGAAAGTAAATATCATTAAACAATGGCCACAATAGCACTGTTCAGAAAGTATACATTGGCGCAACAATTTACAAAGGCATTGCCTTAACAATCAATTATAGCCTTCATCACAGCGATAATATTGTATGAAAACTATCCAAAACTGTCAACTTTTGATGAGCCATGTAACACAAATTGGAACGCTCTAAAAATACTTGGTACCAGGATTGACTGACAGTCACCATGTGGCACATAACTGCAGGTGCAACTGATAGCCCTGTTGCTGATTCCCTTAAAAAGACATTGCTCCCCAGCTGGGACACTACTCTAATGCTATCAGGGGCTATTCTGGGAGCTTCTCAAATTATTGCATCATATAGAAATAACATTGAAAATGAAAAGTTCTTAATAAGGTATATAGTTTAAATAAAACGTTCTTAATGTTAAATTATTCCCATAATATATTTTGACGTTATTCTAATGGGAATTAGTATATGTAGATAACACAACATTAATTTTCAAGCACTGCATTGGAACAGGTCAAGGTTTAATTAACAAAAATTACTTACTTGTATCCACAAGAGTGCCTAGATTGTATTGGGGGAAGCCCAGAAGTTTTATTTCTTCAGAAATCTCCTTATCCAGAAATGTTGTCAGAAAATCCAATGTGAGAACAGTTTAGCCTCAAAGAACCCCCCTTAAAAAAAAAAACACACAGTGTAGCTGTGTATTTTTTTTTTCCTATGCAATCCCTACACCCGAGGCAAGGCTGGGAATGCTCCAACTGCTCAGAAGTGACAATATGGTTGGGCTACTTTTTATACCCCTGGGAAAATCAGCATCATCAGTGCATCTACTCTCCTTATTGGTCTGTCACTCAGAGGGGATGATGGGAGATGGGAAGCCATATTATGCAAACTCACACTTGTCACTCTCTTTACTTAACATTGTCCAGGCACTGTTGTCACTGCTTGGGTTCATCTGCCTTTCTTTTAACACAAAACATTTAGCTTTGTAATCTTTATTTTACCACCTTGGGCTCGGTAGAGGCAAAGGTGGAGTCATGTGTCCTCCAAAACATGACCCACCTAACTGCGCTCCTTAACACCCGCCAGCTTAACCAGGAAGCCAGCCACACCAACGTGTCGGAGGAAACACCATTCAACTGGCATCCGGGGTCAGCCCGCAGGCACTCGGCCCACCACAAGGAGTCGCTAGAGCGCAATGAGCCAAGTAAAGCCCCACTGGCCAAACCCTCCACTAACCCAGATGATGCTGGGCCAATTGTGCACTAGGGATATGAACCCAAGTCTGTAGTAATGACTCTTGCACTAGTGCCTTAGACCTCTGCGCCACTCGGGAGGCCCAATTGACTTTAATCTTGAATAAGGACAATCTTTCATATCCCCAAATGCTACCACTATGTCAATTTCTGTTCTAAAATGTAAAAGTACCTGCCATTAATTATTGACCAAATGGAAAGCGAGGCTGTGCTTGAAAGGATCTGCAGAGAAGAATGGGAGAAACTCCCCAAATACAGGTATGCCAAGCTTGTAGTGTCATACCCAAGAAGACTTCAGGCTGTAATTGTTGCCAAAGATGCTTCAACAAAGTACTGAGTAAAGGGTTTGAATACTTATAATTGTGATATTTCAGTAGTTTTTTTATTTTATAAATTTGCTAAAATTTCTAAAAACTTGTTTTTGATTTGTCATTATTGGGCATTGTGTGTAGACTGATGAGGGAAAAAACTATTTAATACATTTTAGAATAAGGCTGTAACATAACAAAATGTGGAAAATGTCAAGAGGTCTGAATACTTTCCGAATGCACTGTATACAGATGTAGGATCTTAATTTGAGCCAGTTTGCTACAGCAGGATAATAACAGGAAATGTGAATTATTATGTGGAATATAATTAAATGTATATTTTTGTAGGGTTTAATAAAATTTTCATAAGGTAAAATCAACTCTGAAATGTCAAAGTGGAAATTACAAACTTCAGAAGCCTTTTTAAACCTCAAATACACAACATGTCCTGCAACAGGGTGATCGAGATTTCTCAGTCTGTATCTCATATATTATCAAACAAAACACACAACATGCTCACTCACAGATTGTTTTTCAAAACGTAAAAACTGAAATGGACTGTATTCCAAAAGATAATCTTCAATAATTAATATTGGACAATCCATCACAACAGTATTTATAAAATGGCTTTAATGGCAAACAAAGGGACTACATGCAATAGGCAAAATGACACAAAATGTACACATGTGTATACTGTGAAACTTCAATCAATACGTCATTTCTTTATTCAAGTCCCCAGACTCCCAATTTTCCCTCCTGCCCCTCTTGACTTTTTATATTGTTTACTTATTGAGAATGCATGGACTTTGAGACACTTTGGCTTGGCCGGGGCAATATAGATAACTGTGTAAATTGAGAAGTCACATTTATTGATAGTTTAGGGGTCAATCTATGGACAGTTACACGTTACAGAATCTCGTTATTTATATTATTTGTATATCTGTTGTATTGTTGTCACTGTTTCTAATGTTGAACCCTGACTGCATTACAAATGTCCTAATTGAAACAATAAAGATATTGATTGATTGATAAATGTGGGTAGCACTTTTACAGGTACCTACATAAGGACATTATAACACATTAAAAACCCATACACATGACATTCATGTCTCACAGTAATGACACTAACTTTAATTCTAAATTGCAGAGGATGAAAAATTTAATGAAAATAATAAAGGATTTACCAGTGACCTTCTCGTCTGCAGAACACCAGACTTCTCTCTCTTCCTATTTGGCATCACACACATACTTCCCAGTATGACACAATAGCACTCTTCTTTAAAATGACATGAGTATCACTTTGGCTTTGAATCTGCAATGGAGATAAAAACTATACTGTTATTTTATTATAAACCTGTACCGCCCTGCTTTCTTCACAAGCTACAATGACACTATCTTTTAACCACACGACACAAGGAGCAGGCTTCCCCGAGATGACACACTCGAGGAAGAGATCTTCTCCCAACAGGAGATGCTTATCTTCTGGCTTTGACAGGAACGGAGGAGTAGATCCACAAACTGGAGGAGACCAAGTTACACTATATACTATGGCATTGTTTGATTAGGTCAATTAGGTTCAGGAAGATCTATTCTTCAAATTAGATGAGCTTGTGCTTAATATTCGAAAATGCAGGGGCGCAACTTTGGTTTAAGAAAAAAAAAATAATAATTTGGATAAAGTTGCCAAACAGCCCTTTGATTTGAAAGGTTATGATTTCTAACTACCAAATTAGTCATACCTTGTCATAACAAAACTAAACTCAATGTGATGTCCTCCCACTAGACTCAGGAAACCATGCAGTTTATTAGGCTACAGATCACAGGATGGTGAAAGTGAAAGGTGATGAGCTTGATGCTCCATTCTAATAAATATCGATGGTCTTATTCTGGTGACATGATGATCGATGCTTGGCTGCCATTTGATAAATACAAATAATCTCGCTCTTTTCATCATGTAGGCTATACACACACTGTATCTGCTATCTGTTGGCTAAGGCGCACATGCCAATACCAGAGAGGGCACATTCGCTATATAACGCAACATTTCTTTGTGACAAAACCATCAGTAGAGTTGAAAATGCGATGGAAACCCATTTAGCTTGTGTTTTTTATCCGGTACATGGGAATTTAACCGCAAACAAAACATTTTTCTGTGCACTACGTCATCACACACAGCCTTTTATCCACAAATCAATTTCATGGAAACACATCTCTGGTCTGAAAATGCACATATTGTTTTAATGCAGATTTTAGAATATTCACATGTTGAAAACCTAGCTACAGTATAGTCAAATAAATGTAAATTATGTAAATCTTCAAATAATTAAAAACTAATGCTGCTCTTAATTAAGTGTATTTTAGTTGAGTGTAGTTACATGTGGTTATGGTTTAAGTGTGAGGAGGGGGTGAAGGGATGTCAAATACAAAAACAGACAGAATTATCAAATAGATTGTTTGATAAACCATTACCATTAAACTGTAGAACCATAAAACTGATATAACAAGATGGTAGTAGAGGGAGCACAAACAATTCATGAAACCTTTCACTCGGAAGGTGCAGTACTTTATTTAAAATGCATATAATAAGGTAATTTGGCTGAAACAATTTACCATTTCATCTCAGAGTTTTGAAGTTCAGGTTTTATTTATTTAACCTTTATTTAACCAGGAAAAGCCCATTGAGACCCAGTCTCTTTTTCAGACTCAATGCACTCTTTCTAGATAAAGGTAAGTATATGAAGGAGATTCCGACTTTAATTGAGAGATAAATTAATCGAGATATAATACTTTTATGCACAGATGAAATACTAATCTACAAAATAAATTAACCTCACATTCATACACACAGGTGGTGTTTTGGGTGTAGTAGGGTGGTGGTGATCAGGTTCGGAGGTGACACCTCTTGCATCCGTACAGTTGAAGTTAGGATTATCTAGTGTACTACTGTTCAAAGTCAACACTACTTTCCATTATAGTGAGAGTGGAAAAGGGTCTGGCAGTAAAAAGCTTGATATATTTTTTCTTTCTTCATAACAGCAGTAGGTACAGGAGATACAGGAGAAAACAAACAGTGCCAAAACAAGTGTGCCAGTCCAGCTTGAGAAGAGGGCAGTCGGGATCGGGACATCTGTTGTTCCCTGCATTCACCTGAAGGGTGGCGCTTGAGGACAGGGTGCCACTTGAGTTGACGGCCCGGCACACATAGAAACCTGCGTCGGCCTCAGTGACTTTCTGTACAAACAATGCATGTTTGCCTTCTTTTTGGGACAGTGCTATGTGCTCATCATTGGTCAGTTTCTCTCCATTCTTGAACCTAAAGCAAGAGGTGAATCATCACACATCACACAATCACAACAAGAAAAACACAAATCACATTCCTATTTATCAGGGTGAGCTTAAGCACAATCAATCAAAACAACTAGATTATTTAAAATTTGAACGTGTCAATAATTATCAAACGTGTTATTAAAGCTGTGTTATTAAACAGGAATCAAGATGAAAGGTTAGATAAGTAGAAAAAAAACACCAAAGGATTTTAGTCAAATGAAATGGAATAAATACATATTAGGTTATCAACACAAAAAAGGACTTGGGATTCAAATGTAACACTACTCATGCAGTTTATAAATCTCTCGTCATTTCTCAAAGTGTCCTTTCCTCACCACCTGAATAATACTTTTGGAATTGATTTATGCTCACTGTCTGTGTCGGAAATGACCCCCTGACCTATTGCCTTTAGAGTGCACTACTTCTGGTCAAAAGTAGTGCACTATATAGGGAATAGGATGCCACTTCAGACACAGCTTCTACGTTACTGATAGACTATAGCCTATGAGCTACCCACCATGTTAAAGTAGGCTCTGGAAATCCAGTGACCTCCACTTCCAGGGTCACTGGTGACCCCTCCATAACTGTGGGACTACACAGTAGTTTGGAGAAGTGAGGAGGGACCTGGCCTGCTAGGGTGCTCCCCATGGATCGGCTGGTACCAGGCAGCCTGATCTCTTCTCTGATGGCTGTGGGCTTGCAGAGGTCTGGGTCTTGGCCCTGGTCTGTGAGTGTGACTGCTGTGGGGGTTAATGGGGAGGGGGTAGCATGCGTGATAAGAGAGCAAGTGTTGGCAGCAGCAGGGAAGGCAGCTCCTCGGACCATCGTAGTGCTAGGGTCATGCAGACACTCCTGCATCTCTGTGACAGAGCTCTCATGCACGGAATACATGGTCTGGTGGCACTCGTTTAGGCCTAAGGGGCCGACTGGTGGGAGATTTGGGAGGTTGGGGTTTGGGAGGTTGGGGATGCCCTTGCTTTTCAGAATACTGGAGAGTGTGTTTGAGACCAGGCTTGGGGCTGGGACATTCAGGGGGCTGTGGACGAAAGAAGAGGACTCTGCTCTGAACTTGTTGTTGAGGCCCCCTGTAGGAGAGGGACAGCTTTCAGTCTGCTCTCTGATCCTCTGTTGGCTCTGACTGTTGCTGTTATCATTATGTGTGGAGTGGAACTGGTGGCTATACTGGTTGACGTGAATGGTGTGGGACTGGGAGCTGAGACAGAAACCATCCAGGTCCAAGTCATTCTCTGATAGGACGATGTTGGACTCTGGGGTCTCGGAAAGCGGGGGCAGGGAGATGTCGTCGGGGGAAGTGCACTCATATTCGTCGTTGGATAGGGACTCTTCCGTCATGAGGTTATGCCGCTGAAGGTTCCTCTCCGTCAGACCACCTGCGGGTGGCAGCAGGTGTGATGCATCTTGGGAGAAAGGTTCGCCCTGTAAGGATTAGAAAAAATAAACAAGCAGAGAGAGGTCAAAATAATAGCATGTCACATACAGATCCCTTATATACGGGGTCTTGGGCCAGAAAAAACACAGTAGTAGTGAAGTATGAGAATAAGTAATGATATTACCTTAGTCAAAAACAATGAGGACCAAGAAAATAAAAACATCAGTGGAAACCAATTGTTTGAGGACTGAAGAAGACCAACCTGATCAGTATTAGAAGTATGAAACCCAGGGAAGTTCCTCTGAGCAGGGCCCTGTCTCTCCTTCTTCTGGACCTCTCTCTGTGTATCAGAGAAGCTGGGAGCCGAAGCGAAGACAGGAGGAGGAGGAATAGTAGGAGGAGACTTGATCCCCACCTGGTGGAGTGCATGGACTTTCCCGTCCCTCTCCAGCGGTGAACAGGACAGGTTGAAGGTGTGTGTGCGGGAGAAAGAGGTGCTCAGCTGCTCTTTTATCTCCATCGTCAACCTGCTGGTGATAGTCTCCACTCTGCTGGTCTCTGAGTACGCTTCCTGGGTATGAAACCTATAATAATAATAACACATGGGTTTTATAGAGTGTTTTCCATAGACCCAAAGTCTCTTCATAAACACAATAAACCAAAAAACACCATCAACTAAACAAAAAAAGGTAAGGGGAGAGGAATCTGTGTTGTGAGTGTGTGCGTGCAAGGAAGGGTTGTGAGTGAGTGGAGGATGTACTGTATGTGTAGATAGTGGTGGTGGTGGTTGAAGGTACCTGCTCTCTGATAACACTTTGTTGTGATGTTCTGGGTGGAGTTTGTCTGGTAGGTCCTGGCTCCTTGTTTTGCGGATTTGAGGTTGCTTGCTTCTTGTGTTTTCAATTTTTTTGATGGGTACCTCTTTCCCGTTCATTCCCATGGTTAGTTCGGGAGTGTGCCCAGTTTCTTTCAGCTCAGACTGCTGAAATCAATAAATGTAAGGAACCCACATTCACACAGTATGAGTTCAAAAAAAATATTGTTTTGTTTTTTACAGATGGTGTCAGAAGTAGGATCCAAAACCCACTGAAGCTACCAAAATGTTGTGCCGTTTCCTTATCAATAAACGTACCACATCAAGAGACTCCTGGGGGTTCATCTCAGCTTTCTCTGGTTCTTGGTTAGATATTTTCTCTTGTTGGTTTTCCTCAGTCTAAAATTTTTGAAAAATCATATACAGTCATGTGAAAAAAAAAGTACACCCCCTGGAAAGTTCTCTTTTCTTTTACATGTTTGGACAGATGGATATGTAATCTTCACTTCAACACCTTTGACAGATAAAGGTTACCCATTTTAACAAATGATGGATGTCGCAGTGCATGGGTACACTGTCAGAAAGAGACTGCACAAACTAGGCCTTCGTGGGAGGTCAGGAAGGAAGAAGCCTCTGCTCTCAAAAAAGAATATCAAGACACAACTGACTTTTGCCAGACAATACCTGGGTAAAGTCAGTTGTGTCTTGATATTATTTTTTGAGAGCAGAGGCTTCTTCCTTCCTGACCTCCCATGTAGGCCAAGTGTGTGCAGTCTCTTTCTGACAGTGTACCCATGCAATTTGACATTGATTGTAGCAAGAGAGGGCTGTAGATCCCTTGATGTTACCCTGGGATTCTTAGAGACTTCTATGAGCATCTTTCGGTCAGCTCTATGCTGACTTTGGTGTCCTAGGTAGTTTGCCAGTGGTCTGGAATGTTCGTCGGACAGTGGAATGATGTACTTCGAATTGCTTGGATATGGAAGGATGTACTTCAAATTGCTTGGAAATGGAATGATGTACTTCGAATTGCTTGGAAATGGATTTGTAAGCCCCCCCCCAGACTCATGGGCATCAATAATCTTTCTTCTGAGAGCCTCTGGTAGGTATTTTGATCTTTGAATTATGTGTTACCACACACCCATATGGTTAAGACCAAACCAGACCAATTTTCTTATCTTTATGGAAGGCTGGACCCTCCTAAGTTTCTCTCTAATGTTTTTTGTGTGTGTGATTAGTTAAATTGGGTAACCTTTATCTGTCAATAGGGTTGAAGTGAAGATTACATATCCATCTGTCCAGGGGGTGTACTTAGTTTTTCACATGACTGTATCTTCAAGAGGAATTTTCCATTAAAATGACTGAAGAAAATAACCAGGCAAAAAAGTTATCGTACCTGTAGTTTGGCCTCCAAATCCATCAATCCATTACATAGTTCCTTTATCGATTCCACTATCTCATTGTGTCTGGTGACAGTTTTCTCCACATACCTCTTTCCATCCTCAGCACCTGTACATTAAACACAGTTCATACAGTCCACAGTGCCAGTGTCATGGGTGTAACTTCCACATTTTGAAATAGCATTTTTGGTCAGCTTTATGTACACCAATAGTAGGCTATGTAGAAATAATTTTCCTTACCCCCCAAACAGCTGACCCAGACCCTAAGAATTATGTTTAAAGTCAAGATGGTGGTTTATTGTGTGTGGTCTGTTTCCTTACCATGCAGACGGACAGCCAGTTCTGTGATTTGGCTGATCCTCTCCTCTTGCTGGGGCACAGTGGGCCAAACAAACTTCTCAAACTGCTTGTATAGAATAGACACTGCTTCCCTGGTCTTACATTGGGAAGAGTACTTCCCTACTCTCACAATTGTAGCACTTGCTTCATCACACCAGAAGTTATACTGAAATTCAAAAGCAGAAAAAATTGTGAGACAATTACAGCAGATATTAGGCGAACACAAAATACGGTATATCCAATTCCTTGAGATTTGTGATGATTTTTGACAAGATGTTATTTTTCACAATTGGCAAGTAGAGGGTAAACTATTTCTCTTCTTAAGTTTTCTCCATCCACACCTCCTCCATAGCTTGCTGCAGCTTTACACTCATGTCCAGATTCTGCCTGTACTCCTCCACAGTCTTGTCAAAGTCCCCCAGCTGTCTCTGTAGCTCATTCACAGCATCCTCTATCTCTCTGGGGCTACTGCCAATTAGATGCTTCTCTGTGCTGGAAGTCACTTTGACTGTAAATACCTGCATCCGTTTCTGCAATACCTGGATGAAGAGAGAAAGAAAGATAGAAAGAATGAAGATAGAAAGAGAAGTAGGCAAACAAAATATGCATGGAATAATTTCAAAACCATTGAACAGCAGGGAATGAGGGACATTTGATTTGTTGTTGCAAACAGGATGTATCTCACCTGTAACTTTTCAACATAAATCTCTATCTGCTGGATTTGTTTTTTTACTGCTTTCAGGTTCCTTGACTTGTCGTTTTTCTTCATATAATTGAACTTCAAGTTGTTGAATTTCTTCTTGAGGTCCTTGAATGACTCTCTCAGCTGAAATGAAAGCAATCATGAGCTATTAATAACAAATTATTTCAATCAGAATACAAACAATTTCAATCAGTTTAAAAGCCTCATAACATCATGTAGTGTTTCTTATCTGCATTGACATCTAAATCCATTGTAATTCACTCCAATTACAGAACATTGAACATGTAACATCTAACAGCACCTCCAGAGTTATGGAAGAGGGGGGGCTGGCTGGGTTAGGGGATCCTATCTTGGCAGGAAAACAGAACAGTGTAGCAGAGCAGGGTTGGATTCAGATTCAGTCAGTGTAGGGATTATTTTGGGGAACTTAATGGCTAAGACTGAAGACGTGATTTATACTGCAGGGCCATTTCAGTCCCAGCCGACGGGCTTCTTCAGTGGTGTAGAGTCTCCGAATGGCGAGCTCATGTGTCAGACCAGGACAGCTGCAGCCTAACCAGCCTCCCACTCCATCCCATTTTGGGAACCTCGTATAACTATCTCTGACTATCTTTTTCCCTAGCTGAAATGGGTACATGGGAGTCTCTGTTTTACTGCAGAGAGAGAGAAAGATAGAGAGAGAGAGAGAGAGAGAGAGAGAGAGAGAGAGAGAGAGAGAGAGCAAGAGTTTCAAGAAGGAAACATTAAGGAAAGACTGTTTGTTGTCCCACAGGACTGTACAATCTCATCAAGTAGCTGGAGCTGGGCTTCCCAAAGCAATTACTGTATAGCTCCTGAGCCAGCTGCAACAGAGACCTAACTGAGACCTTCTGACCCACTGATAAATTAATAGAACCAAAGTAAATAACCATTAGAGAACTATAAACATACCCATCAAGAAAGACTGTAGTTACAGAATAATTGGATTGGTTTAAAAAAAATATTGAGCTATTTTGAGATGACAGATTACATAGAAATATACTGCATGTGATCGTTAACAAATGTAAGCAAGGTTTGAAATGATTATGTTTTATTCAAATATTATATCGGTTTGGATTTCTTGCGGTCAACTTGCAGTCTAGAATTTATGTTCCGGCCCCCTGACCATCCTCTCAAGAAAAAAATTGGCATTTAGCAATATGACTCTTGAGGGGAGTAGGCACTAGGCTGTGCTACTGTACATTGAGGGTACAGTCTGAGAGCACGATCTGATTTAAATGGAGTCTTACCCCAGCTGATGAGCAGCAGCAACTGCCCGTACTAATAAAATCTTGTCTACTCATCCATATTTATAAAAGGCTGTTGGCTAGTCAAATAGAGTTTAAAGTTGTAAATTTTAAAGTAAATTTTATCTAAGCCTAACCCTTTTCCTAACCTGCTACGTTAATTCTCCTAACCTGCTGCGTAAGTTCTCCTAACCTGCTACGAAAAGTCAATCCTGGTCAATTCTGACATAAGCGGTATCCCATCTAATAAAAACCCATTGACACCAACAACACATGACCTGTCTATTTCATGGTAATTTATGGCACAGCAAAGAGAGAAAAAGTATTTTCTTTCAATTTCTTACCAATGAAATGCCTATGCTATTTAATAAGGCAATTGAAATTGGAATTTCAGTTTACCGTACTTCCTGAATTGACTGAATTTAAATGGAATTGACACCAACTTTGAAATACAGTGCATTCAGAAAGTATTCAGACCCCTTAACTTTTTCCAAATTTTGTTACATTACAGCTTAATGCTAAAATTGATTCAATTAAATGTTTTCCTCATCAATTTACACACAATTCCCCATAATGACAAAGCGAAAACAGGTATGTAGACATTTTTGCAAATGTATTAAAAACAAAAAACAAAAATACCTTATTCATATAAGTGTTCAGACCCTTTGCTATGAGTCTCGGAATTTAGTTCAGGTGCATCCTGTTTCCATTGACCATCCTTGAGATGAGTCAAACTGTGGTAAATTCAATTGATTGGACATGATTTGGAAAGGCACACTGTCTATATAATGTCCCACAGTTGACAGTGCAAGTCAGAGCAAAAACCAAGCCATGAGGTCGAAGGAATTGCCCATAGAGCTCCGAGACAGGATTGTGCCGAGGCACAGACCTGGGGATGGGTACCACAAAATGTCTGCAGCATTGAAGGTCCCCAAAAACACAGTGGCCTCCATCATTCTTAAATGGAAGAAGTTTGTAACCACAAAGACTCTTCCTAGAGCTGGTCACCCGGCCAAACTGAGCAATCGAGGGAGAAAGTCCTTGGTCAGGGAGGTGACCAAGAACCTGATGGTCACTCTGACAGAGATCCAGGGTTCCTCTGGGAAGATGGGAGAACCTTCCAGAAGGACAACCATCTCTGCAGAAGTCTACCAATCAGGCCTTTATGGTAGAGTGGCCAAACGGAAGCCACTCCTCAGTAAAAGGCACATGACAGCCCGCTTTGAGTTTGCCAAAAGGCACCTATAGGACTCTCAGACCATGAGAAACAAGATTCTCTGGTCTGATGAAACCAAGATTGAACTCTATGACCTGAATGCCAAGCGTCACGTCTAGAGGAAGCATGGCACCATCACTACGGTGAAGCATGGTGGTGGCAGCATCAACACAACGCAGGAGTGGCATCGGGACAAGTGTCTGAATTTCTTTGAGTGGCCCAGCCAGAGCCCGGACCTGCCCGATCGAGCATCTCTGGAGAGACCTGAAAATAGCTGTGCATCAACGCTCCCCATCCAACCTGACAGATCTTGTGAGGAATTCACTCCAGTTACAGAACATTGAACATGTCTGGTAAATGTCTAGGTATGTCTAGGTATGCTCAGTCAACTGTATGGTGTCCTTAGTATAGTGAGAACGGAGAAGCATGTAAACCTGTATCAGCGACATGGCTGTGTAAGAAATACTGTCACATATTCCAAGTAATGGTCCATCTATCTATCTATCTATCTATCTATCTATCTATCTATCTATCTATCTATCTATCTATCTATCTATCTATCTATCTATCTATCTATCTATCTATCTATCTATCTATCTATCTATCTATCTATCTATCTATCTATCTATCTATCTATCTATCTATCTATCTATCTATCTATCTATCTATCTATCATCTATCCATCTTACATTCTAACAACATTGTCCACTAGATGGAGGTAGAGGACAAACACATCTTGGCTGTGACAAAGGGTGTGTTATAGTAAAGATAAAGTAGCATGAAAAAAGTTTGGTTAGATTTTGGTTAGATCAATCAGGAAACCTTTTCACTGATAAAGATGTCTGTGCAAACGTCAGACTAGTACCACCCACAGGCCTACCTGTGACATGCAGATATAATCATTATTAGGCAAAGGAAATCTCTAATAAGTAGGGGATTGAGGCCCTGGTATTGAGGCCTCTTATTTGAGTTGCCCTTCCACAGCTGATTTGAGAGGAATCTGCTCTCCTGATTGGAGTGACATTAGACAAGTGGCAGAGACAGGAAGATGGGGGGAGGGGGATGGAGGAGAGGGAGGAGAGGGAGGGGGAATGTCACTTTGAATATAGACCCTCTAGAGACAAGGATCACTGTCATAAAAGTCTGAAGCTTGAGCTCTTGATCTGGGGCCTGGGTTAGATCAATTGAGCTCTTGATCTGGGGCCTGGGTTAGATCAATTGGGGTGCATAACCCTGTTCCTGGAGAGCTACCGTCCTGTAGGTTTTCACTCCAACCCAGTATGGTAGCTCTCCAGAAACGGGGTTGGAGTTAAAGCCTACAGGAGGGTAGCTCTCCAGGAACAGGGTTGGAGAGCCTTGACCTACACTAATAGACTAATTGTGATAAAGCCAAAGGGTTGTTCCACCGTCCAATCTTAGTGATCTCCTCCTTGAAGCAGTGTGTGTGTGTGCGTGCACGAGCGAGAGAGGGTTTCACCTCAGTGATCTCCTCCTTGAAGACACAGTAGTACATGTTGCTGGTGAGGCTCTCTTCACACCTGTTGGCCTCAGCACTCCAGTTTACACAGCCTCTCTCCAGTCTCTCCAGACGCTCCTGTAGGTGCTGCAAAGAGAAACCTGAGGCATGCTGGGACGGCAAGAGAGAGAATTTTTGTATCATAAGATAATGATCAGGAAATGTAACAGTATTCAAAGGTATACTAATATTTATTATTTAGCATTTCATTAGTATGCAATGTCCCTGTGAAAAAATGTACTATTAAAGTAAAGTAAAGTTTTTTTTTAAAGTAAAGTCCAGCACTTGGTGCAAGGGGAGTGCAAACACAATGAATAAAACCCCCTCAGGGTCAAGACACACAAGCAACAGGTGAGTGACAGTGTTACTGAGAGATGGCCAGCTTGTACAGGTGTCTAACATGGCTGTGTGTGTGTCTGTGTCTTCTCACCGACTGTTGTACAGTGTTGCTGATATCTCCTCCCAGAGAGATAGCCAGCTTGTATAGGTGTCTCACGTGACTCTGTCTGTCCTGATGTTGGATCAGCTGGATCTTAGCCTGGCTCTTCTCGCTGAACCCAGTCACAGACTCCAAAATGAACAGCTTGTCCAGCTGGAGACAAAACAATGAACCAATTAGGAGGATGTTTATTTGTTGCTATGATCAGAATCTACAGTATGTAGATTAATGCGGTCATATTCTATTAGTGTATTCTGTGGTATATTGTCTGGGAAACCTGCAAAGCATGCAAAGTATCAATCTCTTATGGTACATTTCTGGCTGAAAAGGTCTGCGAGGTATCTCCAGGGCATGTCTTAACTGATATCCTGTGTTCTTTGGTAGGTAAGTAACTCTCTGATAGTTACAGTATTTATGTGACATTTCACATAAATACTGAAAATGTCTGTGAAGGGCAGGGAGATTTGATCTATTCTATATTGATCCCATGTGTTCTCTCAAACACACAGCAAATATAGTTTCCATGCCAGACCCAGACACAATGGCTCTGAGGAGACTACAGCAAAGATAACACCCTCCCTGATATTTACAGTATGTAGACTATGGGTACGTCCAAAATGTCACCCTATTCCCTACAGCGGGTGAAATAAGTATTGAACACGTCACCATTTTTCTCAGTAAATATATTTCCAAAGGTGCTATTGACATTACATTTTCACCAGATGTTGGTAACAACCCAAGTAATACATACATACAAAGAAACCAAAATAAATAAGTTCAGAAATTAAGTTATGTGTAATAATGTGAAATGACACAGGGAAAAAGTATTGAACACACTTACTGATATGTATTTAATACTTTGTACAAAAGCCTTTGTTGGTAATGACAGCTTCAAGTCGCCTCCTGTATGGAGAAACTAGTCACATGCATTGCTCTGGTGTGATTTTGGCCCATTCTTCCACACAAACAGTCTTCAAATCTTGAAGGTTCCGTGGGCCTCTTCTATGAATCATGATCTTCAGTTCTTTCCATAGATTTTCAATGGGATTTAAGTCAGGTGATTGGCTGGGCCATTCTAGCAGCTTTATTTTCTTTCTTTGAAACCAATTGAGAGTTTCCTTGGCTGTGTGTTTGGGATCATTGTCTTGCGGAAATGTCCACCCTCGTCTCATCTTCATCATCCTGGTAGATGGCAGCAGATTTTTGTCAAGAATGTCTCGGTAAATTTGCCCATTCATCCTTCCTTCAATTATGTGAAGTTTGCCCGTACCATTTGCTGAAAAGCAGCCCCACACCATGATGTTCCCACCTCCCCCAAACATGGTGTGTATTATGACATCCAAACAGTTCAATTATGCTCTCATATGACCACACTATATTCTCCCAGTATTTCACTGGCTTTTCCAAACGTTGTGCAGTAAACTTTAAACGAGCTTCAACATGCTTTTTTTTTCAGCAATGGAGTCTTGCGTGGTGAGCGTGCATACAGGCCATGGCGGTGGAGTGCATTACTTACTGTTTTCTTTGAGACAACAGTACCTGCTAATTGCAGGTCTTTTCGAAGCTCTCCACAAGTGGTCCTTGGCTCTTGGACAACTCTTCTGATTATTCTTTTCACTCCTCTGTCAGAAATCTTGCGAGGAGCACCTGGTCAAGGCAAATTTATGGTGAAATGATTGTCTTTCCACTTCCGTATTATGGCCCCAACAGTGCTCACTGGAACATTCAGAAGCTTAGAAATGCGCCTATAACCAATGCCATCATTATGTTTTGCAACAATTAGGTTGCGAAGGTCTTGAGACAAGCTCTTTGCTTTTACCCATCATGAGATGTGTCTTGTGTGACACCTTGGCAATGAGACCTTTTTGTAGGCCATCAGTTGGGACTGAACCAGCTGATATTAATTTGCACTGACAGGGGGCTGGATTGCTTTTTATTTACTGATAGTTTTCAGCTGTTGTCTTGGCTTTCCATGCCTTTTTGCACCTCCCTTTTTTTATGTGTTCAATACTTTTTCCCTGTGTCATTTCACATTATTACACATAACTTAATTTCTGTACTTATTTGTTTTGGTTTCTTTGTATGTATGGATTACTTGGGTTGTTACCAACATCTGGTGAGGATTTCATGTCAATAGCACCTTTGGAAATATATTTACTGAGAAAAATGGTGACGTGTTCAATACTTATTTCACCCGCTGTATATAGTGCACCTTATGAGCCCTGGTCAAAAGTGGTGCACTATTCCCTATGGAATAGGGTGGTACGCAACCCGCACCCTTAGCCTACGTGTTGTTACCTCGTCATAGAGCTGGTGGAACTTCACGGCCATGTTGAGGACAGACTCGTACTCTTTGATTTTATCTTTCACTCTCTGATGAAGGTGAAGCATCTCTGTGACTTTCTCGCTCTTCTCTTTGATAGGAATTCCTTTCAGTGCCAACAGTTCTGATGTCTTCACCATGTATTCTACCTCTGCATTCAACTGCTACAGGGGACATACAGTAAATAGAGCTATAGTTGAATACTAATGCATATTTACCTAAAGGATTTTACATAATGGACCAGAACACAAATGTAGGCATGGTGTCATGCTACTTAGAGCCACTGTAAAGATACTGTATAGATATGGAAAAGACATATACAAACTAACTATTAACACAGACTATTGGTACTATTGTAAATGTATTACAGATAAAACCATTGGGTTTCTGTAAAAAATATTATACATAATAATGTTGTGATTTCTTCTACCTACTGTATATGACAGGCCAATAGGCTATTGTTCTTACCAGGAACTGAGGCTTAGCTAGGCTAAAGTTCTCCAGTAGCTTAGACACAGTCTGAAGATCACTTCCCAGATCTACTTTAGAGGTCGGGACTAGAACCTCCTCCACATTCTTCAGGTCATGAACAGTCTGTAAAAAATAAATTTAAAAAATGGTAAAAACACTTCTGTTCCGACATTGTATTCAGGGGGTGGTCTTAACACTAAATGAGATTTCACTTATGATATACTGAGAATAAATTGGTTGTGATTCTGAAATTTGTAATGGATATATACTGAACAAAAAATGAGTTTTTCCACACAACGTCGAGGGCTTTATTACAGACAGAAATACTCCTCAGTTTCTTAAGCTGTCAGAGTGGATGGTCTCAGAAGCAGGAGCAGGATGTGGAGGTCCTGGGCTGGCGTGGTTACACGTGGTCTGTGGTTGTGAGCCCAATTGGATGTACTGCCAAATTCTCTGAAACGACGTTGGATGCGGCGTAGGGTAGAGAAATGGACATTCACTTCTCTTGCAACAGCTATGGTGGGCATTCGTGCAGTAAGTATGCCAATTGCACTCTCCCTCGAAACTTGAGACATCTGTGGCATTGTGTTGTGTGACAAAACTGCACATTTGGTCTCTTATTGTCTCCAGCACAAAGTGCACCTGTGTCACACCTGTCAGGTGGATGGATTATCTTGGCAAATTAGAATTGCTCACTGACAGGGATTTTGTGCGTATGGAAAATGTCTGGGATCTTTTATTTCAGCTCATGAAACATGGGACCAACACTTTACATTTTGCATTTATATTTTAGTTCAGTATACATTATATACATATTTTTACTGTACCTTTTTCAGTTGTTCTTTGTATTTCTTCCACTGTTTATTGACCGACTTCACCTGACTGACGTGGAGCTGCCAGGAGGTCCAGAGGTCTGACAGATCCACCTTCTTCTTGTTCAGCTCCTCCATTGTCTTCTCCACCACACTGATGGCTGCCCTCACATTCAGATTCAGGTTCTCACTCACCTGACAATGTCAACATAAAGAATCCATTGGTATCAGGTACTGGATCTTATCTGTATCCTACAGCCCTTACGAATGGCTCCTGTATGTTGATGGAAGTTATTATTCCAAAGCGAGACATAATAAACCATGCTAACCATACATACAGTGGGGAGAACAAGTATTTGATACACTGCCGATTTTGCAGGTTTTCCCACTTACAAAGCATGTAGAAGTCTGTAATTTTTATCATAGGTACTCTAAAACAAAAATCTAGAAAATCACATTGTATGATTTTTAAGTAATTAATTTGCATTTTATTGCATGACATAAGTATTTGATACATCAGAAAAGCAGAACTTAATATTTGGTATAGAAACCTTTGTTTGCAATTACAGAGATCATACATTTCCTGTAGTTCTTGACCAGGTTTGCACACATTGCAGCAGGGATTTTGGCCCACTCCTCCATACAGACCTTCTCCAGATCCTTCAGGTTTCGGGGCTGTCGCTGGGCAATACGGACTTTCAGCTCCCTCCAAAGATTTTCTATTGGGTTCAGGTCTGGAGACTGGCTAGGCCACTCCAGGACCTTGAGATGCTTCTTACGGAGCCACTCCTTAGTTGCCCTGGCTGTGTGTTTCGGGTCGTTGTCATGCTGGAAGACCCAGCCACGACCCATCTTCAATGCTCTTACTGAGGGAAGGAGGTTGTTGGCCAAGATCTCGCAATACATGGCCCCATCCATCCTCCCCTCAATACGGTGCAGTCGTCCTGTCCCCTTTGCAGAATAGCATCCCCAAAGAATGATGTTTCCACCTCCATGCTTCACGGTTGGGATGGTGTTCTTGGGGTTGTACTCATCCTTCTTCTTCCTCCAAACACGGCGAGTGGAGTTTAGACCAAAAAGCTCTATTTTTGTCTCATCAGGCCACATGACCTTCTCCCATTCCTCCTCTGGATCATCCAGATGGTCATTGGCAAACTTCAGACGGGCCTGGACATGTGCTGGCTTGAGCAGGGGGACCTTGCGTGCGCTGCAGGATTTTAATCCATGACGGCGTAGTGTGTTACTAATGGTTTTCTTTGAGAATGTGGTCCCAGCTCTCTTCAGGTCATTGACCAGGTCCTGCCATGTAGTTCTGGGCTGATCCCTCACCTTCCTCATGATCATTGATGCCCCACGAGGTGAGATATTGCATGGTGCCCCAGACCGAGCGAGATTGACCGTCATCTTGAACTTCTTCCATTTTCTAATAATTGCGCCAACAGTTGTTGCCTTCTCACCAAGCTGCTTGCCTATTGTCCTGTAGCCCATCCCAGCCTTGTGCAGGTCTACAATTTTATCCCTGATGTCCTTACACAGCTCTCTGGTCTTGGCCATTGTGGAGAAGCTGGAGTCTGTTTGATTGAATGTGTGGACAGGTGTCTTTTATACAGGTAACGAGTTCAAACAGGTGCAGTTAATACAGGTAATGAGTGGAGAACAGGAGGGCTTCTTAAAGAAAAACTAACAGGTCTGTGAGAGACGGAATTCTTACTGGTTGGTAGGTGATCAAATACTTATGTCATGCAATAAAATGCAAATTAATTATAAAAAAATCATACAATGTGATTTTCTGGATTTTTGGATTTTTTTAGATTCCGTCTTTCACAGTTGAAGTGTACCTATGATAAAAATTACAGACCTCTACATGCTTTGTAAGTAGGAAAACCTGCAAAATCGGCAGTGTATCAAATACTTGTTCTCCCCACTGTACTTATTTTAATGTGTGATTTTATTGCTTTTTATCCTGCAGATTATCTTGTGTTTGTAAAGTGACTTTTGGTGTCTTGAAAATAAAATGTATTATTATTATGAATTGTTAATTCTAAGATATACAGTGCATTCGTAAAGTATTCAGACCCCTTGACTTTTTATACATTTTGTTACATTACAGCCTTATTCTAAATTGATTAAATTGTTTTTTCCCTTATCAAGCTAGACAAAATACCTCATAATGACAAAGCAAAAACAGGTTTTTAGACATTTTTGCACATAAAAAAAAAACATACACTACCAGTCAAAAGTTTTAGAACACCTACTTATTCAAGGGATTTTCTTTATTTTATACATTGTAGAATAATAGTGAAGACATCAAAACTATGAAATAACACATATGGAATCATTTAGTAACCAAAAAAGTGTTAAACAAATCAAAATATATTTTATATTTGAGATTCCTCAAATAGCCACCCTTTGCCTTGATGACAGCTTTGCACACTCTTGGCATTCTCTCAACCGGCTTCACTTGGAATACTTATCCAACAGTCTTGAAGGAGTGCTCACATATGCTGAGCACTTGTTGGCTGCTTTTCCTTCACTCTGCGGTCCGACTCATCCCAAACAATCTAAATTTGGTTGAGGTTGGGGGATTGTCTGATTAAGCACTCCATCATTCCCCTACTTGGTAAAATAGCCCTTACACAGCCTGGAGGTGTGTTGGGTCATTGTCCTGTTGAAAAACAAATGATAGTTCCACCAAGCCCAAACCAGATGGGATGGTGTATCGCTGTGGTAGCCATGCTGGTTAAGTGTGCCTTGAATTCTAAATAAATCACAGACAGTGTCACCAGCAAAGCACCCCAAAACCATAAAACCATAACACCAATTTGGACTCCAGACCAAAGGTCAAATTTTCACCGGCCTAATGCCCATTGCTCGTGTTTCTTGGCCCAAGCAAGTCTCTTCTTATTATTGGTCCTTTAGTAGTGTTTTCTTTGCAGCAATTCAACCATGAAGGCCTGAACAGTGGATGTTACTTGAACTCTGTGACGCATTTATTTGGGCTGCAATTTCTGAGGCTGGTAACTCTAATGAACTTATCCTCTGCAGCAGAAGTAACTCTGGGTCTCACATTCCAGTCCTCATGAGAGCCAGTTTCATCATAGCACTTGATGGTTTTTGCGACTGCACTTTAAGAAACTTCCAAAGTTCTTGAAATGTTCCGGATTTACTGACCTTCATGTCTTAAAGTAATGATGGACTGTCGTTTCTCTTTCCTTATTTGAGCTGTTCTTGCCATAATATGGACTTGGTCTTTTACCAAATAGGGCTGATTTCTGTATACCACCTCTACCTTGTCACAACTCAACTGATTGGCTCGAACGCATTAAGAAGGAAAGAAATTCCACAAATTAACTTTTAAGAAGGCACACCTGTTAATTGAAATGCATTCCAGGTGACTACCTCATGAAGCTGGTTGAGAGAATGCCAAGAGTGTGCAAAGGTGTCATCAAGGCAAAGGGTGGCTATTTGAAGAATCTCAAATTAAAATATATTTTGATTTGTTTAACACTTTTTTGGTTACTACATGATTCCATATGTGTCATTTCATAGTTTTGATGTCTTCACTATTATTCTACAATGTAGAATATAGTAAAAATAAAGAAAAACCCTTGAATTAGTAGGTGTTCTAAAACGTTTGACCGGTAGTGTAAGTATTCAGACCCTTTACTCAGTACTTTGTTGAAGCAACTTTGGCAGCGATTACAACCTCGAGTCTTCTTGGGTATAACTTGGCACACTTCTATTTGGGGAGTTTCTGCAGATCCTCTCAGGCTCTGTCAGGTTGGATGGGGAGTGTCGCTGCACAGCTATTTTCAGGTCTCTCCAGAGATGTTCGGCTGGGCCACTCAAGGACATTCAGAGACTTGTCCCGAAGCCACTCCTGTGTTGTCTTGGCTGTGTGCTTAGGGTCGTTGTCCTGGTGGAAGGTGAACCTTGGCCCCAGTCTGAGGTCCTGAGCGCTCTGGAGCACAAAGTCAAAATGTAGAGTTTCCATCAACCTCGCGCGCAATGTAGATATCAAAGAACGCCGCAGTTCGCGGTATTGTAGTGGGTGAAACCATTCACTTCGGAAAAAGGGGTGATATAAATAAAGTTTCCTTTCATTATGTGTTACTGAATTCATAAGAATATTTGCTGCCATTGTAGTAAGGTTGGTAATACGAGAGGTTGTCGGACTTACCATTTTTGTACTATTTTCTTTGAAAGAACAACTAGTGGGTTTTGAGTGCTTCTCCCCTATTTGGGAAGTTGGTCTGCCTGCTCCTCAGTCGGAGAGAGATATTGACAATATACATATTGTTGATGACGAGCTAACTAGCAACGTTGGTCACTGCTCTACAATGTCACGCTAGCTATTGCTAGTAGGTGATTTATTGACATTTTAAGTGAATGTTTATTTTCTTACTACCTTAAAAGGTTTATATAAAAAAGGTTGTACTTGTGCTCTGTATTTATGGATTAATATCACTTCACATTGAGGGTATTGTAATAAATATATTCTTGATGTCGCTTATTACCAACGCTGTATTACACACATTAGCTCGAAACATTACACAACCCGTATGCCAACACATCTTTTAGAACAGTTAATCCTAAACACACACACAAACACACACAGACTTATGAGGGCTGGACTCCGAGGACAAAGAACACTGCCAAGAGCCAATGGGAAGTCGACACTGCCCCTCCATAACAACGACCAGTCAGGCGTGTGAATCTACCAGACTCTACCTACGTCATTTTATTACTATTGCTCTGTATAAGTATGTGTGCCACATGGTTAGGGGTTCTCTTTGTTCCTGATGATTCCCTAAGAGCTGAAGGAAAGAGCCCGTGCACGAGTTACCAAATATCTTTGCATCAAATAAATCGCTTGATTGAATATCAATTCCACCTGGTCTTGAGTTATGACTTGTCTCCTTCTCGAGTAATTAGGACATCAACAGTATGTATTACTACTGTTGCTCCTATCTAAAATATATATTGTGTCCGGTCCCGTCAATGCCTGTCATCACTGTTTGATATGTTTTACTGCAGGTATGCTTTTCTGTATTTTTTGTTATTTTCTAAACACAACGCATGTATACTATACAATCACTTTGTGGACTCAGTTCCCGAGAGAGATATTCTGAGAGCAGTGAACATGTGGCTGTGGCCGTCCTGTCAATGCCTGTCATAACGGTTTGATATCTTTTACTGCAGATAAAAACCGAGTCAACCTGAAGTGTGGGTGTCCGTGTGCCTTTCTTCTGGGGGGCTATGTGAAGTTGGTTACACAGGTTTTCATTAAGGATCTCTCTGTACTTTGCTCGGTTCATCTTTCCCTCAATACTGACTAGTCTCCCAGTCCCTGCCGCTGAACAATAGCATGATTCTGCCACCACCATGCTTCACCGTAGGGATGGGCAAGGTTTCCTCCAGACGTGACGCTTGGCATTCAGGCCAAAGAGTTCAATCTTGGTTTCATCAGACCAGAGAATTTTGTTTCTCATGGTCTGAGAGTCCTTTAGGTGCCTTTTGCCAAACTGTCATGTGCCTTTTGCTGAGGAGTGGCTTCTGTCTGGCCATACTCTACCATAAAGGCCTGATTGGTGGAGTGCTGCAGAGATGGTTGTCCTTCTGGAAGGTTCTTCCATCTTCACAGTCAAACTCTGGATCTCTGTCATAGTGACCATCAGGTTCTTGGTCACCTCCCTGACCAATGCCCTTCTCCTCCGATTGCTCAGTTTGGCCGGGCGGCCAGCTCTAGGAAGAGTCTTGATGGTTCCAAACTTATTCCATTTAAGAATGATGGAGGCCACTGTGTTCTTGGGGATCTTCAAATGCTGCAGACATTTTTTGGTACCCTTCCCCAGATCTGTGCCTCGACACAATCCTGTCTCGAAGCTCTACAGACAATTACTTTGACCTCATGGCTTGGTTTTTGCTCTGACATGCACTGTCAACTGTGGGACCTTATATAGACAGGTGTGTGCCTTTCCAAATCATGTCCAATCAATTGAACTTACCACAGGTGGACTCCAATCAAGTTGTAGAAACATCTCAAGCATAATCAATGGAAACAGGATGCACCTGAGCTTAATTTCGAGTCTCATTACAAAGGGTCTGAATACTTATAGAAATAAGGTATTTCTGTTTATTTGTTATAAAATTGCAAACATTTCTAAAAACCTGTTCATTATGGGGTATTTCTGTTTATTTGTTATAAAATGAGGAAAACAATTAATTTAATCAATTTTAGAATAAGGCTGTAACGAACAAAATGTGGAAAAAGTCAAGGCGTCTCAATACTTTCCGAAAGCACTGTATGTGCAGGCATAAAATCAATGGCTTATAGGAAGGCTCAACGTTAGCATGGATAACCGTGCATTGAGGGGTTAAGGCTTAATCATGTCTCTCACCATGTTTGAGTAGTTGATGTAGTTGTTTCCCAGGTCCAGCATGGTGAGGAAGCGTTCCAACATGGACTGCCACTTAGCGTCAGCTATGTCCTTAGACGTGACTCCACTCTCCTCGTTCTCCTCCTCCTCTGGCTTCCTGTTATAGCTCTCATGTAGACTCTGCATCTGTTCCTCCACCTGAACCAGCATTGGAGTCACACATTTCAGAATATTACATTTCAGCAGTGTTGTGGAGTAGTGAACTACTTTTTGCAGTAGCTTAGTGCTAGTTAACCTAAATTCAAATCTAGGTAGTGTTTTCAGTAGTTAATGACTTTTTTTGCCATGTAGTTGTGCAGCTAACTACTGGAACTACACACTACTCTTCTTGCAAAAGGAAAATAAAATATGGTTGAAGTAGGCAATAATTTACTTTCTTTTTTGGCATCTGACCTGCCTAATTCTCACTTTTTTTATTTTAAGCAGGGAAGTCAGTTAAGAACACATTCTTATTTACAATGATAGCCTACCTACAGGGTCAGCTGTTAAGTGCCTTGCTCTAGGACACATTGACAGGTTGGCTCAGGTATTCAAACCAGCAACCTTTCGGTTACTGGCCCAATGCTCTAACCACAAGGCTACCTGCCACCCACTTGAAACATTGTTTTTGTGTATAATAAGCTAAATAAGCTAAATTACACATTCTGTTAACAAATTACCCCAAAGTGATCTATTCATTAACATTTCACATTTACGTATGATCATTGGATGTAGTGAACTACTTTTTCAAAGTAACTTTAGTTAAGTAAACTATATTTTTAAGGGTAGCTTTAGTGTAGCTTAACTTCTTCCAGGGTTAACTAACTGGCATCTTGGTAAATTATATTTTCTGAGTAGATTCACCAAAACTGCATTTAAGTTTGATTTCCATTTCAGTTAATCACACGTTTCAGTTAAATTCCCCTGTGCTTTCAACATAATATGAATGAAATACATACACATTTAAATGTACACTGTACATAATTATGTTACATTATTTAGTCAGATACCACTGTACCAAATTAACTATACAGATCTTTAAAAACCATTAGCTTCCTAAGTTTCATCAAATGACGTAAGAGAAAATACCTCCTCAGCAATTCGCAAGAAGCCCACATATGGTTGGATATTCTCGATGCGAGATGTGATGTTTCTGGTGACTGTCTTCAGCTCCTCTTCTAGCAGTGAGGCTTTGTTGGAGAACTCAGTGGCTTCAGGACACTCCAGTGTTCTCAGTTCCTTTATCAGTTCTGCCATGGCCTCTGCCTTACTGGCTGTTTCCTGAGAACCAAATGACCAGGGTTGAGAAAACTCTATGGTAACACATACACTATACTGTATATACACAACAGTATGTGGACACCCCTTCAAATTAGTGGATTCGGCTATTTCAGTCACACCCATTGCTGAAAGGTGTATACAATCTAACATACAGTCATGCAATCTCCACAGACACACATTGGCAGTAGAATGGCCATACGGAAGAGCTCACTTTCAATGTGGCACCGTCATAGGATGCCACCTTTCCACAAGTCAGTTCGTAAAATGTCTGCCCTGCTAGAGCTGCCCCGGTCAACTGTAAGTGCTGTTATTGTGAAGTGTAAACGTCTAGGAGCAAAAACGGCTCAGCTCAAAGAACGGGGCCACCGAATTCTGAAGCGGGTAAAAAAGTCTGTCCTCGGTTGCAACACTCACTACCGAGCTCCAAACTGCCTCTGGAAGCAACGTCAGCACAATAACTGTTAGTCAGGAGCTTAATGAAATTAGTTTCCATGGTCAAGCAGCCGCACACACAAGCCTAAGATCACCATGTGCAATGCCAAACGTCGGCTGGAGTGGTGTAAAGCTCGTCGCCATTGGACTGGTGCAGTCAGGGGCGCCGTATGGGGGGGAAAAGTTAGGATGATTCTAAGGGCCTGTGACTGACAGGGGCCCTAAAATATTATTCCAGCATTAGGTAAAAACATTTTGGAGCCCAATGTTATATATTTTCATGGGGCCCAAAATCCCTGGAGGCTCCCCTGGGTGCAGTGGAAACGCTTTCTATAGAGTACTGAATCACACTTCACCATCTGGCAGTGCAACAGACGAATCTGGGTTTGGCGGATGCCAGGAAAATGCTACCTGTCCGAATGCAGAGTGCCAACTGTAAAGTTTGGTGTAGGAAGTGTAATGGTCTGGGGCTGTTTTTCAAGGTTCGGGCTAGGCAACTTAGTTCCAGTGAAGGGAAATCATAACGCTACAGCATACAATGACATTCTAGACGATTCTGTGCTTCCAACTTTGTGGGGAAGGCCCTTTCCTGTTCCAGTATGATAATGCCCCCGTTCACAAAGCGAGGTCCATACAGAAATGGTTTGTTGAGATTGGTGTGGAAGAACTTGACTGGCTTGCACAGAGCCCTGACCTCAACCCCATCGAACACCTTTGGGATTAATTGGAACGCCGACTGCGAGTCAGTCCTAATCACCCAACATCAATGCCCGATCTCACTAATGCTCTTGTGGCTGAATGGAAGCAAGTCCCTGCAGCAATGTTCCAACATCTAGTGGAAAGCCTTCACAGAAGAGTGGAGGCTGTTATAGCAGGAAAGGGGGGACAAAAACCTTATTAATGCCCATGATTTAGGTAATGTATTGTGTATAATTTAGTACAGTACAAGACAGGGTTAGGTCCATTTGAATTAATTCAATTCAGGAAGTAAACTGAGATTCCTGAATTGAAATGGAAGTGACCCCAACCTGTTTAAATAAACAAAGGGGACATACATCTGAATAAGGTTGAGTAAGTGTACAGGTGCCATGCCTGACTCTACCTGTGTCTGTGAAGAGAGCTGCAGGTGTTTGTTGAGCATGTCTTCAGACTGGGAGAGCAGGGAGCCTGGCTCAGTGTTGCTGGAGAGGACACCGTTGCTGCTCTTTAGCCACACCGAGATCTGGGATACAAACATATTACTTTTACTTTACTGTATTAGTTCTACAATTTAGTCAAATGCAGTCAACTGAAATACATGTACATTTACACACACAAAAGCATTAGCAGTTGATCGTAGGCTGTCAACTAGCCTTACACTTAACTGGTCCTTTGTAGCTCAGTTGTTAGAGCATGGTGCTTGTTGTCACCAGGGTAGCGGGTGCAATTCCTGGGACCACCCATATGTAAAATGTAAAGGCTGCTTTACCACTCTTGGGTAGCGGAATTACATTGGCTTCCCTCCAGGCCAGAGGACAAAGACTTTCCTCTAGGCTCAGATTACAGATGCAATTCAATAAAAAGATAGCTAAGGGTGCGTCCCAAATGGCACCCTTTTTCCTATATTGTGCACTACCTTTGACTATAAAGGGAATAGGGTGCCATTTGGGACAAAACCTAAGGCTTGTGTGTACCTTGTCTATGAGGTCTTCACATTGGGACACCAGCTGCTGTCTCTTGGCTGCCAGTGCTTGGTGAGCATGGCACTCCTGGCTCAGAGCATCAACCCGCTCTCTGACATATCCCAGCATCCTTTTCACGCCTTCCACTTGGGTACTAGAAATACAGTAAGAGGCATGTCTGCTGTGAAAGGCTCCATGTACTAATAATATTATCCACATTCTTGATCCATCCATCTATTTTTCACACACTGCATTGCATATAACAAGTATATTTGATTTCAGAATACAGTGATAGCAGTGACATATTTACTATTGAAATCACACGTTACTCAAAACCTCTGTTTGCTACACCAGTGATAAGCAGGCTGTGGTGATTCTTGACCACAGCAGGTTTTAAACTTTAAACCACTAGAGTGGGGGTGAGGTTTTGAGTCTGAGGACTAAGGATGTCCTAATATGGATGCAGTGTACTTTACCTCTGTGGGTTGGCCTTGTGCAGTATGAGCTGCCCTCTCTGAAGAGGGTCGGTGGTTGACTCTTTGATGCTTCGCAACAGCTCTTCATGTTTTTTGGCCAACTCAGGCAGCCATAGTGTCTGGGTCTTCAACCCCTTAAGTTTACTCTCAACAGTTCCCAGGACCTCAAAAGCCTGACAAAACAGGAATGAGAGGATTGGAAAATATACATTAAGTATTAATGTAAACATGATAGATGTTTCAGCAGAAGTCTTGAATAAATGTAATATTGCTCATTATAATAACAGTCACAATTCACGATGCAGTAGATGGCAAAAATATTATGCCCTTATTGTCCACTAGAGGGCAGCATGCTTAAATCTAATTAAAGTCACTAGTTCCATACTCTTATGTAGTTGTAAGCACTCAGTACTGCAATAATAATTACTCTTCACATATTTGCAAGGCACATGATATTACATGTATAGTAGCTACCTTGTTGGAACTACTAAAGAAGGTTTTCCTGAAGGTGATATGTAATACAAGCCAACAGTAGCTACATTAGGTACCTGCTTGGCACTACTAAAGAAAGAGGCACATGATTTGTACAGTATTCTAGCTACCTTGTTGGCATGCTAAAGAAGGTGGCACATGATATGTACAGTAGGTTGTGTGAACCGTAACGCATTGGCAGTAGCAGAATTGTTTGCGTTGGACATGTCAACAAAATAAAGACTTACTGCAGCTATCTGGCAAGGGAGCATATTTTTGGATGGTCTGACTATAACCTACAAGTTTAGCCTCCATTTCTTTGTTAAAGCGACAGTACCTTATTGGCAGTGTTTAAGAAGGTGGCACATGATAGGCATTTCTCTCCTGAAGGTTACATGTACACTAGCATAGTGGAATGGTCCAACCACACAATCACACAGACAGTGTGGTGAAGAAGGCGCAACAGCGCCTCTTCAAACTCAGGAGGCTAAAGAAATTTGGCTTGGAGCCTAAAACCCTCACAACCTTTTACAGATGCACAATTGAGAGCATCCTACACCGCCCGCAACTGCAGGGCTCTCGAGAGGGTGGTGCGGTCTGCCCAACGCATCACCGGGGGAAAACGACCTTCCCTCCAGGACACCTATACCACCTGATGTAACAGGAAGGCCAAAAAGATAATCAAGGACAACAACCACCCAAGCCACTGCCTGTTAACCCCGCTATCATCCAGAAGGGATCCCAAGTGGCGGCCTACCAAGTGGCGCAGTGGTCTAAGACACTGCATCTCAGTGCTAGAGGCGTCACTACAGACAACCTGTTTAGAATCCAGACTGTATCACAACCGGCCGTGATTGGGATCCCATAGGGTGGCGCACAATTGGCCCAGCGTTGTCCGAGTTTGGCCGGTGTAGGCTGTCATTGTTAATAAGAATCTGTTCTTAACTGACTTGCCTAGTTAAATAAAGGTTAAATAAAAAAAAAAAAATGTATGGCCACAAGACATGTAGAGAATGTACCTTGTTGGCACTACTAAAGAAGCCGTTACTCTCCTGTAGGTGATATGTATAGTTACACTAGCTACCTTCTGCAAATACAGTACCTACTCTCTTAAGGGGGGTTATGTACAGTAGTCAGTTGTGTCTGTACCTTGTTGGCGCTGCTGAAGAAAGCGTTTCTCTCCTGTAGCTGTGCCAGCCGGCCCATCATGAGGTTCCAGAAGTGTTTGTGCAAGGCTTTGAGAGCCACACTCCTCTCAGAGACATGGCCCATCTCAGGCTCTGCACGCCCCTCTGCTTCTCCCACTAGCAGCTCTGAAGCCTGGGCTAGCAGCTTCTCCACCAACACACTCCAGTCCTGCAGAACAGGACGCAAGCACGCACACACACGCACACAGAAACACAGGGAATATTTGATTGGCTGTAGATCAAATATTCTTTCTATACTAAAGTCACTTAGCTGTCATGCTCATGGCCCCAGTATTATAACAGTCACAAATATACAGTAAAATTAAAGTTTTAGCTTACAGCTTTGTTGTTTACTGTTGAAAATATCAGTCAACCACTTGGCAAATATGTCCCAAAGTGTATTCATATTTAAAGTATCATACCTTGGCTTTCTCTTCAAACTCTTTGTATTCCTGAAGGAGCTCTTCATTTTCTGTCAGAGTTGAGCCCAAATTATCTTTTTCAAAGTACAAGTCAGCTTTGTTTTTGAACCAGTGGGTTACCTGAATAAAATACCATACATTAGAACTGCAGTCAGGACATTAATGCATGTATACTTGGGAACTTATGTCAATTATTTAAAAGTTAAATGCTGCATGACTAACAAATGTTCTGTGGCATAACTACACTAAGCAGTACATAGAATATTAAACCCAGACACATCTGTACTTCCATCATCTTAACACATGACCCAATATGGACATTCTCTCATTTAAATATCAGATGCACTTTCTAATACCATACTTATTATCCAACTGTCATGCTACAGAACATTTGTTTCTACTCTACTTGGGGGCAGGCAACTCATGATGAGTTCAAAGTTGCCCATCCCTGAGGTAGGTGAAAGTTTTAAGTCAAAAGGCGATTTCTGGCACAGATTGATCTTAGATAGACATTTCCTGACATTTTGTGACTCACTTCCTGTTCCTGGCAATCCCATTGGTAGATGTTGAGGATCACTTCCAGGTCAAGGAGCTGCTGCTTCATGTGTTTATCCACCTGTCTCCTCCTGTCCTGCAGTATTTCCATCAGACTCTCCACCCGGCCATAGCTGCTGTCAGCCCCTCTCAACGCCTCACTCCTCTGAAGACCCTCCTCAGTCTGGAACTCTCTCAGGAAGTCTAGAAGATCACGACTCTTATTCAGAACCAACATTGACTTCTCCAGGAGGCCTGGGGTATGAGAGAGGGAGGTGTGGACGACAGAGGAGAGAGAGAGCAAGAAAGTGATAGAGAAAGAGGGAGAGAGGGAGTGGTTTATTTACTATTACTTGGAGGCATTACATAGTCAGTGCCAATAGCAGAAAATGCTGAACTACGTGATATAATTTACAAGTTTCTCATTAGAAAGACACTCTTGTTAAGAACCAGCATTGACTTCTCCAGTAGACCCGAGGGACAGATATGGGCCAGAATAAGAAAGGATGATTACTTGCGCACATACAACGTCTTTGAGCAGGTGCTGGACATCCAAACAATATGGACCTGATGAAAACCTAAGTGGTCAAAACGTTGTCACCAACATACCACATGGGAGAATAGATTGTAGTGTGCAGAATCTCTTTTTTCACTTGCAAAAGATATGGGCCAAAACACAAATAATTCATGAATTAATCCATCTTTGGGTCGTGTTAAAACAGCCGTTCTATAATTTTCTTTTTAAGTAAGTGAGGTATCTCACACTACAGTGTAGTCTCTCATCAAATACTACCATGAGAGAGAGAATACCTGTTGTGTATATTACTGTTACGACGCCATATGACATCATGGTCCCTTTGCCCTTCAGCAGCCTCAACCAGCTAGCTTTTAGTTTACTGTGCTGTTGATATGACATGAAGCCTACTCATTCTCACATCAGACTCATTAGGTCTCTGTGCATTGGAGACTGAAGGGAAGGGTAAAATCATCTAATTTCAGAAACTTTAAGAGGAGAATTATTCACTCAAGGGAGGGCAGAGGTAAACTGACTGACTGTCAGGGCCAGAGGTTGTGTATCATGTATCAGACATCTTGAGCAGTGACCCGGAAGTCATTACTGTAAGGGGATTTTCCAAAGGGAATAAATACAGAATTTCTCCAAGGGAGGCTGTACTATACAGTAGGTGTATCAACATATACCCACCTCTCTTCATAACGCTGTGTTTCATGAGCAGTTCTTTCAGACACTCAGCATCTGCCAGCTCCTGCTCTCTGCTCATGAACTCTTCTGCCTCATCTATTCTGATAGCAAACTGAAGAAGGTGGAAGAAGACTTAATTAATCTATCTGTAAAGTTAGACGACAGTGAAGGAGGTGGAGGAATACATAGTTTAAATATCTGTAAAGTTAGACGACAGTGAAGGAGGTGGAGGAATACATAGTTTAAATATCTGTAAAGTTAGACGACAGTGAAGGAGGTGGAGGAATACATAGTTTAAATATCTGTAAAGTTAGACGACAGTGAAGGAGGTGGAGGAAGACATAGTTAATATATCTGTATAGTTAGACGACAGTGAAGGAGGTGGAGGAATACATAGTTTAAATATCTGTAAAGTTAGACGACAGTGAAGGAGGTGGAGGAATACATAGTTTAAATATCTGTAAAGTTAGACGACAGTGAAGGAGGTGGAGGAAGACATAGTTAATATATCTGTATAGTTAGACGACAGTGAAGGAGGTGGAGGAAGACATAGTTAATATATCTGTATAGTTAGACAACAGTGAAGGAGGTGGAGGAATACATAGTTAATCTATCTGTAAAGTTAGACGACAGTGAAGGAGGTGGAGGAATACATAGTTTAAATATCTGTAAAGTTAGACGACAGTGAAGGAGGTGGAGGAATACATAGTTTAAATATCTGTAAAGTTAGACGACAGTGAAGGAGGTGGAGGAATACATAGTTTAAATATCTGTAAAGTTAGACGACAGTGAAGGAGGTGGAGGAAGACATAGTTAATATATCTGTATAGTTAGACGACAGTGAAGGAGGTGGAGGAAGACATAGTTAATATATCTGTATAGTTAGACAACAGTGAAGGAGGTGGAGGAATACATAGTTAATCTATCTGTAAAGTTAGACGACAGTGAAGGAGGTGGAGGAATACATAGTTTAAATATCTGTAAAGTTAGACGACAGTGAAGGAGGTGGAGGAAGACATAGTTAATATATCTGTATAGTTAGACGACAGTGAAGGAGGTGGAGGAAGACAGTTAATATATCTGTATAGTTAGACAACAGTGAAGGAGGTGGAGGAATACATAGTTAATCTATCTGTAAAGTTAGACGACAGTGAAGGAGGTGGAGGAATACATAGTTTAAATATCTGTAAAGTTAGACGACAGTGAAGGAGGTGGAGGAAGACATAGTTTAAATATCTGTAAAGTTAGACGACAGTGAAGGAGGTGGAGGAAGACAGTTAATATAGCTGTATAGTTAGACGACAGTGAAGGAGTTGGAGGAAGACATAGTTAATATATCTGTATAGTTAGACGACAGTGAAGGAGGTGGAGGAAGACAGTTAATATATCTGTAAAGTTAGATGACAGTGAAGGAGGTGGAGGAAGACATAGTTAATATATCTGTATAGTTAGACAACAGTGAAGGAGGTGGAGGAATACATAGTTAATATATCTGTAAAGTTAGACGACAGTGAAGGAGGTGGAGGAAGACATAGTTAATATATCTGTATAGTTAGATGACAGTGAAGGAGGTGGAGGAAGACATAGTAAATATATCTGTAAAGTTAGACAACAGTGAAGGAGGTGGAGGAAGACATAGTTAATATATCTGTAAAATTAGACAACAGTGAAGAAGGTGGAGGAATACATAGTTAATATATCTGTAAAGTTAGACGACAGTGAAGGAGGTGGAGGAATACATAGTTAATATATCTGTAAAGTTAGACGACAGTGAAGGAGGTGGAGGAAGACATAGTTAATATATCTGTATAGTTAGATGACAGTGAAGGAGGTGGAGGAAGACATAGTTAATATATCTGTATAGTTAGATGACAGTGAAGGAGGTGGAGGAATACATAGTTAATATATCTGTAAAGTTAGACGACAGTGAAGGAAGTGGAGGAATACATAGTTAATATATCTGTAAAGTTAGACGACAGTGAAGGAGGTGGAGGAAGACATAGTTAATATATCTGTATAGTTAGATGACAGTGAAGGAGGTGGAGGAAGACATAGTTAATATATCTGTATAGTTAGATGACAGTGAAGGAGGTGGAGGAAGACATAGTTAATATATCTGTATAGTTAGACGACAGTGAAGGAGGTGGAGGAAGACAGTTAATATATCTGTAAAGTTAGATAACAGTGAAGGAGGTGGAGGAAGACATAGTTAATATATCTGTAAAGTTAGACAACAGTGAAGGAGGTGGAGAAATACATAGTTAATTTATCTGTAAAGTTAGACGACAGTGAAGGAGGTGGAGGAAGACATAGTTAATATATCTGTAAAGTTAGACGACAGTGAAGGAGATGGAGGAAGACATAGTTAATATATCTGTAAAGTTAGACGACAGTGAAGGAGGTGGAGGAAGACATAGTTAATATATCTGTATAGTTAGACGACAGTGAAGGAGGTGGAGGAAGACATAGTTAATATATCTGGATAGTTAGATGACAGTGAAGGAGGTGGAGGAAGACATAGTTAATATATCTGTATAGTTAGACGACAGTGAAGGAGGTGGAGGAAGACATAGTTAATATATCTGTATAGTTAGATGACAGTGAAGGAGGTGGAGGAATACATAGTTTAAATATCTGTAAAGTTAGACGACAGTGAAGGAGGTGGAGGAATACATAGTTTAAATATCTGTAAAGTTAGACGACAGTGAAGGAGGTGGAGGAAGACATAGTTAATATATCTGTAAAGTTAGACGACAGTGAAGGAGGTGGAGGAAGACATAGTTAATATATCTGTAAAGTTAGACGACAGTGAAGGAGGTGGAGGAAGACATAGTTAATATATCTGTAAAGTTAGACGACAGTGAAGGAGGTGGAGGAAGACATAGTTAATATATCTGTAAAGTTAGACGACAGTGAAGGAGGTGGAGGAAGACATAGTTAATATATCTGTGTAATTTAGCCTAGTCTGTGCTCTGGGTTTGCACATTTATTCATGGAGATCTCCAAAGGCTTGGTACATTCACAATAGATTTAATAAAGAAGTAAAACATTGAAAAAGTAGCACTGTTTGGTCAGTGATGAAACATGTGAAAGGACAGACAGTACAAACAGTTCTGCTATTTGTTTAATTCTCAGTCACATCCACAGTGAGGTTATCCAGGGGGAACCATCTGCTTCCTTTATCTTTCACACTACCGCTCATCATGTTTCATAATCATCACACCAACTCTAATGTGTCTGCTTTGTGTGGCAGCACCCAGGGTGGCCAGCCGTTAGAGCCTGGGTAAGTTACAGCACATAGGCCTACAATATCACAAAACGCAACGCTCTTGCTCGGAGGCACTGTCTGTGGACTAATGGCATGGAAACTGCACATTGGCAGTAAATTCCCCTGATATCTAATGGCAATACAAACAGCCCCTTCTCAGTTACAACGTTATCAAGGGGGGTGGGGTTATTTTCCAGTACAGAGACACAAATGCTAACAAAGCTGATAAAACAATGACCTGTTTTCTTTTGTCTTTTGAAGCAAACTTCAGAGGAGGAAACAGATGCACTAACAAAAAAAACAACACTGGATTCTGTGTTGATAGCTATCATGTAATATTATATTTCATCCAACAAACTAAATCAAAAACAAACTTTCCATTTCAGAACTACAGAACTGGTTGAAATTCCACTTTGTAACAGGCAATGAAAACCCCTGTGGCATAGCCTACATGTACATAAACTGAAAAACAGCTCTGATCTGTTAAGGTCCATGTCTTGTCTATGTAGCTATAACGGTCTGTTTATTAGCCCGGCCATACATCAAGTGCCCTGTCAAAGAACTCTTGAGTCGAGGTGGAGCACAGGGTTTATTTATGGTATATGTAGCTACAACTTCTCCTTTCTGTTAGCCTTCCTACCTCAAGGGCCATGTCGAAGAACTCGGAGGCCAGGTGTAGCAGCGACCGGCGCTTCTCTAGCAGTGAGATCAGGGTTCTCCAGGCGTCGCTCAGCGAGTCAGCCATGGCCTCATACACCTCCCCTTCATCCTCCTTCTCCTCTGCCGTCCTGTCTGCCTCCTCCAGCAAGGCACACACGCCTGCCTCATGTTTCTGGAAAGAGAGAGAGGATCATACAAACAATTACAGAAGTCTGTAAGATATGCTGTACCTAGTTCATGAAAGTATCTTCTCTGCATTATACAGGCCTCCTTTTTTGGACTCACACTCGTGTTTCCGACACAGAGGAGGCATTCTGTTTAGAGCACTGCCTTGTTAACAATTGTTGTATTACCATATACTTGCATGCAAATCAACATTGTAAATGGACCGCTTTTTTTGCCGGCTACACTGCCTTACAACGGGCTGGCACCAATACGTACATACAGTGAGCTCCAAAGGTATTGGGGCAGTGACACATTTTTGGTTGTTTTGGCTCTGTACCCCAGCACTTTGGATTTGAAATGATACAATGATTAGGTGGTTAAAGTGCAGAAGGTGAGCTTTCATTTAAGGGTATTTTCATCCATATCAGGTAAACCATTTAGAAATTACAGCACTTTTTGTACATAGTCCCCCCATTTTAGTGGACCAAAAGTATTGGAACAAATTCACTTACGTGTATTAAAGTAGTGAAAAGTGAAGTATTTGGTCCCATATTCAAAGCATGCAATGACTACATCAAGCTTGTGTTTCAGATTATTTTGTGCCCAATAGAAATGAATGTTAAATAATGTATTTGTGCGTCTGTAAATGTATCACTATTCATTCAGGACTAGCTGTAATCATGGTAGTGTCCATATTAATGTAGAAGTGTTTAGAAACATATTCTATTTTTATTTACAATAAAAGTCAGTCTGCACTTTCACTTCATAGTCATTGTATCATTTCAAATCCAAAGTGCTGGAGTACATAGCCAAAACAATAAAAAAATGTGTCACTGTCCCAATACTTTTGGAGCTCACTGTATATTACATGGTCGTTGAGTACAATACTGACATTCTCTGATGAGGACACGTTGATTAAAAAACATAAAATTACCATAAACATTGTTAATGGAGCGATTCATTGACATTTTGTTCAATTGCACTATTGTAAGCTACACATTTGAAATGTTCAAAGCCTTGCTATGTGATTGCTGATGGTAAACTGAATTAAAAGCAGTGGACGAACCAAGGACATGGTACGTTTGTATGCAAATTCTGTTTTGGATTGTTTTTGTGATAAAAACCTCTCTTTAATTAGAGGGGTTGTTCAGGGGTTTAAATCTGTAGTTACACTGATGTCTTACTGGAAAATTACATTTCAGTCATTTAGCAGACGCTCTTATCCAAAGTGACTTATAGGAACTTAGGGTTAAGTGCCTTGCTGAAGGGCACATCAACAGATTGTCTACCTAGTCAGCTTGGGGATTCAAACCAGAAACATTTCAGTTGCTGGCCCAACGCTCTTATCTGCTAGGCTACCGGAACATTTACATTAATAATATCAATTGTTCACATGCTTATGCCAATAATATCATACTTCATTCTAAAATAAGATGGAACATGCCCAGCACTCAGACATAACTAAAACACCTGGCAGTAGGTGGAAATAGTGAATGAGTGCTTGGCAATAGTAATGAATGCCTTGGATCTAAATAGCCATTGTCTATAACAAGGCCGGGGGGAAAAGTTTGAGTGGAAATAATATAAATCAATGTTGAAAGGGCTGCTGTGAACATTCCACTTTCCACCTAGGCTGAGGCAATGAAAGTGACTGAAGTAGTTCTCTGAGACAGAAAAGTACTGATGGTGTCTCAACGAGTTATAGTCAAACAAGGCCGGGACTGAAGAAAATTTAATCATAGCCTAATGGCCTAAACTCACAAAAGGCGAGCGAGCGAGGTGTGTGTGCGATTTATTTTAGAATGCATTGTTTTGAATAATAATGACTCAACCGAAGCCGGGCAGACGCCTCCCTCAATTCACTTTATTCACCTCGAGTCCATGTTGAAAACCAAAACGAGGCTGGAGGGTACGCTCCAAACCTGACGTTCCTCAACAGTGACAGATCTGGCGTTAACCGGCATAAACAGGTAACAGTTTCTCATGGCAGTGCGGGTGTGGACAACAAACCTGTCTTCTCTTCTTAACTTAACACTGGAAGAGGTTGAAACGTGGGCAAATAATGATTGTAAGATTCCCCGGGCTGTTTTGCTGAAAGGCTACAGCAACTGGATTGAGGGATATGTGCACAACGTGGAAGGTAATACATTTACATTTTAGTCATTTAATAGCAGACTTACTAATGCACAGACGGTGACCGCATTTTTTTGCTGGATTCAACATTTTGCTAGTTATTAACTAAGTTAAGATTGTTAACTAGATAATATAACGTAACTGGACACTACAACGTTACGAGCTGATGCTAGGCGATGTTAGCATATCTAACCACACCAGACTGTTTCTGTTGAGTGCTAACATTAGCTTCTTTCACCAACAATCAAGAGGAGCGAGACACTCAGTGTCAATGCGTAAAAATGAGGCACCTTACAACATTCAGGTATCATGATTGTGGATAAACTGCTCAGTTTGCAGAGTGGTGCCACTGCTAGAACATATCCGCTTGCTAAACGATCAAACGTTCATTTTGATCGTTAATTTCAAAAGTAAGCTTTTCCCTGCTCGGCTAAAAATAACTTGTCTAGCTGAAAGAGTATTGGAACCATCAATCAAAATAGCTTGTTTCCAATGTGTCACCAAAGCAAGACAGGGCATTCAAGAAAGACTCTTCAGTGAAGTGATCTGAACATACTTTTGTGTCCACGTGGATCTGTAACGTTAGATATTAAATTACTGTTTTATAGTTATTAACGATATACGTTGAAACGAGAGAAGGACAGTTGTCAAAATGACTGCCGCATGCGGATAGCTATTAGGGTTACAGCTTACCTTGAAATGGCGACCAGGATCTCTTATTTTGTGAATCCATTCACGACGAAGTTCAGAATCCTTTGGGAAACGATGGAGGGTTTGACCACTACAAGATTTATTTCTTTTGGAAGAGGTACATTTGGGAATGCAGCATTGCTGGTATCAAGCGGTCAACGTTTCTTCCGTACCCCTCAGCCTCGTTTTGGTTTAAGATGGTGACGTAGGTGAATAAGGCGAATTAGAACATGACTATTTTTGTGTTTTTGTCATGAATCACTTTTTTATTCAAGCTCATTTGAATTTGAATAGGTGGCTAAGAATTGAGGCTTTACCATACATGCAAAATTAGACAAATTCATCCACTTATGGAAACTCATCGCTACCAGCAAAGAAGATTGGAAATATGTATTATCCTGCTAGCATACAGTCACTGCTCTGCGTGTCCCGTCCTTTATACCCCCCTTCTGTTGAGTTTTTCGCTTAAGTAATGTCACAACTGACATTATATAACGAATAGTCTCAATGGGCAGCTCATCCTCATGGCCCACCATGGTCTCATTAGAATATGTCAAAATAGTGACATATCAATAATAGAATAGTGAAATTATAGGTCACCTGAGCTGACATAATATTAGTTATAAGTCCCTTGTGTTGACATGTTTTTTTTTGCTTACGGCACCTGGTATTCCCAGGTGGTCTCCTGTCCCGGTAGTAATCAGGCCCGAACCTGAACAGGCGTGTTTCACAAGCATATTTTTTTACCCCCGTTTTCTCCCTGAGTTAGGTCGATTGCAGTGCTTTTGACCGCTGCACCACCCAGGACCCCCTGTTGGTGACATCTATTTCCAATGAGGTGATTACCTTGAGTTTGATCAGGAGCTGCTCGTGTTCATGCATTAGTTTCTTGGTTTCATCCTGGTTGCTGCCGATCTCCAGCAGGTTGGGATTGGCTTCAGTCAACTGCAGCTGCACCAGCGCCCCACACTACAAAACACACAGTGTTGGTTTTCTCACTTTTGTTCTCAGTACATATTTAAGCAATAAGGCACCTCTGTGGTTTGTGGTATATGGCCAATATACCACAGCTAAGAGCTGTTCTTAGGCACGACATAACGGGAAGTGCCCGGACACAGCCCTTAGCTGTGGTAGATTTGCCATGTACCACAAACCCCAGATGTGAATTATTGCTATTATAAACTGGTTACCAACATAATTAGAGCAGTAAAAATTTGAGCAGTAAAAAATAAATGTTTCTGCCACGGCTGTCAGCCAATCAGCATACAGGACTTGAACCAACCAGTTTATAATTATTAGCATACTTTAGGAGTAAACGGCCTGTCTGTATCCATTGGATCAATTTATGTACTACTAAGTATCAAAGAGACTAATCAAAGTTAGACAGCAGGAAGCCGAGGTCTGTTTGTGTTTCCCTGCCATGTAACATTGCGAGCAGGGCAGGTTGGTGTAATATTATACCTGTGAGTTTCACAGTGTGTAAACGGGCTCCTTTTCCAATATATTGTGCTGTCCCGGGAACACCATCAGTGCATGCGTCTCAAATGGCACCCTATTCCCTATATAGTGCACTACTTTTCACCAGAGCCCTATGAACCCTGTTCAAAAGTAGTGTACTATTTGAACCGTGTAGCTCAGTAGATAAAACATGGTGCATGCAACGCCAGGGTTGTGGGTTTGATTCCCATGGGGGGCCAGTATGAAAATGTATGCAATCACTAAGGTAAGTTGCTCAGGATAAGAGCGTCTGCTAAGGGACTCAAATGTAAAATACATAAAAACTTTAGAAATATATACAGTGGGGAGAACAAGTATTTGATACACTGCTGATTTTGCAGGTTTTCCCACTTACAAAGCATGTAGAAGTCTGTAATTTTTATCATAGGTACTCTTCAACTTTCAGTGACGGAATCTAAAACAAAAATCCAGAAAATCACATTGTATGATTTTTAAGTAATTAATTTGCATTTTATTGCATGACATAAGTATTTGATACATCAGAAAAGCAGAACTTAATATTTGGTACAGAAACCTTTGTTTGCAATTACAGAGATCATACGTTTCCTGTAGTTCTTGACCAGGTTTGCACACACTGCAACAGGCCCACTCCTCCATACAGACCTTCTCCAGACCCTTCAGGTTTCGGGGCTGTCGCTGGGCAATACGGACTTTCAGCTCCCTCCAAAGATTTTCTATTGGGTTCAGGTCTGGAGACTGGCTAGGCCACTCCAGGACCTTGAGATGCTTTTTACGGAGCCACTCCTTAGTTGCCCTGGCTGTGTGTTTCAGGTCGTTGTCATGCTGGAAGACCCAGCCACGACCCATCTTCAATGCTCTTACTGAGGGAAGGAGGTTGTTGGCCAAGATCTCGCGATACATGGCCCCATCCATCCTTCCCTCAATACGGTGCAGTCGTCCTGTCCTCTTTGCAGAAAAGCATCCCCAAAGAATGATGTTTCCACCTCCATGCTTCACAGTTGGGATGGTGTTCTTGGGGTTGTACTTATCCTTCTTCTTCCTCCAAACACGTGAGTTTAGACCAAAAAGCTCTATTTTTGTCTCATCACACCACATGACCTTCTCCCATTCCTCCTCTGGATCATCCAGATGGTCATTGGCAAACATCAGACGGGCCTGGACATGCGCTGGCTTGAGCAGGGGGACCTTGCGTGCGCTTTAGGATTTTAATCCATGACGGCGTAGTGTGTTACTAATGGTTTTCTTTGAGACTGTGGTCCCAGCTCTCTTCAGGTCATTGACCAGGTCCTGCCGTGTAGTTCTGGGCTGATCCCTCACCTTCCTCATGATCATTGATGCCCCACGAGGTGAGATCTTGCATGGTGCCCCAGACCGAGGGAGATTGACCGTCATCTTGAACTTCTTCCATTTTCTAATAATTGCACCAACAGTTGTTGCCTTCTCACCAAGCTGCTTGCCTATTGTCCTGTAGCCCATCCCAGCCTTGTGCAGGTCTACAATTTTATCCCTGATGTCCTTACACAGCTCTCTGGTCTTGGCCATTGTGGAGAGGTTGGAGTCTGTTTGATTGAGTGTGTGGACAGGTGTCTTTTATACAGGTAACGAGTTCAAACAGGTGCAGTTAATACAGGTAATGAGTGGAGAACAGAAGGGCTTCTTAAAGAAAAACTAACAGGTCTGTGAGAGCCGGAATTCTTACTGGTTGGTAGGTGATCAAATACTTATGTCATGCAATAAAATGCAAATTAATTCTTTAAAAATCATACAATGTGATTTTTTTGATTCCGTCTCTCACAGTTGAAGTGTACCTATGATACAAATTACGGACCTCTACATGCTTTGTAAGTAGGAAAACCTGCAAAATCGGCAGTGTATCAAATACTTGTTCTCCCCACTGTATATGTTGTATATTCATGCTGAAACCCTCATATTAAACATCAACAATATTCACTACATTTATTCAATAAAAAATAAAAAATAAATAGTGTACTATATAGGGAATAGGGTGCCATTTGGGACATAACCCAGGACAATGCCAATCCAGTAAACTGAGGTATTCCTTTACTGTAATTACTTACAGATACCTCTCTGGGTGACACATATTAAGTCAAGCTTTATGTGGAAGTGTCACCCTGAGCGTAAAGAGATTTGTCAATGACAACCGTGGTTGTTACAGCTACAAAGTGTTCATACTAGGCAGTGTGAGGATCACCAACAACTGCTCAACTATATTACAAGATTTATACATAGTGTCACAAGCGTTACAGTAGCCTATGTTGTTTTAGATGTAAGGACACTTTTCACTGAGACAATAATTCATAAGTCAATGACAACGGTGGTTAGTTATGTGGTTGCAGCCACAGAGTGTGCATGGGCACTGTAACTGTGACGGTGCTGGTGGTACAGATTAGGCCTATTTCCTACTCTGCTACTCTGCATGCTTTGGCCTTTAATCATTGCATGCCTTAGATTGCAGCCGTGGCTGGGGCAGTCACTTTAAAGGAGCCTCGGAATGCAGGGGAATGCCGTTCCCATTACCCCCTTCCCCTTCACGACCAAATTGGTCAGCAAAATTGGCGGCAGAGGACAACAAACATCTCTCTCTTCAAACAAAACACAGGCTTTTCCTTCTCTAATAGGAATATAAATTAATACTTGAACATTATCTCCTCTGTTTCTTTGTTTTATCATATCTAATATCTTGTGCATTTGAACTTTCCCACGCATTTACCATGTATTTACCATGCATTTACCATGCATTTACCATGTATTTACCATGTATTTGACTGCCATGTGGGAAAAGAATAACTTAGAAAGTAAACTGTCCATTGTCTTGTTATCACTACTGTGGGAAAGCACAGCAGGGCTGCCTACATGTTGAGATGTACGGTGTTAGTATGTGAGGCATTGAGATAAGCTGGCTGGGAGCTAGTCCTATAAGCATAATGGACAAACAGAGAGAGCTATTGACATCCCAGGACACTAGCTGTAACATCGTGGACTATGCAAGCTTGTGACATTAAATGCCTTTCTCTAGTTGTGTCTCAAATGGCTATATTCCCTATATAGGCTAGTGCACTACTTTTGACCAGACCCCTGGTCATAAGTAGTGCACTATAAAAGGAATAGGGTGCCATTTGGGAAACATCCTCTAATAGCAGCAGCACTTTGGAAAGAAAAATATTGATGGATGATCACTGTGAGGTCAGATTTAGACAGATCAATAATCTAGCTTGACAGTCACTGAATCATTACCAGTCCTTGTTGTTGTATAGACATAACACTATGGTAATATTAGACAACGTTTCTGTTAAAACTGATTGGAAAGATTGATCTTCTCCATCTCCATCATTGTGGAGTGAAAGACCATTTCTGACCAAAGAAGAGTGCTGTTCTGTCTCACCTAAAATATAAACAAACTGAAAAAGAATGGGTTTTACATAGTGCTTTTCAAAGGACCGAAATACGCTTAAAAAGACAACTAAACACAACCCAAAGACACATCTGAAGAATATTTTAGGAGGATGGTACCTTGAACACAGTAACAATAATCTGAGAGTCGCCAGCCTGCACAGCGATAGTGCTAATTGTTGTTGTGGCAGCAGGTAGACCTCCAGTGTCACTTTCGTTGGACATTGTCTCCCCCGTCCAAACTTAACTTCACAAAGTACAAGATGGTCTTTACAGCCCCTACTGTACACTCTCTTCTCTCTGGGACCTGGAAATCCTAGTCTCTCTCCTGTTCTCTCATTTCCAAACTCAACAGTCCTTTTAATATTTCCTTTGAAGTGACCAAGCAAAAAACAGCAGTAGAGAGACCCATATGTCCCCTTGTCCAACAGGCGCTATAAAATCCAGTTGGAAGGTGTATGTTTCAGTAGCGGTGTTATACCCCCGTTCCACTCTCTCCAGTCCCACAGCCGAGCCACAGCACAGCACAACAGATCAGAGCCACTAGCATCAATGTACTGACTGAAGCTAAACAAGCAGGAGGCACAGAGCGAAGTTGACAGGGCAGAACACGGCTGGCCAGTGTGTTAAAAATAGAACTATCCACTAGGATTATCACGCTGTGCTGTGCTGGGAGCCATTTGACACACCCCTAGTTTGGTGGCTCTGCTCCACTCTGGTCTATCTGCACAACCCTCCCCTCTCCCTGCCTCCTCTCTCCCAGTTCCACTCGACCCCTCTTTATCCTACCCTGCCTCCCTACCACACAGACAACCCCACATAGGCACCAGTTCATTCATGGAATATCATATTGGTAGGCCTATCTATCTTACAATAGAAGGGAAAATACCCTGTGAGTTGTCATAGCTGGACAGATTTCATCTTGCTTCTCTAGGTCTGTGAATAAGGTTTTCCATTGTTGTCCCCTCTGGTGTCCCCTCTACGTGACTGTAAGTCGCTTTGGATAAAGGCGTCTGCTAAATGGCATTTATTATATTATTGTTATTATATTATTACAGCCAATAGCCACGCACTCTTCACACTGGTATGCTGCACTTGTGTTTAAGTATCTTTTAAGAGAGAGAATAGTCCACACTCTCACTGGCAGGCTGCTTCTAATTAACACTACCTTGCCTGGCTGGTGGACTGGCTGGCTAGATACCCCCTTTAGGCACAGACAATACTTCTACCAATAAGTCATTCAAAAATACATATTTGGCCACACTCTCAAACACAGTACATGTCTGTATTATTTATTTTGAGGAAACTAGCATTCTTTAGAAACATTTTATTTAGAATTCCTCTTGGTTGTTTTAAAATATCCATTTCCCTTTGGGGAACAAGCCAATGTGTCAGAGAGCTAGGGGGAGTTAGTATTGTCATAATGAGAATCAGCTCTTTATTCCCTGACTACAGCACAATGGAAGGAAAAGAGAGAGAGAGACAGGGGGAGAGAGAGAGAGACAGGGGGGGAGAGAGAGAGAGAGACAGGGGGAGAGAGAGAGACAGGGGGAGAGAGAGAGAGCGAGAGAGAGAGGGGGAGAGAGAGAGAGAGACAGGGTGAGAGAGAGACAGGGGGAGAGACAAGGGGAGAGAGAGAGACAGGGGAGAGAGAGATCGACGGGAGAGAGAGAGACAGGTGGAGAGAGAGAGACAGGGGGAGAGAGATGGAGGGGAGAGAGTGAAAGAGAGCGACAGGGGAGAGAGAGAGAGAGAGAGACTAGAGAGAGAGATACAGAGAGAGTGACAGAGAGAGAGACTAGGTATGTAGAAGAAACCCAGATGCAGACAGTGTCGAAGTAACAAAAGTTTATTACAAAAACAGGGGGCAGGCAAAACAACAGGTCAAGGGCAAGCAGAGGTACGTAACACAGATCAGAGTCCAAAAGGTACAGAACAGCAGGCAGCCTCAGGGTCGGGGCAGGCAGAGGTCAATAATCCAGGATGGTGTGACAAGGTACAGAACGGCAGTCAGGGTCAGGGCAGGCAGAGTGGTCAAAATCGGGAAAACTAGAAAACAGGAACTTTAGAGAAAGACAGGCGCAAGGGGCAAAACGCTGGTAGGCTTGACAAAACAAACTGGCAACAGACAAACAGAGAACACAGGTATAAATACACAGGGGATAATGGGGAAGATGGGTGACACCTGGAGGGGGGGTGGAGATAAGACAGGTGAAACAGATCAGGGTGTGTGTGTGAGAGAGAGAGTGAGAGAGAGAGTGAGAGAGAGAGAGAGTGAGAGAGAGAGAGAGAGAGAGAGAGAGAGAGAATTGTCCTAATGAGAATCAGCTCTTTACTCCCTGACTACAGCACAATGGAAGGAAGAGAGGGGGAGAGAGATAGAGACAGGGGGGAGAGAGAGACTGTGTTTCCCATCTCAATAAAGCCCTTGAATTGAATTGAGAGAGGGAGAGAGAGAGAGAGAGAGATATTCTGACACAGCAGGGGAACACAAACATATCTCATTTTGAGTTTCTTTGATACTTAGTAGTACATCAATAGATCCAATAGTGAGAGGTGTGTGTTACTCTCCTAAGGTACGGTGATAGATATATACTGTATAATGTTTGTGTGCGTATGTTGTGTGTGTCCAAATTATATAGCCTACTAGCCTACTGTAAGGCCAACAGTGGCCCATAGTTATCATGGGCCTCAGGATACCAGAGATCACTGAGGTCACTTCATATCAAATCAACAACTTTTATAACAAAACACAACACATTTTGCCGTGTAGACAAGATACAAAACTTTTCAAACGCCCCCAGTGTACAGTACAACTATTTCAATCATCTACCCTAGTTGCTAATGTCTTACTAGTATGTCGTGCATAGAGACATTATTTGATATATTTGACAAGATGCAAAATGTCATAAATGTCCACAAAGCACAGATCTAATGTGCAATTTAATAATTGTACTATTTTGCATAGTAGGAGGGGCATAGAAAGAGGACATGCCAAGGTTAAAGGACTGAGAGCTGACTGTCTGTATTGGGCAGCACTGTGGAGGAGGTGAATAATCAAACTGGGTTTCAAGGTTAAAGGACTGAGAGCTGACTGTCTGTATTGGCCAGCACTGTGGAGGAGGTGAATAATCAAACTGGGTTTCATACTGGGTAGAAATGCTCCATCAACTAGAGAATAAATCCACTGTTCAGTGTTCACACTGCAGGACGTCACTGTGTGTGTGTGTGTGTGTGCCACTGCCAAATAACAGTGCCTGACTCAGATACTTGAGGGAAGACATTTGCGTGAAATGTAGCCTACACAAAGGCATGTCGGGGTGCCTGTGATTGCTAACAGGACAACTTGGTTCTGCATGCCATGCTTCCCCAATGACACGACACTCAGACCTGGGTTCAAATAGGCTACTACTTGAAATCAACAAATATTTTGAGCGTTTGCCTGCCTGGAGTGCAAGATTTTGGCATCTCCGGGGTTGCAAGGCAAGGGTTTGCAAAGCAACAAGCAAGCTCAATCAACCGCAGACACACAGACACAGACACAGACTTTCAGATCAGCCGAGTCGAGCAGACACACACAAACACACAGATCAGCCGATTCGGGCACAGCCCAGGACAGACTGGGAGGACCTGGAAGGCCCCCTCAACCCACCCAGACATCTGTTGGGGTCCCCTGATAATTCTGTCCCACCTACCGTCTCTTTAAGCAGCCCAAATGGCAACATATTCCCTATATAGTGCAATAGCTTTAGAGGCTCTGGTCAAAAGTATTGCACTATAAAAGGGATATGTCATCATTTGGGATGAACCCTCTGAGCAGCACGCTCTGACCGAGAGAAATCAGAGAGGGTTAAAAACTGACTTGCCTAGTTAAATAAATAAAAAATATAGCCTCACCATAAGCTTCATGTCATTATAAGCATTGACAACAGCTACAGCAACAGTTATCACCTTCAAGATTTAAAAGCTACTGGGTCGGATGGATTCAAACATTGTAACTTAATTAACAGTATCACCATTAAGCTGTCTTAAAAGATCACCGGGCCTCAAACAGCATTTGGTTTGGAATCCCCCCCATGTGGATAGAATAATATTTGTTTGTTGTGTGTTACAAAGCTCACTTTGAATATGTTTACACCTTTGATGTCTGAAAATAAATAGGTATATTTGTTTATAAGGAAGTGTCTCTTTGTTTCTATAATAGTTACTATGGCTTCACAAAACAACAATAGACATGAACATGAGAAGACCTAGTAGTCCAAAAGCCACAACAACACCCTACTCCCTCTGCTGGTTCACAGATGAAGCTAAGCAGCCAGGGCCTGCCCTGCACCAAGATTTGGTCCTCAACATAGGGAGACTGTGTGTTGGTTGGACTCCCTGAGTCCCCTGGACTCTCTATTGTCCAACCAACACACAGACTCCCGATATTGTGTCCCAAAGCTACACTGCACCATGTTTTAGTAGGCCTAGATCAGGGATCATCAACTACAGTCGTGGCCAAAAGTTTTGAGAATGACACAAGTATTGGTCTCCACAAAGTTTGCTGCTTCAGTGTTCTTAGATATTTATGTCAGTAGTTACTATGGTACACTGAAGTATAATTACAAGTCTTCCATAAGTGTCAAAGGCTTTCATTGACAATGACAAGTTTATGCAAAGAGTCAATATTTGCAGTGTTGACCCTTCATTTTCAAGACCTCTGCAATCCGCCCTGGCATGCTGTCAATTAACTTCTGGGCCACATCCTGACTGATGGCAGGCCATTCTTGCATAATCAATGCTTGGAGTTTGTCAGAAGTTGTGGGTTTTTGTTTGTCCACCTGCCTCTTGAGGATCGACCACAAGTTCTCAATGGGATTAAGGTCTGGGAGTTTCCTGGCCATGGACCCAAAATGTCAATGTTTTGTTCCCCGAGCCACTTAGTTATCACTTTTTCCTTATGGCAAGGTGCTCCATCATGCTGGAAAAGGCATTGGTCGTCACCAAACTGTTCTTGGATGGTTGGGAGAAGTTGCTCTCTGAGGATGTGTTGGTACCATTCTTTATTCATGGCTGTGTTCTTAGGCAAATTTGTGAGTGAGCCCACTCCCTTGGCTGAGAAGCAACTCCACACATGAATGGTCTCAGGATGCTTCAATGTTGGCATGACACAGGACTGATGGTAGCGTTTTCCGGATGGCCCAAACAATCGGAAAGGGGATTCATCAGAGAAAATGACTCTAACCCAGTCCTCAGCAGTCCCATCCCTGTACCTTTTTCAGAATATCATTCTGTCCCTGATGTTTTTCCTGGAGAGAAGTGGCTTCTTTGCTACCCTTCTTGACACCAGGCCATCCTCCAAAAGTCTTCGCCTCACTGTGCGTGCAGATGCACTCACACCTGCATGCTGCAATTCCTGAGTAAGCTCTGCAATGGTGGTGCCCCGATCCCGCAGCTGAATCATTTTTAGGAGACGGTCCTGGCACTTGCTGGACTTTCTTGGGCGACCTGACGCCTTCTTCATTCCCTCCAGTCTGGCAATGTTCCATCTGCCCTAAAAACAGCCATCATCAGACCACTTCTTAAAAAACCCACCCTTGATCCAGATGTATTTGCAAATTATAGGCCTATTTCCAATCTCCCATTCCTCTCCAAAGTACTGGAAAAAGTTGTTGCCGCCCACCTCCAGGATCATCTTAAACACAACAAACTTTACGAAAAATTCCAGTCTGGTTTCCGCTCTGCCCACAGCACGGAAACGGCCCTGGTTAGAGTCACAAACGATCTACCTATGACAGCTGATGCTGGTTCACCATCCCTCCTCATACTCCTCGATCTGACTGCTGCTTTCGATACTGTGGATCATGGCATACTCCTCAACTGGCTACATCAAACCATTGGACTCACTAATACTGCTCTTAACTGGTTTAAATCATACCTCACTAACAGAACAGAGTACATTTCACTTGGAAGTGCAAGGTCCCGGCAACACACAGTCACCTGCGGGGTCCCCCAGGGGTCAGTCCTTGGCCCCATTCTCTTCATCACTTATATCATCTCCCTCGGTCATGTCATTAGCCGCTATGGAGTCTCATTTCACTGCTATGCTGATGACACACAACTGTACATGAAATCGGAAACACATGCCTCTGCAACTTCATCAACATCATTTCCGTCTTCAACACTCACCGTCTGGAGGAGATAAAGGTGTGGATGAAACAAAACTTCCTCCAGTTAAACAGCTCCAAAACTGAGGCAATTCTTGTTGGCACCCCACATCAAACCCAGTCTTCCTCCATAACTGGTATAACTATCTCTGGTCATGACATTCCCCTCTCCACAACTGTCACCAATCTTGGTGTAAGATTTGACCCACAACTCACCTTCGAAGCCCATATCAAAAACCTCTGCAAGATTTCATTCTACCATCTCAGAAATATTGCAAAACTCCGTTCCACACTCACCTTAGCAGATGCTGAAATACTGGTCCACGCCTTTATCTCCTCCAGACTGGACTACTGTAATGCACTTCTCATCGGGATCCCTAACAAAAGCCTGCAGAGACTGCAGTATGTTCAGAATAGTGCTGCAAGGATCTTGATGAGAGTGCGAAAATACGACCACATCACACCCATTCTTCATTCACTTCACTGGCTTCCTATTTCTGCCAGGATTGAATATAAGGTAGCCTTTCTTACCCACCAGTGCATCTATGGAAATGCCCCCCCCTATCTGAAAGAACTTCTCACTCCTCTAACTACAACTCGATCTCTCCGTTCAACAAACTCAAACCGCCTCCTTCTCCCCAAGACTAAGCTCAGCACCATGGGTGATCGGGCTTTCTGTTCTGCTGCTCCTCGTATCTGGAATGCCCTCCCCGACCATCTGAGGTCAGCTCAAACTATTGAGACTTTTAAAAAGGGACTAAAAACATATATTTTTAGGAGAACTTATGACTTTTAACTAATATGTCTATTTGTATTTTATATTGATTTTTTTTACCATGCTTTTATGATCTTAACTGTAGCACTTTGAGATTTGATCCAAATGTAAAGTGCATTACAAATAAAATATATTATTATTATTATTATTAAGAATTGAACCTCTCTCCTTGAAGTTCTTGATGATCCGATAAATGGTTGATTTAGGTGCAATCTTACCAGCAGCAATATCCTTGCCTGTGAAGCCCTTTTTGTGCAAAGCAATGATGACGGCACGTGTTTCCTTGCAGGTAACCATGGTTGACAGAGAAAGAACAATGATTTCAAGCACCACCCTCCTTTTAAAGCTTCCAGTCTGTTATTCTGACTCAATCAGCATGACAGAGTGATCTCCAGCCTTGTCCTCGTCAACACTCTCACCTGTGTTAACGAGACAATCACTGACATGATGGCATCTGGTCCTTTTGTGGCAGGGCTGAAATGCAGTGGAAATGTTTTTGGGGGATTAAGTTCATTTTCATGGCAAAGAGGGACTTTGCAGTTCATTGCAATTCATGTGATCACTCATTCTGGAGTATATGCAAATTGCCATCATCAACACTGAGGCAGCAAACTTTGTGGAGACCAATACTTGTGTCATTCTCAAAACTTTTGGCCACGACTGTAGATTCAGCCACCGGACAATATATATTCATCCGTTCACCCACACCGTGTCTCACAAAGACACAGCGGTTAGAACCAAATATCTCCTATTTGGACTCCAGACCAAAGGACAATTTTCCACCGGTCTAGTGTCCATTGCTCGTGTATCATGGCCCAAGCAAGTCTCTTCTTCTTATTGGTGTCCTTTAGTAGTGGTTTCTTTGCAGCAATTCGACCATGAAGGCTCGATTCACACAGTGTCTTCTGAACAGTTGATGTTGATATGTGTCTGTTACTTGAACTCTTCCTCTGCAGCATAGGTAACTCTGGGTCTTCCATTCCTGTGGCGGTCCTCATGAGAGCCAGTTTCCTCATAGCGCTTGATGGTTTTTGCGACTGTTCTTGAACTTTTCCGTATTGACTGACCTTCATGTCTTAAAGCAATGATGGACTGTCGTTTCTCTTTGCTTATTTGAGCTGTTCTTGCCATAATATGGACTTCGTCTTTTACCAAATAGAGCTATCTTCTGTATACCCCTACCTTGTCACAACACAACTGATTGGCTCAAACGCATTATTACAAATTCGACAAATTAACTTTTAAGAAGGCACACCTGTTAATTAAAATGCATTACAGGTGACTGCCTCATAAAGCTGGTTGAGAGAATGCCAAGAGTGTGCAAAGGTGTCATCAAGGCAAAGGGTGTCTATTTGAATAATAATAACACTTTTTTGGTTACTACATGATTCCATATGTGTTATTTCATAGTTTTGATGTCTTATTCATTTCAAACTATCCTTACATTTGTATAAGATCAGATGTGTGTCTGTATTATGAGTGGGAATATTTGGGAACAGATATCCAAAATTATCAGAAAACCAGAGGGGCCAAATAAAACTGCGGGCCGACAGTTGGGGAACCCTGGCCTAGACCACAAATGCAACCTTCAAACATAAATACTGAAGAAGCATTTATACTAAATAAGCATTGCTTCTTTACAATGGCCCAACATGACAGAAACCAGACTTTCATAGTTCTGCCCTAGGCTCTGAAGATAAGCATGCTATGGCCCTGCTCTGTTCTAGTAGATTAGAACATTCTCTGGAAATACAGTATATAGATGCTATGCTTCTGTCTTGTTGCTGGACCATTTACAAAAACCAATACTGAACAATTTCAGAGTTTTGATACCTTGAAAGTTGTGTTAGTAGTGGAATGGTTAGAAAACTGAAGATGGTATGATAGCTTTGAAGATGACTCACGATGTGGGTATTTCTCTTCAACCGCTGTGTGAACTACTGTCTCCCAGACTCCCAGGAAAGCACACACTGATAAATTCAGGATTTTATCCACTGGTTGGGTGCCATTTTTTCATTTCCGTTTAAGGGGTGTATTCATTGTTTAAATATAAATGTTCATGTTTATGCAAATAAAAAGTATGCCTTTGTTTTGAGTAACATGTTAATTGCTTACCATTGTAATGTGTAATGTACAATAGTGTTTCATTTTAAGTTAATTACCAATTATTGTTGAGAATGTACAATTTAAGGTTTATGAATGGTTTATGCCAAATTAGGGAAGGTTCTTTTATGATGCCCATACTCTTTATTCATGGTAAGCTGTTCTTGAGGTAACGTTCTTACATAGCTCAGTCTAATCTGCACCACCCAGCGGCTACTGTGAGTACACACTTTGAAGATTTGTGAGTGCATGGCAGCTTTTTAAAATATAATATTTAATCTGACAACAACTGGTAAAGATAAGTTATTCTATAAAAGTAATTTGCCCTTTAGGCCAAATTACCTAAAGGGCATGCAGGGGGCCCCCCCCCAACCAATTTGTATTTATTTTGTGGGCCCCCTGGTGGTCGGGTGCCCCCAGATAGCAAAATGTGTATAATTGCAGGATCTGCAAAATTCTCTCTCAGCCTCATGGCAAAAATGTGTAGAATTGCAGGAAATTAGCTTTAAAACGGCAACATTTTCTCATAGCCTCATGACAAAATGTGTAGAATAGAACTGGGGGCCGGGAGGTCGATGCCCCAGGGCCCCAAATGCGGTAGTCCGGTCCTGCCTTTCATGATGAAGTCATACCTTGTGTATGTGAAAGAGACAACATTGTCTTGTAAGACTATGCTTATGAATCAAAAGACAAATAACTACATTCTCTCCAAGAAATCTTTTAAATGTTTGCTTGTTTATTTCGTAGGACCCAAGTTCAAGAAATACATGATTAGCCTCGCAAACCTAAAAACTCCACAAGCATTATGACTTTGACTGGTATGTAAAATACCAATATACAAAACAAAATAAATATAGAATTAATATTTCAATAGCATGCCTCACATTGCAAAAGGCGTATGTACTGTATGTATACATTAGAATGACAATTATGAAGAGATTAAGCATAATTCTCATATCACATTTTATTAATAAAAACAAAGCCCTGGATCTACCACTCTAACCTAGGTTTATAACAAAGCTCTGATTTGACATTTTACCTTGATGCACACAAGTGACAAAGCCGTCTAAATGTCTTAAAAGCTGGTTGACTGCACCCATCCGTCCGTGTAATATACAACAGTCCGTCTATACCGGAAAACAGTCGGCTGGGAAGTTAGTGCCAAATTCAAAGGCATTGAGAATAAGAATGGATTTACATATTGGCACATCTTTTTACATTTTTTTCCCCTTCTTCCAGAAACCACTTGAAAGTATTGCGAACAAAAAATAACAGAGGGAAAATATAAAATGCATTGCTTATAGTTAAACAAGGCAGTTTGACAAGAAAGAGAAAGGCCTAGAAACTCTACAGCACCGGTAAGGTAAACACAAGGAGAGAGACAGATGGTGCTGTACATACTAGGTTTAGTAGAACCATGTAAAAGCTTGAGTCACCTGTCTTAACGGTTTTTCACACTACAAGTTCTTAACCAAGGCCTAACCTTAACCCTGGGTTAAAACTATCCCTGGGTCAAGTGCAGCATGAACACAACTTCAGAGGAACACGCGACAAGCGACAGGCAAGGTAAAGTTTTAAGAGAAATAGTCAACAGAGTTCAGTCCAGTCAGTGCTTCCAGTCTCGTTTTTTTCGTTTTCCTCCTCCTCTCCTCTCCATGTTATGTACTGTAAGCAATGTAAGTGGATCCTAGAGGATCATATTCTATATTTAACTGCTATTGGTAAGTTAATATGGCTTGACGAGGCAGAGGACAACCGAGACGGATAGAATGCGGTCACACCGGGAGATTGACGGGATTCTAGAGATCTGGAGCACGTGATGGTCAGGTGCTGTGTTGACGTAACAACGAAGGCCAGAGGTGTTCTTTCCTTTCCTGAATGTCGGGTGGACTGCTAGCTGCTGCTGTTATAGGTCTGTAGCCTGGCCCTAGATATGTTTATGCTCTATTGCCAACTCCTACGGTCATTGTCAAGACAATGGCCATAGGATTTGGCAAGACATCCCAAACTGATCTGGGACCAGGTATATGTTATAAGAGCCCCATTAGCATTCCTAAGTGTCTGTCTCGTTCTCCAGTTCTAGTTCCTCCCCATCTTGTGGTTCATTATCGCCTTCCTGTAGTTCTTCATCATGTAGTTCCTGGTCGTCTTGTAGTTCTTCATCATCTTGTAGTTCTTCGTCCTGGTCATGTATCTGCTCATACTGTAGCTGCTCGATGTCTTCTTCCTCTTCCTCTTCCTGGTGCAGAGTCAGTTTCCTGTCCTCCACCAGCTTCATCTTGTCCCGGATGTGTTCAGCAGAGGACGCCATGTCTCCAGGACTGCCAAAGTACTGCTCGCTCCTGAAGGGGGACAAAGGGGACAGAAGGACTCAGCAGGGTCATAGATGGGGCTATGGATGCAAGGATTGACAGTCCATGATCAAAATGGCTTGCATCTTGGTAAAGCCATGCATGTCTCAGTGTGAAATGTCCATTATTTCTTACCCGTCTGGGAATATAACAGGGACAGTGAGTCGGTCCAGTAGAGCCTTCCCCACAGTCTCCACCTCCTCATAGGTCTCCTGCTCCACCTCAACTGGGAGATCACCCTGGTCTGGGCTGGATTGGACCAGCACCTGGGATGGAGGAGACAGGAGGGAATGGAAACAGATGAGGACCATCAATAAAAAGTATGTACTCACTGTACTGTTAGTCACTTTAGTTAAATATCTGTTAAGTGGCATACATGCATATCAAAATAACTCAACACTTCCCAGCAACAGGGCTCACTGAGTAGAAGTCAGAAGCACAGAAATATTTGCTAAGAAGGTGTATTCTTTGGCTGTCACAAAGGTACTTCAGTAATACATTAACATCTTCCTGATAATATTAGGTTTAATTTTAATAACTGCCATTCTCTTCCTACCTTCTCAACTGCGGTGTGGAAGGAGCAGGCCATCTCCAGCCGATGGACCCTCTCCTCGGAGGTGACAGTGAACTGTTTCCAGACCCGGTTGAGGCGTGGCAGGGTGTCACCAGAGGAGCGTGTGGAGCACCGTAGAGACTGACACAACACCACTGTCGCCTGAAGCAGCTGACGGCCGTAGTCATAGGTGCTCTGGACTCAGAGAAAGAGAGAGAGACAAGTTAACACAATACCTAGTACCCAGTAGGGGACAGTGGGGTAAGTTGAGCCATTTTTTACATTGAGCATCACTCCGTCAAGGGAAATATAGTACTCTTTCTAACAAAGAAATCTACATATATTTCAGGATGTTGTGTATCCCCGAAAATAATCATATTCATGTAAACATTACAGTTTTGAAAACATAGCTCGTCCAAAAAAAGTGGTATCTTGTCACGCCGGACAGGGCAAGTTAAGCCGCCTACCAATTTCTTTACTGAATTAAATATCACCATGACATTTTCATCTTTATTTCCCAAACACAATTCAACACAATCAAATCAATCAAATAAAATTGTATTTTTCACATGCGCCGAATACAACAGGTGTAGACCTTACAGTGAAATGCTTTAAGAACCAAGAATGCTTTAAGAAGTTAAGAACATTTTTAAAAATAAAAGTAACAAATAATTAAACAGCAGTAAAATAACAATAACGAGGCTGTATACAGGAGTTCCGATACAGAGTCAATGTGCGGGGGCACCAGTTAGTCGAGGTAATATGTACATGTAGGTAGAGTTAAAGTGACTATGCATAGAGAATAAACAGAGAGTAGCAGCAGCGAAAAAGAGGGGTTTGGTGGCCTTTTGATTAGCTGTTCAGGAGTCTTATAACCTGGGGGTAGAAGCTGTTAAGAAGCCTTTTGGACCTAGACTTGGCACTCCGGTACCGCTTGCCGTGCGGTAGCAGAGAGAACAGTCTATGACTAGGGTGACTGAAGTCTTTGACAATTTTTAGGGCCTTCCTCTGACACCGCCTGGTATAGAGGTCTTGAATGGCAGGAAGCTTAGCCCCAGTGATGTACTGGGCTGTACACACTACCCTCTGTAGTGCCTTGTGGTCGGAGGGCGAGCAGTTGCCATACCAGGCAGTGATGCATCCAGTCAGGATGCTCTCGATGGTGCAGCTGTAGAACCTTTAGAGGATCTGAGGACCCATGCAAAATCTTTTCAGTCTCTTGAGGGGGATAGGCTTTGTTGTGCCCTCTTCATGACTCTCTTGGTGTGTTTGGACCATGATAGTTTGTTGGTGATGTGGACACCAAGGAACTTGAAGCTCTCAACTTGCTCCACTACAGCCCTGTCGATGAGAATGAGGGCATGCTCGGTCCTCCTTGTCCTGTAGTCCACAATCATCTGCTTTTTCTTGATCACGTTGAGGGAGAGGTTGTTATCCTGGCACCACACGGCCAGGTCTCTGACCTCCTCCCTATAGGCTGTCTCATCGTTGTAGGCAATCAGGCCTACCACTGTTGCGTCATCGTCAAACTTGATGATTGTGTTGGAGTCGTGCCTGGCCATGCAGTCATGAGTGAACAGGGAGTACAGGAGGGGACTGAGCACGCACCCCTGAGGGGCCCCTGTGTTGAGGATCAGCGTGGCGGATGTGTTGTTACCATCTGGGGGCGGCCCGTCAGGAAGTCCAGGATCCAGTTGCAAAGGGAGGTGTTTAGTCCCAGGGTCCTTAGCTTAGTGATGAGCATTGAGGGCACTATGGTGTTGAAGGCTGAGCTGTAGTCAATGAATAGCATTCTCACATAGGTGTTCCTTTCCAGGTGGGAAGGGGCAGTGTTGAGTGCAACAGAGATTGCATCATCTGTGGATCTGTTGGGGCGGTATGCAAATTTCAGCTGGTCTAGGGTTTCTGGGATAATAGTCATTTAGGTAGGTTTCCTTAGTGTTCTTGGGCACAGGGACTATGGTGGTCTGCTTGAAACATGTTGGTATTACACTCTGTAAGGGACAGGTTGAAAATGTCAGAAGACACTTGCCAGTTGGTCAGCGCATGCTCGGAGTACACGTCCTGGTAATCCGTCTGGCCCTGCGGCATTGTGAATGTTGACCCTGGTTTCCTAGAAACAAGGGTCGGCTCAACTTACCCCTTTGGCTCAACTTACCCCACTCTCCCCTTCCCCCTCTACCTCCCTTTGAAAGACATGGAGAGAGAAAAGAGAGAGAGGAGGGGGCAGACAGAACAATTGAGGGAGTGACAAGAGCGTGAGAGAGAGAACCCCTCAGTCTTCCTCAAGCTGTCTGATCTCTACTCTTGTAGTACGTACCTGTGCAACATCCACAAACTTCTTGTGTTTCTCCAGCAGCACTTTGGTTTCCTGTGAGTCGTCCCCTAGTCTGATGTGGGTCTTTAGAAGAGCATCGAGGAGCTCACCCAGCCATTCCACCGCCTGCGAGTTAACACAGTGACATGAGCTGGGGTTTACAAGGTATTGTCAACAACAATAACAACATGTCAATAACAACAACACACTGACGTTTGCAGTCCAGAACCAACAGAGGTCAAACAGAAGAAGGCCTATCTACTGACCTGTGATGCATCTTCCTCACACTTGAACAGCTGGACCATCTGAAGCATCTTCAGTCTCCTGACATCCACCATGTCCTCACATCTACACAGAACCAAAACTTGACTAATGTCTTAAAACATAACAACAGCCCTTTCCATCACAAGTTCCATGAAAATTGCCAAAATTCCACGATATTACAGAAATCGCCTGACTTGTGGAACCTTTGTAAACAACTCCAGCATCATCTTTAGACCTGTGGCCTTACGTCATCAAAAATATATTTTGAAAAGAAATCTGAGCAAACCTTTGTTTCCGGAGTTGCATGTCTTCCATGACACCTTGGATGTGATCAAAGTTGTCTTTGTTCTCGATGGGCACTTCTTTCCCATAGGACCAAGAAGTCTGGTTGGACATCTGATCCATCAGGACCTGACCTTTCTCCCTCAGGCCTACCAAGGCTCCCTCTGGGTAGAAACATTACAACAAATAATACTCCTGAATTACTGAAAGTTATTTAAAATTTTAAATATTATTCTTGCAGTTCAACCGCTGTGTGAAAACAAGAAAAGGGGATATATTTAAGACAGTCAATGTTTCAGCACAAATACCTTTCTCATGATCAGTCTACTCTACTCTGAAGTTATCCATTGAAGGCTTGGTTTCATAAAAAAATTAAATCACAATGAAATAAACAGTGAATAATACATTCAATTGTGCTTACCGACGCTCTTGAGTTTCTCCTCAAGGTGTTTGAGTGTTTGTTGGATGGCAGCCCCGTCAGCAGGTGCCACGTCTGCACAGAGCATGCCCAGTAGACCATCCAGTTGCTGGGACAGCTGGGAGGGTAAACTGGGGTGTTATTACAAAGGCAGCAAAGAGCTCTAGTCCAAACAATTAGTAGCCTATACTACACTGAATAAAAATATAAACCCAACATGTAAAGTGTTGGTTTTTGTGCACACACTTGTTTACATCCCTGTAAGTGAGCATTTCTCCTTTGAAAAGATAATCTACCCATATGACAGGTGTGACATATCAAGAAGCTGATTAAACAGCATGATCATTACACAGGTGCACCTTGTGTTGGGGACAATAAAAGGCAACTATAAAATGTGCAACAGATGTCTCATGTTTTGAGGGAGCGTGCAATTGGCATGCTGACTGCAGGAATGTCCACTGCAGCTGTTGCCAGATAATTGAATGTTGATTTCTCTACCATTAGCCGCTTCCAACGTCATTTTAGGGAATTTGGCAGTACATCCAACCAGTCTCACAACCACAGACGACATGTAACCACGCCAGCCCAGGACCTCAACATCTGGCTTCTTCACCTGCAGGATCGTCTGAGTCCAGCCACCCGGACAGCTGATGAATTTGTGGGTTTGCACAACCAAAGAATTTCTGCACAAACTGTCAGGAACCCAGGGAAGCTCATCTGAGTGCTCGTCGTCCTCAGGGGTTTGACCTGACTGCAGTTCGGCATCGTAACAGACTTCAGTGGGCAAATGCTCACCATTGATGGCAACTGGCACGCTGGAGAAGTGTGCTCTTCACGGATGAATCCCGATTCCAACTGTAGATGGCAGGTGATGGCACCGTGTGGGTGAGCGGTTTGCTGATGTCAACATTGTGAACAGAGAGCCCCATGGTGGCAGTGGGGCTAAGCTACGGAAAACTAACATAAGCTATGGACAACAAACACAATTGCATTTTATCGATGGCAATTTGAATGCACAGAGATACAGTGACGAGATCCTGAGGACCATTGTCATGCCATTCATTCGCTGCCATCACATCATGCTTCAGCATGATAATGCATGGCCCCATGTTGCAAGGATCTGTACACAATTCCTGGGAGCTGAAAATGTCCCAGTTCTTCAATTGCCTGCATACTCAACAGACATGTCACCCATTGAGAATGTTTGGGTATGATCTGGATCAACGTGTATGACAGCGTGTTCCAGTTCCCACCAATATCCAAATACTTCGTACTGCCATTGAAGTGGAGTGGGACAACATTTCACAGGCTACAATCAACAGCCTGATCAACTACCTGGATCTTTGAAATTGTTGCATGTTGCGTTTAATTTTTGTTCAGTATATTATGAACCCACCCCTTCACCCCTAGGCACTTATGTAGATGAGATGACTTGAATAGTGTAAGCAATATGGGTGGTTGTAGCTCCATCTTGCCCTCTGATTGTTGCAATATATCTTACACCTATCAAAACCTTAAAGATCTACACAAGGGCCTAGGGATTGACTTTGTGATTTAGAGTGAGAATCAATTTAGTTCTTGTTCTTGGCTTTATACGTATTTTGTAATGATCAAATCAATCAATCATTGATACATACGTCCTGTGCGGTGCCGTGGAACTCGTGTGCTGACTGCAGTACGTTCTGTCTGGACTCCAGTTGGCTGGCCTGTCTGTAACAGACATCACTGAGCTGCTGCTGAAGACCCTTTAACTCCACTAGGTCCTCCTCATCTCCAGCACTCAGCAATGCTGCTATCTGCTGGTTCAGCTCCACATATACTGCAAACCATTCCTGTAAATACACAACCAATAACACATACATTATGATTTGATTTCACAAATTAAAAACACAATTCAGCCACACAAGTGGATAACACAATGTTTCACAACTTATTTCCATTGTGGAAGATGCTTTCTGATATATACGCCAGTTTATCACAGAGAAGCTCAATACACAGAAGAACCACACACTAAAGATGTTTCTTTATCAAAGCTGTTCAAATGAGTTGAATGCTCTAGTGATGTGTTTTTGTGCTTTAGTTATTACCTTGAGAACACTTGGACATTTCAGATCAATAGCTCCACCTGCTGAAGGCTGTTGGAGATACCACCACAAAAAGGCTCTCTCCCGCTTTAGCCTAACCATCAATCTTTAACTTTGACCTCACTCTCGCTTTAGCCTTCCATTCCCCTGACTGGTTCTCTCTGTTTCGGTCACCAGTGCACTCTTCGGCCCAGAGAGCAATGATTCACCAGGGTCTTTTATGTAAACCCAGCCAGGGGAAACATTAGTTACACTCCACAGCTGCAGCTGCTGCAGTCACTTCCTGGCCTGGCCTGTCTGTCCACGACTCTGGCAGGACAATACTACACCCAGGGAGTAAAAGTTAAGGGAAAGCTCAAATTTGTGCTTCAAATCTCTCTGTTTTGTAAGTGAAATCACACAAGCTTTTTCCAGATTGTACCTTATTTACTTCAATGGTTTTATTCCATATTTTGGGTCTGAAACTGCTTTAACCGTGCTTCTCAGGCCAGAGAGGTATGATCTATAAAAAGCAGTTACTGTACGTCTCCTGGCAGCTAACAGACTCTTCCTAACAATCCAAACCCATAATCATATTCAGTGACCTAATTATTAGGATCTTCAAGATGCTCCACAGACAAGTGGTTCTACTGCAGAGAGAGAGAAAGCAAGAAAGAGAGGCACACACAGAAATTGCAGCTATCTCCTCGCCTCTTCTCATCTCTGTGATTATGAACATTGAACAAGGGGTGATGTAATAGAGTTGTGCTGTTGGCAAGCTGTGTCATGTTGTATTGTATTGTGTTTGTAATTTTGTGTCTGTAGTGTGAATTGTGTGATTATATCCTTACGCTGTGTTGGCTCTCTATCTCCTCGTGTTTCTGCTGCAGGGCCTGGGAGGCCCTGATGGAATCTCCGATCCCCGCCTGTGTTCGGAGCTGCTCCGTGCCAGGACCCTCCAGCCAATTCACAACCTGCATAGCAACAAGGAAGAGAAAGACCCCATGACTCAAAGACACACACCCCAGGACCAACCAATCAAATACCTTCCAGGTATCTGTGAGGTCCATGATTGGACACAATCATTAACAAATGCTTTATCACTTCCACCCACCAATCAAATACCTTCCAGATATCTGTGAGGTCTCTTATTGGTTGGAACAAATTTAAATCATTGTGGGATTGGGTTAAAATGGGGTACTTGTTTGTTTGGGTTAAAATTGTATACTTAAAACCAGCAGGTATAGTTGAAGTCGGAGGTTTACATACACTTAGGTTGAAGTCGTCAAAACTCATTTTTTAACCACTCCACAGATTTCATGTTAACAAACTATAGTTTTGGCAAGTCAGTTAGGACATCTACTTTGTGCACGACACAAGTCATTCTTCCAACAATTGTTTACAGACAGATTATTTCACTTATAACTCACTATATCACAATTCCAGTGGGTCAGAAGTTTACATACACTAAGTTGACTGTGCCTTTAAACAGCTTGGAAAATTCCAGAAAATGATGTCATGGCTTTAGAAGCTTCTGATAGGCTAATTGACATAATGGACAATGGCCCAAAGCATACTTCCAGTTGTGGCAAAATGGCTTAAGGACAACAAAGTCAAGGTATTGGAGTGGCCATCACAAAGCCCTGACCTCAATCCCATAGAAAATGTGTGGGCAGAACTGAAAAAGCGTGTGCGAGCAAGGAGGCCTACAAACCTGACTCGGTTACACCAGTTCTGTCAGGAGGAATGGGCCAAAATTCACCCAACTTATTGTGGGAAGCTTGTGGAAGGCTACCCGAAACATTTGACCCAAGTTAAACAATTTAAAGGCAATGCTACCAAATACTAATTGAGTGTATGTAAACCTCTGACCAACTGGGAATGCGATGAAAGAAATAAAAGCTGAAAAAAATCATTCTCTCTACTATTTATTCTGACATTTCACATTCTTAAAATAAAGTGGTGATCCTAACTGACCTAAGACAGGGAATTTTTACTAGGATTAAATGTCAGGAATTGTGAAAAACTGAGTTTAAATGTATTTGACTAACGTGTATGTAAACTTCTGACTTCAACTGTATAATGACTATAAAGCATGTATGAACATATATAATGTCTTATAATGAGACAAATAGTGTACCATGTGTCAGCACAGAACAAGGTTTTGCAAAGTTACCTATAAAGTAAATATTGTTCATGTTACTTTGTACTAATGTTTTCTGTGTGTCTAAACTGACATCCCAGGACAAGATAAGGAAATATCGAATTACGTGATAAATCTAATTCAACATCTGGTTCAAATATATTAAAGCAGTATTTAGGGAGGATCAAGAAGAGGTGTTAGAATCCACTGAACTGTGTAAGAGGGGTGATCAAATGGTTCAGTGTGTTGAGTTTGATAGAGCGATTTTCTTCTGCATCATCTTTTTGCTTGGTGAGGCAATTCTCCTGACTGTCTCTTATAGAGCCTGGAGCAATACAGCTTACAAACTACTCCCCCCACTCACTACACAGCATCTTTACTGCCAGCCGATAAGAACTAGGCCGAACTCCCCAAGCCAAACTAATCCTACTGCTGCCTAGGAACATACAATACACCAGGAACTAGCCGCACTGGGAGACAAATTTGAAATGGAAGACATTGAATACATGGAGCAGGGTGGGGGAAAGAAATCGCATTAAAACACCATTTAGATGTGTTTTCGGAAAGGGCTGTGGTCACCATTAATGTAATACATTAAATATATACACCAGATAGTATTGGGGAGCTATTTCATCGTTTTTTCACAAGTATATTATTTTCCCATTTCAATCTTATTGCAGCTTGGTGTGACTTATGGAAAGTAAGAGCAGACCATCTGATATGCCCCAAAATATTTTGATATGCATGCAACCTGGAATAGAAATGTAAGAGGACCAGTTATTCTATAGTGAAACAAATTTGTGAGTGATGTTGTTAGGCTACATTGTTTCTTATTGAGAGCACACTGGTGAGCAACATAATCTCACTTCACCGAAAGAACCACGAGACCTTCACGTTTAGCAGTGTATCCACAGAAATGTTTATGATCTGAATGATGATGATGATGATTATGGTGAAAGGGGTGATTGAATTTACAATATTCAATGGGGGTTGGCAACTAGGTTTGGACTCCAGCCAATTTGTTCCTGAGCTTATAGTTAGTCGGCAGGCCAGAACATAATTAGCCTATATACTAGCCTAATTCATAGCCCTACATTAAACATATGTTGTTAGTGGGCTAATCAATGAAATAATTCTGATCTGATTACAGTGGTAAAATCACCAATGTCTCTATAAATAGACCTACCTACTCTATTAAAATATATGATTGCAAAACCAGTGTGTCTTGTTTGCAACGAAACTGTCGCTGTTTGCAAAGAATTCTGAGATATCCTTATGAATCTAAGCATGGTACCCCAGACATGAGGCAGAGTCCGACACAGAAAGGAGGTAGGTCTATTTAAGGAGTGCATGGGGACAGTATTGGAGGAAATATATGGATAACATAATTGGATAACATATATGGATAAAATAATTGCTATTATGACGCATCTGGCAGTTCCTTCTCTGTATGTTCCTAGACTACTGCCTACTGAACAACATCTTCGTCACCATAGCAACAGACAGCTCATTCCCTTATAATCTAGAATCTGTCAAATCTAAAATAGAATCTGTCCATTCCATGGAACACATCTCATCATCTGCTCACTTCCTCATTGGTACAGTTTTATCATCCAGTATTGTCTGCTTTGCACTGTAAAACATTTAAAATGGTTCTCAACCTGGGGTACTTGTAGCCCTGAGGGTACCAGGCCGGTCCACAGGGGGTAGCCTACATTGGGAAAACTCATAAGAACATAGGCCTAATGGTCAGTTGGAAATGAGAGGGTACTTCTGGCAGAGCAATATGTGATTGGGGGTTCAGTGAGCAAAAAAGGTTGAGAACCAGTGTTTTAGAAGCTAAAGTAGAGTTCAATCTATTGGCCAATGGGATAAAAGGCGTTTTCCCTTCATGGTTACAGACATAACATTGGGTAGTGCCAAGGAGGAAGTGTGCTGGGATGAAGGCCATGTGTGCTGAGGATGTGTGAGTGTGTGCAGCCATGTGTGCCGACTGATGAGTAACCCTGACAGAGACTAGAAGTCAACAGTCTGTCGGAAGTTAGCTTTTCCATCCAGTTGTATGTAACTCTGTCTTTGGAACAAGAAGGCCTAACTGAAAAGGTTTTGATATGAGTCGGTTACAGGGACAGTCAGACAATTTATCACCAGGGTCTGGCTTTAAATACACTGAAGAAGGCAAGGCTTCAATTGAAAAATAAGTTCCACTGAAGCATCACATTCCCTAGTTCCTTAGCATTACAACCACTGGGTCTCTTTCTGGATGTCTGCTGAACTAATCCTCATGAAATCCTGTGGGTGTGTGTAGCTTGTAAACCTCTCGGAAACAAAGTGCAAAACACAATGAAAAAAAAAAGAAGCTCTATCTACACTTGTCTCTCTCAGTCTGGTCACAATGGAGTGTGATGTCTGAAATATCAGTTTGTTTGAATTTGTTTGAATCCTGGCCTCATGCTGGTGTTTTGGATCCATTAGGGCAGTGTGTGTGTAGGCTTGTCAGTGGGCTGGTGTTGACGATGTCATAGTGTGTGTGTGCAGTGTGTGAGCGCATATCTGTGCGTGCATGTGTGTGTGTGTGATATCATAGGGCAGTGTGTGTTCAGTACCTGCATGACCTTGGTCTGTATATCTTCCAGCTGGGATCGTTTGCTGCGTTGGCGACACACCTCCTGGTACTTGGTGTACTGTTCCCTGAGGGAGTCCAGCAGCTTCATGACCTGAAATAAATAAACATTTATTTTCTTTATCTTGTATATACTGTATATAGTCTTTGTATATATTGTATATAGTATTTGTATGTTATGTGTGAATTTTGCTGATGTTTACTATACATTTTTACATCTTATCTGCCTTGACACAACTGAAGTTCCCTCTGGGAAAGATAAAGTTATTCTCCCAAGTGGCGCAGTGGTCTAAGACACTTTATCTCAGTGCTAGAGGTGTCACTACAGACAACCTGGTTCAAATCCAGACTGTATCACAACCAGCAGTGATTGGGAGTCCCATAGGGCAGCACACAATTGGCCCAGTGTCGTCTGAGTTTGGCTGGTTTAGGCCGTCATTGTAAATAAGAATTTGTTCTTAACTGACTTGCCTAGTTAAATAAAGGTTAATATATATATATATATATTGTACCTGTGGCTGGGCCAGTAACTCATCGTCCATGGGGGACCAGGCCACACCACCTCCCTCTGCCCCGTTAAACCTCCGCTGCTGCAGCTCCGACAGCAACTCATGGCCTGGAGGGAAGAGAGGAGATGCGAATGGTAGTGACAAGAGGGGAGAGATAATGAACGAGAGAGAGTGAGAGGGAGGGAGGAGATAGAGGTGGGAGAAACAGAGCAGGAGATAGCAAAGTGCTTTTTCAGTTTGGCCCACAAATGTTCTATAGGATTGAGGTCAGGGCTTTGTGATGGCCACTCCCAATACCTTGACTTTGCTAAGCCATTAAGGACAACAAAGTCAAGGTATTGCCTTGAAATACATCCACAGGTACACCTCCAATTGACTCAAATTATGTCAATTAGGCTATCAGAAGCTTCTAAAGCCATGACATCATTTTCTGGAATTTTCCAAGCTGTTTAAAGGCACTGTCATCTTAGTGTATGTAAACTTCTGACCCACTGGAATTGTGATATAGTGAATTATAAGTGAAATAATCTGTCCGTAAACAATTGTTGGAAGAATTACTTGTGTCATGCACAAAGTAGATGTCGTTTGTTAACATCTGTGGAGTGGTTGAAAAATGAGTTTTAATGACTTCAACCTAAGTGTATGTAAACTTCTGACTTCAACTGTAGATACTTTTGTACCCATTTCCTACAGCATCTTCACAAGGTCCTTTGCTGTTTTTCTGGGATTGATTTGCACTTTTTGCACCAAAGTACGTTCATCTCTAGGAGAACGCGTCTCCTTCCTGAGCGGTATGACTGCTCCGTGGTCCCATGGTGTTCATACTTGCGTACTATTGCATACTTCCAAAGTTGTGGCAAAATGGCTTAAGGACAACAAAGTCAAGGTATTGGAGTGGCCATCACAAAGCCCTGACCTCAATCCTAAAGAAAATTTGTGGGCAGAACTGAAAAAGCGTGTGCGAGCAAGGAGGCCTACAAACCTGACTCAGTTACACCAGTTCTGTCGGGAGGAATGGGCCAAAATTCACCCAACTTATTGTGGGAAGCTTGTGGGAAGGCTACCCGAAACGACCCAAGTTAAACAATTTAAAGGCAATGCTACCAAATACTAATTAAGCGCATGTAAACTTCTGACCCACTGGGAATGTGATGAATGAAATAAAAGCTGAAATAAATAATTCTCTCTACTATTATTCTGACATTTCACATTCTTAAAATAAAGTGGTGATCCTAACTGATCTAAGAGAATTTTTACTAGGATTAAATGTCAGGAATTGTGAAAAACTGAGTTTAAATGTATTTGGCTAAGGTGTATGTAAACTTTGACTTCAACTGTACATGTTCTTATTCTATCCTAGCCTCCCTGTAACAACACAACTACACAACAACAAACAACAATGGCACGGCAGCCCAAGCCCTCTCTGTATTAATTATGCATGGCACTCACTCAGAGAGAGAGAGAGAAAGAGAGAGAGAGCGCATGCTTGGCATTTGCTCAAAGAGAGAGAGAAAGAGAACATCAGGCGTTGTGTAGCCGTCATACAGAGAAAGCGTCCCAAATTGCACCCTATTCTCTATATAATGCAACTTTTGACAAGGGCCCATAGGTTTTTGGTCAAAAGTAGTGCACTATGTAGTGAATAGGGTGCCATTTAGGACCCATCCAGAGTGAGTTCTTCTGTGGGAAGCACAGTACCAGATAAGCGTTGAGCTGACTGTCCATTCCACAACACTCAGACAAAGCTCCTTTTACTGGCCAGCTCTGCTGTGTGCTGCCTTCCAGGGTTGCGTCCCATATGGCATCTTATTCCCTTTATAGTGCACCTATGGGCCCTGGTCAAAAGTAGTGCACTATAAAGGGAATAAGGTGCCATTTGGGATGCAGCCCAGCTCTGCTCTGGCCTTCCTCTCTCTACCAGAGCTGTCTGGGTAAATATTTTCATTGTAGTAAAACCGTTCAAGTAACACACTACTCACCACTAGGCCTGCAAATAAAACGACTGGGTCTATGTCCCAAATTGCACCCTATGTTGCACTACTTTTCATCAGGGCCTATATGGAATAGAATGCCATTTGGGACGTACCCTAGGAGTCAGTTTACTGAAGGGTTTAGCCGAGTGGAAAACGTGTTCTCTGCTGGCGGCGTGCACTGCTAACCATGGTGGTTAACATTCTAGCTTCAAATCATCCCTGCATCACATCCCATTAAACTTAACAGAGCCTAAACTGGTTTAGAACCACACAGCACTACTTGCTCGGCTACTGGTATTCAGAATTTTGTATAAAGATTTGACAAAAGTAGAATAAATACCAGTTTGTAGAACTGTTTCAGGATCCAACGATGGTAGGAAGTTACACTCTGGTGGCCTGGGAGAAAGATAAGTAAGCAATGTCTTTACTGGTTAAATAAAGGTGAAATAAACTAGCCTAAATAAATATGTCATAAACAATAGAATGTGCTGCAATTCCACTGCCACAAAGAATTCCACAATTCCATTTCCCAATAATTTGCAATTGTAATACCTTTCTTTGTCTAACTGGCTGCTTTTTTCACTGTCATTGATGACCACCAGCTCATCTAGAAGAGATGTGGACTCCTTGGTAAACTTTTCAAAGACCTGAGAAGGAAAACACATTTGTAAGTTGTGTGTCATACAAAACATAACGCAAATATGGACACAGGCAGAGATGAACTCAACTTAAACTTGCCTTCCTGAAACTATGAGGCTGATTTTGACATACAAGATACTTTATTGCACGCAATAAATGTAAGACATTTCCCCTCTGGGATCAATAAAGCTATCTATCTATCTAACCAAGCCATTGTATAATTTTAGTAGTCTCAGGTTGCAAATCACTTCCAAATAAAATGTGGTACTTTAAACAGTAATTGTACACAGTCACAGTGGGGATGTATTGCAATGGCGACTTACCAGTCTTTTGTTCACCCAGTCTATGTGATCGTACACCAGACTTCCCCCAAACTCATCAGTAAGCTGACAGGGCTCGATGTAGCGTGTTAGCTTATTGGCAGATACCAGAATAACCTGGAACAGAGCAGTGAGAGAAAGTATTATATTGTAACTCTATGGAGTCAGAGCTGATTAAATCCCCACTGGTACAAATACTTATTTCATCATCACTAATCCCCTCCAGTTGGAAATGCTACCCAAGGTTAGGCATAATAAATTCAACATTTAGAAACAATTGATCAAGCAGGCAGGACAAGGCCTAATCACAGCTGGTGGTCTGTTTCGATTATGACCTCTAGTACTGGGTAAAGAAAGCCCTCACAACTCTAGATAAAGTCCCCTCTTCGACACATCAATGTGGACATTAGTCAGACTTTCTCTAGATAGGAATCTGTGAAAGTGGAATAGGAATCTGGGAGAGGCCTATGCAGACGTCTCTCTTTTTAAAAAGCCTGTTAGCCTCCACAGCTGTTCCTCCTATCTCTCTCTGACTCATCTTTGCTCCTGCCATATAGACTTGTTACAGACACACACACACGCACACGCTACAGGCCTGTTCAGATGGGTACAGTTGTCCATACAGATGAGAGGAACACCAGACCAGGGTTAAAATTCTATTGCAAATATTTCTAATACTTTGAGCATTTGCTTTAGCCTGCCTGGAGTTTTGCAACTATTATATTGGTTCCTTTGCGCTAGCGTATCTGAAATTAATTTAAATAGTGTTTAAATCCCGGTGTGATGAGCACAGCTGAGTCAGTCTACCACCACCAGGGATATACAGGACTACAAAACATTTCTGACCTCTAAACAAACACATTCTGGATACTTCCTGTCAGAGAGAAGGAAAATATTTTCACCAGGATCTCCAAATAGTCACTTCTAGTCATCTCTTATGGGGTTGTAGCTTTTCCTCTGTAGAGATCTTGATATCTGCCTGTCTGACGTCATGTGTGGGTGTGTTTGTTGAGATGTAACTGATCTATCTGGCAGCCATACATGGTTGTTTGGAGTAAAAAGTGCAGGCACCAATGAGCGTAACGTGAAAAATATATGTCTTCTCTTATTACTACGCTGTGATTCTTCACCAGTCTATGCTGTGAATATTACTCAGTGAATATCAGATAATACTCATCCTAACCTGTACACAGAGAAATCGCTCATACTCCCCTCTCCAGAGAAGATTAAAGTGAGAGCTGCTGCAACGTCAACATGTATACAACACCTATAAAGAGATGAGCGAGCTTAAGCCCAAATTCAAGTGAACCCTCTGTATCCCAAATTCTCAGTAGTCTACACTAATCTGGGTGGTTTGTTTTTAATCAAAATAAAGCTTACACAATATCATACTCTACCTTTAAATCCCCCCAAAATACTGCCGGTTTGGTGAATAATACGTCCTCGCTCCGACCAACCGCATCACACGCTGCAGAGACATCACTGCAGAGACCTGACTGGTGTGTGTGTTTGTGTGTGTGTGTCACACGCTGAAAGCAGAAACCTGACTGGTGTGTGTGTATGCGTGTGTGTATATGTGCGCGTGTGTGTGCATCACAAGCTGAAAGCAGAAACCCTGACTGGAAAGCTGCCAGCCCCATGCAAACATCTGCAAGGTTAGCCGTAGGATGATAAACACATACTCCATCTAAAACACCACTACCATCAACCCTGAAGAACTACATAGCTAGAGGAATCAACCTTGAAGAACTACATAGCTAGAGGTTTCAACCCTGAAGAACTACATAGTTAGAGGAATCAACCCTGAGGAACTATATAGTTAGAGGAATCAACCTTGAAGAACTACATAGTTAGAGGTTTCAACCCTGAAGAACTACATAGCTAGAGGAATCAACCTTGAAGGACTACATAGTTAGAGGTTTCAACCCTGAAGAACTACATAGCTAGAGGAATCAACCTTGAAGGACTACATAGTTAGAGGTTTCAACCCTGAAGGACTACATAGCTAGAGGAATCAACCTTGAAGGACTACAAAGTTAGAGGTTTCAACCCTGAAGAACTACATAGTTAGAGGAATCAACCCTGAAGAACTACATAGCTAGAGGAATCAACCCTGAAGGACTACATAGTTGTAGTCCTAACCTGTACCCTCGCACATTGACTCGGTACCGGTACCCCCTGTATATAGCCTCGCTATTGTTATTTTATTGTGTTACTTTTTACTTTAGCAAATATTTTCTTAACTCTATTGTTGGTTAAGGGATTGTAAGGAATCATAATGCTAATGTTATGTCACGGTTTGCCTTGCTTTGGTCTCTTACCGGATACACACAGACAGGAATACAACACACATGCATGCACACACAGAGACAGCAACACATGATCAACACATGACTTTAATTCTGATTATACAAATTTCTCCACACGCAGACTGACTGACTCCTTGATACATACTCCCAGTGGCGTGGAATAGATGAATTGAAGTCTGTGCCCAGTGGGCCAGGAAACACACACATGTGCTCGCACAGACACATAGGTTTTCTGTTCGCAAGTACAGGAAGAAAACATAGCCTGAAGGTTGTAGTGAAATTTGTGATGGCAGATTGGGCAACACTATAGCCAAACCTCCGACAGAGAAGAGAAGCAGAAAGGAAAACAAAAGTGAAAACAGCCTCTTTCCTTCTCTTCCACAGTCCTGTGTATATCAATTACATCTGGATAGAGACATTTGTACATGAAACCACCTCTTTAATATGTGAGCTGAGCTTACACCTCAGGGCCCGTATTTGAAAAGCGTCTCAGAGCAGTAGTGTTGATCTAGGAAAAGTTGTTCCTTTTAGATCAACACTCCTACTCTCCAATATGGGCCCTGGGGTGTAAGCTCAGCTCAGAATCCTAATCGAAGTGCTTTGAAATTGAAAGGTTGATCGAGGGGCATTTTGTCTGTGCTCACAATCCTAAATGTTTTACTTTGAAACTGAAAGGCATATCAAGAAAAGCATTTTCTGTCACGGTTTAAAACTAGTGGCGTTATTGTTTAAATGCATCTCAGTGAGTCAGCTCTCTAGTCTCTACCATAAGTGTTGCTGTATCTAACTGTGAGGTCATTACATTAACACAAGAATGTGTCCCCTCAAAATAAAATGTCCATGTTCTAAATCCATTATGTATTGTGGGTAAATTGTGCAAGGTGATTTGCAATACAATGCATGTTGAACAACCCAAATAGCTAGTCTTTTGAGATTGAGGTGGCAGGCACTATGAGTGAGACTTCACTCCATCTACAGGGTTTTCATGCTCTGTTGCATTCCCATATGCTCCGGTATTCATGCCAGATTGGTTCTGGGTAGTAGATGCCATACAGGTCAGCCAACCACTTGGTTCAAAGTTCAAATATATTTCATTTTCAACACCTCAAAGAACCTGATCCACCCTGTATAAACTAAAGTAGGTCAACTTCACAATTTCCAAGTATTTTCCCCCAATTCCCTTTTATTTACAATTCCAATAAATTGACCACCTCAGCCATCCAACAAAGCCATCTGGACTAGCAAGGGAATTACAGTGAGGACATGCTAGAAGGGACTGCTGGTCCAGATCAACACATAACTGTTATAGTGATGAAGTGCTAGAAGGGACTGCTACCTCTGTTAGGAATACCTGGAATAGTATAACAGTAATCCTTCATCTGCTCTGGATATACATTACTGTTGCCAAGCAACATGACGACAGTATTAGTCAAACGCTGAAGGAAACCATGCTGCAGACAGAAGGTCAGACTAACTACTACTACCACGTATTCCTCCTTCATTACTATCAGACAAACTAGCATGTATCCATACGCCATACTTTCATTACTATCACTCTGTAGTGAGGGGGTTTCTAGCACTAAAATAGAAAAAGGGAATACTAGCTCCATCTCTCCCCTCTTCTGAGAACAAACATAGAAACTTGAGGAGTGTGTGTGTGTCCCACCCCTCTATTCATATAAATCTTTCAGGGGGTATAGGAAGAGATGACAGAAGCCATATGGGAGGTTGAAATGGAGCACGATGCATGAATATTTAATAAGTAATATTAATCTTGCTCTGAGACAATGGTGACTTACTGCCATAAAGTTCTAACGTCTAAATCACCACACAGTGCAAAAAAGTATAATGCTGCCATGCTGTCTACCACAACAGACCTTGGTCATCTATCTATCAGCCGCAAATGACAGAGAGCTTCATTTCAGATTCAAATATGCGTGGTGGTTTATAACGTATTGTCAGCAATTCCTCTGGGGGCATGTTGGTAATTGATAGGCTATATTTGAGGGCTGTTGTGGAGCAGGCAAGCACAAAAAATCACTAGAAAATCACTAGCCATTGCAATAACAACAATCACAAGTTAGCTATATAGCACAAACAGATCTGGGGCCAAGATAAAGAACACAATTGCTGAAGGGGTTCACAATACAAGGCGAAATATAATACTGACTGAATCAAAATCAAAAGCATAATTTCTCTATCTCTATCAATTTGTATGACGCCCAACCACCAACATTAAACCATTGGTTAGTGAAGGAAAGTCAATTGATTTCTGGTCATAATCTGTCCCTCTGGGAGGTGAAAGGGGATAGGATTCTGCGGCTCAGAGATACAACAGTATTAGGAGAGAGAGAGAGAGGGGGAGAGATGTGGCGAGAGAGAGATGAGCGAGGGGGGTCTGCGGGGTAGAGAGAGAGAGAAGGAGAGAGAGAGAGAGATACAAGACACTTACCTCAAAGCCTAGTCTGTCCTTCTCCTTCCAGAAGCAGAAATGAGTGACCTTCTTGTCCCAGAATTCATCAGGCTTCACCACACACACCAAGGACACCTCTGCTGGAATCACATTCTACAGAAAATGGGATGATATCAAAAGAAAAAAGTAACACTTTTAGGTATCATTATATTTGAAAGTTTCCTTACAAACATCTTATTAACCATCAGTAACTGTATGTTAACATAACATAAACCTACTTTTGTTAATTTATCTAGTAAAAGGTGCTATCTAGAACCTAAAAGGGTTCTTCGTCTGTCCCCAACATTCTTTGGTAGCAGGTAGAACCGTTTTGGATTCCATGTAAAACCCTTTCCACAGAGGGTTCTACATGGAACCCAAAACAGTTATTTATATCTGGAATCAAAAGGGGTTCTCATATGGAGACAACTGAAGAACCCTTTGGAACTATTTTTTCTAAGAGTGTAAAAAAATATATAACCCTGTAGTGCATCAGTTTTTTCATGAAATCCTGCAGTGAATGTCCGCAGGCAGTGGCAGGCAGATTAGTGTTTCAGACAGATTGTACATTTCATAGTGTCATCCTATCTATTCTGGTCCTGTTTCTGCAGAGGTCTATAGATAGCAGGGGACTGTATAGACAATCTTTAGTGGCAAAACGCAAATTTAAAATACCTTGAGCGTTTGCTCTTGCCTGCCTAAAGTGCCAGTTTTGGGACTCTTCTTTTGGTTCATTAAGCCAAGCAAGCTGAACCAGGCACGACTAAAGTATTTGAAATTATTTAAAATAGTATATGAACCCAGGTCTGGGGCAGGCAGACCGCAGACTACAGCAGAGACAGACAGAGCTCAGCCTGTCTGCTGACATAGGCCACACTGGATGGAGGTCAGAGCCTGGGTCCTGTTCATTAGGCATCAAATGGACAAAACTGACTGAAACAGGGAGGGACAACCTGGACTTGTCCAATACGAAATGCTAATTTTTCGTTGTCAAATCTATGGCTACAGTTTTCCCCAATGAGCCCAACCCAGAGCCTGGACCTCAGGGGAAAACGTTGTTTACATGGCTAATTAAGCAGATGGAGAAACTACACAACCCAGTCAGGAGATCGATTAGCCTGATCTTCTTCAAACCTAATCAGCTTAGATTCCCTTTTGTCTTAATTACTTCTCATTTGATTGCTGGCGATGGATTTGATCTGAGATGTCTATTTGTTTTATTCTTTTAGTTTATTTGTCATGGACCACGCACAATGCATATTGCACCAGATTTAACTACATAGCTCATCACTGTAATGTTTTATGGCACAGACAGAATACAACATCTGGGTTGGACCACCATTTTATTTCTCCTCCAAGGCTCTTTATCACGTTCTGATTAGCAGAGAGCTGTTAATGTGGTGGAGGTAGGCTTAGATGGTTCCCTTGTGGCAACTTCATGTCCACGTCTGTCTGCTTCTCACTCAAACATCTGCCCCTCTATTGTACACTGTGCTAATTAATCATTAACCTTTTACTGCAGTGGGCAAAATCAGGGTCACACAGAGTGTTTGTTGGTAGTCTTTGAAACAAAAGTATACCCCTCACACACATGGTTATGGGCTTTAAAAAAAAAGAAGACACCTGTACCATGACAGATATGTATTACACTTTGAGTTTCCAATATTACACTTTATATACATAACAGAAGACTGAAATATAACAAAACTGCTTGACATAGAAACACCAGATTTTCTGGGTTTAAAAACATTTATGTTTATACGTTTATGGATTATGAAATTATGAAAAATATTAATAACATTCTACCCATGGGGCCACTAGGTCATTTGACTGCAGGAAATGGCTACATCACTACAATCATGAATATTAACAGGGATAATTATAGATAGAGAGTCATGGGTTTTAAAGGGTTAAATCTACAGCACATTGTTAAATAGGCCATTGGGAACAGAACAGAACACATCATCATTTGAAAGTATTTTTATATCTTCACTCTAGGGCTGGGCGATATATCGAATACATTTGAGTTCATGTTTTAGCGCAATGTTCCAAATGCCTGTATCGTTCGTTTTGTTTATGTCTTTTTGGCCTCCTTCACTCCTGTGCTGTGTGCACCTTCCCACTCACAGACACCAAGCACCTCCCCCTGCCACTCAGAACAACCACGATGACAGATTAGAGCTCTTCTACATAACCCGAGCCGACTTTATACATCGAATTGGGAAGGGCAGGGTCGTTTTTTTCATCAATAACTAAGGTATGGGCAGGGCTCGAGTATCACTAAATTGATCACTAACATTTTGAAGCTGAACCATTTGCTCGTGCTCAGTCATATCTGACTAAGATCATAACATGGTTTCAGAAGTGCTTCAACCTCGTAAAATACAAAACAGGAGAGATTATTTCCTTGAGTTTTGTCAGAGTTCATCCTTGAGTAGAGCAGCCTAAGCCGAGCCGTTGCTATGGATACTCAGACTCAGGGAGAAAGTGACAGACAGAGAGCAGCTAATGGATTTAGTAACGGAGGAAGTTATTTCGGGGTTTAGGGCTGGGCCAGGCTTTAAATTTACCAGAAGCAATCGGGCCTGGGTAGGGTAGGGCCTGAATGTCGCGGGCATGGGTAGGGCCTGGGCTTAAAATTCATGCCAGTGCAGGGCTCTACTAAAAGATCACTTCTTCCTCTCTGCCAATAAGCAGTTTCAACTCACTATTTGCATTTTAGGTTTGGTCTAACAGAATCGGTCATATGGACACTGGAAAAGATTTTACTGTAATAGATGAGAACTTAACCTTTTTAACAATACCCTTTTTGTGTCTCAACTCCCCAAATGTAAAACAGAGCAGACCTTACTAAAACAGTCGTATCAATTAACATAATTGTGGAAAATGTATGCTTAGTTTCTGCTAGCAGCATTTACGGTATCAGTTTCGGGTAACATGTATGCTAGCAGCATTTTAGCCACTGTTATGTGCTAGCAGCTGTCTAGTCTGTTTTATAAATGTGCAATGAGAATAAAAAGTCACATTTATATAAGGTATTGGAAACCCGTTCTCATTCGGAGAAATAAGCATCTTCTTATCTAGGTGGGCCACTTGATTTCAACATCTAAACAAAGTGAACAGGCTATGATGTTCAAACAGTTGGAGAAAGACAGGAGAATATATTCATAACAGGTCAACTGTCCTACCTTGTTAGCAAGGAAATACATCCAAGGTGGCTAGACTTTAAATGTAAAGATTAGCTGGCTACTCACTAGCACGTGGGCTTTTGCTTGAGAGATTGTTTATGAGACCTGTGTTCAATTTCTATAATGCCTGCTACCAGAAGTTGGTCATTTGTTAAAAAAAAAGAATGTTCATAGACAGACGTGAAAGACAGATTAGGGATTATTGTAAAAAAAGCAGGTTTGTCACGTTGTATAATGAGGATCGGGAGACAGGCGCAGGAATGCGTAATAGGTTTTTTATTTCTACCCAAATTAACCACCTATACAAAACACAAACAAAAGAGCGAGGAGTACCTCTAATAAATACACGGGGCGAGACCCGTAATAAATACACGGGGCGAGACCCGTAATAAATACACGGGCGAGACCCGTAATAAATACACGGGGCGAGACCCGTAATACATACACGGGGCGAGACCCGTAATACATACACGGGGCGAGACCCGTAATAAATACACGGGGCGAGACCCGTAATAAATACACGGGGCGAGACCCGTAATAAATACACGGGCGAGACCCGTAATAAATACACGGGGCGAGACCCGTAATAAATACACGGGGCGAGACCCGTAATAAATACACGGGATGAGACCCGTAATCATACATGCACAATACAAGCGGCACAAAAGCCAAAACAACAACGCACAGGTACTCACACGACCAACGGACATTGGAACAATAAACGACCAGGACAATGGGTAAGAGCGGGCACATATATAACAATCCTAATCAGGGAGGAATGGGAACCAGGTGTGCGTAATGAGGCAGTACAATCACTCCTAGAGGCCGGTGACATAGACCTCCGGAACTGGTACACGGAATGAGCAACAGTACCGGAGGGATCCGTGACAAGGTTAAACTATTTTGATAAAATAATTACAGTATTAGTGGTAGTGGAAGGCTTATATTCAGCCTAAATATAACTTTACAAGCGCTGAATTCATTTGATTATTCCTGACTGTTTGGAATGCAGTGTATTGACCTTTAATTGTGCAACAAAGCTTATTTCGATTTTTATTTTATTTTTATCTATATATATATTGTGAATCACCCATAAATTTGAAAAAATCGAGATATTTTTAGGCCATATCGCCCAGCCCTCCCGCACTGCTCAGCCCTCCCCTAAAGACAGTATTTTTTGTACAACAAAGCATGGCATTGGAATCGTCTTCCTATTTAGCCTGGTTGTGTGTGATCAGGAGTCTGTTTCTGACTGTTTCTATGCAGAGTAGAACACAAACAGTAGTGACTGACTGACTGCAATAAACTCTATGTCTTTGACCTATATGAGTCATCATTCTGTCAGATGTAGATGATTTTATTAGTATTCACTCCATATGACTGTAATGTATTCCACTAAATATTCCAAAGGCAGTAGTTTGACAGTCGTTCTTCCATTTGATACACAGAAATATGGACTTTTCGTCTCGCTACATTGTGGGTGTAAACTGTGGTTTTATCCTTAAAGGAACACATCTGCGCTGATTATCATCTTCTATCAGTTCCTACCTGCAACATGAGCACCACCGTCTTCACTATGTTCCACTGAGACTTCCGTCCATCCACGATGACTGTGAAGCCTCTTGCTTTACACTTGTCACTGAAGAAAGGAGAGAAGATAGGAGAAAAAACATGGTGATTATGTCTACCTGTAATAATGTGTGCTCTTTCTCCATGAATCTGACACCAAGGACCCAATCTGGCCCTTAAATAAGACAGTATCAGATATGCAGATGAAGCAAGAATGCCTACAGCAATTGAACCCACAACCTTTGTGCCACGCTCTTACCAACTGAGCCACACAGAACCATAAAGTCAAGATAAATACTGAACAGAAAGTGAGTGCAGGACACATAAGCTAACATAGCATGATCCTTCGTAGCATATTATTTTGGTGATCTCTCCTACAGCAGAACTAGCTCAATCCAAAAAGATTGCTGAGAGGCCAATGACTGTACAATATTGTTGCTATTCAAGTGCTTTATCAAAGGCAATGGAGCCACCTATCCATAGCTTAATTTACAGTATACTGAACAAAAAAATAAACGCAACATGCAACAATTTCAAAATGTTTACTGAGCTACAGTTCATATGAAGACATCAGTCAATTGAAATAAATTAATTAGGCCCTAATCTATACATTTCACATGAAAAAAACGGGCCTCACAATGGGCCTCAGGATCTCGTTAATGCATTTTTGTGCATTCAAATTGCCATTGATAAAATGCAATTGTGTTCGTTGTCTGTAGCTTATGCCTGCCCATACCATAACCTCACCACCACCATGGGGCACTCTGTTCACAACGTAGACATCAGAAAACCGCTCGCCAACACAACGCCATACACGTGGTCTGCGGGTGTGGGGCTGGTTGGACCTACTGCCAAATTCTCTAAAACGACATTGGAGGCAGCTTATGGTAAAGCAATGAACATTACATTCTTTGGTGAAAATTCCTGCAGTCAGCATGCCAATTGCATGCTCCTGCAAAACTTAAGACATCTGTGGCATTGTGTTGTGTGACAAAATTTTAGAGTGGCCTTTTATTTTCCCCAGCACAAGGTGCTCCTGTGTAATGATCATGCTGTTTTAATCAGCTTCTTGATGTGCCACACCTGTCAGGTGGATGGATTATCTTGGAAAATGAAAAATGCTCACTAACAGGGATGTAAATTTGAGAGAAATAAGCTTTTTGTTCATATGGAACATTTCTGGGATATTTTATTTTAGCTCATGAAACATGGGACCAACACTTTATACAGTGGTAAAAATACTTGAAAGTACTACTTAAGTCGTTTTTTGGGGTGTCTGTATTTTACTTTACTGTTTATATTTTTGACAACTTTTACTTTTACTTCACTACATTCCTAAAGAAAATGATGTACTTTTTACTCCATACATTTTCCCTGACATCCAAAAGTACTCGTTACATTTTGAATGCTTAGCAGGAAAGGAAAACTGCCTAATTCACACACTTAAAGAGAACATCCCTGGTCATCCCTAATGTCCCTGATCTGGCAGATTCACTAAACATACTTTGTTTGTAAATGATGTCTGAGTGTTGGAGCATGCTCCTGGCATTCCATAAATTTAAAAAACAATAATGCCGTTTGCTTTATATAAGGAATTTGAAATTATTTATACTTTTACTTTTAATACTTAAGAATATTTTAAACCAAATACTTTCACTTTTACTTGAGTAATTTTATATTAAGGTATCTTCACTTTTATTGAAGAATAACAATTGGGTACTTTTTCCACCACTGACTTTATATGTTGCGTTTATATTTTTGTTCAGTGTACAATGAAATCCTTTCTAATCAGAAGCTGTCCCAGACACTTACCAAGGCAACTATTTCGGTTTTGCTTAAAAAGGACAAGAATGCCATATAAGACTCTTGTGCTGCGATTATAAAATTCTCACTATGGTCCTCTCGCACCGTCTAGAGACAGTGAATCCAAATATAATTACCTCTGACCAAACCAGCTTTATCTCAGGTAGGCAATATTTCCATAATATGCGCCGGCTCTTTAATGTTCTTTATTCTGCCCACTCAGAGGTTGTCATTTATCTTGATGCTGAGAAGGCTTTCGACTGGGTTGAGTGGGAATATCTATTTACAGTACTAGAGAGATTTGGGTTTGGCCCCTCATTCCTTTCCTGGATTAAGATTTTGTACTCGTCCCCAGTGGCTTCTGTTCGCACCAACAATGTTACCTCCAGCTACTTCCCTCTCTACAGGGTGGCCAGGCAGGGTTGCTGTTTATCCCCTTTCCTATTTGATATGGCTATTGAGCCTCTTGCTATCGCCCTGCGGGTGGAGGAGAGGATTAATAAGAGAATACTAAGGGGCCACATAACTCACAAGGTGTCCTTATATTCAGACACTTCTTTTATACATCTCTAATCAGTGTAGATGAAGGGGAGGAGACAGGTTAAAGGATTTTTAAGCCTTGAGACAATTGAGACATGTATTGTGTATGTGTGCAATTCCGAGGGTGAAAGGGCAAGACAAAATGTTTAAGTGTTAGGTGCCAGGCGCACCGGTTTGAGTGTGACAAGAACTGCAATGGGTTTTTCACGCTCAACAGTTTCACATGTGCATCAAGAATGGTCCACCACCCAAAGGACATTCAACACCTTGTAGAGTCCATGCCCCGACGAATTGAGGCTGTTCTGAGGGCAAAAGGGGGTGCAACTCAATATTAGGAAGGTGTTCCTAAAAGGTGTTCCTAAAATGTGTGTGTCTATATATGTCTACAGTGTGTGTGTCTATATATGTATATAAGTCAATGGTGATAATACAGGGTATGCCAGTAATGGGATCTTACCTGGGGATGCCAAGGAGGTAGTCCAAAGTGGAGCTGAGCTCCTCCATACTGGTCTGTTCTGTACATAGTGGAATGGTAAGGATCAGCCCACTGCGTCTGTCCTTGCCTCCTGTGAATGTGAAACAACCAGAAAATGAACCCTTATTCAACTTATTCAGATTAGTCTCATTGAAATAAAATCTATTTTGCAAGAGAGACCTGGTGTATCTACCGTAGTGGGTGTACCCATGAGTGTACCAGTCAAATTGCCATGGTCAGAGGTTCCAAGGACGTTCTACTCCTAATTCTATGGTATCTACACAGATTCATTGTACGAGTCATTAACAATGAATCTTCAGAGAATGCACACTAAAAAGTGTGTGTAAAGAGGACTGACTAGGGAGGAAAATAACATTTATATAATGGCAGGTTTGGAGCAGGTCAGGCAGAACCAAGTATTCCAAGTACGGCCTGCCAAGAATCATTTATTAAAGGAGGAGTAGCATATTGTAAACGCCAAGGACAGCGGTAATGATGGTGGGAGCTCTGCCTCTGGATGCATCCCAAATGGTTCCCTATTCCCTATGTAGTACACTACTTCTGACACCGATCCAACTTTTTTGAGGTCCTCTTGGCCGCAGAGACAAAAGTTTGTTGTTTCCTGCAATTCTACACATTTTACCATGGATTATATCGTGTTTGTGTGCTATCTGAGTGACTCATTATAACTAAATCAATCGGGGCCCCACGCCATAACATTTCTTTAATTTTAGATTCTCACCAACTGTCTACTTTTTATTTTGGTGATTGTTAGTTCTCAAAGATGATCTTATTAAAAAATATAGGCCTATAACTCCATTATCTTTTTTTCACATTCTTTATATGTGGTTTTAGTCATTTAAGTTTACACTGAAAACTTTTTATCATCCCGATTAAAACAAACAAAAATGTTTTATATATATACAAACTGTTTAGACTGGGAAGCACGCGACAGGCTTTACTCAAAAGCTCCCGCTATGTCACAGGCCCATAAAACACTCTCATTTCTCCTAACACATCAGTATAATGGGGGATGAACCAACAGACTGCCTAGTGCCACATGTCAAGGCTAAAAACAACAACTCTTGTTCTCGTCAAAGTTAGTTTTGTGTCCACTATGAGTCAGTGATGTAAAAGCAATAACTAAGTTAGTCTTCTGTCAAGCCAGAGAGAGTCAGGCAGTAACCTTGTCACAAAACTTTCCTGAATGAAAAGCAGCAGCTCTGTTCGTTGTTTTTCTTTTATATGTGTAAGACTCTTAACACAGGAAACCATATGGTTAAGTGTAGTGATTTTCCTGAAACAATTATGCGTCTATTTGAGATATTTACCAGTCTGGAAATAACAACAAAACCATTTTAAACAAGCAGAAGTCTTTATATGAATATCACTGGCAAATGTTGAAGCATTCAAACATTTACACTGGGGGCCAAACGTTTGGAATATTACTCATTCAAGGGTTTTTCTTTACTTGCACTATTCTTTACGTTGTAAAATAAAAGTGAAGACATCAAGTTAGTGGGTTAGTTTGGCGCCGCCCTGAGTGGTCGCCTGTTAAGCAGCTCCCGTTGTTCGTGCATTAATTGTTGTTTTAGTTCGTTTTCTTTCGTCTATTTTCGTCTATTTTCTTTAGTTTTATTTTTTATTTTGCTACAGTTGAACTATAATAGTTCAGGATTATGGATTTTATGGATTTTATCGCAGCTGAACGTCGACAGGAGTCGTCAACTGTTATTGTTTACAACCGAGCCCAGCTCCTGGATTTAGCCCACGCAGCGCTGCTGCTCCCCGGGGAAAAGTTTGATATTCCGGACGAATTGAAAAGACGACACCGTGGATGCAGGGCGGGATTGAAATGTAAGGCAAAGCGGAGGAGGTTCAAGTACAAGCCGGCTATACCATCTATTATTATGGGCAATGTTAGGTGTCTACATAACAAGATGGATGAGTTGGCGGGACTTGTTCGTGGACAAAGGATTTATCGGGAAACGAGCCTAATGTGTTTTACTGAGACTTGGCTGAACGATAACATCCCCATACAGAACGTCACTATCGACGGTTTCCAGACCATCAGAGCGGACAGGGATCGCGTCTCTTCCGGTAAGAGTAAGGGTGGTGGGCTGGCTTTATTAGTTAACAACAGATGGTGTCATCCGAACCATATTACTCTTAAGGAAAAGTTTTGTAGCCCGGACATTGAACTGCTAGCCGTTAGCCTGAGACCCTACTATTTGCCTAGGGAATTCACGGCGGCCATTGCTGTTATTGTTTACATCCCGCCCTCTGCTGACGCAAACGCAGCGTGTGACGTCATCCACTCTGTTATCGCGAGGTTACAGACAGCGCATCCCAGTGCTTTCTTTGCCATTTCGGGGGATTTTAACCATGCATCTCTCTCTTCAACGCTGCCCACGTTCAAACAGTTCGTGAAGTGCCCAACCAGGAATAATAAAACTCTGGACTTGTTATATGCTAATGCGAAGGATGCATACAACTCCACTGCACTCCCTCCCCTCGGTAGATCGGATCACAACCTTGTCCACCTCACCCCACTCTACAGGCCTATGGTCCAACAGCAGCCTGCAACCACCAGGACTATTAGGAGATGGTCCCCGGAGGCTAATGAGGCCCTACAGGACTGCTTTGAAACAACAGACTGGGATGTGCTCTGTGAGGCTCATGGGGAGGACATCGATGGACTCACTGACTGCATAACAGACTATATTAATTTTTGTGTAGACAACACTGTACCCACCAGGAAGGTACGCTGTTTCCCAAACAATAAACCCTGGGTCACCAGCGACCTGAAGGCCCTGCTGAATGAGAAGAAGAGGGCCTTCAAGGAGAAGGACAAGGACAAATTGAAATGCGTCCAGAGGGAGCTGAAGTTGCGGATTGCTGAGGGGAAGAGAGTGTATAAGGAGAAGATGGAGGACAAGCTGAGGCAGAGCCAGGTGAGAGAGGTGTGGAAGGGTATGAGAAATATCACTGGCTTCAAAAAGTCAAACAGTGGGCAGACGGAGGGGACCCAGGACAGAGCCAATGAGCTGAACCAATTTTTTAACAGGTTCGATACTGGCCCTGTCCACCTCCCCTCCAGCTCCCCAGACCACACACCCTCACGGCAATCCCACCCCCACTTTGCTCACAGCACCTCTGCTGAGACAATCAGTGACCCCACCTCCGCCCCTGCCCCCCCTGGACTGATCCTCAACACCCCCCTTCCCCCCACCTCCCCACCTGGGCTGGCTTTCACCACCAAACAAGTGAAGAGAGAGCTGGAGAGACTACACCAGTGGAAAGCGGCGGGCCCTGATGGCATCAGCCCAAGTGTGCTGAGGGTCTGTGCTGACCAACTGTGTGGAATACTCCAGCGTCTTTTCAACCTTAGCCTGAGCCTAGAAAGGGTCCCTGTGCTGTGGAAAACATCCTGCCTCGTCCCAGTGCCCAAGAAGGCACACCCCACTGTCCTGAATGACTTCAGACCTGTAGCGCTAACATCCCACATCATGAAGACCCTGGAAAGGTTAGTCCTCGCTCACCTCAGACCCCTGGTGTGTTCATCAATGGACCCCCTGCAGTTTGCATACCAGCGCAACATCGGGGTGGATGATGCAATCATCTACCTTCTGCAGAGGGCCTACTCTCACCTGGACAACGCAGGTTGCACTGTGAGGGTCATGTTTTTTGACTTCTCCAGTGCCTTCAATACCATTCAGCCCCTGCTACTGGGTGAGAAGATGAGGAGGATGAAAGTGGAAGCACCCTTAGTCTCCTGGGTCACGGACTACCTGACCGGTAGGCCACAATTTGTGCGACTACAGAGCTGTGTGTCAGAACGGGCAGTTAGCAACACAGGGGCCCCCCAGGGTACGGTCCTGTCCCCCTTCCTGTTCACCCTCTACACCTCAGACTTCAGATATAACTCTGAGACATGCCACCTACAGAAGTTCTCGGATGACTCTGCTATTGTAGGGTGCATCAGGGGTGGGCAGGAGGAGGAGTACAGGAGCACAATCAGTGACTTTGTGTTGTGGTGTGAGCAGAACCACCTTCAGCTCAACATCAGCAAAACTAAGGAGATGGTGGTGGACTTCAGGAGAACCAAGGCACAACTGACTGTAGTCCCTATAAAGGGGATGGATGTGGATATGGTTGAGTCATACAAGTTCCTGGGTGTCCATATGGACAACAGACTGGAATGGGCTGGTAACACCGGGGCCCTGTACAAAAAGGGCCAGAGCCGACTCTACTTTCTGAGGAGGCTCAGGTCCTTCAACGTGTGCAGTAAACTACTGCATACCTTCTACCAGTCTGTGGTGGCCAGTGCCATCTTTTTTGCAGTGGTGTGCTGGGGAGCAAACATCAAAGCCGGTGATGCTTCTCGGGTAAATAAGCTGATCAGGAAGGCTAGCTCTGTCCTGGGGATGAGCCTTGACACTCTAGAGGAGGTGGCGGAGAGACGGATCCTGGCCAAACTGCTGGCCATCATGGACAACGTCACCCACCCTCTGCACGCTATGGTTATGACGCAGAGGAGCACTTTCAGTCACAGACTGATCCCACCACGGTGTGCCAGAGAGCGCTACAGGAGGTCCTTCCTGCCGGCGGCTATGAGACTATATAATGCCTCACCGGGGTGCCGTGCCGTCGGCAACATAGATCTGGAACTGTTGGGGTGCTAGGACCTAGTTTAACAATTATGCATCCATCCGTGAGTAACTCTGGTCCGTCAGCACTCATCCACTCAGGACCTATTTATTCATACAGGTCTGTATATACATACTCATGTACAGTTGTTATATTATATCACATGCAATATTGTAAGTAATTATTGGACGTAGGCATTCACTCAGGAATGCATATTAGTATCCTGCCAGTTGCACCTTTTCTCATTGCTTTTAGTATATCGAATGTGCAATAAGTGCAGTTGTCTGTAATTAAACCCTGCGCACTAAGGACTGTATTTTAAGGGAATTACTATTATTACCCCAAATGATATCATACACACATTTAGCTATTAAAGTATCTCTTCCTGTCATTTACCTGTACAGTTTGTGTAAACATGCAAGTATTCACTTATCTGTAAATATAACTGTATACCTAACTGTACAGCTAATTTAACCATGCAACATTTTCACTTACCTGTTCATTTACCCAGTCTGTCTATTAAGTAAACTATTATTACCCTCGCTCATATCATACGCATTTTTAGCTACTGAAGTATTTCTCTGCCATCGACCTGTATAGTATAGTTAACCATCCAACATCCACCAATGTATAGTGTACATATTCAGCCAACCACTCATACTATGCAATGTCCTTTTATAGCTTTTTTTTGCACTCCAGATATCTTGTATTTCTATACTTTTTCATACTGCCGCTCTATGTATCATGTACCGTGTATCTGTCTTTTGTGTACTTTCGTTGTGGCATTTTGCACCTGCCCTGTGTTTTTGTTGTAGCTGCTTGACAATGAAATTTCCCCCCCGGGGGATCAATAAAGTACCTATCTATCTATCTATCTATCTATCTATCTAAAACTATGTCATAACACATATGGAATCATGTAGTAACCAAAAAAGAGAGAATGCCATGAGTGTGCAAAGCTGCCATCAAGGCAAAGGGTAGCTACTTTGAAGAATCTCAAATATAAAATATATTTTGATTTGTTTAAAACTTGTTTGGTTACTACACGATACTACAACATGTGTTATATCATAGTTTTTATGTCTTCACTTTTATTCTACAATGTAAAAAATACTGCAAATAAAGAAAAACCCTTGAATGAGTAATATTCCAAACTTTTGGCCCCCAGCGTATGTCTAACTAGAAACTCCATCTCAAGACAGACCCCATTCACTCTCTAACAAAATCAGTGTGAACTAGTCGTGTGAAAACGTTTGGGCACCCCTGACAATTTCCATGATTTCCATTTATAAATAATTGGGTGTTTGGATCAGCAATTTCATTTTGATCTATCAAATAACTGATGGACACAGTAATATTTCAGTAGTGAAATGAGGTTTATTGGATTAACAGAAAATGTGCAATATGCATCAAAACGAAATTAGACAGGTGCATAAATTTTGGCACCCCAACAGAAAAATCACATCAATATTTAGTAGAGCCTCCTTTTGCTAAAATAACAGCCTCTAGACGCTTCCTATACCCTCTAATGAGTGTCTGGATTCTGGATGAAGGTATTTTGGACCATTCCTCCTTACAAAACATCTCCAGTTCAGTTAGGTTTGATGGTTGCCGAGCATGGACAGCCCGCTTCAAATCATCCCACAGATTCTCAATGATATTCAGGTCTGGGGACTGGGATGGCCATTCCAGAACATTGTGCTTGTTCCTCTGCATAAATTCCCGGGTAGATTTTGAGCAGTGTTTTGGGTCGTTGTCTTGTTGAAATATCCAGCCCCGGCATAACTTAAACTTTGTGACTGATTCTTCAACATTATTCCCAAGAATCTGCTGATGTTGAGTGGAATCCATACGACCCTCAACTTTAACAAGATTCCCAGTACCGGCACTGGCCACACAGCCCCAGAGCATGATGGAACCCCCACCAAATTTAACTGTGGGAAGCAAGTGTTTTTCTTGGAACGCTGTGTTCTTTTGCCGCCATGCATAATGCCCCTTGTTATGACCAAATAACTCAATCTTTGTTTCATCAGTCCACCGCACCTTATTCCAAAATGAAGCTGGCTTGTCCAAATGTGCGTTTGCATACCTCAAGCGACTGTTTGTGGCGTGTGTGCAGAAAAGGCTTCTTCCACATCACTCTCCCGTACAGCTTCTCCTTGTGCAAAGTGCGCTGAATTGTTGAACGATGCACAGCGACACCATCTGCAGCAAGATGATGTTGTAGGTCTGTGGGCTGTTTTTGACCGTTCTCACCATTCTTCGCCTTTGCCTCTCCGATATTTTACTTGGTCTGCCACTTCTGGCCTTAACAAGAACTGTGCCTGTGGTCTTCCATTTCCTCACTATGTTCCTCACAGTGGACACTGACAGCTTACATCTCTGCAATAGCTTTTTGTAGCCTTCCCCTAAACCATAATGTTGAACAATCTTTGTTTTCAGGTCATTTGAGAGTTCTTTTGAGGCCCCCATGTTGCCACTCTTCAGAGGAGAGTCAAAGAGAACAACAACTTGCAATTGGCCACCTTAAATACATTTTCTCATGATTGGATGCACTTGTCTATGAAGTTCAAGGCTTAATGAGCTCACCAAACCAATTGTGTGTTAATCAGTGCTAAGTAGTTACAGGTATTAATCAGTGCTAAGTAGTTACAGGTATTCAAATCAGGTATTCAAATCAACAGAATGATAAGGGTGCCCAAATTTTTGCATATTTTTCACATCTGATTTAATTTCATACAACTTAATATTGTTACACTAAAAATCTTTGTCTGAACAATACCCCAGTACTCATCTTTTATTAGAAAATGAATGGCATGCCACTGTGATCATTTTCTGTGACGACAGAGTAAATTATTATGCAGCCTCAGAGGGGTGCCCAAACGTTTTCATACGACTGTATATAACGTACAGCAGCTCAATCCAAAACATTGTTCTGTTAGTAGCAAACAAGAAAATAATAGCTATTACCATCAAATCAAATTCCATATTTGTCAATATTTGTGAACTGAACTATTAGCTTTCATTAGACTTTCATTGTCACAAGTAGAATACAGTATTCGGAACACTCAGCATCTCTGGAGAGTCACTCCCTGATGCAGTCCTGGTGCTGTGACCTTCAAATCAGAGTCATCAACATGATAAGAAACCTAATTCTGTCAGCAGTAGGCAGGGCAGAACATCAGGCCATTATCACTCACCTTCATTACAACACACTGCCTGCCAGCGCCAAGAGTAAAGAGGGGTATTTATCAGACCACCAAGGACTACTACTAGATAGATAGATAGGTACTTTATTGATCCCCGAGGGGAAATTTCTTTGTCAAGCAGCTATGAAAAAAACATAGGGCAGGTGCAAAATGCCAGAACGAAAATACACAAAAGACAGATACACGATACATGATACATAGAGCAGCAGTATGAACAAGTATAAAAATACAAGAAGTCTGGAGTGCAAAAAAGCTATAAAAAGACATTGCATAGTATGGGTGGATGGCTGAATATGTACACTATACATTGGTGGATGGTGCATAGTTAACTATACTATACAGGTCGATGGCAGAGAAATACTTAGCTAAAAGTGCGTATGATATAAGTGAGGGTAATAATAGTTTACTTAATATACAGACTGGCTAAATGAACAGGTAAGTGAATATTTTGCATGGTTAAATTAACTGTACAGGTAAATGACAGGAAGAGATACTTAAATAGCTAAATGTGTGTATGATATAATTGAGGGTAATAATAGTAATTCCCTTAAAATACAGTCCTTATTGCGCAGGGTTTAATTACAGATAAATGCACGTATTGCACATTCAATATACTAAAATCAATGAAAAGGGATACCACTGACAGGATACTAATATTCATTCATGAGTGAATGACTACGTAAGATAAGTCCAAGAATTACTTACAATATTGCACGTGATATGATATAACAACTGTACATGAATATGTATATACAGACCTGAATGAATAAATATGTCCTGAGTAAATGAGTGATTACAGACCAGAGTGACTCACGGATGGATGCATAATTGTTAAACTAGGTCCTAACACCCCAACACTTCCAGGTCTATGTTGACGACGGCACGGCACCCCGGTGAGGCATTAAATAGTCTAATAGCCGCCGGCATGAAGGACCTCCTGTAGTGCTCTCTGGCACACCGTGGTGGGATCAGTCTGTGACTGAAGGTGCTCCTCTGCGTCATAACCATGGCATGCAGAGGGTGGGTGACGTTATTCATGATGGCCAGCAGTTTGGCCAGGATACATCTCTCCTCCACCCTTTAGAGTGTCAAGGCTAATCCCCAGAACAGAGCTAGCCTTCCTGATCAGCTTATTTACCCGAGAAGCAACAATGGCTTTTATGTTGGCGCCCCAGTACACCACTGCAAAAAAGGGTCGCTGATTGTCTCATCAGAGGTGTTGTGAGCAAAGTGGGGGTGGGACAGCCCTGAGGGTGTGTGGCCTGGGGAGCTGAAGGGGAGGTGGACAGGGCCAGTATCGAACCTGTTAAAAAATTGGTTCAGCTCATTGGCTCTGTCCTGGGTCCCCTCCGTCTGCCTACTGTTTGACTTTTTGAAGCCAGTGATATTTCTCATACCCTTCCACACCTCTCTCACCTGGCTCTGCCTCAGCTTGCCCTCCATCTTCTCTTTATACCCTCTCTTCCCCTCAGCAATCCGCAACTTCAGCTCCCTCTGGACGCATTTCAATTTGTCCTTGTCCCCCTCCTTGAAGGCCCTCTTCTTCTCATTAAGCAGGGCCTTCAGATCACTGGTGACCCAGGGTTTATTATTTGGAAAACAGCGATTTATATAGTCCGTTATGCAGTCAGTAAGTCCATCGATATCCTCCCCATGAGCCTCACAGAGCACATCCCAGTCCGTTGTCTCAAAGCAGTCCTGTAGGGCCTCATTCGCCTCTGGGGACCATCTCCTTATGGTCCTAGTGGTCGCAGGCTGCTGATGGACCATAGGCCTGTAGAGTGGGGTGAGGTTGTGATCCGATCTACCGAGGGGAGGGAGTGCAGTGGAGTTGTATGCATCCTTCACATTAGCATATAACAAGTCCAGAGTTGTATTATTCCTGGTTGGGCACTTCACAAACTGTTTGAGCATGGGCAGTTTTGAAGAGAGAGATGCATGGTTAAAATCCCCCGAAATGGCAAAGAAAGCACTGGGATGCGCTGTCTGTAACCTCGCCATAACAGAGTGGATGACGTCACGTGCTGTGTTTGCGTCCGTGGAGGGCGGGATGTAAACAATAACAGCAATGGCCACCGTGAATTCCCTAGGCAAATAGTAAGGTCTCAGGCTAACGGCTAACAGCTCAATGTCCGGGCTACAAAACTCTTCCTTGTTAACTAATAAAGCCAGCCCCCCTCCCTTACTCTTAGCGGAGGCTAGCTTCTCTGTATTCTCTTTGTCCATGAACCAGACCCTGAAGCTCGACCATCTTGTTATGCAGCGATCTCACGTTGCCCATAATGATAGACGGTATAGCCGGCTTGTACTTCCTTAGCTCTGCCTTACACTTCAATCCTGCCCTGCGTCCACGCCGTCACCTTTTCAACTCATCCGGAATATCAAACTTTTCCCTGGGATGCAGCAGCGCTGAGTGTGTTAAATCAAGGACCTGGGCTCGGTTGTAAATAATTGAGGACTCGAATGTACGTTCGCCGCTGAAAAAATAAAACGTGCCTCAGTGATAAAAAGGACCGTTAAAACCTTCGTAAAACAGTAGCACTCCATAATCCTGAACTATTATCGTTCAACTGTTGCAAAAAAACTTACGAAAACATACTAAAATAACAATTTACGCACAAACAATGGGAGCTGCTTAACAGGCGACTACACTCCTAGACCAAGGACTACTACTCCACTCCTAGACCAAGGACTACTACTCCACTCCTAGACCAAGGACTACTACTCCACTCCTAGACCAAGGACTACTACTACACTCCTAGACCAAGAACTACTACTACACTCCTAGACCAAGGACTACTACTACACTCCTAGACCAAGGACTACTACTACACTCCTAGACCAAGGACTACTACTCCACTCCTAGACCAAGGACTACTACTACACTAGAGAGGGAGGAGGACATATCAATAACACTGCGACTTCAAATGGTTGTGCCCTTGTCCAACTATGGTGATTAAACAACTTGATGAAAGTGAGAGTTAGACAAGCTTGACAATCCTGGGATTTATATGATCCTGCATACATTGAAGTTCGTTTTTAAACTCTACCTGCCTTCTACTTCTTTGATAATGCTCACTCTCACTGCTGCACTGTTATTTCACGACTGGAATTGTTCAATAAGCAGCACAGAAAGTGCTTGGGCCAGTTGCATGAGCTAGGACCAATGCATAGTAGTAATACTATAATTACTAGTAGTAATTAGTAGATGTGGCACTACTGTTGGTCTTTACATGTAAAGATGATCACTGGTTATGTTACACTGTTACAATGTAAATGCAGTGCAGGTCATTCCAAGATGCCATCTCTGTTAACGGTAAACATGAACATCTTTGACTGATTGGAGCATGTCATTACCTGACAAGAAGGCTAGGCGTTTCTTCAGAATGGACAGTATGTTGGTGGCCTCCATCCTGGCAAGTTCCACCCTTCAGTCTGAAAAGAAAAAATGTAGGTTATAGCAAAGCAGGTGATGCACATAATAATAATTACATGATCACTCACATGCACACATGCATGCATACAACATAGCATATAGTACTGTGATCACGTTGTCAATGAAGAGCCAAGATGCTTTACCTTCCAAGAAATCACAGGTACCTCCTTCAAACCTTTCCTTCTGGGCCCATGTTCTGTAAAGAGGACATAGATAAGAACAAGTCAACCCTATAGATAAGTAGCAATTAGCTCAATATTGACAATCCTATTGACAAACGAATCATCCCCTAATGTGTAATCAAGACATACCTTATTACTTTACTCCAGGCACAGTATCAAGTTATGAAGTAGGAAGAAGGAAGTGTAACTGTTCTGTTCTATTCTATTCCATTAGCGTCCAATACACTAATAAACGTACTTGATACTGCAAAACAAGCAGTGGGAGGATTACCCATCTGGGCTGTTAACAATAACGTGTCTTGTTTTAACTGAACTGAATGATACACAAACCACTGCAGTACATCATCATATCCTTTTGGTAAAATCTGTTCGCAGCATAATTTTTTATCCCAAAGTCTGCAGAATGATAGATTTACATGGTTGCTGGCCAAAACAGTGTCGGGAAACATTTGAAACCCATTAGTAGATTGCAATGCAGCAAACTCTGACTTACTGCACAGTACTGAGCCACCCATTGGCATATTATCAAAGATGCCATGCCAAATGACACTCTATGGGCCCTGGTCAAAAGTAGTGCACTACATAGGGAATAGGTTGTCATTTGGGATGAAGACCCAGTTTACTGTACCTTCTTCTCTCTAACTTGCATGTAGCCTAATGTCATTTTGGGTTCATCCAAGCTACAGTTATCAAACCACTATGACCATGAATAATTAAATAACCTTGTCCTTGTGTCATATATTTGTATAAAAAGTTGGGTTTGCTTTTTTTCCTGGAAAGTTAGTGTCTTTGAGCTATTCATATCTAGATCAAATATGTGCATGGTCTGTAAAGTGTGTTGACTGCCAGAGGCTACTGTAATTACACACTGCACAATCTCACTGTAATTAGCCACTGGATAATCTAATTTATATTCTCATACTCCAATAACAAAAAGTTATTCCTATTTGAAGGCTGTAATTGATGACAATAACAATGCTACTTATTTTGATAAAAGGCATAATATTGTCAATTTCAATATTAGACTGCTACCAAAGCATTGATAATAGTTTCCCTTGCTTTCAAAGGTAGTCTACTGTAATTCGATATTGATTATATTTTCAATGACATTACCAATGGCCACGACGCATAGGCTAGGTATGAAAAGGGCATTTAGGAGGGTAGGCAATACTAGGCATGGTTGAGAATAAATATACATACATTTTCTTACATTTAGGTTAAATTGCAAGTTTCGATATTAAGCTATCCTTATTTGTTGGCAGATCATTGTAGAATTGTTTTATAGCCAGGCACACAGCTATAGCCACGAGACAAAAGCCCTGAAATCGATGGACCCACCTCCATGGCCTGTTCGTCGCTGGAGCTCGTTTCGAAAATTCTATAATCTAAAACCCTCTTCACGATGTATGCGATGTATGATGATATAGCTACACGTTTGCTCACCCGTGCTGAATAAGAAGCAGCGTTTGTATCACTGTAGCAGTAGCACGAGGTTTCCCCCCAACAACTGGCTAGTGGCTACACGACCAATGCAAGCAATTATACACTGTTGCATTAGAGTAGGCTATTGCAGACACAATTACATTGAATCCCGCTCTATCCGTGTTCCCATTATAATCCTTGATAACGATGCATTGTAGCGACCGAAGGTACGATTTCGTTCTTACCTCAGACGAAACAGGACGAAGTATGTACCATTATACGATGTTGAATCAATGTAGGCTGTATGAGGATCAGCAGTAGGCAGCTGTTTCTACTGAAAATCCCACTTTTTATCTGACCGAGTTCCACTGATTCCTTGGACTGTAGCCTACGCGATCACATCTACGTGATCACATCTTTCAAGGCTTTAGACACCATTAGAACAAAAATATATATCCTCAAAAGTTACAACTCAGCCATATCGACACTGGATTTGCTATTGAAATATGGTTTGTTTTCAGGGGGCTGGACTTTTACTACAGAGGCCACTCCCAAACGGACAATAATTAGTGCTCTATCTGCCCGGTAGGATGGGATTCAATGAGCCGTTTTCCATTCAAATGAAAAATATGGAAACTGTCAACATTCATGAAATATATATATTTTTTAAATTATGATAATGTATAATGACAGTGAGGGTAAAACATGTTATTGTTTAAAAAGGGAAGATTGCAGTCAAACGGGTAGTTATTACAGAAACATTTTATATTAGAGGTTTTATAAAGCTTTATAAACGTTATAACGTTTTATAAACATTTTACTATTAGTTTAGAGACAGTAGGCTAGGTATCGCTACCCTAAAATGGTTTATAAGGGGTATAGGGCAGGCTATAAACGAATAAGTAGGTGATAAACTGTTAACTAGGCTTATACGTTTATGGATAGTGTATACAGCTGTAATAAACAGTAGGCCAGGTTATTATAGTCACTATTATAATAATTATTACTAATGTGTATTTGTTATTTAGATGCAACTGATTAATGTAAGAAACACTGACACAAATAAGTCTGTTCTCTGATAAATGCTGAAAATGTATGTCCTCCCAAGTCAACAATCAAACTAAGTTCCAACAATATACTTTGCATATGGTCCCATAATTGAAATAAATTACATTTTTAATATGTGTTTTCTATAGTAGTGAGGTGTGCATCATATTTAGAATTCATGTGTCTATTAAGAACCACTAGATGTCTCTGCCTGTTCAATTTCTATTCAAAGCTGTGATAAAATGTTCCCTGCTCACATGTAGTAATTCAGCAGCAGTTGCAGTTCTGATTCAGGGCAGACATAGAGACATCAGCAAACCGCTCGCCCACACGACGCCATACACGCTGTCTGCCATCTGCCCGATACAGTTGAAACCGGGATTCATCCATGAAGAGCACACTTCTCCAACTTGCCAGTGGCCATCGAATGTGAGCATCTGCCCTCTGAAGTCTGATGACGCCAAACAGCAGTCAGTTCAAGACCCTCGTAAGGACGACGAGCACGCAGATGAGCTTCCCAGAGACAGTTTCTGACAATTTGTGCAGAAATTCTTTCCGTGTGCAAACCCACAGTTTCATCAGCTGTTCAGGGGGTTTGTCTCAGACGATCCTCAGGTGAAGAATCTGGATGTGGTGGTCCGGTGGTGTGTTTACACATGGTCTGCGGTTGTTAAGCCGGTAGGATGTACTGCCAAATTCTCTAAAATGACGTTGGAGGTGGCTTATGGTAGAGAAATGAACATTAAATGATCTGGCAACAGATCTGGTGCGCATTCCTGCAGTCAGCATGTCAATTGCAATCTCCCTCAAAACTTGAGACATCTGTGGCATTGTGTTATGTGTCAAAACCACATTTTCGAGTGTCCCCAGCACACAGAAAACCTGTGTAATAATCATGCTCTTTAATCAGCTTCTTGATATGCCACACTTGTCAGGTAGATTGATTATCTTGGCAAAGAAAAAATGCTCATTAACAGGGATGTAAAGAAATTTGTGCACAACATTTGAAAGAAATACATTTTTTGTGCATGTGGAACATTTCTGGGATCTTTTATTTCAGCTCATGAAACATGGGACCAACACTTTACATGTTGTCTTATATTTGTGTTCATTGTACGTCCACACATCTATACGATGACTTAGTATTCCAAGTCAAATTGAAAAGAAGGTCCATGTGTAAAATATGATTGGCTGATTTTGGTAAAGCAACTACTTTGTAAAAAGTACCATTGCGTTCAGTGGTAATGATGAGATGCTGGGCAGTCTGCAGTGATTGTGTGGATGTAGGCCTAAACATACTGTAATTGCTTTCTATCTCCCTGTCGACCAAACAGATGGAATGAAAATGTGTGGGCTGTATGTTTAGCTAAACCTGAAAGAGTCTTAGAGTGCTAAACGTAAAGTTGTGTTGGCTGTATGTTTAAACCTGACATCGACTCTGTGAAACGTGGAGGTGTGTTAGCTTTGAGATCAGACAGAGCAAAGTATTTGGAGGTACTTAGTTATCTCAGAGGAGGCAGTAGGCACAACACATATGAGTAATACCTGCCAAGCAAAAATAAGGCTTTATATGACATTTTCTGCACTGAACAGAAAGCCAGGATTATACAGTAAATCACTGGATTAGGAGAAGGGACTACATGTGCAGTGATAAAGTAGGTACATTCCCTATACATGTATCATAATTACAGTTATTGGGATCTCTATCCAATCTACCTAGGGAGAGTTCAAGTACAAGTGGACTATCATTAAGCTAGTGTGTGTGTGTGTGTGTGTGTGTGTGTGTGTGTGTGTGTGTGTGTGTGTGTGTGTGTGTGTGTGTGTGTGTGTGTGTGTGTGTGTGTGTGTGTGTGTGTGTGTGTGTGATTATAAAGATAACTACAGTATTAATTTGGCACATGAAATCCCTATGTCCATGACTATACAGGTTTTGCAGCTCTCATGCACTCAAATGTCTGGCTCTGGGATAAGTGGGATCCATGGTGGATAATGTTTCTAAAGCTTTACGCGCTGGGTGTCTGTGGGTATTTATGAAAGCAGTGTTGAGTCCTTATGACCAGAACACTAATACAGTGTACTGTTGAAATGTTACTACTGGCACTATGACAAAAGAAGTTACAGAATTTATAACATTTGTTTCAATTTGTCACTGAAGACCCAAGGGATTGGGAGTCTAAATTGTAATTATTTCGCCACTATGGCCTAATTGTTGCCTTTATCTTGGCCAGGTCGCAGTTGTAAATGAGAACTTGTTCTCAACTGGCTTACCTGGTTAAATAGAGGTGAAATTTAAAAATACAATGAATATCTTATTCAAAATACTGTATATCTTCAGTCTGGTATGATATGTTACATACGGTATGGTTACATAAGACAGAAGGTTACTTAAGTCAAAAATGAAAGGACATAGGTAGATCAAGAAAGATGAATGGGCGTATAACGTAACCCGAATCACATCACCGACAACTTTAGCATTAGCAACTTTGCAACTACTTTACTATTTTATAGCTACTTTGCAACTACTTAGCATGTTAGCTAACCCTAACCGTAACCCCTAACTCCTAACCTTAAACTTAACTTTGAGCCTAACCTTAAACCCTAACCTAAACCCTGACCCCTAACCCTTACCTTAACCGTAACCTTAACCCTTAACCCCTAGCCTAGCTAATGGTAGCCACGTAGCTAAAGTTAGCCACAGCAAATTGAAATTAGTAACATATCATAAGAATTCTAATTCGGAACATAATCTACGAAATGAATGATGGACATCCACAAATTATTGCATACCATTTGAAACATACAGTAACATATCATACTAATTTGAGTGTCACAGATGTACGTTTACTATGTTATGTCTACCCCTGAAGTGTCAACTAGGATAATGTATGTACTATCAGCTATATGATGATCTTGACGTTAATATTCTTTAAGCTTTGGCATCATGACGTAAATCAATACTGTAACGTAATTTATTTCAAATAATCACCTACAACAAAGTGATATGGAATTGATACATTAATTATGGCACCTTTCCACGCCCGGTAGTACAGTAGTCTGTAATTTTAAATTGACCTTCTTCTTTCTCTCCGAGCTAAGGATGGTTAAATTTACCCGCCCCTTGTCATCTGTGAGCTAAAACCATGTCAAAAGACCAAGCTTATTCATCGGTGTCATGTTGCAGCTATCTATGGTAGTCCTAAATGAACGTATGTAAACATAACTGAACTGAAGGGGAAAGGAGTATCAATTCTGACTGCAGAAAGCCTGTATAGTATATGGCTAAAACTGTTGCTTTTGCAATTATATGGTAATTATATACATGGTAACACTTTACTTGACACCCAGTGTCATAACACGTCATGACACGGTCATAACCATGTCATAGTATGTCATAACAGCTGACATAACTTGTCATAACCTGTCATAATATGGTCATAACACTGTCGTGACCCATTTATTTACACCTGTTGTGACATATATTGCATTATTTTATGGCTGGTTATGACACCTACTGTACATAAGAAAAAACACACATTTATTCTAATTAGTTTTTTACCTGCCAAGAAGTTTCCTTTCTTAAATCCTTTGTTGTTTTTGTAAGGAATTCTTTACAGTAGAAAACTTGTAGAAAATACACTTTATAAGACGCATTATGACACTGTCAAGAAGCATTATGACCATTCTATGTCACTTTACTTGGATTAAGAAAATACACTTTATGACACTGTGAAGAAGCATTATGACCATCATAATCATGTACATGCCCTTATATCAGTCATCAGTCAAAAAGTGTTTGTCTTGTTCTGCTCCTGAAATCTGCTCCTGCATTTATCCCAGTCATCAGCAACAGAGCATTGGCGTAGGTGCATGTCTGACATCAATGTGTGTGCAATTACGATAATTGAATATGGTAAATTTAAAAAACATAAACATAGTGTTGACACGTAGGCTATGGTGTAATGGAATGCTTTGCCTTGTGTGGTAGGTTTTGTGGTTTTGACACTCTTATGTAGGTATCATAACTAGCCATAAAATAATGTAATACCTGTATATGTCACAAGAAATATATATGTCATGACAGTGTTATGACCATATTATACAACGGGTGGGTCTAATCCTGAATGCTGATTGGTTAAAACCGCATTCAGACAGTGTCTATTCCACAAGTTACCACCAGCTAAATCTATGACGTTAAAATGTGTATTTACTTTGTTCCATCTGACTGTGTAATCCACTTTCTCATCAACCCAGCTAGGCAATTTATAATCTTGATCTCCACTATAAAAAGCATCTAGATATTATCTCACATTTCTTTTAGACTAACATTTAGTTTTCAACAGCAGAGATTTTTATGAACCTTGCTGTCTGTCTCTCCGACATTTGCAACATTGTTTCAATATTCAAATTCGATCTCCAGCTGTCGCATAGTAATGAACGTGTCAGTAGTCGGGATGAGACAGACAGGCAGGCAGCTTTTATTAACCAGTCGAAATCATGAATCAGCATAATTTTGATGGATATATACCAATAAATATCAATAGAAAACAGGTACAACGAAACGAAGTGCAGCTAGTTTGCAGTCTTTCCAGCTTCAGTGTTTGAAGTGATTGTGTTAGCTGTGTTGTTGGCTAGCTCCTCTGAACAACAGTGTCCTGACCAGAGAGCACATTTTCTATGCCAGGAGAAATCGTGGCCCATTAGCTCATTGCTATGGATGTATACAAATACATCTCACCAGAAAACAGCTTAAACAAATGCAAATCAGCTACTTAGTTGTTATATACATATATACAGTATATACCACCAGCATAAATATATAATATATATATACACTGGGGGCCAAAAGTTTGGAATATTACAAATTCAAGGGTTTTTCTATATTTGCACTATTTTTTACATTGTAGAATAAAAGTGAAGACATCAAAACTATGACATAGCACATATGGAATCATGTAGTAACCAAAAAAGTCTTAAACAAATGAAAATATGTTTTATATTTAAGATTCTTCAAATAGCCACCCTTTGCCTTGATGACAGCTTTGCACACTCATGGCATTCTCTCTATATATACACACACTACCGTTCAAAAGTTTGGGGTCACTTAGAAATGTCCTTGTTTTTGAAAGAAAAGCAAAACATTTTTTGTCCATTAAAATAACATCAAATTGATCAGAACTACAGTGTAGACATTGTTAATGTTGTAAATGACATTTGTAGCTGGAAACGGCTGATTTTTTATGGAATATCTACATATGCGTACAGAGGTTCATTATCAGCAACCATCACTCCTGTGTTCCAATGGCATGTTGTGTTAGCTAATCCAAGTTTATCATTTTAAAAGGCTAATTGTTCATTAGAAAACCCTTTTGCAATTATGTTAGCACAGCTAAAAACTGTTGTGCTGATTAAAGAAGCAATAAAACTGGCCTTCTTTAGACTAGCATCAGCATTTGTGTGTTCGATAACAGGCTCAAAATGGCCAGAAACAATTAACTTTCTTCTGAAACTCAGTCTATTCTTGTTCTGAGAAATTAAGGCTGTTCCATGCGAGTAATTGCCAAGAAACTGAAGATCTCATACAACGCTGGGTACTACTCCCTTCACAGAACAGCGCAAACTGTCTCTAACCAGAATAGAAAGAAGAGTGGGAGGCCCCGGTGCACAACTGAGCAAGAGGACAAGTACATTAGAGTTTTTAGTTTGAGAAACAGACACCTCACAAGTCCTCAACTGGCAGCTTCATTAAATAGTACCCGCAAAAAAACAGTCTCAACGTCAACAGTGAAGAGGCGACTTTGGGTTGCTGGCCTTCTAGGCAGAGTTGCAAAGAAAAAGTCATATCTCAGACTGGCCAATAAAAAGAAAATATTAAGATGGGCAAAAGAGAAACAGACACTGGACAGATGAAGATTGGAAAAAAGTGTTATGGACAGACAAATCTAAGTTTGAGGTGTTTGGATTTCGCACTCTGTATTTAGATTTTCTATTGTGATTTTACCATGTTTGTTTACTGTGTAACTCTGTGTTGTTTTTTTGTCGCACTGCTTTGCTTTGTCTTGGCCAGGTCGCAGTTGCAAATGAGAACTTGTTCTCAACTGACCTACCTGGTTAAATAAAGGTGAAATAAAAAATACAATAAAAAAGAAGAACATTCGTGAGACGCAGACCAAATGAAAAGATGCTGGAGGAGTGCTTGACGCCATCTGTCAAGCATGGTGGAGGCAATGTGATGGTCTAGGGGTGCTTTGGTGGTGGTAAAGTGGGAGATTTTTACAGGCCAAAAGGGATCTTGAAGAAGGAAGGCTACCACTCCATTTTGCAACGCCATGCCATATCCTGTGGACGGCGCTTAATTGGAGCCAATTTCCTCCTACTACAGGGCAATGACCCAAAGCACAGTTCCAAACTATGCAATAACTATTTAGGGAAGAAGCAGTCAGCTGGTATTCTGTCTATAATGGAGTGGCCAGCACAGTCACCGGATCTCAACCCTATTGAGCTGTTGTGGGAGCAGCTTGACCGTATGGTACGTAAGAAGTGCCAATTCAATTTGTGGGAGGTGCATCCGGAAGCATTGGGTGAAATCTCTTCAGATTACCTCAACAAATTGACAGCTAGAATGCCAAAGGTCTGCGAGGCTGTAATTGCGGCAAATGGAGGATTCTTTGACGAAAGCAACGTTTGAAGGTCAGTTATTATTTCAATTAAAAATCATTGTTTATAACCTTGTCAACGTCTTGACTATATTTACTATTCATTTTGCAACTCATTTCATGTATGTTTTCATGGAAAACAAGGACATTTCTAAGTGACCCCAAACTTTTGAATGGTAGTGTATATTGATGAGTGATGTCGTAACACAGATGATCATATGTTACGTAGTGTTGTTTATTGCCAAGCAACATCTAAACTAGGCAAATGCACTGCAGCTGGACATATGCTGCTGCTGGCATAGCACACAATATGTTCCAGATTAGATAACCTCATATGCCTCATAGATAATATTCATATGCTGAATATTAACTTGAATATGTATATAATGTAATCATCTTTTTTTTAAATCAAAAGTGACATGATGGATTACTCTGCACAAATCTTAATATCTGAATTTTGCAGAAGAACCTAAAAAGTGTTTAATGTAATTTATGAGTAATATCTTCAGTTGCATATGAAATCGTTTATCTTAACATATTAATTTAGCAGGAGATATTACAACTTAAAATGTGTTAATTAAGAAATGTTCTTTATAATATTCATAATACTTTAAACGTTGACTAATGAAGTGATCAGTCTTATAATATCAAGGAATAACTCAATACAAGTGATATGTTTAGGTATTTAATAAAAACAAATAAAATGTTTAACAAACAAACAAACAATTACATATCTCAAATAAAACTGAATGTATACATCAATCTGAAAATAAATACTGTACATGTCACAAAGAGTAGATGATGATATGATGATCTTATATCTCTTTCATTGAACATCCATTTTATTGTTATTGACAATCTCTACAGCAGGTCTCCTTTATAAACTATATTCAGCTAATTCATTAAATAGTAAAAAATTATAATATGGGAGCAAATCATCCAAATATATACATTTATTTGGAGAAGTACATTTCATTTTCAATGTATCTTGTATTTTCTGTCATGTTGGAGTGGATTGCTTTATTTCAATTTAAAAAATACAACTACCTCTGTCTGTCTCTCTGTCCCCCTCCATAACATACTGTACAACTAGTATTGCAACTTGGAAAGGGTGATACACACAGGGTTCAGGTCAATTCCATTTCAATTCAGTCAATTCACGAAGAAAACTGAAATTAAGGATCTTAATAAAAACATTTTTTTTTATCACCCTGTTCTTTTAAACTTTGGGGTTTAAAAATCCTTTAAAAGTTAGTAATTTCCACTTAAAAATGCCAGACTTTATTTGCCCTAACAAAAAATGTATAAACTCCTGTTAAATTGTCCCAATTATGATCCACACAATATTTCACATGTCCGGTTGCTCTAGGATTATTTTCCTGCTTTGAGAAACTGGTCAAACATCTGTACTTCCTGAATTCACGTATTTGAAGTGTAATTGATACAAGTGATGATAACTAATCGTTTCTACTATATCTCTAAGAAATGAATGACTGATGATTAAACAATATACTGCAAAAACAATGTACTGTAAGGATTGAGTCCTGATTTGAGATCTGCACACTTAAAGCATGAAAAACACTGAGAATCTCAATGCCGATAGACTGCCGATAGGTACTTGTGACAGTGGGGGGCCGTTCCTTGTCTTGCTAGAACAAAAGAGGTACCTGCTGCGTGCCGATTTAGTACCAACAAACCTACCATTTCTACATGTAGAATCGGAATGCTCATCAGTGCCAACAAGTTGACTTTGAGCCAATCCGAGAGCACAAACCCCCATGTGTGTGAATCAACAGGAGTGACAACAAGAAGGAAAAATAGGACATTTTCTCCGTATATCCACAGAATAATTCCTCTAAGCTAGCTAACCACAGTATCTACAGTCGTGGCCAAAAGTTTTGATAATGACACAAGTATTGGTCTCCACAAAGTTTGCTGCTTCTTAGATCTTTATGTCAGTAGTTACTATGGTACACTGAAGTATAATTACAAGTATTCCATAAGTGTCAAAGGCTTTCATTGACAATGACATTCAGTTTATGCAAAGAGTCAATATTTGCAGTGTTGACCCTTCTTTTCAAGACCTCTGCAATCCCCCTGGCATGCTGTCAATTAACTTCTGGGCCACATCCTGACTGATGGCAGGCCATTCTTGCATAATCAATGGTTGGAGTTTGTCAGAAGTTGTGGGTTTTTGTTTGTCCACCCGCCTCTTGATGATCGACCACAAGTTCTAAATGGGATTAAGGTCTGGGGAGTTTCCTGGCCCTGGACCCAAAATGTGGATGTATTGTTCCCCGAGCCACTTAGTTATCCCTTTTGCCTTATGGCAAGGTGCTCCATCATGCTGGAAAAGGCATTGGTCGTCACCAAACTGTTCTTGGATGGTTGGGAGAAGTTGCTCTCGGAGGATGTGTTGGTACCATTCTTTATTCATGGCTGTGTTCTTAGGCAAAATTGTGAGTGAGCCCACTCCCTTGGCTTAGAAGCAACCCCACACATGAATGGTCTGAGGATGCTTTACTGTTGGCATGACACAGGACTGATGGTAGCGCTCACCTTGTCTTCTGCGGACAAGGTGTTTTCCGGATGGCCCAAACAATCGGAAAGGGGATTCATCAGAGAAAATGACTCTACCCCAGTCCTCAGCAGTTCCATCCCTGTACCTTTTGCAGAATATCAGTCTGTCACTGATGTTTTTCTTGGAGAGAAGTGGCTTCTTTGCTGCCCTTCTTGACACCAGGCCATCCTCCAAAAGTCTTCGCCTCACTGTGTGCGCAGATGCACTCACACCTGCCTGCTGCCATTCCTGAGCAAGCTCTGCACTGGTGGTGTCTCGATCCCGCAGCTGAATCATCTTTAGGAGATGGTCCTGGCGCTTGCTGGAATTTCTTGGGCGCCCTGACGCCTTCTTCACAACAATTGAACCTCTCTCCTTGAAGTTCTTGATGATCCGATAAATGGTTGATTTAGGTGCAATCTTACCAGCAGCAATATCCTTGCCTGTGAAGCCCTTTTTGTGCAAAGCAATGATGACGGCACGTGTTTCCTTGCAGGTTTCCTTGCAGGTAGAACAATGATTTCAAGCACGACCCTTCTTTTAAAGCTTCCAGTCTGTTATTCTGACTCAAATCAGCATGACAGAGTGATCTCCAGCCTTGTCCTCGTCAACACTCTCACCTGTGTTAACAAGACAATCACTGACATGATGGCAGCTGGTCCTTTTGTGGCAGGGCTGAAATGCAGTGGAAATGTTTTTTGGGGATTAAGTTAATTTTCATGGCAAAGAGGGACTTTGCAATTAATTGCAATTCATCTGATCACTCTTCATGACATTCTGGAGTATATGCAAATTGCCATCATCAACACTGAGGCAGCAAACTTTGTGGAGACCAATACTTGTGTCATTCTCAAAACTTTTGGCCACGACTGTAGTATTGATGTTATAATTAAACCACAATGAATTAGCTAGTTTCCATGAAAAAGCTGCCTGTGTTAGCTGCCGATTTAGTGCATTGTCCTTAGCTAGCGAGCTATGTTGTCCTAGCTATGCTAACATTAGCTAGTTGAACTTTTGGCTATGGGCTGGCACTGGCAATATGTAGGGTGTTCACCCACTTTGGGCAAATTGTGCTTTGGTAATGACATTTCACTTCCTTATGTTAGAAAATAAATTTTACCAAGACAAATATGATTCTTCATGTTCTGAATCGTCCAGTGGCGTCTTTTTCATTTTTATCATTTTTTTTTCTCATGGATACATTAACATTGTATCCAAAATGTTGTATTTCGTAACCTAATACATCCGATAATAAGCACCAAGCTCTGTTGACAGAGCGGTGCAGCTTTCTTGCCGAAACTTTTGAGAATTAAAAATGTTTTGGTCGCCTTCCAAGTTGTTTCCGCGGGTGCTGAATTAAATGTAAAAGGCTTTGAAAATAAAAAGCTTGCGGTACACTCAGTGTCACAGAGATACGCTTGTTTTTGTGAGAAGTCTTTGACAAATAATAGGAACTTTGCATTTATATGAACAGCGAAGACTAAAATATGAAAATCAATATCTATCTTACCTCTACATAGTATTATGTCCTCCGGATTTGAAAAGAAAGATGACGAGTTCAATGTTAAGCCTGTCAGGTAGCCTTAATTCTCGCACAGCATCCATCCTAGCAGACGCAATGCTATTTTCCTGATTTTTTACCCATTTTTTCTCTGGCCTCCATTGATTTAGTCGGCCTAATTTTAACCATCCTACAAGGATAAAATCTCCAATAAATGTTGAACGGATTATGATAGAGACATGAGGTTTGGACCATTGTTAGTTTTGTGGGGGATTATATAGACAATTAACATATTATTGTACCCATTGGTCAAAAGATGCGTTTTGATTGGACACCCTATGGGATTATGGTGAGTGAATTAAACGGTTTCTTCGTCATCTTGCTAGGTAGTTATCTAGCTAGCTGTGGCCATCTGGCTAATATCAACAAGGGCTTTCTACAAAATAGCAACATTAGCGCAGCAGCTAACATTGGAATCTAGACCATAAGCAACACACAAGGACATGTATTGCCAAACAACACTACTGCCACCTTCTGGTTTGGAGTATTTTAACAAGGCTGAGTGGCTGACGACTTCAACGTCTTTGCTGTGTGAACACAAAAGATATTGACTGCCGACACTCTTCCGAGGTGCTAAGTACTGTCGGCAGGCAAATGTTTGACAATCCTACCAGTGTGTTTGAGCTTTAACAAAATGTTCTTGAACAGACTTGAAGTCTCCCATTGACATGAATCCATCTCAAGTTAAAATTTGGCTCTTACTGAGAAACCAAGAGAATGGTTTCTCTCTCAGAAGTGGAGGAAATGAGAACACTTTTACTAAACAATAACTATGGCTATCTACTGTAAGTTGAAGCCAGACTATTTGATGATCATAACAGAGATTCAGCTTTTTGCCTTACACAATCCAGGACAGAACAGAGGCCAAAACGGCATAACTGTGTTAACGTATAGTCCATGACTCATGACATCAAGCAACAACTGAAAAAGTGCACTGATACCCTTTTCACACTACTGGGCCAGACCAAGCAGAGCCAAGCTGAACTGCTCTGATCTGGTTGCATATCTACCGTAGTTGCTTAAACTGTGCTGGAAAGGACAATGTGAGAAGAAAATATCCAAGCCAGCCCAGTGCGGTTTAGTTTGGCCCTATAGTGTGAATCAGGTATGACTGGGGGCTGTTATGATGAACACTGTCATACACATGTAGCTAGAGCTGTCCATTAATTTAATCAAATAGGAAGACTATGGTAATTCAAGTCATTCAGGAAGCTGTTTGATGCTCTTTATTATTCCATAAGAATCCAATACTTAGACCCTCAGTGGTCTTAGCGAGCCCACTGTACATCTGTACTTCATGCTTCAGGGCAACGCACGCAGACAGGCAAAGTTAAACAAGTTCAATCAAATAAATACACTGGTGTTCGTTCAAGCTTCGCAGTGCAGTAGTCTCAGTTCAGTTCACTGCGGAGGTACTGTCTGTAGTAGGACGTCATCATGTCCCACGTGGTCAGGTCAGAGGTCACCTGTTTGTCTACTCATGTCAGTTTCCTCTTTGTGTTACTGTACCTTTGGTTCCCTGGCTCCATACCGATATACAGGGTTGTGTCCATTAGGGCACACCGTAGCGAAAACGGGAGACAAAAACAAGCATTAATTAGTGGATGAGATCAGATAGTTCCTCCCCGTTTCAATCAGTTTCTGCCATTTCCTTCCATTCTCTGCCTACTGAACACGACCCTGGTGTCACGACCCAGGAATCAATACGGGGCGAAGAGTATAGAGCCGGTGGTGGGCCGGATGGGCCCTGGAGCAGCCCGGAGGAAGGAGCCCATGGAGCCTGGGTGGCCAGCAGTCTGAAAGATGGAGGAGTTGGGCCGCGGGTGCAGGGCGATGGAGGGGACAGTGGTGGGGCAGAAGGGGTTGGAGAGGAACGCAGCAGTGGAGATAGGCTTCACCAGGTCCTTCTGAAGAGCCAGCTTGGCCTGAAGGAGAGGAAAGGAGAGGAGAGGAGAGGAGAGGAGAGGAGAGGAGAGGAGAGGAGAGGAGAGGAGAGGAGAGGAGAGGAGAGGAGAGGAGAGGAGAGGAGAGGAGAGGAGAGGAGAGGAGAGGAAGCAAATCTATTGATAAAGCAATCATTCTTATTGATTAGCTACAAAAACAACAAGCCATTATTTTTCATGAGCATAAAGGCCTGTCTTTAAGCCCACTGTAGCATCAATATTCCTAAATGCTGTTTTAAGAAACTGCCAATAAATGTATTAACAATTAATCCAAATAAACTTTTCTTGAGGGGCTTTGATTAGGAACATATGGGATACATACAGCCAGGACTGTGGAGCTGCGTTGCTGTTTGTTGTAAGGGCTGTATTTGGGCTTCATCGGTTTCCCAGCCACTCTGTCCTTGTGCCTTCTGCTGGAGATGTGCTGAAAAAATGCAACAAAAAATATCAGTGACGTTACTGTGTATGAATCCCTATGGGCTCTGGTCAAAAGTAGTGCACTATAAAGGGTATAGGGTGCCATTTGGGACACACTTTTGGTGAGCCAATTATAAAAAGCTTATAAGGTCCCTTCAAGCTGTAACAAGACAACAAGCACGGCATGCTTGAGTTCTCAAAGTGAAATCAATGACATGTAAAAAAAAATAATAAAGATTTAAAGGTGAATTCTAGGATTTTAAATAAGTGAGTTTTCCCCATTTCCCCCTCTGACCACTGTATTGTGATTGACATGATCTCGGCACCAAGAAATCTCAGCTGCTGATCAGCTAAGATGTATTTATTCATTTGTGCACAAGAAAATTAAAGAGAGGTAAAACCCCAAGGGGTTTGAAAGGCCTGTCGCGAGACACTATGGTGTACCTGTTTGAGCTGTATTTCTGAGTTGACGTGGACGTCACAGATCTCACAATGGAACGTCTTGTTCTGCAGTCCAGAGCCTTTCAGCACAGTGGTTGCCTGGACTTTGAGCTTGGAGCCAGGTCTGGGATAGGCCTTAATTGGGCCTGCACCATTCCTCGCCTCAAGCATAGTTTTGTGTTTCGAACCTTCAGGGGACAGAAGGGCAAAAACATAATGAAATATATTGCACACAAAATAAAAGAACTCCATTTAATTTGTTTAGATTGAAAGTAGAAAAGATTTAGTTTTCCCATCCAGAATTCTCATTGGTCAGCTTGAGATCCAACAGTGTTTTTCTGACCTGGGCATTATGTCTGACCTCACTACATAACAGCTGTACGTGTCAATGTTATCTAACAAACATCTAACATATTAAGCCCTTCTGCTTTTAACACAATTATGACGGCTAGGGGGCAAAACAGATTAAAATAGGGTCAATAGGAAATATTTTGTGAAGTTGTTGTCATGTTGTATACTGGAAGGATGTTTTGGAAACATTTGTTGTACTTTTAACAACCCAAAGAAAAGTCCAGATAACAACCAAAATATGACATATTTCACATGAACAGAAAAAGGTGATTGCAGTGTGAAGGTATTTGTGGACATTGTTGTGAGATGGGTGTTAACAGGAGTGAAGGGAAGACTAAATAAGAACAAGCTTAAAGCACAGAAACAGATGCTGAAACACACCTGTGTTGTGGGCCTCCAGCTGCGACAGAGAGTTGACGGCCACTTTGCAAAGCGAACAGTACAGGAGCTTTTTGGCTTTTTCCTCCTCCGACTCTGGCGTGGGCTGAGTTGCTGTAGCAGCGGCAGTGGTGTGGGCCGTGAGCCCAGGCTTGGTGCTGCCACTGCTCTTCATAACAAGCCCCTGTAGTTGTACTTGTGCAGCTGATGGGGGGCTGGCAGGCGTGGGATCACACAGGACGGGATTACAGGGACTGGAGACGGCCATGGCTGTTAAAGCTGCCAGGGCGGAGGAGTTGGAGATGATGGGTACAAAACCATTTGGAGAAGCCAAGGTTTTATCTGCCGTGCTAGGAGGCACTGCGATTTGTTCTGAGATCAAGAAAGAGAGAGGGAGGGAGGGAGAGGGAGAGAGAGGCACAACATCTGACAGTTAGTCCGGGAGCGTTAACAATATTACAACTTTTGGTGACACATTCCTTAATATTTTTATTTTGTGTGTGTGTGAGAGTTTGATCCCTGGGGGAGGGAGAGTTCTTTTTTATACAGCAGCAGCTGAGCAGCAGTAGCAGGACTGAGCAGCAGTAGCAGGACTGAGCAGCAGTAGCAGGACTGAGCAGCAGTAACAGGACTGAGCAGCAGTAGCAGGACTGAGCAGCAGTAGCAGGACTGAGCAGCAGTAGCAGGACTGAGCAGCAGAAGCAGGACTGTGTGTGTGTGTGTGTGCGTGCGTGCATGCGTACTTGTTTGTGTGCGTCCATGTGGCCCTCTGTCAATGTTACCGAGCCTAGTTGTCAAACTCTTGTCCCCAAATTTGGTTTAAAAACATTTAAAATAAAAAAGTATTATACCAGTTCCATTTAAGGACCAGAAATTTGACTGCTGCGCCATACAGGTTGCAAAAGATTTTTTTTCGATGTGCCGTTTCCATGGCACATGGTTTATGAACTGATACACAAAACAACGCCTGATTCAAAGCGCAGACACTCTTGCGATCAATAGAATGTTATGTATATGGGGGATACAACCATCACAGCTCTGCAGATTTTGCTGGAAAGAGACCGAATCTTTAGATCACTTGTTTTGATACTGCCCATGTGTAGCTTGTTTCTGGTCCCAGGTTCAGGAATGGCTGAAAAAAACGTTACCCTGCAAATAACACTGCTTGGTGACTTGAAAAGCCATAGTCAATCGATCAATAATACTCTAAGTAAAAATGTTAATCTTTAATTTACAATCAGTAGAAACTATGAGAATAGAAAGGTTCCAAACTTTTGTGAAACATCACAGCACAGTTGAGAAATATACGGATGGTTTTCAGAGAAGATGTGAGGTGTTGAGGGTAGCTGAAGGGTGGAACAAAAAAAGACAATGTAGACTAACTAATGTAAAATGTACCCTTTCCCAGAATTTCACTATTTTAACCAGTCAGACTCAAACCTTTAATACAGAACAACCCTGAAGAGCTGATTTGCAGAGCTCACAATTACACTGATAATCCAGCATGCTATGTTTGTTCGTTTCAAGGCATTACATAAAAGACAGCCTCTTATGTAAACGGCTGAAGCTACCAATTTTAATGATTTAGTTTTTCAACTCTTTCTGTTTAAACTGAATCTGACTTTAGCCTCTCTGTTTGCCAGAAACCCAGCAAGGAGAAACAACAGCATCCCCCGACAGAGAGTGGGGCTGCATCACAAATGACACACTATTCCCTATGTAGGGCACTGCTTTTGACCATAAGTAGTGTCATTTGGGACATAGCCTTGGTCGAAACGGAGGCTTGTGACCATCAGAGAGAAGAGAACCACCCCGAACATCCAGCTAGACAGTCTGTGACCCCGACTAACAGTCATTGGGTGTGACTGTGTGAAAAGACACAGGCTGTATCCCACATGGCACCCTATTCCCTATATAGTGCTTTACATAGAGCTCTTGTCATAACTAGGTCACTATAGAAGGAATACGGTGCCATTTGGGACACAGAAACAGAATACTAACGAACTTCAACCTAATCTCTGAAGAGGGCTGAGCAGTGAGTTTAGGTCTGTGCCCAGAGTGGTACCCTATCCTCTATATAGTGCACTACATTTGAACTGAGTCATATGGGCCCTGGTCAAAAGTAGTGCACAATATAGTGAATAGGGTTCCATTTGAGATGCAGTTTCTTACTTGCAGTTTGGACCTCAGGAAGAGTATATGCAACCTTGGCAACAGCTAATGGGGATCCTAATAAAATACAAAATACCTCCTAATGTGCTGTCCCCTGATGTGAGGCCAAACAGTGACTTTAAAAAAAAATCAACATCCATGCTTTAGATTTGAAGCTTTCTTTTCTGCCTTGGTTGGTAACACATGCTTACCATACATGTGGTCTATTCCGACTTTATTAATCTATACATTACTCATTAGATATTATCGTCTGTCCCCTATAGGTCACTCCCACAGAGCAACCTGGAATTATTCAATGAAAAAAAATGTATGGCTGTGTTTTAACTAGTTTATCTCAGAGAGCAAAACTGGTGGAAATGCCTGGTAATGAGCATGGCACTTGTCACACTAATGCCTGTTAATGAGTTATTCAATTGGATTCTCAGACGTGGCAATTTAAACACAAAGACATACAGTACACGTATGCACAAATGCACATGTTGCTTGTGCGCACACAACTCACACACAAAGCATACAATGACACACAAGATAACACACAAGACTAGAGCATGGAGAGGAATGGAATGGATGACACACAAGAACAAAGGTTTCCATATACCTGGTTGGGAAGAGTTACTGGCTGTGACAGTGCTGGTCAAGGTGGTGTTGGTGATTGTCTTTGCACTGTCCAGGGAAGGAGGAAGAGGAAGGGAACTCTTGGGTGGCTTATTCTTGGTGTTCTCCTGTGCTTTGAGCTTCTTGGCATGTTTACTGCCTTTGTAGTGCGCCTCGGCTTGGCTCTGCAGAGGGAGAACAAATGAACCATGCAATCAGGCTTGTTTCTCACACAACGGGTCTCAGGCAAGGACTGCAATCACATCACATCACATCGCATAGGAGAAAAATACACACACACATACACACAATTTAACCACACAGAAGGTATCAAACCAGGATCTGTAGTGATACAGCTAGCACTGCGATGCAGTGCCTTAGACCGCTGCGCCATTAGGGAGGCCAACACTGAGAGTACACAATATATTCTGGATATATGGGGAAAATGACTACAACATACTCAGTGAATCTTTATGTTTTTTTTTTTTTATTTCACCTTTATTTAACCAGGTAGGTCAGTTGAGAACAAGTTCTCATTTGCAACTGCGACCTGGCCAAGACAAAGCAAAGCAGTGCGACAAAAACAACACAGAGTTACACATTAAACAAACAGTCAAAAAAAAAACACAATAGAAAATCTATATACAGAGTGCAAAATGTAGTGCAAAAATGCAGTAAGGTTAGGAGGTAGGACAATAAATAGACTATAGTGGTAAAATAAATTACAGAATTATCATCATTAACACAGGAATGAAGGATGTGCAAATTTTGATGTGCAAATAGAGATACTGGAGTGCAAGATTAGTGAAATAAACAAAAATAAATATAGGGATGAGGTAGTAGTGTGGGCTATATACAGAAGGGCTATATACAGGTGCAGTGATCGATAAGCAGCTTTGACAACTGATGCTTAAAGTTATTGAGGGAGATAGGAACCTCTAGCTTCAATGATTTTTGCAATTCGTTCCAGTCATTGGCAGCAGCGAACTGGAAGGAATGGCGGCCAAAGGAGGTGTTGGCTTTGGGGGTGACCAGAGAGATAAACCTGCTGGAGCGCATGCTACGGGTGGGTGTTGCTATAGTGACCAGTGAGCTGAGATAGGGCGGGGATTTACCTAACAAAGACTTGTAGATGACCTGGAGCCAGTGGGTTTGGCGACGAATATATAATGAAGGCCAGCCAACGAGAGCATACAGGTCGCAGTGGTGGGTAGTGTATGGGGCTTTGGTGACAAAACGGATGGCACTGTGATAGACTACATCCAATTTGCTAAGTAGAGTGTTGGAGGCTAGTTTGTAAATGACATCGCCAAAATCAAGGATCGGTAGGATAGTCAGTTTTACAAGGTTGACTTAGATGTAGCAGTTGAGTGTAATGGAATATCACCTCACCTAAATGTAGTCTGGTGTATTGAGTCGCTATAGGAAAATGCACACAATCATTAGAATTAATTCATATTGAACCATGGTCCTCTTCTCTGAGGTGGAACACTCCTCTCTATTACTTTTAAAGGTTTGTGGTCCTACTCATCGCACACATTTCTTTCAAATCCATGTGACTATGGAAAGGGAATGCCTTCGCTCTCCAACCAAGGTGTATTAATTGAGTAGCAAACTGAAGTGAAGATATCCCTGTGGCTATAACATTTACAGAAAACACCTAGGTATCCATGGAAACTCAGAACCCCCAACCCTGGAGTGAGAAATGTCTTTAGAGAAAGTCACTGAGCTGAGGACACATGAGTCACTAGTGACATGAGATTATATCTGTGGCTCAAGGGATGCATCCCAAATGCCATCCTATTCCCTATATAGTGTATTAGTTTTGACTAGAGCCCTACTGGCCCTGGTTAAAAAATAGTGCCCTTAATAGGGAATAGGATGCCATTTGGAACACAGAAAAGATTAATCACCCATACTGCCATGAGACAACCAGTCAAATGAAACACCAAAGGAATGGAAAATCATGAGTGTTTTCTCTGCCATAGATCAAATGAGACGATGGGGGTTTCTCAATATGCATACTACCGTACTCCACACTCATGCTCCGAGTGCATTCTCAGAGGAAGTTCTCTTTTTATATTTTTTTATTTTTATTATTATTATCATTTATTTTTTTTTACCTTTATTTAACTAGGCAAGTCAGTTAAGAACAAATTCTAATTTACAATGACGGCCTCACCTGGCCAAACCCGGACGATGCTGGGCCAATTGTGCGCCGCCCTATGGGACTCCCAATCACGGCCGGATGTGATACAGACTGGTAACTGCAGGTAAGAGGGTCTTGAGTACGTGAAGACGAGAGTGTGGAGAACGGATTAAAAATGTCAATTGAGAAGCACTCGCACTCTCCCTACGGTATAACCTCATGCTGTACTTCATAATTATCAGATAGCTATTTGTGAATCGTAATAATCTAGCTAGCCAGCTAGTTTAACATACAAACATGACCTAAAACTAATGTTATGCAAGGTAGATTCAATTATTCATGGGTAGCTAGCTAGCAAACAATTATTTGTGGCTATCTGGCTAGCTAACAGCAGTAGGTAGCCAGTTAGCCCTATTGAATTACAATGCTTGCAATCTATGCACAGTGGGTATTGTAAGCAGGTAAACATGCCAAAATTAACACAGCATGTCCAGTGCATTCAGAAACCTTATTCTAAAATGGACTTTTTTTATTTTTATCAATCTAACCACAACACCCCATAATGACAAAGCAAAAAGTGTTTTATTTGTATTTTGCAAATGTATTAAATATAAAAAACTGAAATATCACATTTACATAAGTAAAGTATTCAGACCCTTTACTCAGTACTTTGTTGAATCACCTTTGGCAGAGATTACAGCCTTGAGTGTTCTTGGGTATGGCGTTACAAGCTTGGCACACCTGTATTTGGGGAGTTTCTCCCATTCTTCTCTGCAGATCCTCTCAAGCTCTGTCAGGTTGGATGGGGAGCGTCACTGATCAGCTATTTTCAGGTCTCTCAAGAAATGTTCAATCAGGTTCAAGTCCAGGCTCTGGCTGGGCCAATCAAGGACATTCAGAGACTTGTCCCGAAGCCAATACTGCGTTGTCTTGGCTGTGTGCTTAGGGTCGTTGTCCTGTTGGAAGGTGAACCGTTGCCCCAGTCTGAGGTCCTGTGCACTCTGGAGCAGGTTTTCATCAAGGATCTCTCTGTACTTTGCTCCATTCATCTTTCCCTCGATCCTGACGAACTCTGCTCCTGAAAAACATCCCCACAGCATGATGCTGCCACCACCATGCTTCACTGTAGGGATGGTGCCAGGTTTCTTCCAGATGTGACGATTGACATTCAGGCCAAAGAGTTCAATCTTGGTTTCATCAGACCAGATAATCTTGTTTCTCATGGTCTGAAAGTCCTTTAGGTGCCTTTTGGCAAGCTCCAAGCAGGCTGTCATGTGCCTTTTACTGAGGAGTGGCCCTTCTCCTCATATTGCTCAGTTTGGGCGGGCAGCCAGCTCTAGGAAGTCTTGGTGGTTCTAAACTTCTTCCATTTAAGAATGACAGAGGCCGCTGTGTTCTTGGGGGCCTTCAATGCTGCAGAAATGTTTTGGTACCCTTCCCCAGATCTGTGTCTCGACACAATCCGGTCTCGGAGCTCTACAGACAATTCCTTCGACCTCATGGCTTGGTTTTTGCTTTGACATGCACTGTCAACTGACCATATATAGACAGGTGTATGCCTTTCCAAATAATGTCCAATCAATTGAATTTACCACAGGTGGACTCCAATCAAGTTGTAGAAACATCTCAAGGATGATCAATGGAAACAGGATGCACCCGAGCTCAATTTCGAATATCATAGCAAAGGGTCTAAATACTTATGTAAATAAGGCATTTTTGTTTTTTATTTTGAAATAAATGTGCAAATATTTCTAAAAACCTGTTTAAGCTTTGTCATTATGGGGTATTGTGTGTAGACTGATGACGGAAAAAAAATATTTATTACATTTTAGAATAAGGCTGTAACGTAACAAAACCTGGGGTCTGAATAATTTCTGAATGCACTGTATTTATTAACATAAAGATAAAATATTGTATATTAATATTATGAAATGTGAATAGGCAACATTTCATACCGAAGTCTGAGTTTATTTTATCTTGCTTCAGCTCAAATAATTGATTTAAATAAAAAAAATGTTTACGTGGTTGAGTCATATTTCTGTTCATACTTTCCGTTGAAGCTTGCTTCAAAATATGTTCAAACAGAGTACGCATTCGAGAAGTGCCCTCCGTGCTTCATTTTGCATACTTTGATTTGGACTCAAGCCCGATGTCCACCAGATGCATATGCATTTGTTTTGATGGAAGTCTATCCTGCATTTTCCCTAATTTACGTTAAAATTGTCCTTTTTGGTAAAGCTTCGCTTTTCAACTAGCTAGCTAGTTGGAGTCTGTGTGTTTACTTCCGTTTGTACGCAAGGTAAAGCAACACAGGAGTTGAAAGTATTGGACACATGCGGTACACAGAATGCACCACAACCTAGTGTGGCACACCCAACGTAACGTTGCAGACTGCTCCATTGACAATGAATGATTTCCGACGGAATGCAAAGAGTTTGATGCATCTGGTGGACATGAGGCGTCATACTCCAACTCTCGTGTGCTCCAATTTGCGAGCTCAGAGCACGGTAGTATACATTTGGAGAATAACCAACTGTGTGTACGGTCTATGTCTGTTTGAATGGAAAAGGTGTCTAAAGATCCTTAAGATCCTAAATTGCCTAGAGATTTCCTTTCTGATAGAAGAACATACTGCAGATTCAGTGAACAAGTAAACCTTTATGTTACCTACAGTAGGTGAAGTTGTCAGAAGTGAGGACACACTAGAAAAAGTATTATTACATTTATTTATTTAACTAGGCATGTCAGTTAAGAACAAATTCTTATTTACAATGATGGCCTACCTACAGGGTCAGCCCCTGGAGCAAATTAGGGTTAAGTGCCTTGCTCAAGGACACATCGACAAGTTTTTCACCTTGTAGGCTCAGGTATTCCAACCAGCGACCTTTCAGTTACTGGCCCAACGCTCTAACCGCTAGGCTACCTGCCGCCCCACGTGGAGAAGGTGTTGTTTTTGTTGTCAGTTCTATCTCTGTATTATTCCATACCTGAAGTCAAATACGGAGTTGGTCTCCCCTGCGCTGCTATAACAGCCTCTACTCTTCTGGGAAGGCTTTTCACTAGATGTTGGAACATTGCTGTGGGGACTGGCTGCCATTCAGTCACAAGAGCATTAGGGAGGTTGGGCATTGATGATGGGCGATTAGGCCTGGCTTGCAGTCAGTGTTCCAATTCATCCCAAAGGTGTTCGATGGGGTTGAGGTCAGGGCTCTGTACAGGCCAGTTAAGTTCTTCCACTCTGATCTCGACAAACCATTTCTGTATGGAGCTCGCTTTGTGCACGGGGCATTGTCATGCTGAAACAGGAAAGGGCCTTCCCCAAACTGTTGCCACAAAGTTGGAAGCACAGAATCGTCTAGAATGTCATTATGCTGTAGCGTAAAGATTTCCCTTCACTGAAAGTTAGGGGCTTATCCCGATCCCTGAAAAACAGCCCCAGGCCATTATTCCTCCTCCACCAAACTTTACAGTTGGCAATATGCATTGGGGCAGGTAGCGTTCACCTGGCATCCGCCAAACCCAGATTCGTCCGTCGGACTACCAGATGGGCAAACGTGATTCATCATTCCAGAGAATGCATTTCCACTGCTCCAGAGTCCAACGGCGGTAAGATTTACACCACTCCAGCCGACGCTTGACATGGTGATCTTAGGCTTGTGCTGTTGCTCCTAGACGTTTCTACTTCACAATAACAGCACTTACAGTTGACCGGAGCAGGTTCTAGCAGTTTCAGAAATTTGACAAATTGACTTGTTGGAAAGGTGGCATCCTATGACAGTGCCACGTTGAAAGTCACGGAGCTCTTCAGTAAGGCCATTCTACTGCCAATGTCTGTCTATGGAGATTGCATGGTGGTGTGCTCGACAACTATAAGCAACAGGTGTGGCTAAATTGTCTGAATCCACTAATTTCAAGGGGTATCCACATACTTTTCTATGTACAGTATAGTGTATATAAACATGTCTAGTTAGATATCTACCTTATCTATGTGTTCCTTGATAAATTGAATGTGGGAATCATTTTATAAAGACAAGTACTTGGTTGTAATGTTACAATGTTTTATACCATCCTCCAGGATAGCTACTGCATGGGTTTTCAGGCTTTTGTTCAAGCCCTGGTCTAACCACAATGTAGCCTAAACATCAGCTGCTCAACAGGACCTTGATAAGCAGACTTGGGTGTTTCAGGGCTGGATCAAAAGCCAAGCCTGCACACCCAGGAGCTCTCCAGATGGAGGGTTAACCACATGTTGACAACATGTGACTAACAGCACAGTTCTACTTTGTAGGGGCTTGATTAATCTGAGGTGTCTATAGCATAATGTAATTTGTGAATTTCGGTGAGCATAGTCTAATGGACCGATTTGGGAAAAGACAGCTCCTACACTTTTTTCCTCCCAAATTAAGCACTGTGTACAAATAGAGCTTTCAAATAGAAACACACTGGCACACTGTTACAACCTGTCTTTAGGCCATACTGAGTAGTGTTTGCATTTGTTCCTCATTACAGACACCACAGGTATGCATTATGTCAGAACTCTATGGACTAGCAGAGAGAATTTATAGAGACATTTATAGCGGGAGGGCCAAGTGCCAGTCTTGTGAATGGAGATGGACGGACCGGTCTCTCTCTCTCTCTCTCTCTCTCTCTCTCTCTCTCTCTCTCTCTCTCTCTCTCTCTCTCTCTCTCTCTCTCTCTCTCTCTCTCTCTCGGCATTCTTCAACAATGAGTTAAAAAGCTGATAGTTTCATAAATAACAGTGGAAGGGTACAGATAGACAGAGTAATATATTGGTGAATGTTGAGAGAGTTATTTCATCAAGATCTTTGAGAATGATTGCAGTTGGTAGGTCTGGTAGCCAATAGCCATCTGTGAAACTTTCTTTCTATTGCAAAAAAGTACATCGAAAAGCTATTTTTCACAGTGGGATGAAACTGAGATTAAGTTTTAATAAAATAAAAACATTTTATGGACCTGTCAGTTTGCCTGTGGGTTTAGCCTGAAGCATAATTACATATTTAAAATGATTTATGCTAAATAAAAGAGAGACATTTATTTTATAGAGGCTGCACATAAACCACTGCTGGATACGCATTAATCAGAAGCCTTTAACTAATATGACTCCTTTCTAATGTTGTGTCGCAAATGGCACCCTATTCCTTATAAAGTGCACTACTTTTGATCAGGGCCCAATGGTAGTTGGTGCACTATGTGGGTAATAGGGTGCCATTTGAGACACAGACTAAACCTCTGGCTGTTAAAAGGTTCTAATTAAGGACGTTAAGTACCACAGACGTTGACTTGAATGCTCTTTCACAGTCATAATATAAGGGCCAACCATGCTGGTATGGAAATGCAATAAAACCAATTTTGAGTCGTGTACTCCGGGTCAAAAAATAGCTTAAATGGTAGCAACTTGCAAGGCTCTGTGAATTACAATGACATTCCACTTAAAGCCTATCCAACATTAGAGAGATAGCTACCACACTGTAAACGTTGTGCAATTTTCCCTTATCACAAAGGCGATAATGTATCTTGAATAAATTGGGTTTAAAGAAGGAGGAAAATCTAAATTCCTTTCCATTCAAGCAATAAAAAACTATCAGATTGGTTTACTCTTCATCTTTACTCACGACTTTATTCATATTTACTCAGCAGCAGGGATTATGGTATTGTTTACATAAGCAAACATTGCTGTAAGAAATCTCAAGAGCAGCTAAATATTTTTATTAGGTTGTTAGTCACATCCTTGGGAGAAAGTGATCGGTTATCTAGTGAGCGCATTTTATTTGCAGTGCTTACCATGCTAACAGTGCTGTCGCCTAGCTACAGGCCTTCCGGTATACAGTATTGTATATTTAACAGCTGTTCAATCATTCTATTTCTGCATCCCAAGTGGAACACTATTCACTATTGCTCCTCCTGAGCGGCAGACAAAGCCTCTATGAGAAATTGTTCAGCACTTGATACTTCATTAGAATCTCATCAAGGGGGTGCTAAGATCCACAGACGTCCTCTCCTCTCCTCTCCTCAGCAACTCAGTTAAGAACAAATTCTTATTTACAATGACAGCCTACCTACAGGGTCAGCCATAGTAGCACAGAAACCCTGAGGCAAATTAGAGTTTAGTGCCTTGCTCCAAGGACATATCGGAAGTTTTTTTTTTCTTCACCTTGTCAACTCAGGTATTCGAACCAGCAACCTTTTGGTTACTGGCCCAACACTCTAACCGCTAGGCTACCTACCTGACCCATTGGGAGAAGAGTGCCATTAGGGAGACAGTGTAAGGCTTACTTAGAGCACTTTCTATTTCCTCCATTGTGTGATGACGTACTGTGTGTTATGACCAACAAAAGAGTAGAAAGAACAGTGTTCGCCATGCCTTTATACAGTACAGAGAGTTGTGTGAGTTTGACAGAGGATGAAGGAATGTAATATCAAATGTGTCAGAGTTGGTGACACAGGGCCAAATCTCTCTAACACTCCAACAGGGCCTTCTCTTCAGGTTAAGGGAGTGGTGAGTGGCTTCAGAGTGACCGTGAGAGTCTCCAGACAATTTCACCCTTTTCCCTATATAGTGCACTACTTTTGACCATGGCCCATAGAGCCCATCTGGTCAAAGGTAGTGCACTGTGTATGGAATAGGATGCTATTTGGGATACAACTCGTGACAGTTTCCAAACAGAGAGGAGAGGAATGAGACTGGTAGAGACAGAGAGGAGACTGGTAGAGACAGGCCTTTCTCCCTGTATGGATCACAATACGGAGAATACATGCGGCCAGGATTAGCATCAAAGAAAGGATTTGTTAGCAGCAACTCCTTTGATGCTACAGGCTTCACCCCCCGTGAACTCTTCCAGACAGACAGAAAGCAGAGAGAGAGAGAGAGAGAGAGAGAGAGAGAGAGAGAGAGAGAGAGAGAGAGAGAGAGAGAGCAGAGAGAGAGAGCAGATAGAGAAAGAGAGCAGATAGCAAGAAAGAGAGAGAGAGAGAGATGGTTTGCTTCTCTTGAAAGCATTCTTCAACACTTATCTTGAGAACAGAATGCTTTACGTTATCATGACAAATTAAATAATTGTTCCTCTTTTCCTTGGTACTAGGAAATGAGTAGAAGTGGCCACAACTTGAATCTCCCACAGTCTGTTGGAAAAGGAGCGTTTCACAGTCGATAACAATCAAGCAATTACACCCAGCTGGAAACAACAACGGGAGGGAGAGGAAAACACTTTGAGTCCCTCTAGCAATGTGATTATGTCTAGCTACAGTAGGTGTTCCTCAAACATCCAGGAGCTTTCAGTGGGTTATTTTTGTATATATATATTTTTAAATTATTTATCACCTTTATTTAACCAGGTAGGCCAGTTGAGAAGTTCTCATTTACAACTGCGACCTGGCCAAGATAAAGCAAAGCAGTGCGATAAAAACAACAACAACACATAGTTACACATGGAATAAACAAACGTACAATCAATAACACAATAGAAAATCTATGTACAGTGTGTGCAAATGTAGTAAGATTAGGAAGGTCAGGCAATAAATAGGCCATAGTGGCGAAATAATTACAATTTAACATTAACACTGGAGTGATAGATATGCAGATCATGATGTGCAAATAGAGATACTGGGGTGCAAATAATATATAATAATAGCAATATGGGGATGAGGTAGTAGGGTGGACTATTTACAGATGGACTGTGTGCAGGTGCAGTGATCGGTAAGCTGCTCTGACAGCTGATGCTTTAAGTTATTGAGGGAGATGGTAGTCTCCAGCTTCAATGATTTCTGCAATTCGTTCCAGTCATTGGCAGCAGAGAACTGGAAGGAATGGCAGCCAAAGGAGGTGTTGGCTTTGGGGATGACCAGTGAAATATACCTGCTGGAGCGCATGCTACGGGTGGGTGTTGCTATGGTGACCAGCGAGCTGAGATAAGGCGGGGATTTACCTAGCAAAGACTTATAGATGACCTGGAGCCAGTGGGTTTGGCGACGAATATGTAGTAAGGGCCAGCATACAGGTTGCAGTGGTGGGTAGTATATGGGCTTTGGTAAAAAAAATGCTGAGTAGAGTGTTGGAGGCTATTTTGTAAATGACATCGCCAAAGTCAAGGATCGGCAGGATAGTCAGTTTTACAAGGGCATGTTTGGCAGCATGAGTGAAGGAGGCTTTGTTGCGAAATATTTTTGGATTGGAGATGCTTAATGTGAGTCTGGAAGGAGAGTTTACAGTCTAACCAGATACCTAGGTAATTGTAGGTGTCCACATATTCTAAGTCAGACCCGTCGAGAGTAGTGATGATAGTCCGGCCGGGCGTGTGCAGGCAGCGTTCGATTGTAGAGCATGCATTTAGCTTTACTAGCATTTAAGAGCAGTTGGAGGCCACGGAAGGAGTGTTATATGGCATTGAATCTCGTTTGGAGGTTTGTTAACACAGTGTCCAAAGAAGGGCCAGATGTATACAGAATGGTGTCGTCTGCGTAGAGGTGGATCAGAGAGTCACCAACAGCAAGAGTGACATCATTGATATATACAGAGAATAGAGTCGGCCCAAGAATTGAACCCTGTGGCACCCCCATAGAGACTGCCATAGGTCCGGACAACAGGCCCTCGGATTTGACACACTGAACTCTATCTGAGAAGTAGTTGGTGAACCAGGCGAGACAGTCATTTGAGAAACCAAGGCTATTGAGTCTGCCGATAAGAATGCGGTGATTGACATTGTCGAAAGCCTTGTCTAGGTTGATTAAGATGGCTGCACAGTACTGTCTTTTATCGATGGCGGTTATGATATTGTTTAGGACCTTGAGCGTGGCTGAGGTGCACCCATGACCAGCTCGGAAACCATATTACATAGCAGAGAAGGTGCGTGGGATTTGAAATGGTCGGTGATCTGTTTGTTAACTTGGCTTTCGAAGACTTAAGAAAGGCAGGATGGGCAGGATGGATATAGGTCTGTAACAGTTTGGGTCTAGAGTGTCTCCCCCTTTGAAGAGGGGGATGATCGTGGCAGCCTTCCAATCTCTAGGAATCTTAGACAATACGAAAGAGAGGTTGAACAGGCTAGTAATAGGGGTTGCAACAATTGCAGCGGATCATTTTAGAAAGAAAGGGTCCATATTGTCTAGCCCAGCAGATTTGTAGGGGTCCAGATTTTTCAGAACATCAGCTATCTGGATTTGAGTGAAGGAGAAGCAGGGGGTGGGGCTTGGGAAAGTTGCTGCGGGGGGTGCAGAGCTGTTGGCCTGGGTAGGGGTAGCCAGGTGGAAAGCATGGCCAGCCGTAGCAAAATGCTTATTGAAATTCTCGATTATCATAGATTTATCGGTGGTGACAGTGTTTCCTAACTTCAGTGCAGTGGGCAGCTGGGAGGAGGTGCTCTTATTCTCCATGGACTTTACAGTGTCCCAGAACGTTTTGGAATTAGTACTACAGGATGCACATTTCTGTTTGAAAAAGCTAGCCTTTGCTTTCTAACTGACAGTGTATATTGGTTCCTGACTTCCCTGAAAAGTTGCATATCGCGGGGGCTATTCGATGCTAATGCAGTACGCCACAGGATGTTTTTGTGCTGGTGAAGGGCAGTCAAGTCTGGAGTGAACCAAGGGCTATATCTGTTCTCTGAAGATAGATGGGGGGCAATCAATTCACATATGGTGTCCAGGGCACAGCTGGGGGCTGAGGGGGGTCAGTGAGAGACTTATTTCTGGAAAGGTGGATTTTTAGAAGTAGAAGTTCAAACTGTTTGGGCACAGACCTGGATAGTATGACAGAACTCTGCAGGCTCTCTCTGCAGTAGATTGCAACTCCGCCTCCTTTGGCAGTTCTATCTTGACGGGAAATGTTGTAGTTGGGGATGGAAATGTCAGAATTGTTGGTGGCCTTCCTAATCCAGGATTCAGACACGGCTAGGACATCAGGGTTTGCAGAGTATGCTAAAGCAGTGAATAAATCAAACTTAGGGAGGAGGCTTCTGATGTTAAGATGCATGAAACCAAGGCTTTTACTGTTACAGAAGTCAACAAATGAGAGCGCCTGGGGAATAGGTGTAGTACTGGGGGCTACAGGGCCAGGGTTTACCTCTACATCACCAGAGGAACAGAGGAAGAGTAGGATAAGGGTACGGCATAGATTGAGGTAAACCTAAGCGTTGGGTAACGATGAGAGAGGTTGCATCTCTGGAGGCACCAGTTAAGCCAGGTGAGGTCTCTGTGTGTGTGTGGGGGGTGGGACAAAGGAGCTATCTGAGGCATGTTGAGCGGGACTGGGGGCTCTGCAGTGAAATAGAATAATAAATACCCTAAACAGCAACAGACAAGGCATATTGACATAAGAGAGAGGCATAAAACAATCACAGGAGTTAATGAAGAGTAATGGCGATGAATGGACAGAGAGGGTCAGTTAGAGAAAATGTTGTGCTACACACAGGACCTGAGTTCGGAGCTGAGGCTTAACAGATAAACAGAATGAGGTACCGTGTAAGGGAACAGTCCAGCAGGCATCAGTAGTTGTTTAGCCGAGTGATCATAAGGTCCGGTGAGCAGCAAAGAGGTGAGCCAGGGAGCAGTTCCATGGCCGCTACTGCACTAGGCGAGTGGGAGGCATGGCGTTCAGAATGCTAGCAGGCCGGGGCTAGCAGATGGGTCTTCGGCGACGTCGCAACGGAAAAGCCTGTTGAAACCACATCGGACGATTACGTTGACAAAGGGGTACTGTAGCCCAGGAATTAGCTAGTACACGTTGGCTAGATGGGCCTAGCTCGAGGCTAGCTCAAGGCTAACTGGTGCATGCTTCGGGACAATAGTGTTAGCCAAACAACAGCCACTCGGTTGCAGCTGGCTAGCTGTGATGATCCGGTGTGATGGTCCTGTGATTTTGGCAGAAATCCGGTGATGTGGTAGAGAAAGCAATCCGATATGCGCTGGGTTGGTAGCTCGCTGTGCAGACTGGCCGATATTGTCCAAACTAAAGCTGGCTGGTGCAGGCAGAGCAGTGGTGGAGACAGCTAGCAGTGGCTAGCAATGGCTAGTAGCTAGTTAGCAGGCTAGCTAGCAGGCTAGCTTCTGTCGGAGGTTCAGTTAAATGGGAAAGAAATAAAGAAATAGTAGATCCGTTCCACGTTGGGTGAGACGGGTTGCAGGAAAAGTAGATGAGAATAATGAGAATAAGAAATATACACATAAAAACAGAAAAAAAACAGACTATTTACACGGGACGCGGAACAGGACACTGATACACTATCTTGGATTGGAGTGATTGTTTAGTGATCGTGATGGAAAGGAAGTGCCAACAATTGTTCCTGTTTGCCTAAAATCTAGATCAAAAGACAAAAAAGTAGACAAGCAACAAACCCTGCTGGGCCCTGGTCAATGGGCCCTGGTCAAAAGTAGTGCACTTTATAGGGAATAGGGTGCCATTGGGGAAATCTTTACTCAATTACTCCTCACAGTAGGACCCCTGTATCAGACTGGGCTCTCTGCCACCCCAACATAATTTATTTCCTATTATAATGCCTTAATTAATGCCAGCAGAGAGAGAACAGCACAGCAATACAGGAAGTAATTACCACTTCCTTATGGGGGAGAACAGACCACAACAGACTGGCCACACAGTTGATAATCCTGGCACCCAGAACCATATCTCCTTTGGTCTGGACAGTTAGTATATTATAATGTTTTGTCTGTCACCAAATACTACACAGTAGTCCACCTGTACTATTTGGTCTGCAACACTTTCCCTATTGGATACTATAGAGTAAAACACGCTAACCACATAGTAGACCACATTGTGGTTGTGTCCAAATTAAAAATATCCACCTATGTCAAGGGAAATATAGTATTCTTTCTATCAAAGATATCTACATATATGTGACTTTTTTCAGGAAACTAGGCATATGTCACGTGTCACTACTTCACAGCAGAGGCATTTGAATGTAAACTTTTTTTTTTAATCGAAATGTGTTTTGGGGCATGTGCCTAAATAACAAACTTGTATGCCATCTGAAAATACGAATACAATTGTTAAATTACGAGTCTAGTTGGTTTAGCCACGGAAAAAGACAGGAACCTTCCCGCTAGCCTTGATTGGCATGAGCTGGTCAGTATGTGTAGGTAATCCTTTCTAACGCAGCTTTTTAAAAAAGTGTTGCTCTCCACTTTCTGGAGGACCGAGTTTTGAAATCAGTGGAATACTGGCATTTGATTGCAAATATGCAGAGGGAGTCGAAATGAAAACACACAGAAAGCTGTTGAATAAAACACCTGTCTCCGGATTACATCTTCAAACTAAGGGCAACCATGGCATCTGTGACAGAGAGGGAGAAGCGTCCATCCATGTATACGGGTAAGATAGTCTAGCTAGCTACATTTTCAGATATAATACGTTTCAAATTTTGTCAGAAATTTGTTTTCATTTCAAGTTAAAGCACACTGTTAGCTAGCTAGCTAACATTAGATGGCTGGCTTGCTAGCTAATGTTATGTGTATGAGTTGTGTAGTAATATTATTTGTATCTCAGAGCCATTTGAATTGCTAGTTATAGGCTAATGTTAGCTAGCTAGCTAATATTGAACCCGGTTGGTTAGCTAGCTGCAGATTCATGCAGGGTAGTAATGTTATGAGTTGGGATTATGGTTCATTGTTTAGTTAGCTAGCTACATGTCTAAACAAAAGACTCTACAATAAAAGTAACCATTTCACAACACCTTCTGTATCCTGTGCATGTGACAAATCAACTTTGATTTTATTTGATATATTATGTGATTACCAGAGACGGTAATGTGAAGAACATGACCTGCACCAAAGTCAAATTAGGATATAACGTTATGCCAACGAGAAAGTGTCCAAGTTTGAAAATTGTCCGGTAGAATGCCCTGCTTTTATTTCATCACACTCACAGCCGTAAGCTATTTTCTGTAATTAGCTTGCCGAGATGTTCATACCGAGATGAAACGGTATGACCATTTCATATCACGATTATAGTGACCAAAATTATCACGGTTATCAATATTATCGCAGTATTGTTAAAATGTGATGGAAATGTTCAAAAAGTACTGATACACAAACTGAAATAATTTCACCAAGTTTTATATTGAAAAGCAACAAACAACAAATAAAATGAGCAGCGCTATGCACTTTTTGTGTGCATAAACATTAAAATAATAACATTAAAGATGGCACCATGTGGCCATGAGGTAAAAGTTTCCCTAGTGCAGGTTTTAATGAACACAACCTTAAGTAAGCAAATCAAATGTGCATATAAAAGCAACACAAGTAAAGCAATGTGCATGTAAGAACAATACAACCATATGTAAACAGGTGTTGACATTAAAATAACACAAAATATGTAAACAAATCAAATGAACAGCACTGATTGTATGTCTGTTCTCTCCTTCATAAAGAAATAAGGTGCTGCTGGCCTAACATCCTGTATGTATGCATCTTTGTTCACTTGAGATCGAAATGTAAAAATGTATCATGTCCTTTGCAATGTAATATGAAAGGGCTGCAGTGAGGTTTTGAAATGTTTTTGATGTGGGTGCATAAGCAGCCTGCCTTTTGAATGCTTGCTCGAGTGTCTGTGTCACAACTGTAGATGAGGAGGAACCAGTAGCATCACTGGGTTTGCCTGCTGCACGCCCACTCTGTAAACAAGGGAAGAGCAAATGTATTATTATTATTATTATTGGTGTTGTTACATTATAATTATTATTATTCACTCACTCACGCACGCACGCACACACACAGTCTATCTTCTGTGTTGCATTTGAGTATATGCAATGACCCAATGCACAATGTACATAAATACAAATGAGTCTTAAGAAGAGTGATAGTAATTGCAATGAGCCCAACAATTGACAGTAATATATGAGTCTTGTATAGGAGTCTACAGTGTTTCTCCTGTTGGAACACTTTTACAACCAAGTCGACGACTGACGGATTTTAAATGAACAAAATATGTTGATTGGGTGACTAAACTACATAACGTGTTATTGTGTGCAATGGGCGAATAGAGTCTGTAGACACACGACGCATACAGCAGCAGAACAACGTGTAGTGTTTTTACAATTGTAGGTACCACGGAAAGCTTCAGTTTACATTATTTACAAGCTATTAGCAAGTTAGACAGACAAAACATTACATTTTCCCCCATTCCGAAGTCCCCACATCATGCATTGAGCTAAAAGTGAACTTACCTTGCATTCGCTATAAAGTAGTGGGTGGTGGTCACAAAGATGACTCAAGAGATTTGAAGTGTTGCCCCCTTTCGCATCGATTTTTTTTTTGCATGTTCTGCAGACAAGGTGACTATCTTCGATTAAGTTTCACTCAGCACTCTTGTAAAACCCAAAATACGACCACACTTCAGATTTGGTCCTCTTAGAAAGCTGAAAAATCTCCCGGGCGCTGTCACTGCCTTCCGCCATGTTTTCACACAAAACAAAACCCACGTTGCATGCTGCGCCTGCTTCAGACTGTTGCTAACTTTGGTTGATGATGGACAGTATTTACAGTGAGTTTTTCAAACCGTGGTAATCAAACACGGTTTTAATGTATAAACCAGCATTTAGTCTTGAAAGCTTTGGTTAGTACATGGCCTCACGTGAATTCTTAAAGAGATGGGTGGGGCTAAGGCTTAAGAGGGTGTGAACGATGCTGAATGGGTGTAGACAAAGAAGAGCTCTCCAGTAGGTTTACCAAAACATTCAAGGGCCATTTTCTCATTGTTCCTCACATGTAGTGTATGATATACCATTTCTAGCCCTGAGTCTCTACTTTTATCTAATGTAAAAAGTAAAATTTTTATTTTGCTAAATAAGACCGAATCGAGCCGGTCGGTAACATATTTCAGGATGTTGTGTAACCCTGGAAATAATCAGAATTCATGTACACATTACATTTTTGAAAAAACAGCTTGGCACAACTTACCCCAGGGATGGGGTAAACCGTGCCACCGGACAGGGTAAGTTAAGCCGCCTACACATTTTTGTACTGAATGAATTACCACTACCTTTTTAAAATAATTTCTATCTTTATTTCCAAAACACAATTCAACACAATCACAATAGCTTTTTTGTCTTTTAATCATTTTAAACAGGCTTAACACCCAACAAACACTTTTTACTTTTTTTTTTTACACTTTTAACTTAGGCCAGGCCCTGTTGTTACCTCATATACCAGCAATAATGCCTTGCAACAGTCTGGCCACTTCCTATGGCCTACCACAGAGTACAACAGTCTGGTCACAGTAGGCAATACTGTGGTCTATTGTGGCTAAAATTATCCACCTGTCCAGTACTAGTCTGGTCTGCACTACAAAACAACCTCAAACCATTTTGTACACAATGCATCGCACACACACTTCACCACGTTGTTTCTTTTCGAGAGGGTGTCTTGTAACGTTACAGTACTTACATCTGAGTTGAAGCGGAGTTGACAGATGTTACAGGAAATCACTTGTTTTTTCTTCGGAGGGATGGAGACTCCAAACGTGTGGTTTATTACAGCTTTCTGGACGGGATCCATCTGGAAGACAGGAGAGCAATGTTTAAGTGTTGCACTGGCACTGGAGAGATAGAGAAAGAGGGGGGAGAGGAGAGAGGGAGAGAGAGATCTCACTTCAATCTACTGTAACACATTAGCTGGTTTCCACAGCCTAGTAGCACCCCAGGGTCAGAGGAGAGCAGAATGCGTAGATAGTGAACACCTTAAAGTAGGACAGATGGTAGCCTGGTGGTGTTTACTACCAAGTGACGCACATCTCCAGAGAAAGGTGTTAAAGACATATTAGATACTCAGACTGGTAAAAGAACAAAAGGTAATACTTTACTTAAAGCCTATGATGAACGAAGAAACTATGAGGACAAAGCACATGTAAAGGACTCCAGGATCATGGATATGGAAGATGAATCACCTCCATTGTAAAGGACTCCAGGATCATGGATATGGAAGATGAATCACCTCCATTGTAAAGGACTCCAGGATCATGGATATGGAAGATGAATCACCTCCATTGTAAAGGACTCCAGGATCATGGAAATGGAAGATAAATCACCTCCATTGTAAAGGACTCCAGGATCATGGAAATGGAAGATGAATCACCTCCATTGTAAAGGACTCCAGGATCATGGATATGGAAGATGAATCACCTCCATTGTAAAGGACTCCAGGATCATGGATATGGAAGATGAATCACCTCCATTGTAAAGGACTCCAGGATCATGGATATAGAAGATGAATCACCTCCATTGTAAAGGACTCCAGGATCATGGATATGGAAGATGAATCACCTCCACTGATTTATGTTTGTGCTTATAAGAGCTTTCTCTTGTAGTTACACAAACACATTGAAACTGAAAGAAAAACTACTTTGTGAATGAACCCTGTTAGTAGGTACACTGTACGTGTTAAAGGGCTTTTCACACTGCATGTTCTTAGCCCAGGGCTATCATTAATGCTGGGTTAAAACTAGCCCAGGGCTAAGTGCAGTGTGAATGTGACTATTATAATAATAAATGAGAGAACATACCTCGTTTCTCAGTAGCTCAGAGAACACCAGGTAGAAAAACATGGAATATTTGATAACATATCACGTGGGCTTTGGTAAGGCTTTACTGAAAAATAAACCAGAACGTTTTGACCACAAAGACATTCCTAGAGTAGTCTTTAATGGTATTCATTCATAGTTCATCATAACTGCTGCTCTCAGACAAACATGCTACAGTACATAGCAAATAACAACAAGCTTCTGACACCTCAACGTGAGCCTGATCCCTACTACCTCATCACAGGGAGACTAAACATTGGCCACATTACATATATGGTGCTCTCTCTCCTATCTATCGCCAGCTCACATATGGTAGAATTATAACATATTAGGACACATTACATATTCGATGCCATCTCTCCTACCTAAGAGGTCACAGGAACGTTCTAGTTTGGCGAGAGAGAGAAAAGGAGGATGGAGCAAAGAGAGAGAGAGCGTGTTGCATGTGCTTCCGTGAGGTCTGAGCTATATGCCCCCTCTCTGTTCTCTCTCCCGCTCCCTCCATCTCTTAATTTTCTATCCATTCACCCTCTCTCTCTCTCTCTCATCTCTTTCTTCTCTCTCTCTCACACACACAGACACAGACACACACACACAGACACACACACACACACACACACACACACACACACACACACACACACACACACACACACACACACACACACACACACACACTCTCCCAGGCCTGCCTGTCATTAATGTGTGATGAGATTTCTAAACATCAGTGGTGTCACAATGTTGTTTACCCAAACGACCAGAGTAACCAACCACCAAGTCATCCAATCCATTAAGACTTTACAGTGCTGCGTTACAGGAAAAAACTAATAAAAAACTCTGAAAATAAAAGCTTAAATATTTACTACAAGACAAACTGAACGACTAAAAAGCACACCAAGGAAAAGGAACAGGGTGCTATTTGGGACGCAGCCTTTACAGGTTATTACAGCCAGACCAGGTGGATAACAGACAGTTAGAGGCCACCACCTCTCCTTCCTTTAACTAATAAGAAAGCTTTTAATTTCAGGATAAGTTCCAAGGCTTTATGCTGCCCATCCAGACATACAGTAGACGACTTGATTCAATTACTGTAAGCAGCAGCAGAGACTAATTTAAGCCTCCAGATCAGACGACCTTAAAGAGGGCACCAATGCAGTGTACTTATAGCCATTACACTGACAACGTCATGGCCATGGTCGTGTTATAAGGAGACACAAAGTCAAAGAGAATAAAACTAAAGTAGGCAGTAACAACATTGTACATGTGTTATTGACAAAATTGTGTATGGTGCTATATTGATATTATGTATGGTTCCATGCTGTAATTGTGTATGTGGTCCTTGTTGTGTATGGTGCTATATTGTTATTATGTATGGTTCCATGCTGTAATTGTGTATGTGGTCCTTGTTGTGTATGGTGCTATATTGTTATTATGTATGGTTCCATACTGTAATTGTGTATGTGGTCCTTGTTGTGTATGGTGCTTATAAAATGCAAATGAAACAAGGGCCACAATTACACCCGCTTTTCTGAGGATATCAAAACAAATTGTTTGTCTGATGCTTGTATACCTGCTTGTATTCCTTCCAACTGTGCATTTTCAACCCTACGCAACACAACACAACTGAACACAATGCACCGTACCACACCACACTAGCAACACAACCCTAGAAAAGTGACACTATCTGTCATTCAGTGACTGTTAATTACATTCCAGTGATAAGAGAGAGCTGCAGGCCTAAAGGCAGGCAGGGCCAGGCTGTCACTGTCCAATTCATTTCAATTATACCTTCTTGTCATTCACTGTTCACCTCCTCAATGCAAATCATTCTGGTAAACAAATAAACAAGTAAACTTCACAACCTCAACAGTCTGTCACCACTTCAACATGTTACTGCTGAGGCAAATATTTAAATTAACCTTTATTTATAAAGGTTAATTCTATTTTAAAACGTAATGAAATAAAACAGGTAAAATATACTCTAGTGTAGAGTAGATAAAGTATGTTATCATAAATAATCCCTTTAGCATGTCGCTACGTCACTCAGTGTGTCATAGTTTCGCATGCCTGACTGACTGACTGCCATGAGTTAAGGAAGACAGAGGATGATGTACAGGAGGAATCAAGACAAGTCTCTCTCTCTCTCTCTCTCTCTCTCGCTCTCTCTCTCTCTCGTTCCCTCTTTTTTTTTCTGCCCCCATCTTTCTATCTCTCGATCTCTCTCTCTCTGTCATACTGACAATTACCTAGCAGTACCAGTGATGACAGTAATAACACGTTGTCAGACTTAGTGTCAGAACCCACGAGCCCACTTGTCCCGTTACAGGATGCTTTTGACAATATAATGAATGGGAAACAAAATGCACACTAATTCAATCATTGTTGTCTGGCACCTCTCTCACCAAGTTCACATCAGAGGAGGCTAGTGGGAGGAGCTATAGGACATGCTCATTGTAATGGCTGGAATGGAATACATGGAAACCGAGTCAAACAAGTGGCTTCCATATGTTTGATACCGTTCCATTAATTCCATTCCAGCCATTACAATGAGCCTGTCCTCCTATAGCTCCACCCACTAGCCCCCACTGGTGCACAATCAACATTTACGAGGTAAGAATATATGTTGCTCAGACAAAGTTTATCACCATAGAATTCTAATTCTACGATTATCACAGACTGAAAGCTTAGCTAATAAAAACACTGACATTGCATCTGACTGAAGTTTGCAGAGACTCCTTTTTCACTATAACAACGCTGCCCGTGAAATAAATATTCTGTTGCAGTCGTTCTTACAGTAGCCTACATATTGTGTTTCATGGCTTTTATATTGAGAGCAGCTGCAGAGGTAAACAAAGCAGATCAATTCACCATCTGTAGGTTTGCTATTCCTGAACATACAGTGAGTTTCTGACACCTGCAGAGCGTTGTATTGTCAACACAGGTTTATTGATTTAGAACACACAGTAGTATAGTGACTACAGAACAGAGCAGTGATGCTGTAACAATGTAGATATCAGCCCTCATATATTCCAATACAATACTCCATCCTTCTCAACAAAAGATGTATGTTGCACCTCACTACATTGCAGGAGAAGCATTTGAATGTAAACATTTATTTTTGAGCAAAATGCCAGTAAGGCAGAAATGCTATCTGGAACATGTGAACTTTAATGTGCCATAATAACAAACTTGTATTCCATCCGTAAATATGAATACAATTGTTGAATTACGAGCCTTGTTGGTTTAGCCACGGAAAAAGACAGGAACCTTCCGCTAGACATGATTGGCTGAGATAATGGATTGGTCTGCCATGTAGCATGCTTCTGTCATAATGTGAGCTGCTCAGTATGTGTTGATAGTCCTTTCTACCCATTTTTTAAAGATTTAACGTTAGCCACTGAGAACTACAAAAGTTTTGCTACTTTTCTCAACAACATTAATGCCCTGAATTTAGCAGGTGCTATCGACAGATCAGTTGGAAAAAGTGATGGGCTACTTTTTGTACAAGCTATAGTCAGCGTGAACCGGGGGGTGACTTGACACAACGCTGTCAAAACAAGATGTAGCTACAAACAAGACGAAGTAAAATGGTTCCAGTCTGCCTTAAAGCGTTCATCCATGTATAACATTTTCAGATATTAAGTTTTTAATTTAGTCGTTTTGTTGTTTTCATTGCATGTTAAAGCGTACTGTTAACTAGCTAGCGAACGTTAGTTTGCTGGCTCGTTAGCTAACGGTAGGTGTATGATCTGTGTAGTAATAGTATCAGAAATCCGTTATAGCCTAATATTAGCTAGCTAAAATTGAACCTAGTTGTTAGCTTTAGTTACCTGCAGATTCATACTACTGCTATGACAATGTTTGTATTGGTAGTAGTATGAGTTGGGATTATGCCGGTTCATTGTCTAGGTAGCTAGCTGCATTCCTAAACAAAAGACTCCCACTAGATGATTACATGACCCATCAAATTAGCCAGGTGTGTCTGGGGGGTGGTTATAGCATTTCCTTTCCATGACCCATCAATTTAGACAAGTGTGTCGGGTAAGCATTGTCATATAATTATTAAATATTATCTGGACACTTTCTGTTTTTGATATTGTTACTATGCAAGTAACCATTTCATTGTACCGTTAAACCTGTATCCTGCGCATGTGAAAAATAAACTTAGATTTGATTTGATATAGTATGTGCTTACCAGAGAAGGTAATGTGAAGAACAACATGACCTGCACCAAAGTCAGATTATGATATACAGTAGGTCAAGACTAGATAAAGTGTATGAAATCGTTGGTTGTTTACTAAACTAATCACTCTGTTAAGCACATGGCCTCACGTGAATCCTTAAAGAGATGGGTGGGGCTAAGGCTTAAGAGGGTGTGAACGATGCTGAATAAGTGTAGACAAAGAAGAACCCTCCAGTAGGTGTACCAAAACATTTAAGGTCAATTTTTTCAAAAGTTTATCAACTTTCAAAGCAGAATTGCTTTCCAATTGTTCCTCAACTGCAGTGTACGATATACTATTTTCTAGCTCTGAGCATGTACTTTTATCCTATGTAAAAAACACAATTTCAAATTTTGCTACATAAGACTGAGGCGGTCGTTCACATTTACAGTTGAAGTCGGAAGTTTACAAACACCTTAGCCAAACACATTTAAACTCAGTATGTCACAATTCCTGACATTTAAATTGTAATTGTTTAACTTGGGTCAAACCTTTCAGGTAGCCTTCCACAAGCTTCCAACAATAAGTAGGGTGAATTTTGGCCCATTCCTCCTTACAGAACTGGTGTAACTGGGTCAGGTTTTGTAGGCCTCCTTGCTCGCACACGCTTTTTCAGTTCTTGCCACAAATTTGAGGTCAGGGCTTTGTGATGGCCACTCCAATACCTTGACTTTGTTGTCCTTAAGCCATTTTGCTCCAGCCATGTGACCCCTGGACCGTCACCGGAGCCTCCAGCGACGGCCCGGAGCCTCCAGCGACGGCCCACAGCCCGGAGCCTCCAGTGACGGTCCAGAGCTCGGAGCCTCTGGTGACGGTCCAGGGGTCACATGGCTGGAGCCCAGTCACATGGCTGGAGAAACTCTCTGCGCTGGTGCCCTGTCTCTTCAGCGTGCCGGGTTCCAGTCCGGGGCCGGCAACCAGCCTCGCCATGTGGCTGGGAGAATCAGCTGTGTCAGGGCCCAGGCCGGGCAGAGCGGTCAGAACTGCTCCAGGGTCGGAGCAGTCCGCTCCGCCGGTGCCAGGTCCGGGTCCGGGCGTCTGCTCCACTCCAGTGCCGGAGCAGTCCGCTTCCTTCGGGGTCCAGTCCTGTTCCGGTCATCTGCTCCGCTCCAGTGCCGGAGCAGTCCGCTCCACCGGTGCCGAGTCCGGGTCCGGTCGTCTGCTCCGCTCCAGTGCCGGAGCAGTCCGCTCCACCGGGGACCAGTCCGGGACCGGTGGTCTGCCCCTCTTCAGAGGTGGAGGTCCCCACACCAGGGTCCGGACTGCGTGCCACTTGGAAGCAGGGAGGGAGCTGCCCTCATTGCCTGCGTCACGCCCGACGCCGGATCCTGAGCCTCCACCAGCAACCTCCCCAGTGCTCCGCTCTGTCCCCTCTTTTTATTTTATAATTTTTTTTGTGTGTTTTTTGACTGAGGACTTCATTGGGTTTGTTGAGGGGGAGCAGTACCCCCTCCCCCTAAATAAAAAGGAATGTCTCTCCACCAACGCTCTGCTTCTCGTCCCGTCTCTTCGAATCGTGACACAGATATAGGATCTGGCTACTGCATGCAGAACTAAACATTCATGTTAAAGAGCTAGCATGGAACCTGTTTATCCACATAGTGCTAATAATAGCCTGTCTGGATTGAGTTATGGAGCACACTTGCTGTGTGTGAGAAGACACATTGTTGTTCACACTTAGTTGATGGACACTTATTAGAAATAAGGACACTTGCTCTGTGACACAACCAATTTAAACATTAATCTGCTTCCCAAATGGAACCCTATTCCCTATATAGTGCACTACTTTTGACCAGAGCCCAATGCACTATATCCTATATGTGACTTATTTCAGGAAACTAGGCAGATGCCGCGGGTCACCATTTGAGCCATTTGTAAACTTTTAAAAAATCAAAATGCGTTTTTTGGCAGAAATGCTTTCTGGAACATGTGAACTTTCATGTGCCTTAATAACAAACGTGTATGCCATCTGTAAATACGAATCAAACTGTTAAATTACGAGCCTAGTTGGTTTAGCCACAGAAAAAGACAGCAACCTTCCCACTAGCCATGATTGGCTGAGATAATGAGTGGGCTGATTGGTCTGCCATATAGCACGCTTATGTCTACTTGAGCTGGTCAGTATGTTTAGGTAATCCTGTCTAATGCAGCTCTCCACTTTCTGGAGGACACGTTTTTAAATCAGTGGAATTAGATTATGATAGCTAAGTCCATCCTTGCATGATTTATACGGGTACATTTTCAGATATTACACTATTTCTATTTCTAATTTTGACAGAAAGTGGTTTCATTTCAATTTAAAGTGTACTGTTAACTAGCTAGCTAACGTTAGCTGGCTGGCTTGCTAGCTAACATTATGTGTATGATCTTATTATTTGTATCTCAGAGCCATTTGCTTGGCTAGTTATAGCCTAATGTTAGCTAGCAAACATTGAACCTGGTTGGTTAGCTACCTGCAGATCCATGCAGGGTAGTAACATTATGAGTTGGGATTATGGCTCATTGTTTACCTAGCTAGCAAGTAACCATTTCGGGTGCGTTTGTAAATTCAGTCTGAGTATGCCAGAGTGCAGAATAACTGATGAGTTTATGAATGCTCAACACTGGTTGAATATGGTCAGTAAATGTCAGCAAAAAAAGCATAATTAAATTGTTGCCAGGAGCACAGTTACAGTCACCAATGTTCTGGATAACATGAAAACAGCCTAACCATCTCTGCTAGGGTGAGTAAAATGGTCAGTGCGGTGTTCTCTCATTTGTGTCTGGCAGTAGCTAGAAAGCTAGCAAATGTTAGCCAGTCAGCTTGGGTGCTTGACTGCTGTTGTGAGGTCAGAACGCTCGGATCAACCCTACTCGGCCAGAGCGTCCAGTGAAACAAGATGGGTGGGGCTAAAGCTTAAGAGGGTTTGAAAGATGCTGAATGGGTGTAGACAAAGAAGACTTCCCCAGTAGGAACCAAACAATTAAAGGCCATTTTCTTACAAGTTTATCAACTTTCAAAGCAGTATTACTTTCCCATTGTTCCTCAAATACAGTTTATGATATACCATTTTGAAGCTCAGTGTCTGCTTTTATCCAATGTAAAAAACAACATTTCAAATTTTGCTACATAAGACTGAATCAAGGTGGTCGGTTACATATAGGGAATAGGGTGCCATTTGGGATGCAGCCTTAGTGTGAAATGCCTGGACAGGAAAAGCCTTTTGATTCTGTGATGTAGTAGCCTGGTCCCAGATCTATTTACATTTTCTGTAAATTACTTTTTACCCCTTTTTCCTGATATCCAATTGGTCAAGTCATGTCCCGTCGCTGCAACTCCCATTCGGACTCGGGAGAGGCGAAAGTCGAGAGCCATGTGTCCTCCGAAACACGACCCTGCCAAGCCGCACTACTTCTTGACATACGACCCTGCTCGCTTAACCCGAAAGCCAGCCGCACCAATGTGTCGGAGGAAACACCGTACAACTGGCGGCCGTGTCAGTGTGCATGCGCCCGGCCCGCCACAGTAGTCGTTAGAGCGTGATGGGGCAAGGACATCCCGGCCGGCCAATCCCACCCCTAACCCAGACGATGCTGGGCCAATTGTGCGCCGCCTCATCGGTCTCACAGGATCAAACCCGGGTCTATAGTGACAACTCAAGCACTACGATGCAGTGCCTTAGAACGCTGCGCCACTCGGGAGGCCCCACCTGGTCACAGATCTGAATGTACTGTCTTGCCAATGTCTATGTCATTGTACTTCGGTGTGACAATGACCATAGGAGTTGGCAAGACAACACAAACAGATCTGGGACCAGGCTAGTGCTGTAGTACTTTCAAGAGGGAATCTTGATTGCAGTAGTTATGCTTCTGAAAGGCAAAAGTCAGGCTTTGGAGCAAATATTTTCACTGCTGTTTTTTTCTAGTGTCTTCCCGTTGTTTGAACACAAATAAACAAACTGTAGAACCTCAGTAGAATAAACAAAACGTATTCTAAATTCGGAGTTTCTGTTCTAACACTGTGTATTGTGTATTATTCATGTATTACACAGCACTATACTGTAAATAGCTATCTGGCTAAAGTAAAGCAGTGAAGTAAAGGTAATGACAAACAAAAGGATGAGATGATGGATGCATCCTAAATGGCATCATATTCCCTATACAATGAAACCCTGGTCAAAAGTAATGCACTATACAGGAAACAGGGAATATAGGGGGCTCCCAAGTGGTGCAGCGTTCTAAGACACTGCATCTCAGTGCTAGAGGTGTCACTACAGACAACCTGGTTCGAATCCAGACTGTATCACAACCAGCCGTGATTGGTAGTCCCATAGGGCGTTGCACAATTGGCCCAGCATCATCTGAGTTTGGCCGGTGTAGGCCGTCATTGTAAATAAGAACTTGTTCTTAACTGACTTGCCTAGTTAAATAAAGGTAAAATTAAATCAAATAAAATAGGTTACCATTTGGGGAAGGCCCGCTCAAAGTCCTCTCCTCTACTTCACAGTTAACAATTCCACTGTGTCCCCCTCCCAGAGCGCAAAGAACCTTGGCATGACCCTAGACAACAAAACAGTGACTCGCTCCTGCAGGTTCATGCTCTACAACATCCATAGAGTACGACCCTACCTCGAAGCGGCGCAGGTCCTAATCCAGACACTTGTCATCTCCCGTCTGGACTACTGCAACTCGCTGTTGGCTGGGCTCCCTGCTTGTGCCATCCAGAATGCTGCAGCCCGCCTGGTGTTCAACCCTCCCAAGTTCTCCCACATCACCCTGCCCCTCTGCACACTCCACCTGCTTCCAGTCAAAGTTTGCATCCACTAGAAGACCATGGTGCTTGCCTACTGAGCAGCAAGAGGAACTACCCCTCGATACCTTCAGACTATGCTCAAACCCTACACTGATTGTTCAGTAGTCCAGTCTAGTCTCTGATAGTTACTTTATTGAGGAAAAATGTACTTACTATGACTGTGATATGTGGTTGTCCCCCCTGTTTTAAGACTAATGCACTAACTGTAAGTCACTCTAGATAAGAGCGTCTGCTAAATGACAAAAAATGTATTCTTCAAAATGTCTTCAAAAATAAATGATGAACTTGTGGACAATATTTAATGTTGGTGTCATCATTACAGTCACAGTGTATATCACCAACATGAACTCATCAACTCTGTGCACTACCACTTAATAGTCAACGACAGCAGTAGAGCCACTATGTCTGGTTTAGATGTGTCTTTGTCTCGGCCAATGGAAACACACTGGACTCAGCTGAGCTAAGCTGGAGCAGACCTGGGTTCAAATACTATTTTAAATCTTTCAAATACTATTGAGCGTTTGCCCTAGCCTTGTCTGGAGTGCCAGGTTATTATTATTTTTTGTCAGGTTGACAGGGTTTAGACGTTTCAGATGTTTCTATTGGGTCTATGGAAACAGGCAACCTCAATCAAGCACAGGCAGAGTATTTTAAATTATTTTGAGTAGTGTTTGAATCCAGGTCTGAGCTGGAGACCAGCGCTGTGAGGCAGAGTGTTCCTGACAGGTTGCCGTGACTACAGGCGAGGCTCTCACTAACTGTTCCAAAGAGTGTTGTCACATCGGACCATGGCAGGCCTGGTAATCACAGTCACACAGACGTGAGCTGGTGAGTCCTCCTGTTGCTGCCTGCCTCTCAGTCCCTCTCAACAGGACACTGTTCTGTCTGACTCGGCAGGTTGGAGGAGACATAGAAATAGAATGTAAATAGAACGGTCCACCCATCACAAAACATGGGATGGGAATGTCCATTCTATGGTTGGAGCAGACAGCCCGGCCAACACAGAGTTAAACAAGCATAGAAACTCTTTGACTAACTCTCTGTCTATTTTTTTTTTTTGTTCAGGTCACGACATCTTTAAACCTGCCACATCAACTGTCAGCATGAGGTGTTTTTGGCAAGATAAAAGCAAGAATAGATTTTGTTTCCACCTCTCATCCTTTGGAGGGTTGGAATCGATGCCTTGATGGTGGGACTGCAGTTCTCTCTCTCTCTCTCTCTCTCTCTCTCTCTCTCTCTCTCTCTCTCTCTCTCTCTCTCTCTCTCTCTCTCTCTCTCTCTCTCTCTCTCTCTCTCTCTCTCTCTCTCTCTGTGTGTGTGTGCATTTGCCAATAAGATTCTTTGTGAGGGGAAAAGGAATAATCTCCTAAGCCATTTATAATTCATGAATCAGGAAAAGAAAGACAGTAGGATTCTCAAACAATATCACTGAAATCTAAGATCAATAACAGTGACAATAAACTACAAGTACACGAGATGAAAAGACTAGCATCCAGTCCAGGGTGTGTATTTGTTCATCAATCAGCCTCACACTACAGAAAAAGGAGACTGCTGCCCTATGGGGTGTTCTGGCTCGGGAAAGCATTACTTACAAGAGATGAAAGCAGCAATTTCTTACCGTGTTAAAATTAGGGAAGAGTCCCACAGCAGAGGACGTGTCCACTTGGTGGAAGGGCATAAAGGGTTTCATATCCAAAGTGGACTGCATCATCAGAGACGGAGTCCGTACCAGCGCAGGCAGTGTGTTGCTATGGCATGAACTTCCTGTGGAGACGGAGAGATAGATATGGAGAGAGAGGGATGAAGAGAGAGGTAGTGAGAGAGGAGGAGAGAGAGAAAGGGACAGAAAAATGGAAAGAGGGAGATGGAGATGGAGAGAGAGAGATGAAGAGAGAGAGATGGAGAGAGAGAGATGAAAGAGGAAAAACATGAACACATTTTCAGTTGAGGGCAGTAGAATGTAGGGTTTCTATTCATAGCACTAGGACCATACATAACACACATGAGGAGCAGAGAAAATACACTGTACCCTGTGGCTGTGGTGAGCGCTGTGGCAGAGAATAGTGGAAAGTAACTCATCATGTCTTAAATGAAGCAGAACAAACGTCTCCACGCGCTCATAGGCTGGGGTAAGATGTGGAGTGTGTGTGTGTGTGTGTGGTGTGAGTCAGCCTGGAAGGTAGACTGGCTGGAGGAATTATGTAGTATAGCATGTTGAGGCAGAGGGAAAGGGGCTGGGACTGGGGCTTGAGCCCATAAACAGATCATACCTAATGCAAGGCAGTTCATTGGTGTCGTAGTCATATCTGGGTATACCTACTTTACATATTTCAAAGGGAAATAAGGTTATTGCCGGTTCACTTCAGGCTTTCATACTCTATGTATGCAATATGGAGCCCAGACCAAAATAAATAATGTTATTAACCAGCTGTGCATTACAGTAGATAATCAACCTAGAATTCAACCCTCCATATTATGCGTGGTTTATGTGTGTGTGTGTGTTTGTGTGTGTGTGTGTGTGTGTGCTTGTGTGTGTGTGTGTGTGTGTGTGTGTGTGTGTGTGTGTGTGTGTGTGTGTGTGTGTGTGTGTGTGTGTGTGTGCTGTGTGTGTGTGTGTGTGTGTGTGTGTGTGTGTGTGCTTGTGTGTGCATACAAGAGGTCATCTCAGTAGAGATTTAATAGCTTGTGAGATGATGAGTGACTCCATTTAAATCTCAGAAAACAACAAATGGTTTATAAGGCTTCTGAGTGCTGACACATGCACACGCACACACACGCACACACACACACACACACACACACACACACACACACACACACACACACACACACACACACACACACACACACACACACACACACACACACACACACACACACACACACACACACACACACACACACACACACATTAACTTCAAATAGGTGCTTATATTCTTGTCAGAGATTCAAAATTAACAACATTTTTCAAAAATAACAATCAAGATATTGCTTAATATTTCCCTTCATACTAAATCCTACTGTGTTCAATGCCAAGAGAACGTAAAATATCTAGCTACAGCATCTGTGTTAGGCGCTGACACAGCAGGGATACTCTTCCAATTTCATAGAATTAGATAATCTATCAAGAGCCATTTTTATTTAATAAAGCTACGCAGGAGATCGCTGGGATGAAACCAATGTTTAACGTGGAGATGAAGATCTACTGAGGGTTTTGTCTTTATATAATATATATAGAAATGTAATGTAATACTGGAATCTATACTGTAAAATATAACCTGTCTCATGATCCTGTTGTCATGGGAGACACATGGTTAGAACCTCTAAATCTTACATGTCGTTTAGATTTTTCCAGAGTTGATAGTAATTAAATTGTTTGTAATTTAGTGTTTGTCTGGTGATTTCCATGTAAAAGGACCCATGAGCGCCAACATATGAAGTTCATAGGAGCATGTCAAATTGGGTTTCAAAGGAAAGCTAAGAGTCTATTTTTATTTTATTATTAAGGCATATATATATACATTTTTCAACCATTTTCCACCCTAAAAATTTGGAATGAGGAAAAGGCTTTGATTTCTGGTGAAACAGATGGAAAAGGGATATAAGAAAACTTAAAAGATATTAGAAATACTTCAAAACACAATAATGTTGCAGTAAAGACCCCTTGCAGACTATTATCAACATTTACATTTCATTTAGGAAAAATGTTTCTGTCTTATGTATGTTTAAGAAACATTGCCTTGTGCCTTGAAAAACCCACATATCTTTAAGATATTTTTATATTTCTCTCACTCATGAGGAGGGAGGATAATGAAAGTTCACAGAAGTAACAAGTGAAGGTAGACCTATCAATTAGTTAGTGTTTTTACTCATATACATTTTGTTTATGAATTATTAAGTGATTAAAATTCTGTTCATTCGTGGAATTTCCAGACGGCTGTCAATTCATTCTAACAGCATGAGCACATTGGCAACTGTCCCCCAACATTATGAAAGGCAAAATCCTATAATATCATGCGAGTTATCATAGCATCCCAATAAACAACGGCATCACACAATCAGTAACTTATGCATAGCTCATGTGATGTCAAAGTGTTTTTGTCCAACTTCATGCCATGCGCTTCTCATTGTCAAAATGAAGCATCTTCAGTACGGCTTTCTACATAATGGCACACACGCTTGTTGTGTCCTTAAATCACTGATGTCCACACATTCTGCAGTTTACTACTGTCAGGCTCTGACCATAGGTAAGCCTCTGGCTTTATCTATGGTTGTCATGGTCAGGGCCTGACAGGAGTAATCTATGTGAGTCTATGTTGGTTTTATGTTGGTCCCCAATTAGAGGCAGCTGCTAGGCATTGTCTCTAATTGGGGGCCATATTTAAGTTCATGTTTTCCACCTGTGCTTTGTGGATCATTGTTTTGTGTTTAGTGCCTGTGTGCCAACCTGCGGTTACGGTTTGTGTTTCGCTCTTTGTTGCGTTGCCTTTAAAGTTCACATTAATAAATAACATGTTGAACTACAACTGCGCTGCATTTTGGTCTGCATCTCACCACGATCGTGATAACTACGCACCTTCTGTAGTTTTACTACACTTGAATCCAGCACCACAACTCATCAAAATGACTGATGCCATAAAACAAAGGATAAAAATCCCTTTTCCCAGGAAGAAATTACCTAAAGAGGATTGACTTTATTTAAATTGGATTGTTTTATTATTAACTTCACAACATACGATTACAATCATGCGTGCATTTTGCGTATGGGAGGTTCCGGGAATCGATTCCACTATACTGACGTTGCAAGCGCCATGCTCTACCAACTGAGCTGCCTATCTAAATTACTTGGCACAATTAAAATATGTATTGTTGGAAGCGGAAAGCTTCTTTTTCTACCATACTCAAACATGGTTATTCTGCTAACCCATTATAAAGACCTTGATGAGAAACACATGCGAGACCCAACTAGACCTTTGAAACTGGCCTCCCAGTTCATAGCAGTGATATATTGGTAGCTAAAGTTTACAAAGCCGTACCAGGAACAACAGACCACAAGAACACAGGGCACTCTCTGTTCCAAATAACACTTTTTGGATTTATTTCTTATGAGAACAAACACAACTGTGTCATGAACCTTTTATAGATCTGAACACAATGGGCTAGATATATAAGAAAAGTCTGGAAGCATAATCTTACAGGCTAGGTTGTGCTCTGAAGCGTGACTCTACTGCTCAGATTCATTTATTTACAGTGAGGTACTGCCACACAACCATTTTACACACCATCTTGGTATTAGCTTTGGGTACAACAGCATAGAAGAGTTTTCCAGACCCTTGGAGGGGACAGGTTAGAGGTTAGGCCCTTAAGGAGGTCATTACTGTTTGCCTGGAGGTTCGAAGCTGGAGGCTGGAGGCCAGTTTTCAGCCAAAGGCCTCCACCAAGGCCTGTTTGCCCGGCCCGCGTTCAGTCACACACTAGAACACTCATCACTGCCGCTGGGTCTGTCTGTGATCAGCAACATGACAGGGTGGTCTTCAAGGCCCGTGGAGGGGTGACAGGTCAGAGGTTAGGCTCCTTCAGGAAGTAATTACTATCCCGCTTGGTTGCTGGAAACTTGAGTCTAGAGGCCAGTCCACTGCCTGCCTTTCACACACTACAACACTCACCAGCTGCCTCTGTCCAGGTCAGGGCTAGTCATTAAAACTAGATGAAAGAACTGATTTGTCTGTAATGGTGTATCTATAATGGTGTCCACATGTTTTTTTATTTCTGTGGTGGTGAGAGTACAAGCTGTGTGTGTAGTAATGTGTTTTGTGCATGTCCTGTCTGTGTGGGCCTTACAAATAATGATCTTACTTGATTCCTGCTCTCAAGTGATGTATTGAAATCATATGTACTGTAAATACAGAATGTTTGCATGTTTGTCAAATGTTCCTGGTTCTGTAGTTCTATTCATTAGAATATGTCATTTGAGAGAGATATACTCGAGTTGAGATAAATATTGACTTTGCTTTAGAGCTCATCCCTTCGAAACAACTCATCAATATTCAGAGAACGGAATGATTACAACCAAGTCCTGTTACCTGGGAAACTGTACCGTCAATGGTTAGTAGGTACCAGAGAGCTCATAAGTGGAGAATTCTAAACGTGTTACTCTGAAACATCAGCTGCATTTCTGGGGGCAAATCAGCAGGATTATCTCTACAGAACAATTATGATCAGAGACTGACACAAATAGCCAACAACCAAAAGACTAACATAGCAACCCGTTGTTTTGTACACTAATATTCATGTAAAATTGTAATTAGTATGTTTTGTTTAATTGATTGAAAAAAACTGTATTGTACCTATATTGTATCTAGTGTTTTGTAAGCCCTCTTGAAGTTCCAACCTCACCTTCACAGCTTTTTATCTTGTTTTTATCTGCACCATTTTGTCTTTCACTTGTCTGCTTTTGTGTGAATAAATACAACAAAGTAAATAAAAATATAAAACTAAACACCAGTTAGAGCCAGTGGTCTATACACTTATTTGGACAATGAACCTAACTTTTAATTTGGCGCTATACTCCAGTATTTTGGATTTGAGATCAAATGTTTTATATGAGGCGACAGTACAGAATTTGAGGGTATTTTCATACATATCTTTTTTACCGTTTAGAAATTGTGAGGGCTTGGTTGTGGTAAGGCCTCTTACTCCCACCTAGGGGAGGAGAGAGGCACACAATCAAGTCCTCACACCCTAACTAGGGAGATTATGATCCCCAATCAGAGACAGCTGTCTGGCGTTGTCTCTGATTGGGGATAGTATTTAGGCTCCACACAAATCCACCTGTGTGTGGATCATTGTTCGTTGTGTTTGTCTGCACTGCAAGCAACGCAAAGTAAGTCACTGTGTTTTTGTTTGTTTCACTCTCCTTTGTTATTTTCGTGCTTCGTGAGTACATCTCCGAAATAAAAAGGATGACACTTCACCAGCGCTCTGTATATCGTCCCTTATATACTACGCACCGTGACAGAATGATCCACCACCCTGGGACGCAACGGGGGATTACTTTGGGAGATATCCTCCTCGGTATGGGGATTACCGAGGAGGAACACTCTTATTATCGTTCGGTGGAGGAAGGCTGGGGTCCGGAGCAGCAGAGGCGCCGAAGACGGAGGACACGTCACCGGGCTAAAGCTGAGGACCAGCCTGGAGCCCAGAAAACCCCCAAACTGATTTTTGGGGGGGCTATGGGGGTGGTCGGAGATCGAAGGAGAAGAGCCCCGACCACTGCACTCGTGGGGGTTCCAGGAGGAGCCCCTACAGCCGTGGGAGCAGGAGTACAGAGAGGAGTCGGAGGAAGACGACGACGATGTGCTTCTGTTCCCTCACTCGTGGGGGTTCCCGGAGGAACCCTCACAGGATGGGGATTGGCGGTGACGACAGGTACAGTCGTGCTCCAGCGCCAGTTCCCAGTCCGGTGCCTCCAGCGCCGGTCCAGAGTCGGAGACGGAGGAGACCGACTCAGCGCACCAAACCATCGGTGCGCAACAATAGCCCGGTACGGCCCGCGCCTGCTCCGCGCACCAGCCCTATGGTGCGTGTCTCCAGCCCGGTGCGACCCGTGCCAGCTCAACGCACCAACCCAACGGTGCGTTTCCCCAGCCCGGTACGGCCCGCGCCTGCTCCGCGCACCAGCCCTATGGTGCGTGTCTCCAGCCCGGTGCGACCCGTGCCAGCTCAACGCACCAACCCAACGGTGCGTTTCCCCAGCCCGGTACGGCCCGCGCCTGCTCCGCGCACCAGCCCTATGGTGCGTGTCTCCAGCCCGGTGCGACCCGTGCCAGCTCAACGCACCAACCCAACGGTGCGTTTCCCCAGTCCGGTATGGGCCGTGCCTGCGCCTCGCATCAGACCAGTGGTGCGTTCCCCCAGTCCAGTACGCCCCGTGCCTACTCCTCACATGGAGCCTACAGCGACGGTCGACAGCACAGCTCTGTGGTTGGAGACCATCTCGGCGTCGGTGCCCAGGGTGGGCACGACGTTCAGGAGCTCCATAGCGTGTCGGTGCCCAGTCTGGGGCCGACAGCCAGCCCAACCACAGGGTTGGAAACCATCTCTGCGTCGGTGCCCAGGGTGGGCACGACGTTCAGTCCCGCTGTGGAGCAGTCAGTCAGTCAGTCATAACCCCCCTTGTGTTATGTATACGTCTTCTAGTGAGGTCCTTGGAGTATCTAGCCATGTTTGTAGACTTGTTGAGTGGTAATCTACTACTAGCTCAATAAAGCTGCTAAGTAGGAAAACAATACAAAACTAAAAGTTGTCGACAGCTTTGAGAGCTTGTTATTAAAGGAGAGGTACATAAGGTGACATGACGGTTGAGAGAAGAGAGTTGTTAAATGTTCTGTTCTGATGGAGTGAAGGGTTTGACCCTCCTGTGGTGTATTATGGGAGTGTTCGGCACACCCATTGAGGTATAAAGAACTGGAGACTGCGTCCAAGATATCCAACCGTTGTTTTTAATGTAATCTACTCACGGTTGTTGATATCCCTCTATTGGTGTAGGGGCTGTGCTTGGCAGAGTGGGTGAGGTTATATCCTGCCTGGTTTGGCCCTGTCTGGGGGTATTGTCTGGGTATTGTCGGAGGGGGCCACAGTGTCTCCTGACCCCCCCTGTCCCAGCCTCCAGTATCTATGCTGCAATAGTCTATGTGCCTGGGGGCTAGGGTCAGTTTGTTAAATCTGATGTTATTATCCGGTGTCTTGTGTGAATTTAAGTATGCTCCGGCTGATGTAAAAAGCACTTTATAAATAAATTTGATTTGATTTGATGATGATACTTATCTCTCTCCTCTCCATCATTCCCTCCTCCCCTCTCTCCTCTCCATCATTCCCTCCTCCCCTCTCTCTCTCTCTCTCTCTCATTCCCTCCTCCTCTCTCTCTCTCTCTCTCTCTCTCTCCCTCATTCCCCCCTCCTCCTCTCTCTCTCATTCCCACCTCCTCTCTCTCTCTCTCTCTCTCTCTCTCTCATTCCCTCCTCCTCTCTCTCTCTCTCTCTCTCTCTCTCATTCCCTCCTCCTCTCTCTCTCTCTCTCTCTCATTCCCTCCTTCTCTCTCTCTCTCTCTCTCATTCCCTCCTCCTCTCTCTCTCTCTCTCTCTCTCTCATTCCCTCCTTCTCTCTCTCTCTCTCTCTCTCTCATTCCCTCCTCCTCTCTCTCTCTCTCTCTCTCTCATTCCCTCCTCCTCTCTCTCTCTCTCTCTCTCATTCCCTCCTCCTCTCTCTCTCTCTCTCTCTCTCTCTCTCATTCCCTCCTCTCTCTCTCTCTATCTCTCTCTCATTCCCTCCTCCTCTCTCTCTCTCTCTCTCTCTCATTCCCTCCTCCTCTCTCTCTCTCTCTCTCTCTCTCTCATTCCCTCCTCCTCTCTCTCTCTCTCTCTCTCTCTCTCTCTCTCTCTCTCTCATTCCCTCCTCCTCTCTCTCTCTCTCTCTCTCTCTCTCTCTCTCATTCCCTCCTCTCTCTCTCTCTCTCTCTCTCTCTCATTCCCTCCTCCTCTCTTTCCACTCCACTCTGATTAGTCTACGATTCCAAATTAAATGGAGAGCGGTGTGAAATTGCTATTCTTACCAATGGCTACCCAACACACATTATCTAGGCTGTGTTACACAACACAATGTCCTCTCCAACCACATTATCAAGGCTGGGTTACCCAACACCATGTCCTCTCCAACCACATTATCTAGGCTGTGTTACACAACACCATGTCCTCTCCAACCACATTATTTAGGCTGGGTTACCCAACACCATGTCCTCTCCAACCACATTATCTAGGCTATGTTACACAACACCATGTCATCTCCAACCACATTATCAAGGCTGGGTTACCCAAAACCATGTCCTCTCCAACCACATTATCTAGGCTGTGTTACACAACACCATGTCCTCTCCAACCACATTATCAAGGCTGGGTTACCCAAAACCATGTCCTCTCCAACCACATTATCTAGGCTGTGTTACACAACACCATGTCCTCTCCAACCACATTATCAAGGCTGGGTTACCCAACACCATGTCCTCCCCAACCACATTATCTAGGCTGTGTTACACAACACCATGTCCTCTCCAACCACATTTTCAAGGCTGGGCTACCCATCACCACGTCCTCTCCAAGGCTGGGAGCACATACTCTCTCTCACTCTGACTCTGGCAGATGAACAACCAGACGGAAACATCAATGGTTACTTATCATTGTACACTATGCTCACTGTAATCATTAGGCGTTCAACAGTGAGACACTGTAGGATTTGATATCAAGACATAGCGAGTATAAAATGAAAAGTGGCTGAAAAGTTTACAAGAATTGCATTATCATAGTAATAGGAGAAAATAAATAGTAATCCAATCTCATCCTATTATGAGAAAGTGAATGTGCCTTTGTGGTTGCAAGCCATTAGGCTTTTCAACTACATTTTTAACCTTCAGTTGTTTTTCCAGGGCCAGTGAAATCATATCACTAGGCAGGGAAAATAAAATGAAAAGAGTATGGTGCTTGTGTATAACACTGTTAGCTAAGGTTCATGGTCAGCACAGCTTAGAATAGAAGTTGCCCCTAGGCACTGATCAAGGATCAGATTGCCCTCCCCAAATCCTAACCTTAACCATTAGAGGGACCTTAAATCAGTGTATTGGGGCAACTTCATTTTACACCTATCAACATGAGGCTGGGTAGTGTAAGTGTGCGACTCTAACCAGAGCCCTACGAGCTCTGGTTAAAAGTAGTGCACTATGTAGGGAATGGGGTGCCATTTGGGATACAGAAGGGAGGTTGATGCAGTATCCGGGATAGTCAAAGTGTCCCTTTGAGATAAAACAGTGTAATGACACCCCAGAGAGAGGGCCTGGCCACTGAACTGGAACACCAAGGGTATTTGTGTATTCTCATCTTTTTTTCTCATTATTATTAGATTATTCTATCATGGAATATACTGAATGTAGCATGTCTGATTTCTTCTCTTTCATTTAGAGTTACTGAATATTAGTCTAGACCTGGTTCATCTTTCCATTTCCCCCCAAAATGACGGATTTCACACTTTAAGTACATCCAAGGAGGACCTACTTCTTAAAACCCAATTAAAAAGTTGAATGATGTATTTAAGTTGAACTAGTCTTAAGTTTAACATTTTAGCATACTGTAGTTCACCTACAGAACAGAATGACCACTGTGTGAGTGAATTCGGATGCTGGTTAAAACAGATAAAATATGTCCAGGGTTTAGGCTCTAAAACAGTTAAGTTAATACACATAAATGAAGAACATAATGCTAGACACATCCTCAGACTGTCTGGATCTGTAACAAAAAACATGTACTGTGTCCCAAAATGGCACCCTATTCCCTATGTAGTGCACTACTTTTGACCAGAGCCCTGGTTAAAGTAGTGCACTTTATAGGGAATAGTGGTCAAAAGTAGTGCACTACATAGGGAATAGGGTGCCATTTTGGGACTCAGCCATCAGCTGTCCATTCCTGCCTCCCCACCGGCTAACAAGATATTAGACAGTCCTCTTTAGACATCTCTGTGATTATTACAAGGCTATGAAATGATCCAACTATTTATTATGCCAGACTAGAGGACAGAGTTATTAAGATGTCTAGGAGGATGAACATTCATTGTATGTATCCCAAATGGCACCCTAATTCCTAGTGCACTACGTTTGACCAGATCCCTTTGGGCCCTGGTAAAAAGTAGTCCACTATAAAGGGAACAAGGTGCCATTTGGGAAACAGACATTGATTCAAGTTCAGCCATGCACCAGACATTTCAGGAAGAAAATCTAATAACGGATCAAATTCAATTTAAATGCCGATTTGAGGAGTCTCAGTCATGGCTGTATACCTCGGGGTCTGAGGGAGTTCAAACAAGTTGGCTCTTTGTGCTTTTGAACTAAATTTATTTGCAAACGTAGTTTGTTTTCTCTCTGAAGAAATTCACCTGATGAGCAGGGAAAATGACATTACAGCTCAAAATGTCCTTATACAGCACATCAACGCAAACAGTTGGTGATGTTCTGGACTGATGATGAATAAATAAAGGTAGAACTTGATTATGATATTAGAGTTAAGAGATTTCTTACAATTAACTCCTAAGAGTGCTGGCAGTGCGATGAAAAACCTAGATGACCGCACACACACGCACATTAAAATAGGCATGGAGAATCCTACAGTCTGAGAGAAATGTGTGATTTTTCCTATAATGTCAACCACATGTAACCACAGGAACAGCTCTTCACTCAAGATAAACCAGTGCATTTGCATGTAGGTTTCCATAGGAGCCACAGGAACAAGTGAGCCACTGACTGAATCACAACCGCACATAACAAATCAGGATTTCATTCTTTTTTTAACTCCTTCAGAAAATGTTACTTTTAAAAGGACTTGAACAAGAATGTTTTTCAACATGGTAAACTAGGCTATAATCTAATGTGCCTCTGCTGCCACTTTTAGGAACAGTGTAGCACATAAATGATATATTTCACTAGTCTACTCTAAATGGGTTATGTATACACATGTCAAACCTTACTGACATAAGATGATATTGAGAGTCTATTGTACTTTAGCCTGTTTGTGTAGGTTTAAGGTTGAGTGTCAGTTAAAAACACTAAAGAGGTTCTGTCATGTACTATATAGTACTGAGTAGGCGTATGTTACATATTGTACCTGAGTTGGATTGAGGTCTCACGCTGCCATTTGTTGAGTGGATCTATGGCTGTATCCCAAATGACACCCTATTCCCTATATAGTGCACTACTTCTGACCTGGGCCCATAGGGCTACATAGGGATGCAGACTATGTCTATGGACATTATGGGGAACTGAGCACATATTACACAACCAGTTGTGTTTTCATCACACTATCTGAGTGGGTGGCCAATCTATCTCTGTCTCTCTCTCAATGTGTGTGTACAGTGACTCACAAGGTGTGTGACTCAATCCTGTTGCGTTGGGTGTGGGATAAAGGAGGAGGAGGATGAGGAGGAGAGAGGAGAAGGATGAGGAGGAGAAGGAGAAGAAGGAGATGGTGGAGTGCTCCGGGGTGTACAGTTCCTGAGCCCAAACACTAATGTTTACATTTTTGCAAAACATCCTGGAATGGAATCAGAACCTATTTCCAACATAAAAAATAAAAAATAACTACAGGAGGGCTTCCTTCCAAGGAGTCACAGAGAGGATATCTCTGTTTTTATGGGCCTTCTGGGAGGGCAATGACTGTGAGAACAGCAGCCAGAGCCTTTCAAAAAATCCATCAGGTTTTCTGTGCACCTGTGAACTCTACTAGTGCTAAGACACTAGGGGGTGGGCAACCACTAGCAGCCACTAGGTTACAGATTGCTATTGGAATGTGAATGCAACAAGAGAACATGATGCATTGCTATGGTTTCCTGAGAAGTGTGGAGATTCCCCTGGACTATTGAAGAAAACAGCAATATGTCAGACTGCAAAATGTTGTTGGTGCAAATCACAACAGAGACCAAGAAAGAAAAATGACAACACTGAATCTCTCAACTTCCCTCCGCTCTGTGTGATAAAATCTCTAATGTGAAACTGACTGAAAAAGGGGCATGGAATGTAGGAATAATCTGATAATCATGAGTTAATAATGGAATAAATGTGCTCATGTGACTGAACTGTAATTGGAACCCGGTTGTTTGTGGGATTCAAGGTTAGCCCACTGAGCTAAAAAGGATCAACTTGAACAAAAAAAAAAACCCACAAGATACTAGATGAAAAGAAACAAAGTTTCCTTTTCTATCCAAGCTCAAACAATATCTCAAGTCAGTAGAACAGTCTCTCTCTTCGTTATATAATACTGCCTAGCACTTTGTGATACAGTAACACTTAACATTGTGTAAAACTGTATCGCACCTGGTACTGCACATGATCACTACATGAGAGCCTGTACTGTACCTGTTTTGAGAGTGCTTTTACATACACTGTATATAGTTTTACAATGAAACTGTATGTGAATGTGGCTTGTCTAATCAAGGTAAGTTTTTCCTCTGAGAAAAGATCAGCGTTACATTAGTGGTGGTAAATTCTTTCTCAGCACACGCATCTGAGTGTTTTCCGTTATCAATAAATTCATATCATAATACGATGTTCCTTGTTGTGCAAATTATTGTTGTTTTAGCTCTACCGTTTCCATGGAGACTTAGGAACAGAAGGAGGGGAACTCTGTCACACACACTCACACACATCCCCCTCAGACATCCCCCTCTCACGCTATATAAAATAAAAAGCTTATTCTCTAATTGAACCACACACAGCAACTGTAGAGCATCATCCATCCCCTCATCCCCTGAGCTCTGAAAGCTGTTTCTCTAGCCTCCCCACAGCCCAGATCATGTTTGTAAAAGAAAGACTAATGTTTACTGAAACACCACCAGTGCCACTGGCACACATATCTAAAACCCCTCGATAAAAATGCTCCAGCCGTAGGCAGTCGACACCAAATTGTATTTTACAAGATGTTATTGAGAGCCGTTGGAGGCTAGGGCTGCATCCCAAATGTCCAATGTGGCTCAGTTGGTAGAGCATGGTGCTTGCAATGCCAGGGTTGTGGGTTCAATTCCCATGGAGAACCAGTACAAAAAAAGGACACTACGTGGCCAGAAGTATGTGGACACCCCTTCAAATTAGTGGATTTGGCCATTTCAGTCACACCTGTTGCTGACAGGTGTATAAAATCACAGACATGCACACAGACATGCAATCTCCATAGACAAACATTGGCAGTAGAATGGTCTTACTAAAGAGCTCAGTGTCTTTAAATGTGGCACTGTCATAGGATGCCCCCTTTCCAACAAGTCACTGTTGACAACTTTCAACAGTGGAATTCATCAGAAAAAAATAACTATATATTTAAATAAAAAATCGTCAGAGCTGCTGCGCCATCCAGCTATGTTTTTAGTGTTCCAGCTAGCGATTAGCGTCTGGTTAGCTAGCCAACAGTTATTTAGAAGACACGCTTTAAATTCATGGACGTCGGGAGACAGTTTAGAAGCCACTCGGAATATAAAATAGGAGAAACACTGAATAAAACTAATAACACATTAAGTCAAGACTTAATTATTTGTTATCAGTGAAATGATATTGCTGACTGGAGAGATGGTGGTGAGGGAGGGCGGGGCCAGGTGTGGACAGCGGGTAAGTCAAGTGTATTGAACATTTTCTGATTGCTGTTCTCATGAAAAGATCAAAGCCATCGAGGGCACAATATAGAAGGAAGAGGAAAGATGAGGATGAAAAAATACATATAGTGGTATGTTTTTTAAGGCCATTTTTAAAAGCATCTGTCTGTCTCTGGTTTTAGTTATTTGAAATGTAGCGCGCTATCTAGCTAACTAGCTAAGCTAGCTAACTAGCTAAACCTGAACTAGAGTAGCAGTAAATACAGAGCATGTGCTCAGGCAGTGGGCAAAGGGTGGAAGTGGAACCTTAAGGCCAGTTTAGATAAATATTTCGAGACAAAATGGTTTTAAAATGTTGCAGAGAAAAGTGCAGCGGTGAGCTGGTTAGTTGCAGTGTCTGAAGTGTTCTGAACATTTTCATTTTAGAATTTATTATTTTGCAACTAAATATGACAGATGCTCTCAATAAATTTTAGGGAAGTGGCAAAGAAGATGCTGCTGCCACTGAAGGGGAACCATCAACACAATCAGTCCCCTCTAAGAGTGAGGAGCCTATTTAGTTTTTGATTAAGATTGTGGTGATGATCTTTTCTTATCATTTTGCCTGTCACCTATAATTTTATGGTGATATGTTTTAAACCAATGTTTTTTTCATATGTGATCAAATGTATAGGTCAAGACACATCCACAGCCGACTCAACAGTTTTGCCTACTTGTCAGTCAGATTCAGGCGAAGTTGTACCAGATCCAGGCAAGTTTTAATAGCACCATCTTTATTATGGGACAGCATATTTAATTATTTCCCTCATTTTGAGTGGGTAAAATGTACCAATTGTTTTCTGTTTTCCTGTGTTGTTGTACCTGAATCTATAACCTGAATTATTCTGAACTGTATTGTAAGATATTATTACTATTAATTCTTTTAAATCAATTTTCAGTAATCATCTAATAAAGGGCTATAAGATTTCTATAAGCTTATTCTTGGAATTTCTCCAGGCGAAGAATCAAGTGCATCACATTCTGCTACTGCTTCCTGTCTGCCGGCTAGTCAAGATCCAACAACGCATTCTGTACAGGCAGTGCCTCTAGATCCTGCATATTGGCCAGCAATTTCAGCACAAGGACTGAGATGGTTAGTAGGGGACCATTTCAGATCCCACCAGACTTTGTATTTCCCAGGCGGGAGGATGGGAGAGGTTGCCACCATCACAACTTTCACACTAAATTACAGAATGGGGAGAAATTGAAGAGAAGCTGGTTAGTTTATTCAATGCAAAATTATAATCTGTACTGTTTTTGCTGTAAACTGTTTTCAAACAAAGATCATAAGCTTGTTACTAAGGGTGTAAATGATTGGAAGAATTGTGGCACTATAGTAAAATCTAATGAGTGCAGTCTAGAACATAAAAAACACATGACCTCATGGAAAGAACTTGAGAGTCGTCTTCAAAGGGGGCAAACAATAGATCAGGTCGAAATGATGCAAATAGAGACTGAAAGAAGACGGTGGCGTGAGGTCCTGACATGATTGGTAACCATTATTCAGTCCCTCGCAGAGAGAAACCTTGCTCTGAGAGGAAAAACAGATGCACTTTACCAGCCAAATAACGGAAACTTCCTCCAAGAAGTACAGCTTGTTGCCAAATTTGTCCCTATCCTCAAACAGCACTTACATATGGTATAAAAGTGGAGCCAGCCATGCTTCATACCTGGGTATTCTAATTCAAAACAAATTGATTGATTGCATTGGTGACAGGATCACAAAGACCATTGTGAGTGAAATAAAACACTCAAAATACTATTCACTGATTTTGGTCTGCACCCCTGATGTCAGCCATAAAGAGCAGCTCTCTGTTGTCATTCGAATAGTGTCAGGAGATGGTGCTGAGATCAAATCATATTTTATGGGGTTCCTTGAAGCTGAAGAATCAACTAGAGAAGGTCTGTCATCTCTCATCCTCAAGAGACTAGATGAGCTCAAGATCCCATTTGCGAGGACAATCTTACGACAATGGAGCCAATATGAGAGGGAAACGTAAAGGTGTGCAAGTGTGCAAGCCTAGGGTGCCAGATTGGCCAGAAACACCCCTGGTGCCAACTGTAAAGTTTGGTGGAGCAGGAATAATGGTCTGGGGCTGTTTTTCATGGTTCGGGCTAGGCCCCTTAGTTCTAGTGAAGGGAAATCTTAATGCTACATCATACAATGACATTCTAGACCATTCTGTGCTTCCAACTGTGTGGCAACAGTTTGGGGAAGGCCCTTTCCTGTTTCAGCATGACAATCCCCCTGTGCACAAAGTGAGGTCCATACAGAAATGTTTTTTCAAGATCGGTGTGGAAGAACATGACTGGTCGGCACAGAGCCCTGACCTCAACTCCATCGAACACCTTTGGGATTAATTGGAACGCCGACTGTGATCCAGGCCTAATAGCTCAACATCAGTGCCCAACCTCACTAATGTTCTTGTCCTGAATGGAAGCAAGTCCCCACAGCAATGTTCCAACATCTAGTGGAAAGTCTTCCCAGAAGAGTGGAGGCTGTTATAGCAACAAAGAAGGGACCTACTCCATATTAATGCCAGAGCAGGTGCCCACATACTTTTGGTAATGTAGTGCATGAATAATCTATGCACTAACGACTGTAAATTGCTCTGGATAAGAGCGTCTATTAAATAAAAAAATGTAAATAGTGCACTACTTTCGACCAGAGCCCTATGCACAATATAGGAAATAGGATTTGGGGCGCACCCAAGCACATCGTTCTCCACAGTCTCCCTGTGCACAGGCTTTATGCATTAAGTGGCTGTGCCTTAGCCTCCTCCAAATGTACTTACTTTATCAACCCTAATGGACATTATCATTCAGCCTGATGGTGAAATTCATAGTGGATGTAATAATGTAGTCTAGGGGATTGTTATCTAGCTTTCAGTGATCTTTCACATATTCAGTTTATAGCAGGTACAAATGGGTTGTAAGGTATTAGCAATGTGGTCCTGTCTGGCACAGTTGGTAGAGCATGGCACTTACAATGCCAAGTGTCGTGGGATCGATTCCTGCTTGGGCCTCCCATATGAAAATGTATCAATGCATGACTGTGAGTCTCTTTGTATAAAACTGTATAAAATAATAATACGATTTAATTTATAGAGTGCATTACAGAGCGCTCAATGCGCGTAATACAATACTAATATATACTGTTGTATTTAATTCTGTGTATATTATGCTCTCGTTATATGAAAGATAAAGCATCAGCCATTGTAGCCAGAGGTCACCATAGAAGAGACCTGTAGATGATCATTATTACCGTTGACAGAATTGTTGTCATTATAAACCCCTACTGTATTATTACAATGTCATGCCAGCGGGAGGAGAGGAGCAGTTTATGGAGGCTACAGTATAATTAGAGATAAGAGCTAAAGACTGGAGAGGAAGGGGAAGGCAGGCAGTGACCACTGTTGTTGAGCTTTGTGGTTCAGCATCACTGCTGCAAACATCATTGTACTCAACACACAGCAGACACACAGATCATGGCTAGCACTTATGATGCAACATACAGTATATCTAATGTATCATCTATTCTACACAGAGCTGATAAATTCTGATTCATGCTTCCTCCCGCATTACAAAAAAAGGGATATGTTATAGGAGCAACTTAATTATAAAAAATGTTCTAATCGAGCACACAAAGTCAAAGTTGGGGTAATGATTTCACAAAAAGCCACTTTCCAGAAAAGAACATTCACTGGCAGAAGTAGGCCTAGATGTTTAGTCTGTCTCAAGTCTGTTCTTCCAGCCCAGTGCCAGAATAGTTTTTCATCTCCCATATTTTCACGCCTTATCTAAATCCCTGTTGATTGTTGGCAAGGAGACCAGATACAGAGCGAGAGAGAGCAAGAGAGAGAAAGTCTCCATGCGGTATAAGAGATGTTCAACCAGAGCTAGTCAATATTTGATGAGATATACACTGGATATTATAAAACTTGATTATGCAAATGATCCTTCAATGAAAAGCCATTACCTGTCCGCTTGAACAATGATGGAACAGGCAGGGTGTCCATTTAAATTTGAATGATGTATATGCAGCACGATGAAAGAGAGAGAGGGAGAGAGAAAGAGAGAGATAGAAAGGGTGAGAGAGAGAGGGCGTGGTTGGCCCTGTCAGGGGGTATCGTTGGATGGGGCAACAGTGTCCCCCGTTTTAGTCTCCAGTATCTATGCTGCAATAGTCTATGTGCCGGGGGGCTAGGGTCAATCTGTCCTATCTGGTGTAATTACGTGCTACCTTGTCACGCACCTGCTGTTTTCGACCCTCTCTCTCCCTCCCTCCCTCCCTCCCTCCCTCTTTACCGCACCTGCTGTCTCGACCTCTGAATGCTCGGCTATGAAAAGCCAAATTACATTTACTCCTGAGGTGCTGACCTGTTGCACCCTCGACAATCACTGTGATTATTATTTGAACCTGCTGGTCATACCTGCTGGTCATCTATGAACGTTTGAGCATCTTGAAGAATGATCTGGCCTTAATGGCCATGTACTCTTATAATCTCCACCTACCACAAATTGAGCAGGTAACTATACTATTTGGACCAAGTCGTAGGCCAAAATAAAATACTGAAAATATCACTAGTTTAAGAGTCTTACTGTTGCTCTTACTGTTTAATCAAGTAAATTAGAGCCCTACAGTGCCCTCCACTAATATTGGCACCCTTGTAAATATGAGCAAAATTATTTATTGTTTATCCTCTTGGTCTTTCATTCAAAATGTTCACAAAAATCTAACCTTTAATAAAAAATATAAAAAATAAAAATTGTATTCTTATCATAAAACAAACATTTTTCTCAAATATATATGTGCCACAATTATTGGCACCCCTTCATTCAATACTTTGCCAAGATAACAGCTCTGAGTCTTCTTCTATAATGCGTAATGAGGTTGGAGAACATATGGCAAGGGATCTGAGACCTACATACAGAATCTCTCCAGATCCTTTAGGTTTCGAGGTCCACACTTGTGGACTCCCATCTTCAGCTCATCCCTTAGGTTTTCTATTGGGTTTAGGTCAGGGGACTGGGATGGCCATGGCAAAACCTTGATTCTGTGGTCAGTGAACCATTTCTGTGTTGATTTTGAGGTGTACTTTGGATCATTGTCCTGCTGGAAGATCTAACCACGGACCAGGTTAAGCTTCAGAAATCAACCACCATACTTCAGAGTGGGGATGAGATACTTTTCTGCATGGATATCTTTCTGTCTATGTCAAAACCATCTCTGGTGTTTGTTTCCAAAAAGCTATATTTTGGTCTCATCTGACCATATAACCCGGTCCCATTGAAAGTTACAGTAACGTTTGGAAAACTGTAGGCGCTTGAGTTTATTGTTTGATGACAGCAAAGGATTTTTTAAGGCAACCCACCCAAACAACTTGTGGTTATGTAGGTGGCATCTGATCATAGTTTTGGAGACTTTCTGACCCCAAGACCCAACTAACGTCTGCAATTCTCCAGCTGTGATCCTTAGAGATTTTTGGCCACTCTTAACCATCCTCCTCACTGTGCGTGGGGTCAATATAGACACACGTCCTCTTCCAGACCAATTGTTAAGATCTCCAGTTGCTAAACTTCTTAATTATTTCCCTGATAGTGGAAATTGGCATTTTCTTATAGCCATTTCCTGATTTGTGCAGCTCAACAACCTTTTGTTGCACATCATTACTGTATTCTCGGGTCTTTCCCATAGTGATGGATGACTATGGGAACTTGGCCTGTGTGTCACCTCATATTCATACTCCAGTTAAACAGGAAGTCATGGCTTACTGTTCCAAATCACTCAGGTAAACTTAAAAACATGAAATATAAAAAACTGATCCACCTCCATACTTACAAATGTAATACAAATGTTAGATTTGTAAGTATGGAGGTGGATCAGCCTCAAATGGTGTTCTCCAGAGAGAGAGAGAGAGAGAGATGTTGAAGAGGGTGGGGCTTAAGCTGCAGTGTGCGGCTAAAATGGGCATTTCTTTCCACAGGGCCGTGGGGTGAGACAGGGATGCAGCTTAAGCCCCACCCTCTTCAACATATATATCAACGAATTCGCAAAGGCACTAGAACAGTCTGCAGTACCCAGCCTACCAGCGGTTAGAGTGTTGGGCCGAAATACCCAAGCCGACAAGGTGAAAAACCTGTTCTTAACTGACTTGCCTTGTTAAATAAAGATTAAATAAAAAAAATGAATAAACTAGAATCTGAAGTCAAATGTCTACTGTTTGCTGATGATCTGGTGCTTCTGTCACCAACAACTGGGCTCCCAAGTGGCGCAGTGGTCTAAGACACTGCATCTCAGTGCTAGAGGCGTCACTACAGACAACCTGGTTCAAATCCAGACTATATGACAACCGGCTGTGATTGGGAGTCCCATAGGCTGGCGCACAATTGTCTGAGTTTGGCAGTTGTAGGCCGTCATTGTAAATAAGAATTTGTTCGTAACTGACTCGCCTAGTTAAATAAACATTTAAATAAAAATGAATAAAAAAACAAGGAGAGCCTACAGCAGCACCTAGATCTGTCAGACCGGGGCCCTGACAATATGACAAAAATAATGGTGTTCCAAAATAGGTCCAGTCGCCAGCACCACAAATATGAATTCCATCTAGACACCGTCACCCTAGAGCACACAAAAAACTATACATACCTCGGTCTTAACATCAGCTCCACAGGTAACTTCCACAAAACCGTGAACGAGCTGAGAGACAAGGCAAGTAGGGCCTTCTATGCCATCAAAAGTAACATAATATTTGACATACCAATTATGATCTGGCTAAAAATACTTGAATCAGTTATAGAACCCATTGAACTTTAAAATTGTGGGGTCTGGGGTCCGCTCACCAACCAGGAATTCACAAAATGGGACAAACTCCAAATTGAGACTCTTCATGCAGAATTCAACACAAATATCCTCTGTGTACAACATAAAACACCAAATAATGCATGCAGAGCAGAAACAGGCCGATAAACGCTAATTATCAAAATCTAGAAAAGAGCTGTTAAATTCTACAACCACCTAAAAGGAAGCGATTCCCAAACTTTCCATAACAAAGCCATCACCTACAGAGAGATGAACTAAGCAAGCTGGTCCTGGTGCTCTGTTCACAAACACAAACAGACCCCACAGAGCCCCAGGACAGAAACAGCAACACAATTAGACCCAACCAAATCACGAGAAAACTAAAACATAATTACTTGACACATTACAAAGAATTTACAAAAAAACAGAGCAAACTAGATTGCTATTTGGCCCTAAACAGAGAGTACACAGTGGCAGAATACCTGACCACTGTGACTGACCCAAATTTAAGGAAATCTTTGACTATGTACAGAGCATAGCTTTGCTATTGAGAAAGGACGCTGTAGGCAGACCTGGCTCTCAAGAGAAATGTGCACACTGCCCACAAAATGAGGTGGAAACTGAGCTGCACTTCCTAACTTCCTGACAAATGTATGACCATATTAGAGACACACATTTCCCTCAGATTACACAGACCCACAAAGAATTTGAAAACAAATCCAATATTGATAAACTCCCATATCTATTGGGTGAAATACCATAGTGTGCAAGATTTGTGACCTGTTGCCACAAGAAAAGGGCAACCAGTGAAGAACAAACACCATTGTAAATACAACCTATATTTATGTTTATTTATTTTCTCTTTTGTACTTTAACAATGTGCACATCATTACAACACTGTATATAGTGACATTTGAAATGCCTTTATCCTTTTGGAACTTTTGTGTAATGTTTACTGTTAATGTGTTATGGTTTATTTCACTTCTGTTTATTACCTATTTCACTTGGTTTGGCAATGTAAACATATGTTTCCCATGCCAATAAAGCCCCTTAAATTGAAATTGAGAGAGAGAGAGAGAGAGAGAGAGAGAGAGAGAGAGACTGAGAGAGAGAGAGAGAGAGAGAGCGGGATCCCTGAAGGCCACAGGCAGACAGACAGACAGCCTCATAGCAGAGCACTTCACAGCTGAGCTAAAGGAAACAGGTCTCAAGAGAAGCCTGATGGAACGTTAAGCCAGCTTCTAATTTACTCTCTAAATGTGCTTTTCCCACAAGTTCATCCTCTATTTCAGATAGGCTGCATAATGATCGTTTCATTATAGAAGTCAAAACTCCTCAGAGGGTTTTGAGGATGGGCTATTAGTATAATCACATCAATAGGGGGTTTAGAGAAAGCAGCTTGCTTTACACGCCACACTTCATAGTCACCGAGCCACTGAGGCTTTACGTCTGAAATGTCACACCACCCGATGATCAATGGCTTCTCCAAATGCCTGTATGCCTTCTAGTTGCATGGTACCAGACTGCCATGTGAAATGTTTAATACAATGTCAAACAACTCACATCCAAATCCACCCAAGTAACAGAGGGGAGTAAGAGTACTTTGTTCAAATCTCTTCGTGGCAGACACAACAGGGAAATGAATTAACACTAGAAAAGCCGTGCCTCGAGGGACCCCACTTTGAGCCAATGAGGAGTCATTTTGACTCCAACATTCTAACAGTCTAATAAATATATTTCATATATGCTATCGGAAAAATTATCCTTTGGGTGTGTTAATGAAGGTCTTGAGTAACATTAGAATACGAGAAAAAAGTATTTCAAAGAACACAATAGCATTTTAAATTTGAGTCTTTATAGAGATAGCCCTGCCCCTTAGAATGTGTAACTTTTCTGAATGGACCCATCAGTCTTATCTTTGATATCATTATTATAATAGTTCTAAATACACAGGAAATTATATTACCCATCCTTTGTGCCAATAGTAGATGTAGAGCACTAACCTAAAACTAGCTTTAATGTTGAAACAAGGATAGAGCATCAAGTGGGGCACATTCTATTTACAATGTTTCATTGATGAGCCCATGACATCCCAAATAGTAACTTTTCCTTTCAGCTCTTCATAACATCATAACACACCAATTAGTGTCTGCTCCTATCTGTTTCAAGCATCTGTTACCCCACATGAACTACAGTCATCATAATATTGTATCAGAGACGATAAGATAATGTTCCATAAAAAACACCCAGATATATTCACATTTCAGGCTTGTCAAAACACTTCCTCCAACTCCTAACCCTAATTCTAACCCTAACCCTAATTCATACCATTTCATAGATACACTCAGCACTATTCCAGTCCCAGCACATGCACATTTATTTACAATAGATATAGACTCCCTTTACACAAACATCAATATCTCAGCAGGAATAGCAGCAGTGGAAGCCGCACTCCAAAGATATTCAGCTCCAAACAGACCGGACACACACATTATACAGCTATTAGAACTGGGGCTAAAAAACAATGATTTCATATTCAACAACCAACAATACCTACAGATACATGGGACTGCAATAAGCAAAAAATGTTCAGCAGCTTATGATGGCAGACTGGGAACAAACTGTCCTGCCCATTGGCCCATTGCGTCCCATGCTATACAGACGATACCTGGATGATATCTTTGGAGTGTGGCAACACAACCTAGAGGACTTTAATACATTCATCAACATTTTGAACAACCATCATTCAACCATCAAAGTGAAAAATGTCATACACACACAACACATTGCCAGGGCGGATTGCAGAGGTCTTGAAAAAGAAGGGTCAACACTGCAAATATTGACTCTTTGCATAAACTTGTCATTGTCAATGAAAGCCTTTGACACTTATGGAATACTTGTAATTATACTTCAGTGTACCATAGTAACTACTGACATAAAGATCTAAGAACACTGAAGCAGCAAACTTTGTGGAGACCAATACTTGTGTCATTCTCAAAACGTTTAGCCACGACTATACACAAAGATATGTTAGGCATATCAAGGCCAACACACTGACAGATTGCTGACAGACAACCATGTACAACAACCAACAATACCTACAGATACATGGGACTGCAATGAGCAAAAAATGTTCAGCAGCTTATGCAAACATATACAGTGGGGAGAACAAGTATTTGATACACTGCAGATTTTGCAGGATTTCCTACTTACAAAGCATGTAGAGGTCCGTAATTTTTATCATAAGTACACTTCAACTGTGAGAGACGAAATCTTAAACAAAAATCCAGAAAATCACATTGTATGATTTTTTAATTTGCATTTTATTGCATGACATAAGTATTTGATCACCTACCAACCAGTAAGAATTCTGGCTCTCACATACCTGTTAGTTTTTCTTTAAGAAGCCCTCCTGTTCTCCACTCATTACCTGTATTAACTGCACCTGTTTGAACTTGTTACCTGTATAAAAGACACCTGTCCACACACTCAATCAAACAGACTCCAACCTCTCCACAATGGCCAAGACCAGAGAGCTGTGTAAGGACATCAGGGATAAAATTGTAGACCTGCACAAGGCTGGGATGGGCTACAGGACAATAGGCAGCAGCTTGGTGAGAAGGCAACAACTGTTGGAAGAAGTTCAAGATGACAGTCAATCTCCCTCGGTCTGGGGCACCATGCAAGATCTCACCTCGTGGGGCATCAATGATCATGAGGAAGGTGAGGGATCAGCCCAGAACTACACGGCAGGATCTGGTCAATGACCTGAAGAGAGCTGGGACTACAGTCTCAAAGAAAACCATTAGTAACACACTACGCCGTCATGGATTAAAATCCTGCAGTGCACGCAAGGTCCCCCTGCTCAAGCCAGCGCATGTCCAGGCCCGTCTGAAGTTTGCCAATGACCATCTGGATGATCCAGAGGAGGAATGGGAGAAGGTCATGTGGTCTGATGAGACAAAAATAGAGCATTTTGGTCTAAACTCCACTCGCCGTGTTTGGAGGAAGAAGAAGGATAAGTACAACCCCAAGAACACCATCCCAACCTTGAAGCATGGAGGTGGAAACATCATTTCTTTGGGGATGCTTTTCTGCAAAAGGGACAGGACGACTGCACCGTATTGAGGGGAGGATGGTTGGGGCCATGTATCGCGAGATCTTGGCCAACAACCTCCTTCCCTCAGTAAGAGCATTGAAGATGGGTCGTGGCTGGGTCTTCTAGCATGACAACGACCCGAAACAGACTGCCAGGGCAACTAAGGAGTGGCTCCGTAAGAAGCATCTCAAGGTCCTGGAGTGGCCTAGCCAGTCTCCAGACCTGAACCCAATAGAAAATCTTTGGAGGGAGCTGAAAGTCCGTATTGCCCAGCAACAGCCTCGAAACCTGAAGGATCTGGAAAAGGTCTGTATGAAGGAGTGGGCCAAAATCCCTGCTGCAGTGTGTGCAAACCTGGTCAAGAACTACAGGAAACGTATGATCTGTCTTTGGTTTCTGTACCAAACATTAAGTTCTGCTTTTCTGATGTATCAAATACTTATGTCATGCAATAAAATGCAAATTAATTACTTAAAAATCATACAATGTGATTTTCTGGATTTTTGTTTTAGATTCCGTCACTCACAGTTGAAGAGTACCTATGATAAAAATTACAGACTTCTACATGCTTTGTAAGTGGGAAAACCTGCAAAATCGGCAGTGTATCAAATACTTGTTCTCCCCACTGTAGATGGCAGACTGGGAACAAACTGTCCTGGCCATTGGCCCATTGCGTCCCATGCTATACAGACGATACCTTGATGATATCTTTGGAGTGTGGCAACACAACCTAGAGGACTTCAATACATTCATCAACATTTTGAACAACCATCATTTAACCATCAAAGTGAAAAATGTCATACACAGACAACACATTGATTTTTTAGACACCACAGTTTTTTTCCCGGACACAACAACAGACACAACCATCTTACACACAAAGGTTTACTTTAAGGAAACAGACACACATGCACTATTACACAGAGACCTTTTCCACCCCAAACACACATTCAGAGGCATTGTCATGTCAAAAATCATACGCTTCCACAGACTGTGCACACAACATAATGGCTTCAACACAGCCACACAAACACTTTTCAGGGCACCCATAAAGAGGAGATATACAGTTGTGGCCAAAAGTTTTGAGTCTCCACAAAGTTTGCTGCCTCAGTGTTGATGATGGCAATTTGCATATACTCCAGAATGTCATGAAGAGTGATCAGATGAATTGAAATTAATTTCAAAGTCCCTCTTTGCCATGAAAAAACATTTCCACTGCATTTCAGCCCTGCCACAAAAGGACCAGCTGCCATCATGTCAGTGATTGTCTCGTTAACACAGGAGGGAGTGTTGACGAGGACAAGGCTGGAGATCACTCTGTCATAACAGAATAACACACTGGAAGCTTTAAAAGGAGGGTGGTGCTTGAAATCATTGTTCTTCCTCTGTCAACCATGGTTACGTGCAAGGAAACACGTGCCGTCATCATTGCTTTGCACAAAAAGGGCTTCACAGGCAAGGATATTGCTGCTGGTAAGATTGCACCTAAATCAACCATTTATCGGATCATCAAGAACTTCAAGGAGAGAGGTTCAATTCTTGTGAAGAAGGCGCCAGGGCGCCCAAGAATGTCCAGCAAGCGCCAGGACCGTCTCCTAAAGTTGATTCAGATGCGGGATTGGGGCACCACCAGTGCAAAACTTGCTCAGGAATGGCAGCAGGCAGGTGTAAGTGCATCTGCATGCACAGTGAGGTGAAGACATTTGGAGGATGGCCTGGTGTCGATAAGGGCAGCAATGAAGCCACTTCTCTCCAAGAAAAACATCAGGGACAGACTGATATTCTGCAAAAGGTACAGGGATTGGACTGCTGAGGACTGGGGTAGAGTCATTTTCTCTGATGAATCCCCTTTCCGATTGTTTGGGCCATCCGGAAAACGCTACCATCAGTCCTGTGTCATGCCAACAGTAAAGCATCCTGAGACCATTCATGTGTAGAGTTGCTTCTCAGCCAAGGGAGTCGGCTCACTCACAAATTTGCCTAAGAACACAGCCATGAATAAGAATGGTACCAACACATCCTCAGAGAGCAACTTCTCCCAACCATCCAAGAACAGTTTGGTGACGACCAATGCCTTTTCCAGCATGATGGAGCACCTTGCCATAAGGAAAAAGTGATAACTAAGTGGCTCGGGGAACAAAACATCGACATTTTGGGTCCATGGCCAGGAAACTCCCCAGACCTTAATCCCATTGAGAACTTGTGGTCGATCCACAAGAGGCGGGTGGACAAACAAAAACCCACAACTTCTGACAAACTCCAAGCATTGATTATGCAAGAATGGCCTGCCATCAGTCAGGATGTGGCCCAGAAGTTAATTGACAGCATGCCAGGGCGGATTGCAGAGGTCTTGAAAAAAAAGGGTCAACACTGCAAATATTGACTCTTTGCATAAACTTGTCATTGTCAATGAAAGCCTTTGACACTTATGGAATACTTGTAATTATGCTTCAGTGTACCATAGTAACTACTGACATAAAGATCTAAGAACACTGAAGCAGCAAACTTTGTGGAGACCAATACTTGTGTCATTCTCAAAACCTTTATACACAAAGATATGTTAGGCATATCAAGGCCAACACACTGACAGATTGCTGACAGACAACCATGTACACCTGTCAACCCTCTTCTCCTACCTGCCCCCGACAGGACCCAAGGCCAAACACAGATTCCACATCCCTACCCTAACCCCAACCCTAACTTTAACCCTAACCTTAACCCCAACCTTAACCCTAACCTTAACTCTAACCCTAACCCTGACCCTAACCTTAACCCCAACCCCAACCCTAACCTTAACCCTGGCCCTAACCCCAACCCTGATCCTAACCCCAACCGCAACCCCAACCCTAACCCCAACCATTCCTCTTCACACAGTTCCCGTGACCAGGTAACCCTGCAACACTATCCCTTTTCCTACTCTGGGTCCGTATTCCAATCCCACCCACCCAATCCCTTCCCTACACCCTCATACTTTTCTTAGAGTCCCCATTCCCCCTGCAGTACCTGAACCACGGAACATCCCTATAATCAGTACTTACTCACACATTAACAAATACATCCACTCAAAACTCAAGACGGCCTTCACTGAGACACAGCACACATCCCCCCCCCCCACTTCAACCATTCAGACACATCTCAGCCTTCTGTAAAAACCCCAACCTGAAGGACATTCTGGTTCTCCAACTAGCCAGCTCCCACACTATCTATTGAGCACCAGTACTACAGACAACTGTCAAACATACATAACACACATACACACACTTCCATCCCCATCCAAAAACATGTAAAAAAAAAAATATGCCATCACCTGCACATTATGTCACAACATCTATGTAGGTGAAACTGGCTAAACCGTCCTCACATGCCTCAAACAACACCTATACACAATAAACAATAACAAACTACCCACACATTTGGTCCAACACTTACAGACACACCCCATAGCACACCTACAAATCACGGGCCTGGAGTCTCAGGACTCCTGGACCAAGGCCCAAAGAAAAGCTGCGGAGTCCAGGTGGATAACCAAACTTAACACTCTGGCTCCGTCTGGACTCAACAGCAAGGAGTAGACACACACACACACACCCCACTACAGTTCTCGGTAGATCATACACATACACAGAAAAGACAGCAACAATAGGCCCGTGCAATTAACGGTTTGACACCATCCACAAAATGATTTTATTCATAATCCTAACCCTAATTCTAACCCTAACCCTAACCCTAATTCTAACCCTAACTCCTAACCCCAACTCCTAACCCTAATTCTTACCCTAATTTGAACCCTAACCCTAAACCTAACCCCTAAGCCTAAAATAGCTGTTTTACAAGTGAGGACATGCAAAATGCCCTCACTTCTCAGAATTTCCCTTGGTTTACTATTCCTGTGAGGACTTTTGGTATCACAAGCATAGTAAGACAGGTACACACACACACACACACACACACACACACACACACACACACACACACACACACACACACACACACACACACACACACACACACACACACACACACACACACACATACTGCTGGAACATTAAAATACAGTTTTAACAAGTGATTTCTAAGTAACTACCTTGTAAATAGCGGGCTGTAAAAAGGATTGGCAAACACCAAATACCTCAGAGCGCTGGTGTGCAGCATAAGTAATTCGAGCAGGTTGCATGCGGTGAAAAAGCACTAGAAAGGATCAAGTCAAGCCATGGATAAATGTCCTACTACTCACCCAGAAACATGCTAACTGAACTATGCAGCATATAAAGTCAATCTCCTGGACTCTAGACAGCTGAGAGAGATTCCCTTAGTAAAAGCACTCAGTTGACCTGTTCTCCTGGTGATCTGATTTACTGCTCACCCTGTTTGTGGTGTTACTGACTGACTGCAGACTGACGGAGAGAGGGATGATGGAAGAAGGGATGGCGGAGAGACGAAGGGAGGGATGTGGTGTGGGTAGCATGAAGAGAGAGATAGATCTTTGCCTGGAGGAAGACGAGTGGAGGTGCCCATGGAGAGTAGAAGAGAGAGAAGAAGAGATAGAGAGAGGAAGAGAGAGAGGAAGAGAGAGAGACTGCCACCAAAACAAAGAGGGGTGAATCTCTCTCTCTCGTCGCCTGGCAGCTGCAACCCCCCCCACAACGCCTGTCAACCCAAACCGAGTCACAAATCTAGGTCAGGCTAACACTCATTCTGGATGAGGAAACAACCAAAAACACCAAGCCTGAATCGAGCCTATCAAATCCCCAGTCTGGTTAGTCTGAATCAATCCATTTTACAAGGCAGCCTTGCTGCTGTGCTGGCTGTGATTCAGTATTCAGGCAGAAGGAATCTCACTGTCATAAATCAGCCACCAGTGATTGATGGGGCCCAGTGTAACAATGTTACAGGACAGGGGACAGTGTCAGGAGCCTACTAGTGATTACCACGTACAAGGGAGGGGGAGAGGTTTAAAGAGAGAGAGAGAGAGAGAGAGAGAAAGAGAGAGAGAGAGCGAGAGAGAGAGAGAGAGAGAGTGAGTGAGTGAGTGAGTGAGTGAGTGAGTGAGTGAGTGAGTGAGTGAGTGAGTGAGTGAGTGAGTGAGTGAGTGAGTGAGTGAGTGAGTGAGTGAGTGAGTGAGTGAGTGAGTGAGTGAGTGAGTGAGTGAGTGAGTGAGTGAGTGAGTGAGTGATAGAGAGAGCTTGAAAGTATTCTCACTTAACACTTGGTGAGAGGCGTTAACATTTTCACTGGAGAGAAGTAGAGAAAGAAGAGAGAGATGGAGATGCCTAGTCTGACCACGCTTCATAGGAAGTGGTATAAAGGACAGAAATCAACTTAACTCCACGTTTGAACTTCACAGGCTAAGAGATTGTAACGTGATATCATGTTACGGGCTGTGTTGTAATGTAAGGTCGTGGGCAGCTCTCAATAATGTAGCTGCATCAGTCCAGTCAGGGAGAAAAACACAAATCCACTGTGACTTCACTATATTGTATCACTTATCAAGAGAACACTTACATCACTTGAATTCACAGAAGAGCACTGGGAGAAAGGGGTGCTACAGCAGACAGTAGAGGACTGCCTTATCCTTACCACCCGTCCCTACAGCAGACAGTAGAGGACTGCCTTATCCTTACCACCCGTCCCTACAGCACTAGATAGATAGATAGATAGATAGATAGATAGATAGATAGATAGATAGATAGATAGATAGATAGATAGATAGATAGATAGATAGATAGATAGATAGATAGATAGATAGATAGATAGATAGATAGATAGATAGATAGATAGATAGATAGATAGATAGATAGATAGATAGATAGATAGATAGATAGATAGATAGATAGATAGATAGATAGATAGATAGATAGATAGATAGATAGATAGATAGATAGATAGATAGATAGATAGATAGATAGATAGATAGATAGATAGATAGATAGATCTAGATAAATGTAAGGATGGGCCAATAGAGAAAGAGAAAGAGGACAGTCCACCAAAAGTAACATAATCAACACACTTCTACCTGGTAATGTGTTTAAAAGCATTTTGACTTACTGTAGGCTTGATTGTTCATATTCCCTGATTCAACACTCAGGATGTCTTCACTCTCAGATATCTAAGGATTTGTGGAAGAGTTGAACTGTAGCTACTCCGCCATCAACAATGGTGTTGATTTCTCTCTCATCACAAACTATATTTCTGTCTATTTCCCCAGAGAGGTGATTCAGAGAAAGGCAATTCCCTGATATCCTGCTTGTGGTAGACTCTTGATCAGTCCAAATATTGTGCACCGCGGTCTGTGTGTTGCCCAGCCCAAATACCTGGATTTAAATACTATTTGAAATCTTTGAGATCTAACCTGCCTCGAGTGCCAGATGGCTTATGCTTAAGTTATGCATTTTTCTGACCATTCCATTGGGTCCATTATGCCAGGCATGCTCAACAAAGCACAGATAAAGTATTTGAAATGATGTTGAATACTATTTGAACCCAAGTCTGTTCAGCCCAGTGTGTCTCAGTAAAGGTCATTATGGGTTATCACTGGCATTCCCCCCAACCTGCTGACATGACTGATGTTCTGGGGACAGTGTCGCCTGCTACTCAGCAGCCCAAGCTTGTCTCCCTCTCTGGTTACAGCTGGCTGAAAGGCACACAAACACACACACACACACACACACACACACACACACACACACACACACACACACACACACACACACACACACACACACACACACACACACACACACACACACACTAGATTACTAGACGCACTGACGGGGAACATCGCCCTAACCTTTCTCCCTTTACATCAAGAGGCAAAGCTAAGCGTGGAATTATTAAAATATCTTGGGATTCCTTCCATCTACCTATAAAATGCATGCTTCCTCGCGTTCCCAAATTGTCCGACACGGCGTCTTACATTTCACAGGATTGCCTCTTGAGTTTCCTACGAAAGAGATAAAAACTCTCCACACCACAACCCTGAGACTTAAAAAGCACACTGCCGCTTTTTAATTTCACCTGGTTGACATTACTGAATTTGTTTAAGTTAATTTAACACCAGCTGAGTGAGTGAGGAGACTTCACTTTGCTTAGTTGTCATTGTGCAGCTCGCCTTGGATAATATAATAAGTGTGAACACTGAGGAATCACAGTTAATAACTGCCGGGGACTATAAGAAACCTAAACCTATGTAACGCTAGGTTTCTGTTTTTTACCCAGTTCCTTCTGGTTCTCTCTCTCAAAATCTTTAGTATTTTTTTTTTACAACAAAATTGGATGTTCTAAGTCCATAGCAATACTTAAAACGCATCAGGAGACCACTTTTGAGGTCTGGAAAAAACAGAAGAAATTTGATTCTTGGGTGTAGTTATCCTTTAATGCAAGTGCACACCAGCAAAAGACTGTTGATTGGTTAGACCGTTGATTGGTTAGACTGTTGATTGGTTAGAACGTTTGATTGGTTAGACCGTTGATTGGTTAGACCGTTGATTGGTTAGACTGTTGATTGGTTAGACCGTTGATTGGTTAGACTGTTGATTGGTTAGACCGTTGATTGGTTAGACTGTTGATTGTTTAGACCGTTGATTGGTTTTCGTGGCGCTCATGTGATTGCAGAGTTTGCAAAACGGCCATTGGATTGATGCAAATAATTACAAGATCATTCTGCCAGGTAGGCTACTTTGAAGAAGGTAACCAGAAGAAGGTTATCATTGGCATCATCGCCCACGGCTACACAGTGTAGACATAGACATACGCATGCACCGCACGCACGCACACACACACACACAGACAGAAAGTTGCAGGATAATACTAATCACTGATGCATTTTGTTCATGTCTTGTGATTAACTTGGGCAAATTAATGAATTGTCTAATGAGTTCAATACACTTAGTTGATTTCCTACTAAGTTCAATAAAAACATTTATATTGTTGAATTCCATTTTAATGTCTGGATTCCGTGATTCTCCACAACGCAGATTTTAAAGGGCCATAGATCAGATCAAGACTGTGGACTCTATGTGAACGTGCCATATGTCTAGTAAAAGAGACAGGCAAATAAAAGTTGGATTGAATTGATATCACACCATATCAGATCAGCCTATAAGATACTCTCACTTGTCCAACACATTTTACTGCAGGCATTAGCTTCTCAAATCTTAAGAACCATAAACTGTATCTGACATGAGAAGTGTCATATAAACTGTGAAATTCTCCTGCCAGCAGTATCCAATGAAGAACCTTTATACAGTGTTTTATACAGTTAATTATATTGCTCTGATATCACTTAATCCATTATACACTAAATCAGAATATTATCTGTTCATTTGTTTTTTGATTATGTTTAATCTTCTTGATACCTTGTAGGTTGACAAATTAAGTATCTCCGACTGTGTCCTAAAATACACCATATCCCTTACACTGTGCACTACTTTTGATCAGGGCCCTACTGGTAAAACTGTAGTGTAACATTTGGGAAACAACCTCCATGTTTACAAATAAAAGCTAGTCACGTATGACATAGTTTAGAGGCAATTTGGAACCGATTAAAGATTGCTAAGATTGAATAGAGGTGGATCAACAGTATCACGATAACACGCTAACAGCACTGTCTGACTACTGTCTGAAATCTCACTTTGCATCCCAAATGGCATCAATAATTCAATAAAAAAAATTTAAAAAGCCCTTTTTACATCAGCAGATGTCACAAAGTGCTATACAGAAACCCAGCCTAATTCCCCAAACAGCAAGCAATGAAAATGTAGAAGCACGGTGGCTAGAAACAAAAAGGCAGAAACCTAGGAAGAAACCTAGAGAGGAACCAGGCTCTGAGGGGTGGCCAGTCCTCTTCTGACTGTTCTGGGTGGAGATTATAAAAATACATGGCCATTAAGGCCAGATTTGACCAGCAGGGTCAAATAATAATCACAGTGGTTGTAGAGGGAGCAAGAGGTAAGTACACCAGGAGTAAATGTCACTTGGCTTTTCAGAGCCGAGCATTTAGATGTAATTTCCCTTTATAGTGAACTAAGACTCTTGTCAAAAGTAATGCACTATAGAGGGAATAGGGTGCCATTTGGGACAGAGCCTATCTGCCTCACCCATTTCCTTCGGGTGTAGAAACACACAGAGTACTTCAGTAAGTACTTAAGACAAATGCATTTAAATGTCTATTTGTCAGTAGGAAGCTTATAACATATACAGTGGGGAGAACAAGTATTTGATACACTGCCAATTTTGCAGGTTTTCCTACTTACAACGCATGTAGAGGTCTGTCATTTTTATCATAGGTACTCTTCAACTGTGAGAGACGGAATCTAAAACAAAAATGCAGAAAATCACATTGTATGATTTTTAAATAATTAATTTGCATTTTATTGCATGACAAAAGTATTTGATCACCTACCAACCAGTAAGAATTCCGGCTCTCACAGACCTGTTAGTTTTTCTTTAAGAAGCCCTCCTGTTCTCCACTCATTACCTGTATTAACTGCACCTGTTTGAACTCGTTACTTGTATAAAAGACACCTGTCCACACTCTCAATCAAACAGACTCCAACCTCTCCACAATGGCCAAGACCAGAGAGCTGTGTAAGGACATCAGGGATAAAATTGTAGACCTGCACAAGGCTGGGATGGGCTACAGGACAATAGGCAAGCAGCTTGATGAGAAGGCAACAACTGTTGGCGCAATTATTAGAACATGGAAGAAGTTCAAGATGACGGTCAATCTCCCTCGGTCTGGGGCACCATGCAAGATCTCACCTCGTGGGGCATCAATGATCATGAGGAAGGTGAGGGATCAGCCCAGAACTACACGGCAGGACCTGGTCAATGACCTGAAGAGAGCTGGGACCACAGTCTCAAAGAAAACCATTAGTAACACACTACGCCGTCATGGATTAAAATCCTGCAGCGCACACAAGGTCCCCCTGCTCAAGCCAGCGCATGTCCAGGCCCGTCTGAAGTTTGCCAATGACCATCTGGATGATCCAGAGGAGGAATGGGAGAAGGTCATGTGGTCTGATGAGACACAAATAGAGCTTTTTGGTCTAAACTCCACTCGCCGTGTTTGGAGGAAGAAGAAGGATGAGTACAACCCCAAGAACACCATCCCAACCGTGAAGCATGGAGGTGGAAACATCATTCTTTGGGGATGCTTTTCTGCAAAGGGGACAGGACGACTGCACCGTATTGAGGGGAGGATGGATGGGGCCATGTATCGCGAGATCGTGGCCAACAACCTCCTTCCCTCAGTAAGAGCATTGAAGATGGGTCGTGGCTGGGTCTTCTAGCATGACAACGACCCGAAACAGACTGCCAGGGCAACTAAGGAGTGGCTCCGTAAGAAGCATCTCAAGGTCCTGGAGTGGCCTAGCCAGTCTCCAGACCTGAACCCAATAGAAAATCTTTGGAGGGAGCTGAAAGTCCGTATTGCCCAGCGACAGCCCCGAAACCTGAAGGATCTGGATGGAGGAGTGGGCCAAAATCCCTGCTGCAGTGTGTGCAAACCTGGTCAAGAACTACAGGAAACGTATGATATCTGTAATTGCAAACAAAGGTTTCTGTACCAAATATTAAGTTCAGCTTTTCTGATGTATCAAATACTTATGTCATGCAATAAAATGCTAATTAATTACTTAAAAATCATACAATGTGATTTTCTGGATTTTTGTTTTAGATTCCGTCACTCACAGTTGAAGAGTACCTATGATAAAAATTACAGACTTCTACATGCTTTGTAAGTGGGAAAACCTGCAAAATCGGCAGTGTATCAAATACTTGTTCTCCCCACTGTAACAGTTTTACAGGTTATATATTTAGTCATTAAGCACTGGCATCATAATTCCTCTTGATAGGAGTTACACAACTACCACACATTGCACTGCATGTAGGTTTATTTCAGTCCAGCATAAAGGACTTTTATAAAGCTTTACATAAAAAGGTTTTACATAATAAAACCCTAGCTGCATCTCACAGTCAAGGTATTTTACTGTACAGTATAACTGCTTCTCTCCATCCACATTATCACAGGACTCTAGTACACCAATCATTTTAACATTTAGGGGGATAGCAGCAGCACAGACCCAGCCTCTTCTCCAAGCGTTGGCTCTCACAGGCTTCTTCTAAACTTTAGAGATCTAAACACACATGAACGTAGACCGTCTGTTGCTGTCTGTCTGTCTGTCTGTCTGTCTGTCTGTCTGTCTGTCTGTCTGTCTGTCTGTCTGTCTGTCTGTCTGTCTGTCTGTCTGTCTGTCTGTCTGTCTGTCTGTCTGTCTGTCTGTCTGTCTGTCTGTCTGTCCGTCTGTCTCGCAACTTAATCTTCCTTTATTTGACTGCTATCTACTCTTTTCACAGTCCTTCTTTCTCTCCCTCCTCTGTCTCTCTTCATCTGTCTACTTAATCTATCCTAACTCTTCTTCTCTCTCCTTCTCTCTCCCTCCCTCAGCCCTGTCTAACACTTGCACTTCTCACCATTTGAATCCAAAGGGGTTCAATTACTAATTGGTCAACAAGCTTCTCATCTCATCTCAATTTGGGGCCAGTGACTGCCCCATGACTGTGTGAGAGAGAGTTCATTTTCCTGTTGGACATTACCAGAGGGAGTATTGATATTTGTCATCGCCGTGGCCATCCGAGCCAGTCGCCTGCTGTTGATTCGGATGATCACCAGTATCAGGTGAAGCACAACTGCTTAATCCCACTGTGATTTCCTACAGCCTCGGGCTTGACTCGTAAACACTCGAGAAGACACACACACACACGTATACACACGTATACACACACACACACACACACATGTATACACACACACACACACACACACACACACACACACACACACACACACACACACACACACACACACACACACACACACACACACACACACACACACACACACACACACACACACACACACACACACACACACACACACCACCTCCAACTGCAACAGCATGATGCCATTTAGACTGCTGGGGGCTGGGGGTAACGGAGGGAGAGGGAGAGGGAGAGGGAGAGGGAGAGGGAGAGGGAGAGGGAGAGGGAGAGGGAGAGGGATGATGTTAATTCTAAGACTAAATCTTACATTGACATACATTGTCACCCTGACTACAACTGTCAGATTGACACTGCCAAATAATATGACATGGTCTGGCTCTGTCATAACAAACCCATCAGCAGAGCTTATCATCGGCAATAGTAGATAGACAGTGGCCTTCCACCATAATGACCTCCAAATATAGACTTGGGTGAAAGAAGACTGAGAAAATGTAAGAATCTTTTGTAAATCCAGTTGGATTTTGCCACAATAGATTTGGGCTGCCATTCTTTGAGGAATCACTGAACTGTATAGTAATCCCTTCCACTGAATTTGATAGAGGAGGGAATGATAGCAGTTAGCAGGGCTCAGGGTTGATAGAGGGGGAATGATAGCAGGGCTCAGGGTTGATAGAGGGGGAATGATAGCAGGGCTCAGGGTTGATAGAGGGGGAATGATAGCAGGGCTCAGGGTTGATAGAGAGGGGAATGATAGCAGGGCTCAGGGTTGATAGAGAGGGGAATGATAGCAGGGCTCAGGGTTGATAGAGAGGGGAATGATAGCAGGGCTCAGGGTTGATAGAGAGGGGAATGATAGCAGGGCTCAGGGTTGATAGAGAGGGGAATGATAGCAGGGCTCAGGGTTGATAGAGAGGGGAATGATAGCAGGGCTCAGGGTTGATAGAGAGGGGAATGATAGCAGGGCTCAGGGTTGATAGAGAGGGGAATGATAGCAGGGCTCAGGGTTGATAGAGAGGGGAATGATAGCAGGGCTCAGGGTTGATAGAGGGGGAATGATAGCAGACAGCAGGGCTCAGGGTTGATAGAGAGGGAATGACAGCAGGCAGCAGGGCTCAGGGTTGAGGGGGAATATGAGGGGAAGTCAGAGTCAAAAGCTTCATCCCTGTCCTGAGACCTGACTATGGTTCCGTTTTAAACGGCACCCTATTCCCTATATAGTTCACTACTTTTGACCAGATCCCTATGGACCTTGGTCAAAAGTAGTGGACTATAATAGGGTGCCCTTTGGAACACAACCTATAAACAGTGGCAAGAAAAAGTATGAGCACTGCGCAGGTTAAGAAGAACCCTAGAGTGTCAGCTAAAGACTTACAGAAATATCTGGAACATGCTAACATCTCTGTTGACGAGCCTACGATAAGTAAAACACTAAACAAGAACACCAAGTTCGCAAAAGAGCACCTGGATGTTCCACAGCGCTACTGGCAAAATATTCTGTGGACAGATTAAACTAAAGTTGAGTTGTTTGGAAGGAACACATAACACTATGTGTGGAGAAAAAATGGCACAGCACACCAACATCAAAACCTCATCCCAACTGTAAAATATGGTGGAGGGAGCATCATGGTTTGAGGCTGCTTTGCTGCCTCAGGGCCTGGACAGCTTGCTATCATTGATGGAAAAATGAATTTCCAAGTTTATCAAGACATTTTGCAGGAGAATGTAAGGCTATCAGTTCACCAATTGAAGCTCAACAGAAGTTGGGTGATGCAACAGAACAACAACCCAAAACACAGAAGTGAATCAACAACAGAATGGCTTCAACAGAAGAAAATACGCCTTCTGGAGTGGCCCAGTCAAAGTCCTGACCTCAACCCAATTGAGATGCTGTGGCATGACCTCAAAAGAGCAGTTCACACCAGACATCCCAAGAATATTGCTGAACTGAAACAGTTTTGTAAAGACGTATGGTCCAAAATTCCTCCTGACCGTTGTGCAGGTCTGATCCACAACTACAGAAAACGTTAGGTTGAGGTTATTGCTGCCAAAAGAGGGTCAAACAGTTATTAAATCCAAGGGTTCACATACTTTTCCCACCCTGCATTGTGAATGTTTACACGGTGTGTTCAATAAAGACATGAAAACGTATAATTGTTTGTGTGTTATTAGTTTAAACAGACTGTGTTTGTCGATTGTTGTGACTTAGATGAAGATCAGATCAAATTGTATTACCTATTTATGCAGAAATCCAGGTAATTCCAAAGGGTTCACATACTTTTTCTTGCCACTGTAAGCCTGCCCTGCATGGACATAATGTGGAGCTATTGTGGTTGTTTAACATGATAGCAGGGCTCAGGGTGGTTCTGGCTGACAAACGGAGCTGTCACTTCTCATATGGGGCCTCTAACTCCCCTCCTGCTGCCCTGGCTGTCCAAAACACTGAGAGCACTACATTAAGAGCACTACCGTCCACTCCCCATGTCAAACTAATGTCCCCATAAGCCAAACGCCCCCATAAAACATACACAGTCTGGCGTCACCCACCTAGGACTACTGGGACAATAGGGGACACATTTCCTGATAGCTCTCCATTCGTTCTCAGTCCAACTGTAAAGTCCTTCTACCGTATCTGAACAAAACAACCTCCTAAAACAGAGAGAGATACTGGGTATGGCATCATCAGCCACCTACTTTACTAGGACTTTAGTGGGACACTGAAGGACACACACACATTCTTTCCTGAATGATCTCCATCCATTCCCAGTCCTACTGTAACAACTCTCTCTCTATCTGATATGGCTGGTCTGTCCTATCCGGACATCAGCAGTAAAGCTGTTTGCAATTAGAGTCAGCAGTTTGACCAGCAGGGAATAAAAAATGGGGATACTAGAAAGAACAATACTACTGGGCATAATGACTAGTGGTGAAAACGGTTGCAATAAATTCTTGGCTCTGTAACTTAATAATGCTTCACAAAAGAAAGATGTAAAAAAGACAGCTTTTCAAATAACAAATAACAAATAACACGTCACAGTGGAAATCTCTACAGCATGTTTCTACAGTGAGATATCTACTGTATTTCCCCTTCAATAGAATTCTTCTACTTTAACACAACAAACTCTGCAGGACATCTCTTAGTGCATCTCAATGCAACAACAACCAGAACCAACACAGACAGTCTCACAAAAGAACCAAGAAATGTCACAGACAAGATTAACAGACACAAATGACAAGCCTCAAATTCTGAGAAAATATTAAATATTAAGCAATTCAGGAGAAAGTTCCTTTTGAAGTGTCAGAAAGGAAAATGCACAAAAAAGACAATATAGAAAAAAAGGAATAATACTCACTGTATTACGTCCATGGTGTCCCTGTGCTGAAAGCCACATGTCACTGAGAGAACGCTTTGATACCATGCAACAGATTGGCATTGTTCAGAGCTGTCTGAATGACAGTCATGACAGCCTGGTGTCTCAGAGATGGTTAAAGAGGTGCACAAAGGATCCTACACTCTTAGAAAACAATTGTTCTTCGGCTGTCCCCATAGGAGAATCCTTTGAAGACCCTTTTTGGTTCCAGGCAGAACTATTTTGGGTTCAATGTAGAACCCTATGTGTAAAGGGTTCTACATGGAACTCAAAAAGGTTCTGCCTGGAACCAAAAAGGTTCTGCCTGGAACAAAAAGTGGTTCTTCAAAGGGTTCTCCTATGGAGACAGCCGAAAAACCCTTTTAGGTTCTAGATAGCACCTTTACTTCTAAGAGTGTAGGCGCTATGATATACTGTATACATGTATGCAGGGTTCCAGAGTTCCAGTACCATTTTCATCTAATTTCAACCAGCGTTGTAAATACTGAAATTAAGGTGAAATGTAGGGTAAACATTGAAATTAGGGTAAAACATTGACTTAACCTGACTAACAGGTTGTTACATCCATCTAATTACAACATAATCATATATTTTGAAATTGAAATTAAAATTCCACATCTAAAAATAATAAGTATTTTTCATCCTATATTTAATATACGGTATTGGGTGGTTGAAATTGTGTAGATTTTTTTTTTTAGTAGTTACTATGGTACACTGAAGTATAATTACAAGTATTCCATAAGTGTCAAAAGCTTTCATTGACAATGACATTCAGTTTATGCAAAGAGTCAATATTTGCAGTGTTGACCCTTCTTTTTCAAAACCTCTGCAATCCGCCCTGGCATGCTGTCAATTAACTTCTGGGCCACATCCTGACTAATGGCAGGCCATTCTTGCATAATCAATGCTTGGAGTTTGTCAGAAGTTGTGGGTTTTTGTTTGTCCACCCGCCTCTTGAGGATCGACCACAAGTTCTCAATGGGATTAAGGTCTGGGGAGTTTCCTGGCCATGGACCCAAAATGTCGATGTTTTGTTCCCCGAGCCACTTAGTTATCACTTTTTCCTTATGGCAAGGTGCTCCATCATGCTGGAAAAGGCATTGGTCATCACCAAACTGTTCTTGGATGGTTGGGAGAAGTTGCTCTCTGAGGATGTGTTGGTACCATTCTTTAATCATGGCTGTGTTCTTAGGCAAAATTGTGAGTGAGCCGACAATCCCCTGGCTGAGAAGCAACCCCACACATGAATGGTCTCAGGATGCTTTACTGTTGGCATGACACAGGACTGATGGTAACGCTCACCTTGTGTTTTCCGGATGGCCCAAACAATCGGAAAGGGGATTCATCAGAGAAAATGACTCTACCCCAGTCCTCAGCAGTCCAATCCCTGTACCTTCTTTGCTGCCTTTCTTGACACCAGGCCATCCTCCAAAAGTCTTCACCTCACTGTTTGTGCAGATGCACTCACACCTGCCTGCTGCCATTCCTGAGCAAGCTCTGCACTGGTGGTGCCCCGATTCCGCAGCTGAATCAATTTTAGGAGACGGTCCTGGCGCTTGCTGGACTTTCTTGGGCGCCCTGACCCCTTCATCACAACAATTGAACCTCTCTACTTGAAGTTCTTGATGATCCGATAAATGGTTGATTTAGGTGCAATCTTACTAGCAGCAATATCCTTGCCTGTGAAGCCCTTTTTGTGCAAATAAAGGATGACGGCACGTGTTTCCTTGCAGGTAACCATGGTTGACAAAGGAAGAACAATGATTTCAAGCACCACCCTCCTTTTAAAGCTTCCAGTCTGTTATTCTGACTCAAATCAGAGTGATCTCCAGCCTTGTCCTCGTCAACACTCACCTGTGTTAACGAGACAATCACTGGCATGATGGCAGCTGGTCCTTTTGTGGCAGGGCTGAAATGCAGTGGAAATGTTTTTTGGGGATTAAGTTCATTTTCATGGCAAATTTTGCAATTGCATTTTCATTGCAATTCATCTGATCACTCTTCATGACATTCTGGAGTGGATGGATTCTCCATCTCAACAAAAAATCAAAGTTGAAGAATAAGACTAAATCAAATCAAACTTAAGTTGAAGTGAATTTAATGTTTGATTTGATTTAGTGCTATTATTTAACTTAGATTTTTGGTTGAGATGGAGATGTGAATCTAACATATCAATCATTAATTTGTAGACAAACTGGATATTGATTTGTGAACGCAACCAAATAGCAACATTTGAAAGAGATGTATCTTCTGATTGGATAGTATATATACTGTATAGTATAAATAACATATGCTGAACACAAATATAAATGCAACATGTAAAGTGTTAGTCCCATGTTTCTTGAGCTGAAATAAAAGACCATAGAAGTTTTCCATACACACAAAAAGCTTATTTCTCTCAAATGTTGTGCACACATTATATTGAATATAATATAATAATTGAATAAAAATATATTTTACGTTTCTATATGGAATTTTCGACGCAATTTCAATGTATACATTGTTCTGATGATTATGTTGAAATTAGATTGATGTAACAACCTGTTAGTCAGGTTAAGTCAATGTATTCAAGTTTTACCCTAATTCCAATGTTTACAATGCTGGATGAAATAAGAAAAGTACAGTACTTTACTTTTTTCAAATCCAATGTATTTTACGTGTTGATTCCACATCACAATATGTTGGCAAAATGACGTTGAAACAACGTTGATTCAACCAGGGTGTGCCCAGTGGGATTGGCCTCTTTTTCTAGTATACAGTAGGTCTTCTCTGAGAAGGTCTCTTGAGAGATGTTCCTTGTCCTATTTACAATATGCACAGGGCACAATGCACATACAGTATCTACACTATTATGTTCATGTTGTATGTGCTTCAGCCCTTTTCCCAGTCCCAATGTGGTTTAGGCATTATTTGAATACTGGGCTGTTTCTGCAACAATTGGAGCACATTGAGAGTTTTTCTGTTTCATTTTCCGCCTGGAGATTCTAATGCTTTGTTCGTGTTGATTTTGGAAATTAATTAGCACGGTTGTGATTATCTACAATCTATTCAGAAATTAGAATGAATGTGTGTAATAAAGGATTCTGAAAGTTTCCCAATCAATTAGTCACAGTTAAGTAAAACGCTTGGCTCGATAAACTTGGTGGCTCAATAAAAGTTTTGCTGAAGTGAATACAGTATAAAAGGGCCACCCAATTGGCCTGAAACACGCAGATGAATTCCGTACATTTCCCTTTATATATACAAATTATATTCCTCTAACTTCATCCCAGATTATTCAGATAAAAAAGTTCTGGATCAAAGTTTATTTCAAAGGTACATTTAATTTCAACAGCTTTCTGTTCGCATTGTGTTGTGACTAGGCAGATAATGATGTGTTCGTCTGGCTCCTGAGGTATTTACGTCTGAACTCAGCTGTTTAAAACAGATGCACAGTCACATCATGTCACATACATCAGATATATAATTACAGTTATTATACTAGTCATCTGAATGAATAAAAGTACAGCTGACGTCAATACACGTTAAACAGGTAGTATATGAACTGCCTCATTATTTGTATTGGTTTAGTTTATTAGGATCCCCATTAGCAGTTACCCATACAGCAGCTACTCTTCCTGGGTTCCACAAGTTTGTGTCCTGGTTCAGGACGATAAGTACGGAACTCAAACTGTTGTTATAGTAACACGTTGAGACAACAGGATCATTGCTGTACTTATGGACCTTTATTTATCAACATGAATTCTGTTAGCATATAAAAAAGCCCCAATGCACCAAGAGCTACCGCAGCAATCACAACTCATACATGTTTTATCCAGAGTAGACTGTTTATGCTTCCTTACTTCTCGTCTGCTTTGATTCTGTGAACTGAGGTGTGTGTGTGTGTGTGTGTGTGTGTTAGTGCACTGAAGTGGGTATCTTCCACAACAACTTTACATAAGTGTGGTCAGATAAAACTGTTCCTTGTCAGACCTTGTCAAAGGAAACATCCCTCCAGTGGGTCTCACTGAACCAAGGATGCCCCTTAGTCGGTGCTCAAAGACAATGTTGATGTCCAGTCATCAGAGGCATAATTTTGATACTTATTGCTGGAGAATAAAACAAGATTGTGTGATGATTTGATTTTCTACATGGCTGCCTGCTTTGTAACACATATAGTTTACTGCTTTGGAATAGTTGTCATTCTTGGTGAATCAGATGGCATGTCAACTCCACTGAGGCAAAGCTTGTTTAATATATCCACTGAAAAGTCACCCCACACACACTCTGAAATATAATTTAAGAGTTCTAGAATTTGAGGAGTTGATTATCTGTGACATTTAACAGGTATTTAACAGTCAACAGTTGTGGTTTTCCTTGGCGATCCTTTCAGAGCGTTATTCTGGAATACATTTTCCAAACGCATGTTAATAATGATGATCTCATGGTTGAAACCTCCAGGTCTAATCAAGTCTATACAGTGTACATTAGACTGTAGGCCTACTGGAGGTTTCAACAGCACAGAAGCACATTTCCATACGACTATCCATCCTCTCAATCAGTATGAGATCAGGGTCAGAACTGGTGTGTTGGAAAAGTTACTGTTCTGGAAGCAGAACCAATAGAAACACCTGTTTTCAATCTAGGAGCACTTTGTCAGGGTGGTAGAAACTCTTACCACTGCAGCCCAGTTCTCACTTAGTGTGTAACAATGACATGATCGTTATAATGATAGGGAAAGGAACCTCGCAACAGATTCATCACATTCTTCTCAAGTCATCTTTACTGAATTACCTTTGCAATGTGCAGTCTTTTCACATACTTTACTGCACTTGTTGTTTCTGCATTGTGTATTTCTCTTTTATTTCACGTTATCTCATTGTTCCTATGCCCCTGCAACAAGATATCTCAGTGTCAGTGTCTTTTTGTATTTTCAATACCATAAGCAAGTGAAATAATATGACAACAAACTGCAATGAAAGCTGTGACCTCCATTGCAGCCGAGTCATATTCCAATCTACTCTCTGTCATTCCTCCCAGTGTAGCCTAAATTCAATTTCTATCAACACTTGTTTTTTAAACGACTGCAGTCGCCTCAGTTTGAATCAATACCATTTCTTTATTTCCCCTACGTTGATAGTGCTGTCTGCCAGAGGTGACAACATCAATGAAGCTCCCCTGAACCTGGGAACGATTCAGAGTAAATCCACAGTGTGTGTGTGTGTGTGTGTGTGTGTGTGTGTGTGTGTGTGTGTGTGTGTGTGTGTGTGTGTGTGTGTGTGTGTGTGTGTGTGTGTGTGTGTGAGAGTGCATGTGCATGTGCATTCGTGTGTGTGTGCAAATCCACAGGGAGTGTAACTGGAAACACACAGCGGAGGTGAACAAGATAAGTGTCAGAGGAGAACTAAACGCACCACTCTATAAAGGTCCTGCCTGCCCCAAAGAGCCCATTTCAAATCTCCAAAAGCCATCTAAGGACAGGAATTAAAAGTTACAGGGTCGGCATCTTTTCTACAAGCAAAATACAGTAACACTTCATGGGTGAAATGTACTGCTTAGGAATCAGTGGTGGATCAGAGCATTTCACCCAGGCTAAGGAGTGTTAGGCCACCCAGCAGCAAAGAGACACGGAAAAGACACATCATGCTGTAATGATAACAGGCTGTAATGATACCAGGCTGTAATGATACCAGGCTGTAATGATACCAGGCTGTAATGATACCAGGCTGTAATGATAGCAGGGATTGCAGACGTGTTGATGTGGTCTGAAGGTGAACCAGATATCCATCCGAGAGCAGTGAGAGAAGCTTATAAACCGCCAGTCTAAATCTGTGTCACAAATGGCACCAAATTTTCCCTATGGCCCTCATCAAAAGAAGTGCACTATGTAGGGGAATAGGGTGCTATTTGGGACAGCAGGGGCTCCTGTCTCTAACAGAAAAATGTGACTTACACCTCTGGTTGTGGATCTGCATTGATCTCACAGTGTAGTTAAACTAGAAGAGCTTCAGCACAAAGCACTACATCACACACGCATGCACAGACACACGCACACACACACACACACCTACACACACTGTCCCCATCCCATCAATAACATAGAGAATATATACATGTAAAAAGAGCCATTATATGGAATTAGGTGCGAGCAATAAATTTAGAGCTTTTCCCATCATTGACAGTGATCCCAGTGCATTAATGCAGGAATGCCCTTGGTGTTCCAGTTCAGTGGCCAGGCCCTCTCTCTGGGGTGTCATTACACTGTTTTATCTCAAAGGGACACCTTGACTGGCCCGATACTGCATCAACCTCCCTGTCCATATCCCAAATGGCAGGGCCCATATGGGAGTAAGGAATAAGGTGACATTTGGGACAAATCCACTGACAGGAGAAACGTCCTATCTTTATAGCAGCGAACCGTACACTGACCATTACCATGCACACACACACAGATCTGACTAAATTATAACTGAGACAAGGACTAAATACTACATATGGTGCATAACGGACTATATAAATGTTTGTGTAGACAACACTGTACCCACCAGGAAGGTACGCTGTTTCCCAAACAATAAACCCTGGGTCACCAGCGACCTGAAGGCCTTGCTGAATGAGAAGAAGAGGGCCTTCAAGGAGGGGGACAGGGACAAATTAAAATGCATCCAGAGGGAGCTGAAGTTGCGGATTGCTGAGGGGAAGAGGGGGTATAAGGAGAATATGGAGGACAAGCTGAGGCAGAGCCAGGTGAGAGAGGTGTGGAAGGGTATGAGAAATATCACTGGCTTCAAAAAGGCAGACGGAGGGGACCAAGGACAGAGCCAATGAGCTGAACACATTTTTTAACAGGTTCGATACTGGCCCTGTCCACCTCCACTCCAGCTCCCCAGGCCACACACACTCATGGCTGTCCCACCCCCACTTTGCTTACAACACCTCTGTTGAGACAATCAGTGACCCCCTCTCCACTTCCGCCCCGCTCCCTCTGGACTGATCCTCAACACCCCCCTTCCCCCCACCTCCCCACCTGGGCTGGCTTTCACCACCAACCAAGTGAGGAGAGAGCTGGAGAGACTACATCAGTGGAAATCGGCGGGCCCTGATGGCATCAGCCCAAGGGTGCTGAGGGTCTGTGCTGACCAACTGTGTGGGATACTCCAGCGTCCCTTTAACCTTAGCCTGAGCCTGGAAAGGGTCCCTGTGCTGTGGAAAACATCCTGCCTGGTCCCATGCCCCAAGAAGGCGCACCCCACTGTCCTGAATGACTTCAGACCTGTAGCGCTAACATCCCACATCATGAAGACCCTGGAAAGGTTAGTCCTCGTTCACCTCAGACCCCTGGTGTGTACATCACTAGACCCCCTGCAGTTCGCATATCAGCGCAACATCAGGGTGGATGATGCAATCATCTACCTTCTGCAGAGGGCCTACTCTCACCTGGGCAACGCAGGTTGCACTGTGAGGGTTATGTTTGTTGACTTCTCCAGTGCCTTCAATACCATTCAGCCCATGCTACTGGGTGAGAAGATGAAGATGGGTTATGGACTACCTGACCGGTAGGCCCCAATTACTGCGACTACAGAGCTGTGTGTCAGAACAAGCAGTGAGCAACACAGGGGCCCCCCAGGGAACGGTCCTGTCCCCCTTCCTGTTTACCCTCTACACCTCAGACTTCAGATATAACTCTGAAACATGCCACCTACAGAAGTTCTCGGATTACTCCGCAATTGTAGGGTGCATCAGGGGTGGGCAGGAGGAGGAGTACAGGAGCACAATCAATGACTTTGTGGTGTGGTGTGAATAGAACCACCTTCAGTTCAACATCAGCAAAACAAAGGAGATGGTGGTGAACTTCAGGAGAACCAAGGCCCAACTGACTGCAGTCCCAATACAGGTGATGGATGTGGAAAGGGTTGGTTCATACAAGTTCCTGGGAGTCCATATGGAAACAGGCTGGAATGGGCTGGTAACACCGGGGCTCTATACAAAAAGGGCCAGAGCCGACTCTACTTTCTGAGGAGGCTCAGGTCCTTCAACGTGTGCAGTAAACTACTGCATACTTTCTACCAGTCTTTTTTGCAGTGGTGTGCTGGGGCGCCAACATAAAGGCCGGTGATGCTTCTCGGGTAAATAAGCTGATCAGGAAGGCTAGCTCTGTTCTGGGGATTAACCTTGACACTCTAGAGGAGGTGGTGGAGAGACAGATCCTGGCCAAACTGCTGGCCATCATGGACAACGTCACCCACACCCCCCGCAGAAGAGCACCTTCAGTAACAGACTGATCCCACCACGGTGTGTCAGAGAGCGCTACAGGAGGTCCTTCCTGCCGGCGGCTATTAGACAATTTAATGCCTCACCAGGGTGCCGTGCCGTCGGCAACATAGACCTGGAACTGTTGGGGTGTTAGGACCTAGTTTAACAATTATGCATCCGTCCGTGAGTAACTCTGGTCTGTAATCACTCATTAACTCAGGACTTATTTATTCATTCAGGTCTGTATATACATATTCATGTACAGTTGTTATATCATATCACATGCAATATTGTAAGTCATTTTTGGACTGAACTTACGTAGTCATTCACTCAGGAATGCATATTAGTATCCTGTCAGTTGTATCTTTTTTCATTGCTTTTAGTATATCGAATGTGCAATACGTGCATCAAACCCTGCACTAAGGACTGTATTTTAAGGGAATTACTATTATTACCCTAAATTATATCATACACAAATTATATCAACAGCTATTCCTGTAATTTACTGTACAGTTAATGTAACCATGCAAATATTCACTTACCTGTTTAACCAGACTGTATATTAAGTAAACTATTATTACCTTAACATATATCATACGCACATTTAGCTATTTAAGTATTTCTCTACCATCGACCTGTATAGTATAGTTAACCATGCAAATATTCCATATTTATCTATATCAACTTGCAATATTTTTATCATTTTTTTCACCTGTAACAATGTATAGTGTACATATTCAGCCATTCACCCATACTATGCAATGTCTTTTTATAGATTTTTGCACTCCAGACTTCTTGTATTTTTATACTTTTTCATATTGCCGCACTATGTATCATGTATCGTGTATCTGTCTTTTGTGTAGTTTTGTTCTAGCATTTTGCACCTGCTGTGCTTTTTTCGTAGCTGCTTGACGAAGAAATGTCCCCTCTGGGATCAATAAAGTTACATCTATCTAGATCTATCTATCTATCTATCTATCTATCTATCTATCTATCTATCTATCTATCTATCTATCTATCTATCTATCTATCTATCTATCTATCTATCTATCTATCTATCTATCTATCTATCTATCTATCTATCTATCTATCTATCTATCTATCTATCTATCTATCTATCTATCTATCTATCTATCGCTACACAACATTTGTGACACAGTTTGATAAACTAAACCCACAACAATTGAATATGAACAAAGATCTAAAGGATGTGGGTGCATGAAAGACCACAGAATGCAACCAGTTGTCCAGCATTTCACATGACTGTTATTCTATTAATCTATTCAGCCTTCATAATGAGCAGTGTAAACATGGCTTCCACCACCAACGCTTCCCTGATGATAACAGAAACCATTGTAGGCTCTGAATTTGTGAATCCAAATCCGAACAGTGAATTATCTAAATAATTCCAACCCTCTAAAGTAGTTAAAACAACCTCCATTTTTCAGCAACGGCACACATCTAAAAATACCACCCCTCAATACCCATCCAACCCCCTTCCTTCCGTAGCTTCCAGTCCCAAAGAGCGTGTTCACAGCACAATCACACACGCACACACACACACACACACACACACACACACACACACACACACACACACACACACACACACACACACACACACACACACACACACACACACACACACACACACACACACACACACACACACAGCGGGTCTACTCTGCGTCCCCTATGGGTTCTCTCTCTCTGTCTCTCTCCCTCTTTCTGTGTGTTTCTCTCTCTCTCTCTCTCTCTCTCTCTCTCTCTCTCTCTCTCTCTCTCTCTCTCTCTCTCTCTCTCTCTCTCTCTCTCTCTCTCTCTCTCTCTCTCTCTCTCTCTGTCTGGCTCTCTCTCTCTCTCTCTCTCTCTCTCCCCATCTAGCCAGCTGTTATCAGAACCTGGGATACAACCTGTCAAATCTTCTCCTTGTCCCTGACAGACTAAACATTAAGGCATCATTAACCTACCGATCCAAAAGAGCACGATAAGAATGGATGGAATGTTTAATCCTCGTTAGTCTTCTTTAGAATGGATGGAATGTTTAATCCTCGTTAGTCTTCTTTAGAATGGATGGAATGTTTAATCCTCGTTAGTCTTCTTTAGAATGGATGGAATGTTTAATCCTTGTTAGTCTTCTTTAGAATGGATGGAATGTTTAATCCTTGTTAGTCTTCTTTAGAATGGATGGAATGTTTAATCCTTGTTAGTCTTCTTTAGAATGGATGGAATGTTTAATCCTCATTAGTCTTCTTTAGAATGTATGGAATGTTTAATCCTTTTTAGTCTTCTTTAGAAACTTTGGGTGTCAAGAAGGGGAACAAGAAGTAGTACACGTGGACACTTAAAATGTGTCTGGGTAAATCTCGGGGTTTGTAAAATGTGTCAGGGTAAATCTCTGGGTTCTTAAAATGTGTCTGGGTAAATCTCTGGGTTCTTAAAATGTGTATACTGGGTAAATCTCTGGGTTCAACATACTGTTAAAGATCTACACGCATCATACCATACATGTAAGATATAAAAAAATAACAATTACAAAACACAAACTACAATCATATTAAGAGTGAACAGATTTGTAAAAACATGGAGAGCCAGAGATAAAAAAACAAATAACAACAGTTAGTAATAGTGATCATCTAAAATACAGTACTGTATAGTAATAACCCACAGATACTGTATAGTAATGACCCACAGATACTGTATAGTAATAACCCACAGATACTGTATAGTAATGACCCACAGATACTGTATAGTAATGACCCACAGATACTGTATAGTAATAACCCACAGATACTGTATAGTAATAACCCACAGATACTGTATAGTAATGACCCACAGATACTGGATAGTAAAATCCCTTACCTCTGCTAAAGAAGCTGGTCCACATTTTCACTAACAACAATCTCTTCTCTTTGCAGACAAATTTTTTTATCTTCTTTGATAGAGAGAATAAAAAAAAGAAATGAAAGAACCGAGAGAGAGAGAGAGAGAGAGAGAGAGAGAGAGAGAGAGAGAGAGAGAGAGAGAGAGAGAGAATCCAGGAGAGAGAGAATCCAGGAGAGAGAGAATCCAGGAGAGAGAGAATCCAGGAGAGAGAGAATCCAGGAGAGAGAGCGTGGAGCTCTGTGTGCAGAGTGCTAGTGCTTGTTGTGCGTCTCAGCCTCTTATCCTCTATGTGACAATAGACTTTAGGATCAATACTGCACCTTCACAGAACCTCAGCCGCTGCCTCATTCCCCCTCTCAATGGAGAGCCCCGACACTTCGGCAGCATGCAAGCTAGAGCAGCAGACAGGCGGACGCAAGCAGCACCCATTTGTGAAGAGGATGAAGATGAGGATGAGGATGAGGATGAGGATGAGGATGAGGTGGAGGAGGAGGAGGAGGAGGAGGAGGAGGAGGAGGAGGAGGAGGAGGAGGAGGAGGAGGAGGAGAGAACAAAATCAGGCACCAGCGAGTGATTTCACTTGAAGTTTTTGATGTTTGTTGTAATGAAGTGACCACAGGGTGAAGAAGAGGGTAGAAAGAAAACAAGGGAGAATACATTTTGTTTTCCTCCTTTTCTAATTCACTCATTCTCGTTTGCTCTCTCACTTGCTTATTTTCTCTCTCTCTCTCTTTTCTTTCTCCCTCTATGTCTTCTCTCGCTCTCTTCTCTCGCTCTATCTTTCTGTCTCTCTCCCTCTGTGTCTGTCTCTTTCTCCCTCTTTCTCTTCTCTCTCACACACAGACCCAGCTAAACCAAACCAGACGAATGTATTTTGAGAAATCATTGCGGCTTTTCCTCACACAATACAATACTGTCAGACCGTCAACCAGCCGCTGACCATAATGCTTTCCATTTCAGCTCTAAACAGGTGAGACCAGGCTAAATGGATGAGTTGTAAAAAATGAAATTACACACAAGCATGAAACACAGAGTGAAATAACCAAAGGAGTGAATCTTTCTTACTAGTTAGGCTATAGGCTGAAGCAAATCACTAACAGGGCTATATATGGAGCAATTGGGCGCCTGCCAACAGGGGTGACAAAATTGAGAAGTGGCTTGTAAAAAGTGACACTTGTGAGAAAGAGGGACATGGTTGCTGGTCACAGCAGTGTGAGTTAATGTATGTGTAATAATAATATGGTGGGTACTTATATTGCTTCTATTTCATGTACAGGTGTGTCTTAATACACATGTGAATTGGAAATGTATTTTTTTGCATAACCCAAATCCCCCTGAAACACCCTCGGAGAGTGGGGTCACAGCCAGGGTCTGCCTTTGTCAAAGGTGACCCTGGAGCAATTTGGAAGCAAGGGCACACCAACAGATTTTTCACTTTGTAAGCTCTGGAATTCGAACTAGTGACCTTTCGGTTAATGGCCCAACACACTAAGTGCTAGGATGTGTGTGTGTCTGTATGTCACTGGTGCCGTCAGCTGCCAGACAGACAGAAAATGTACCGTCAAGTATGTAACTGAATACTAGACCCTGATAGGCAGGATAGGGCTACTCCTAATGTTAAAGCATGATATCATGGTTTCATCCACTCATCATTCTCAAGGTGTGTGTGTGTGTGTGTGTGTGTGTGTGTGTGTGTGTGTGTGTGTGTGTGTGTGTGTGTGTGTGTGTGTGTGTGTGTGTGTGTGTGTGTGTGTGTGTGTGTGTGTGTGTGTGTGTGTGTGTGTGTGTGTGTGTGTGTGTGTGTGTGTGTGTGTGTGTGTGTGTGTGTGAAGGTGTGGCAGGCACCTGCTCAATCAGAATTTATTTTACATGACGTTTAAGAGAGGCTTTTCAGGAACATAGATAGTACAAGCTGTAATCAGATATAGTTTAATAAGGTATCTGTACAAAATAGCACATATTCAAATACAAGTTTTAAATAAATCAGTTAATAAATGTCAGCGCAGTAATGCGATGCATTTACAAAAAGGCAATCCAGGCGAGTTGAAAGGAAACTAAGTATGACGATAAACAAGAGTAAAAGAAATTAAGGCATGAAGCTTTTAACATTATTTATTTTCCATTCTTTTTGCAGTGTGATTTTTTTATTTAACGTTTATTTAAATAGGCTAGTTAAGAACAAAGTCTTATTTACAATGGCAGCCTACCTACAGGGTCAGCCCCTGGAGCAAATTATGGTTAAGTGCCTTGCTCAAGGACACATTATCAGGTTTTTCCACAAGGTCAGCTTAGGTATTTGAACCAGCGACCTTCCGGTTACTGGCCCAACACTCTAACCGCTAGGCTACCTGCCACCCTGAAGGGAGAAATAAGAACATTCCATCTTTGTTCTATTAGCTGAGCTAACTGCTTTGGTTGGTGGTGAAGTGTCTGATAACATTGTTGACTATTCAGAAGTGGCCAACGTGTTACGTACTGTAATATCCTTCCGTAAAGAATTGTCAATAGGCTACAATATCGAACTCTTTTGTGTCAAAGCCATAATCTCAAAGAGCTATTTAAACAAAATTCCTATACAGTACTGTATCAGGAGGTGACAGTTGCTCAACAACATTCTAGGAGACTGACTAGCACACTACTAGGCCCAACCCCAGCTCTACTAAGTCACGCCTCTGATTCATAAACGAGAATACAGTGTGATGTCTGGGCTACCACCACGAGAATAGCACACATCTGAGTGAAACACAGCTTTAACACATTCATTCATGTTTGTTTGTTTGTTGTTGTTGTTATTGTTGTGTGTAATCAGTTGAGGATACACATATAAATGAATAGATGGATGAATTAATGGATGGATGGATGAATTAACGGCTGGATGCCTGGATGGATAGACAGATGGAGGAATGGAGATGGGGACTAAGGGACACAGCCACAGACTGACTTGGTAAGGAGGAGTGTTGCAGGGTTGACTGGGTAAGGAGGAGTGTCATAGGGTTGTTTGGGTAAGGAGTAGTGTTGTAGGGTTGTCTGGGTAAGGAGGAGTGTTGCAGGGTTGACTGGGAAGGAGGAGTGTTGTAGAGTTGACTGGGTAGAGAGGAGTGTTGCAGGGTTGTCTGGGTAAGGAGGAGTGTTGCAGGGTTGACTGGGTAAGGAGGAGTGTTGCAGGATTGCTTGGGTAAGGAGGAGTGTTGCAGGGTTGACTGGGTAAGGAGGAGTGTTGTAGGGTTGACTGGGTAGAGAGGAGTGTTGCAGGGTTATCTGGGTAAGGAGGAGTGTTGCAGGGTTGACTGGGTAAGGAGGAGTGTTGCAGGGTTGACTGGGTAAGGAGGAGTGTTACAGGGTTGACTGGGTAAGGGGGAGTGTCGTAGTGTTGTGTGGGTAAGAAGGAGTTTCTGGGAATGTCGTAGTGTTGTGTGGGTAAGAAGGAGTTTCTGGGTAGGGTTGTCTGAGTAAGGGGGAGTGTCATAGGGTTGTTTGGTTAAGGAGTAGTGTTGTAGGGTTGTCTGGGTAAGGAGGAGTGTTGCAGGGTTGACTGGGTAAGGAGTAGTGTTGTAGGGTTGTCTGGGTAAGGAGGAGTGTTGCAGGGTTGACTGGGTAAGGAGGAGTGTTGTAGGGTTGTCTGGGTAAGGATGAGTGTTGTAGGGTTGTCTGGGTAAGAAGGAGTGTTGTAGGGTTGTCTGGGTAAGGAGGAGTGTTGTAGTGTTTTCTTGGTAAGAAGGTGTGTCTGGGTAAGGTTCTCTGGGTAAGGGGGAGTGTCTGGGTATGGTTGTCTGGGTATGGGGGAGTGTCTGAGTAGGGTTGTCTGGGTAAGGGAGAGTGTCTAGGTAGGGTTGTCTGGGTAAGGGGGAGTGTCTGTGTATGGTTGTCTGCGTGTCTTGGCATGGCCGCTGGCAGAAGTAAATAAATCAAATCTGTGGAGAGAGCGAGCCAGGCCCAGAGCAGTTCAGTGTGCCATGGCCACACTGTGACTCCCAATGTGTGTCATTACTCAAAATGTTTGAGGAAACTCATTGCACTTCATACACAAAAGTATGTGTACAACCCTTTAAATTTGTGGATTCGACTATTTCAACCACACCCGTTGCTGACAGGTGTATCTAATCGAGCACACCGCCATGCAATCTCCATAGACAAGCATTGTCTGTAGAATGACCCGTACTGAAGAGCTCAGTGACTTTCAACGTGGCACCGTCATAGGATGCCACCTTTCCAACAAGTCAATTCGTAAAATGTCTGCCTTGCTAGACCTGCCTGATCAACTGTAAGTGCTGTTATTGTGAAGTGGAAACATCTAGGAGCAACAACGGCTCAGCAGCGAAGTGATAGGCCACACAAGCTCAAAGAACAAGACCGCCGAGTGCTGAAGCACGTAGCGCGTAGAAATCGTCTGTCCTCGGTTGCAACACTCACTACCGAGTTCCAAACTGCCTCTGGAAGAAACGTCAGCACAAGAACTGTTGATCGGGAGCTTCATGGAATGTGTTTCCATGGCCGAGCAGCCCCACACAAGCCTAAGATCACCATGCGCAATGCCAAGCGTTGGCTGGAGTGGTGTAAAGCTCCCAGCCAATGGACTCTGGAGCAGTAGAAACGCGTTCTCTGTAGTGATGAATCTCTCTTCACCATCTGGCAGACAAATCTGGGTTTGGTGGATGCCAGGAGAATGCTACCTGCCCGAATGCATAATGCAAAATGTAAAGTTTGTAAAGTTTGTCTGGGGCTGTTTTTCATGGTTCTGGCTAGACCACTTAGTTCTAGTGAAGGGAAATGTTAACGCTACAGCATATAATGGCATTCTAGACGATTCTGTGCTTCCAACTTGGTGACAACAGTTTGTGGAAGGCCCTTTCCTGTTTCAGCATGACAATGCCCCCTTGCACAAAGCGAGATCCATACAGAAATGGTTTGTCGAGATTGGTGTGGAAGAACTTGACTGGCCTACACAGAGCACTGACCTCAACTCCATTGAACACCTTCGGGATGAATTGGAACGCTGACTGCGAGCCAGGCCTAATCGCCCAACATCAGTGCCCGACCTCACTAATGCTTGTGGATGAATGGAAGTCCCCTGCAGCAATGTTAAAAATAAAAAAAAACGTAAAAAAACATCTAGTGGAAAGCCTTCCCAGAGGGGTGGAGGCTGTTACAGCAGCAAAGGGGGGACCAACACCATATTAATGCCCATGATTTTGGAATGTAATGTTCAACGAGCAGGTGTCCACATACTTTTGGTCATGTAGTTTATATCTGACAGTGGAGGCTGCTGAGGGGAAGACTGCTCATAATAATGGCTGGAACAGAGCAAATGGAGTAGTCTTAATGACAATTAATTGCAAAGCTCATAAGGCCTTATTTTGAGGCCTAGCTTTACCCCAATACAGAAACTCAGGCCTGCAAGTGGGGTTACACATTTCTGCTAACTTTCCAGTGAAATAATCCTGGTTGGAGTTATTCCAGGAATCTTCAGACATTTACCAGAATGTTGTAACCCTACCTACAAGTCACATTATGCTGGCTTGCAAAGTGATGTGTAATTCATAATGACCAACAGTGAGAGGAGAGTACCTAAGCTATTTAAACTAGAACAACTATTTTATTAATGAGTGCAAAAATCGAACTAAATGATTGGATTAGTTTAGAAAACAATATGTTATTTATCTTTGTGTAGCATAAGATTGGTCTTGAATTATTTGTTATTTTTATTTTTTACTTATCTATTTTTTACTTAACACTTATTTTTCTCAAAACTGCATTGTTGGTTAAGGGATTGAAAGTAAGAATTTCACTGTAAGGTCTACACCTGTTGTATTCGGCGCATGTGACAAATACAATTTGATTTGATCAATCACTGAATCTACATGCAAAAACACAGATATTAAAAACAATTCCAAAAGATCAACCTGCAGTAGAGCATGCAGGGTAAAAAGGTAATTTGTTTTCATAACTTACAAAAAAACATATTTGATATGACTTCTCAATTCCACATACCACATTTTAAGTAATAATGACTTTTCATTGACTTACAGCCAGCCTGCCCCGCTTCCCCAAAACAACAGCCAGCTTGCCAGCCAAACAGCCAGCCTGTCCTGCTTTCCAAGTTAAACAGCCAGCTCAGCCAGCCGCCTGAGAAAAACAGCCAGCCAGCCAGCCAGAAATAGCCAGCCAGCCCTGTTGCCCAACCTGAGCCCAGACAGAAAGTGTCAGGAGCAGGCAGCAGACAGCAGGCAGCAGGCAGCAGGCATCAGGCCCTAAAACGGAGGCCAAGCCAAGCCTAAGCAGCTTAATGAGGAAGGCTTTTCACTGCCAAGGTATTAGTAAATCAACAAAATGTTGCCTTAATATCCTACTACAAAATGTTTGTAATAGTAATATGTGGCAGCTTTGTAGTTTGTCATACTGTGTGAATGTGAATATGTACACTGTGCCTAACGTGAAGCACTTCTGGAGGGGGCCTTGAGCAGTAATGAGTAAACACATAAAAACATAAGCCTTTGTCTACAATGGCAAGGAGACAGAAATACAACATCAAACAAAACAGAAAAAGCTTTTATTCAAATGGTTATTTAATCCAAGGACATATAAAACTGAATTCCCAGAAAGCCTCTACCAGTTCAGCACACTCTACAGTCAGTGAGCATCTACTAATCCAAGACTTACATTCTAAACAGTCTGAAATGCCAGTCTGCTGAAGGCGTACTGTAGAGGCCTTCACGGGTCCAAAAAATTGTACCAGTTCCGATATGCATAAATAAATACAAATTATATCAAGACCAATTCCGAACAGACCCGAGGACAACTAGACCTGTTCAGTATAGACCTGGTCTGATAAAGACCAAGTCCAATCCGACCTGAATGAGGGAAGCAATCCCCAATATGATTACGTAGTACCTGTCTTGACTACATCAAACTGTCCTAAAAAACAAATAGACTGACAGAAAGCCACCCTGCCAACATGCTAGTCAGATGACCTTATTCTGGCCTGGGGACCATGACAGAGTCATTCACCCATGATGTGTAGACAAGTCACCTGACCCTAACAGCCCTGACAGCATTACTGGCCCTCCATTCCTGTCCTGGCATGTCCTTATTGCCAGACACAGTAGGAGAGGTTGGCCTGTAACTGGAGGGTGGACTTGCCATACCCTGCCCTAACCTGCCCTGCCCTGCCCTGCCCTGCCCTGCCCTACTCTACTCTACTCTACTCTACTCTACCCTGCCCTGCCCTGCCCTACACTACTCTACTCTACTCTGCCCTACTCTACTCTACTCTACTCTACTCTGCCCTACTCTACTCTACTCTACTCTACTCTGCCCTACTCTACTCTACTCTGCCCTACTCTACTCTACTCTACTCTGCCCTACTCTACTCTACTCTACTCTGCCCTACTCTACTCTACTCTGCCCTACTCTACTCTACTCTACTCTACTCTACTCTACTCTACTCTACTCTGCCCTACTCTACTCTACTCTACTCTACCCTGCCCTGCCCTGCACAACACTACTCTACTCTACCCTACACTACACTACTCTACTCTACCCTGCCCTATCATACTCTACCCTGCCCTGGCCTACAATACAATACTCTACACTATTCTACTCTACTCTACACTACTCTACTCTACTCTACTCTACTCTACTCTACTCTACACTACACTACTCTGCCCTGCCCTGCCCTACACTACACTACACTACACTACACTACACTACACTACACTACACTACTCTACCCTACTCTACTCTACACTACACTACACTACTCTACTCTACTCTACTCTACACTACACTACACTACTCTACTCTACACTACACTACACTACACTACTCTACTCTACTCTACACTACACTACACTACTCTGCCCTGCCCTGCCCTGCCCTGCACTACACTACACTACACTACACTACACTACACTACACTACTCTACTCTACTCTACTCTACACTACACTACACTACTCTACTCTACTCTACTCTACTCTACTCTACTCTACTCTACTCTACCCTGCCCTACACTACACTACACTACACTACACTACACTACACTACACTACTCTTCCCTGCCCTGCCCTGCCCTACACTACACTACACTACACTACTCTACACTACACTACTCTTCCCTGCCCTGCCCTGCCCTGCCCTGCCCTGCCCTACACTACACTACACTACACTACACTACTCTACTCTACTCTACCCTGCCCTGGGTTCTTCGGCTGCCTCCATATGAGAATCCTTTTTGGTTCTAGGTAGGACCCTGTTTGGTTTCAAAAGCGTTTTTTTAAAGAGTGTAGTAGTAGTATCCTGCCCTACTCTGCCCTGCCTTAATTGCCCTGACCCTATCATACCCTACCCTGGTCTTTTAACGTGAACTGCTGCCCTGGTGTAACATGCCTGACCTGACCTGGTCATGTCCTTAGCATGTATAGCTAGGCAGCCAACAGACTGCATGGCTCTCCTAAATGACTTAGTAGTCTAATCTGGTTATATCTGGTTATAGGCTGACTTTTGCTAACAGCCTGCTAGTAGCTGGGTGGAAAAATAGGACAGAGTAGGGTTTTGGGTTTACTATCCACAGACAGACAGGGCCCTGAAGGTTGTCCTACTCCTAGTCAGGCTCATGAGTGCATGCTGGATATGCCACCAAGAGGTCGCTTTTATCCAAAGTGACTTACAGTACAGCGAATGCATAGGGAATCAATTCCTACAGGGAATTGAGCCCACAACCTTGGCAGTGTTGTCATCGTGACACTGTTACCAACTAAGCCACATGGGACCATAGCAAACTTTGGTCTATCCACTGAGGGACAGTAGCTCTGAAGGTTGCCCTATGTAATCCCTGCAGCAATTTAACCCACAACCTTGGCATTGAAGGGTTTTGGGTTGGCAGGGAGTACAGAGCAGGTTCGGTCTAGTATCTAGTAAGTGAGTTTGTTCTACTCCTAGCCAGCTCATCAGAAGTCTCACTGAGTAGCTGTCTGGTTTATAGACATACAGTCAGTCAGTCAGTCAGTCAGTCAGACAGACAGACAGACAGACAGACAGACAGACAGACAGACAGACAGACAGACAGTTAGATTGTGTTTGAATACCAAATTGTCCGTGCAGAGCTGCACTCAAACGGAAAATTGGATCATTACATTTGCATAATTTATATTGCTGAAGCAGTAGTTGTTTCTATGAGGGAGAAAAGTAAATCAAAAGGTTTTGGACAAAATTGAACAATATGGGGGGTGTTGTTGGTGTCACCATCTGTTTGGAGAGAGAGATGTAATGATGGGGAAAACATGTACACATGCATATACACACGCACACGCGCGTACACACACACACACACACACACACACACACACACACACACACACACACACACACACACAAACAAACACTCAGGAAGTATGTTCTCCTAGGTAGCTACAGTCAAATATGCAAAGTGACGAAGCAGAAACGGGGTCAGTGATAAGAGTCTCTCTGTCCCTCTAATTCCACTTTAGAATCAGAGAATGTCTGGCGGTTCATAATTTACTACTTTCAACATACCAATACGTTTTCATTTAGGAGCCTTTAGTGTAGCTTTCGTAAATTGCAGGAGTGTGGAATCTGAATCACCATGTAGCATTATACAGCATTATACCTTTTGAAAAACAACCCACTGAATGTAATTTTAAAGCAGATGAATTCCAGAATGGTTAAACTACATAAATAGCTTGGATAATCAAAATAATGTGTTTCTGTTGAGTTCTTCCAGTCCCCTCATCATCAACGACATTCTGCTTTGTGACTTTGTGACTCATTTCTCTTTTTTTGTTCTTTTTTATGCTTGTTTCATACTGGAATTCAGCTTTTAGCTGCCAATGTATACATAATACAACTAAACTATCACCCACAACTGCGATGTTGTGAGGACCGTTTGTCAACAACTCCCTAATGACTTAATTCCAACAAACATAATTTTAGAACAACCTGCCAAACATGAATACATAACAGGATGTAATGTGGCCCCTGGCTAAAACAGACAACATATTACTCACTCAGAGTAAATAACAAACTTTCTCCCAAAAAGATGCTGCTAAACATATTCTGGTCTAAATTACCCTGAATAATTATGACTAACTGAACCGGAGAAGTTAATAGTCTCAGATTACCTAAAATTAACTTGACCGGAGTTGCTGTTATTGCATGAAACCAACATTTTGAGAGACATATATTTTGATGTGAATACTGCCATCTAGTGGAATGTTTGCTTAAGGTTTGCTTCACACAAACCCTGAATCTCAAATGAACCCCTTTCCCCCATCCACCAATCCCATCTAGCCTATCAGAGGGCACATATCACACATATCCAATCCTATCAAAGTGCCTAGGCCGTAGGGGCTAGGGGTTGGTTTAGGGAGTGAGGGAACTAGAATAAAAGCTCCACTGCAGTTTATGCAATTGAAGATGAGTGAACAACAAGCCCACTTCTACATCCTGCCATTAGGTTATCATCAGGCTGTTATGATGATGACTGAGAAGAGACCCCTCAGTATAAAACCATGAAGTCCTATTGTGGAATGCTGCTTTAGTTGACCCAGTTAGTTGACCCAGTTAGTTGACATAGTTAGTTGACCCAGTTAGTTGACCCAGTTAGTTGAGATAGTTAGTTGACCCAGTCAGTTGGCATAGTTAGTTGACCCAGTTAGTTGACATAGTTAGTCGACCCAGTTTTTTGACCCAGTTTTTTGACCCAGTTAGTTGACCCAGTTAGTTGACATAGTTAGTTGACCCAGTTAGTTGGCATAGTTAGTTGACATAGTTAGTTGAGCCAGTTAGTTGACATAGTTAGTTGAACCAGTTAGTCGACCCAGTTAGTTGACACTGTGAGACAGAAAGAAACTGTAGAATAGACATCATCAGTCCCTCCACACCAGAGACTGTGTGGTGTGCATGTGTGTGTGTGCATGTGTGTGTGTGCGTGTGTGTGTGTGTGTGTGTGTGTGTGTGTGTGTGTGTGTGTGTGTGTGTGTGTGTGTGTGTGTGTGTGTGTGTGTGTGTGTGTGTGTGTGTGTGTGTGTGTGTGTGTGTGTGTGTGTGTGTGTGTGTGTTTGTGTCTCTCTCACACCACCAATACCAGAGCCTGTCTCCAGTCCTCCAGCTGTAATTACATATGTCCGGCTCAGACTACCCTAAATAATGGCACGGCTCATTAAACTTTTAGTGCAACAGACACCCCTGCTGTGTTTAAAAATGTAGCTGTGGTACGGCCGTGTGATCGCCACATACATCCAATCTAACTTCACTCCAAGCTAAGAATGACAGAATGTCACCCACTCTGATCAAACCTCCCAGGGGCCGCAGCTGTCACGGCTGGGACAGGGCCACAGACCTTGTCACACACACACCAACACTCTCTCATGCAAGCCCAGGTAAGCTCATCTAATAGAGTGAGACACCAACAACCCCTCTTCTAAACCACCACTATCACCATCACTCACTCCATCACTCTGTCCTGTCAGCCTAGGAGGATATGGATGAGATACCGTCTGTTCGGCTCTAACTGTAAATCAATCAGGAGTCAACCTCACAGCATGTACATAATTCCAGAATCAGACTGCATTGTAAACAGCCTCACTGCATTGTAAACCTACAGTGTGTTAAATAACTTCATGGCCATATTGCAAAAACTTGGATTATTCATAAAATTTCAGACAAAATGTCCCTGTCTCTTCAAAACTCTTAACTGTTGTTTATCAAGCTTTGATTTAGAGTGGCTGTACATTTACCTTGTCTGTTATGTCTCTTTTTTAAAGTGATGCTATTTAAGTTGCACCATGTTGAAGTGAAGCCAGTCTGGAAAGACTATCTTTATCCACTGCCTACGGTTGGAGCATTTATTTTTTCACTAGTCTGTACAGAGTAACTCAACTCAACATTTCCACAGCCAGCCAGGCACTAAACAGTCATGATGAGTATATTTAAACAAGAAGACAAAAACCTGGGCTTAGCACTGAGCCCTCTTTCATGAAATTGAGTGAGGTGCTAATTCACATGAAATCATCTGTTTTAAAGAGGAAATTGGTCTCTCTGTATGCACGTCACACACAAAGCATAAAGAAAACAACTTATGCAAAAGAAAATGTCAACCACAGGTCAAAAAATTGAATTTTACCCTCAGTCAAATATGTAGAATACGAAAATCCTTAGGCCACAACTGGTGAGAGGTAGAGATTACAGCAGTAGTAAACAGAGCATTGCTACTGAAAACGACACACACACACGGCAAGGTAAACAAAATTGTCACATACACCAACGAGATAGGTACAGTGAAATGTGTTGTTTTAGAGGGTCAGCCATAGTAGTATAGCACCCCTGGAGCTAATTAGGGTTAAGTGCCTATCAACAGATTTTTCACCTGGCCGGCTCAAGTATCCAAACCAGCAACCTTTCGGTTACCAGCCCAATGCTCTTAACCACTTGGCTACCTGCCGCCCAAAGTAACTGGTTCATAATAATAGACACCCCAAACACCCAGCAAACAGACATCTATTTGTCACTCTTGTCAAGCACAGGGCATGGTAGACATGGAAAGGTTAACATTAATATACATTTTCCCAAATAATAATTTAATAGGATCTCCGAGCAAAGTCTGTCAAACCGAGCAGTGAAAGAAAACAACAAAATGGTTGAGAGGGAAGACCAAGCCACTACTTTTGACTAGGCACTATATAGGGAATAGGGTGCTATTTGGGACGCAGTCTTGGTTCTGAGTCAAATGCTGCAAACTATCTCAGCATGCATCACCCTCGCCACCACCTCTGGTCTGTTAACGCCTCTAGAAGAGGAAGTACAACCGTCCAATCCTTGTCATTTCTATAGCGATATCTGTGGGTGTAGGAGAGCAGCAGGGAACCCTTTCCTGGGCAGGCTGAGCTAGTCAGTATGGACCTCAAAGCCAGTTCTCCCTTGGGAGAGGTTTCTCTTCTGACCTCAATGACACTACTTGGTTAAAGGGGCAATCTGGGATTTTAAAAATCAATGAAGTGGTCACCCCGCCATTTGTTTTGGCAGCCAAGGGTTGGGTCTGGAGAAATGAAACCAAACAAACAGAAAGAAAAAATTATTCACTGTGGGCCTACCTGTACTACTGCTGGTGGTGCAGGTAGTGAGGGTCAGTGTAGAGGTGGGTAGAGACCCAGTAGCTGGTACCGGAGCCGAAGGAACCTCCCCATTGTTCATCTGTTTGATCCTCTTCAGATGGGACCTCCCATTGTAGTGCACCTGGGCCTGAGCCTGGGAGTTTAGCTGGATGTTACACACCTCACACATCGAGTAGAACAGCTTCTTCTTCTCCTGCTGCTGTTGCTGTAGGTCCATGTTTATCTGGGCTTGGCTGTTGGTGGTAGGCTCCATCCCCATCAGTTGATTCAGCTCCAGACAGCCTTTGAAGGAGCCGTGCTCTATGAAGTGGGCCGGACTCAGCGGTGTCTTCATACCTGCAGAAGACAATGACAACAGTGGATTAGAATGATTGACTTGCTACTGGAAAAAGTGCAGGCACACACACACGCGGACAGACGCACGCGCACACACCAAGGCCGCTGTGACTGTGTGACGTCTGGGTGGAGCAAGGGACACTGAATCTCTATTCCTTCCTGTAGTAGAGCTAGAGCTCAGCTCCACCTATGATAGTGTCGCTATACTGTCTGACAGTCTGGTGCCACAGTGTCCTTCATACTGTCTGACAGTCTGGTGCCACAGTGTCCTTCATACTGTCTGACAGTCTGGTGCCACAGTGTCCTTCATACTGTCTGACAGTCTGGTGCCACAGTGTCCTTCATACTGTCTGACAGTCTGGTGCCACAGTGTCCTTCATACTGTCTGACAGTCTGGTGCCACAGCGTCCTTCATACTGTCTGACAGTCTGGTACCACAGCGTCCTTCATACTGTCTGACAGTCTGGTGCCACAGCGTCCTTCATACTGTCTGACAGTCTGGTGCCACAGCGTCCTTCATACTGTCTGACAGTCTGGTGCCACAGCGTCCTTCATACTGTCTGACAGTCTGGTGCCTCAGCGTCCTTCATACTGTCTGACACTCTGGTACCACAGCATCCTTCATACTGTCTGACAGTCTGGTGCCACAGCATTCTTCATACTGTCTGACAGTCTGGTGCCACAGCATCATTCAGCCTCTCTACTAGTGGAGCCAGGATGGGGCCGGGGCGAGGAAGGAGGCTGCTGACCAGACCTGGGTTCAATTAGTATTCAAAATCGTTCAAATCTTTAGCTGCCCTTCAATAAGGTTGACTGACACGATGGAACCAATGGAATAGTCTAAAAAGTGCAATCCCCGCCTATCTGGCACTCCCGGGCAGGCTCAAACAAACATTGAAAGTGTTTGAGAGATTTCGAAAACTAAGTGAATCCAGGTTTGTTGCTGACCTCCTGTGCCCATATGTTCCCCTAGCACTGTGTGTGTCCTGGCAGAGGGAGCAGAGGGTGACAGAGTCTAGCTCACAAGTCCTCTTGCCCATGGGGGTTACACAACCTTCTATCGCAGCACAGACACGGGATGGGATACACGACAGGGCTGGCGGTCTCTCGATGCCCAGACGCGACAAAGCAATCCAACAGCTTAAATTTGAAGCTAAATATTTCAACTTGGTGAATTCTATCCCCATCCAACCCAGACACAGCAACACACAGCTTAAATCTACTTCTATCTTCTATCATCATTCAAAGCTAAAATATTTAAACTATGTGAAGTGAATTGTATCCCCATATAACATTACATTTGTCATGGTTGATGAATGAGTTGCAACTCTGAACTTTGCAGTAGTACTAGAGCACCAGAGTGCTGACATAGGCTAGAAGAGGAAGAAAATGTTACTTCATACCTAAAACTCACAAAATATCCCTTCATAAGTGTAAAGAAAATCAATAATACTGCGTTTAAAGCAGCAAATCTTTGCAAATGCTTGCAAATCTGAACACACTGTACTTATTGTATCATATCTGGCAGGCACCAGGGGTATATCTACAGTATCTGTATTCAGTGTGTGAATTATACCGTGACCTTCAGGGGTATTTATTTTATTTCACGGGACCTCCTACGTGTGCAAAAAAAATGTTTTTTTGGCCTAATAGTAAAGACATGTAATTTGACAGTAAAACAAGTTTTATTATCTCTTAATCTGGCATTAAGATGTTTTCATCATATTTACAAACAAATCCCTTCAAAAACTAGGCTACCTACACAATAATTCCCCCATGAATGGGAATGTTTGCATGGTTAGTAACAGACATCTGTTACTAACCACCGAAAACTTAAGTGGAATGACATTCGGCGAGTGTCACTGGGTCTTAATTAAATGATGCGTCTTGCTGACAAAATAATTTTTTTTGTAGAAAGAAAAGTTGGGATCCCTGAAAATGGGCTTAGATACCAGACCCTGCAGCCACATGGGGGATAAAAAAAAAAATCATGACACAGAAGTGGGTGTGTTCGTTTTTTTGACCCCTGTAGCAGTACAAATTGCATTTGAAACAAATAGCAGAATGGTTAAATTAGCATTATTTAGAGACCCCACCAAGGTTTGATATTGTCTCATTCAGGGGGTCTGAGACCCCCCTGGGCCCCTGTAATTCGCCCTCTGTCTGCATCCATGGTTGATTATGATATCAGGATGAAAGGAAAGGAGTATGCTGTATTTTGATTGACTGGAATGGCCAAGTCAGCTTCCCCTTGCAGTAGCTTCCTGTGTATGATACTGTTTGGCTGCATCCAAAACAGCACCCTATTCCCTATGGGCCTTGGTCAAAGGTAGTGCACTATACTGCATAGGGAATAGGGTGCCATTTGGGATGCAGATTGTATCTACGATGTAGTGAAAACGGAGGCTGTATTGTATGAGGGAGGAGCCATAGTGCAGTATGGCCATGTTATATGTCCCTCTCACTGGACAGTAAGATAATCCTTCTGACACACGCACACACACACTCCCTCTGACAAAGACAGATTGCTTAATCTCTATGGGCAACTGCAGGCTTCTAATCCCGACAGATAAACTTCCTCAGGGCGTAGTGTTGTGGCCATTCAGTTTCATTTCCTACCAACCCCTTACCTCAGCACACCTTTACATTTCACACAACAGTCATGTAAGCAAGGCAAGCACAGTGCAAACAATCAGCATTCAATAGTTTATGTGAATATCCTCAACTTTTCATCTGCTAGAAAAGCTGCTGTGTTCAGTGGCTTGGCCTAGTTAGAAGAAGTAAGGAAGGGGCCTCCGGAGTGGCGCAGCGGTCTAAGGCACTGCATCACTACAGATCCTGGTTCAGTCCCAGGCTGTGTCGCAGCCGGCCGCGACCAGGAGACCCATGAGGCGGTGCACAATTGGCCCAGCGTCATCTGGGAGAAGGGAGGGTTTGGCCGGCCGGGATATCCTTGTCCCATCGCGCTCTAGCAACTCTGTGGCGGGCCGGGTGCATGCATTCTGACACAGTCGCCAGGTGTACTGTGTTTCCTCCGACACTTTAGTGCGGCTGGCTTCCGGGTTGAGCAAGCATTGTGGCAAAGTAGCAGTGCAGCTTGGCGTGGATGGAGGATGCACAGCTCTTGACCTTCGCCTCTCCTGAGTCCGTACTGGAGTTGCAGTGATGGGACAAGACTGTAACTACCAATTGGTTATCATGAAAAAGGGGTAAGGAGAACACTTAGAGAAATAATAAATGCTGAAGTGCTTTGTTGGGGATGTAGTCGTTGACTGACTCTGGCAGGATAATTGTGTGTGTGTGCACGTGCATGCATGCATGCGTGTGTGTGTGCTCTCCTTCCTGCAGGGTTGGAAACAGGGGGCCAGGGACCCAGAGGGAGAGCAGGGGGCCAGGCAGTGTGGCCTCATACACCACAGGCCCACATCAACATACACACACTAGTGAGGTTACGTTTGATGCCGGAGCTCTGAGGCATGCGCCAATGCCTGTATCACTTTATCAGAAGAACGTGATCAATGACGTCCAAAGCTTCGTTTCTACCTGATTTGTTTGGTATTGGTTTCAGTTGAAGACAAAAATGCTACACTGCGCACTAACTTGGCTGCTCTAAATTATTTTGACCAGCAGGTGCCACTAGTGTACACTGTGTTGAGCAATGCCTCTATTAATTAACCTATTTTGGACACAATTGGCTGAAAAACCTCAATGCTTTCGGAAGCTTTGTTTCCCCATCACTAACACACACTTTGACAGTGACCTCCAGCAACAAGGAGATGTTACTAGGCTTCTACAACTGCAAAGGGTACTCTTCTCTGAAAGATGCTACACAGCAAATTCTCCAGTGTTAAATCAACACTGAAAGTGAAAGTGTGGACCCATATAGACACTGGAACAAGGTTAATGAAAACATGATTAACAGATGAATGCAGCAAGTATGTCTCCGTCACTAACAAATTCAGTTATGGATGGTAACTTTACAATTCACTCAAAAGGCAAGACAGTCTGGGAAATACGCAAATAAAGCTTCACACTAAGCATTGTGATAAGTCAACACTGTTCAGTGTCTATACGGGTCCACACGTTCAGTGTTCATTTAACACTGGGGAATTTGCTGTGTACTTAATGGTATTCCATTGGGTATTATAACAATACTTCCCAGCAAATACCATGTTACAATCTTTCTACTTGCTCTTTAAACCAAGTAAATATGTTCTGCTTAAATCAAGCTACTCACTATTAGCGGTTTTTGTAATTTTATCAGTAGCTTATTGTATTTATCAACAGTATGATACTGTATAAACTGAATACAGTAGATTACTGTAGAATGCACATAAAAATATTGTACATTTGTTTTACAGCACACTGTAAGACCTTTCAGTAATTTCAACAGTAAAATACTGTAGCATACACAGTAAAATACTGTAAATGTGTTGTGGTAAAATGTTGTGGGTGGGGAGAGAGTCTCTGGTGCATTAACATATTTTAAGGCATGCCTTGTAAGAGGCTATATTTGTTGCACCCATGAGTAAGAATGCTGTACCCACACAGACTACACTAATATACTATTGTTTAGGAGGTCTACAAATCTTGTCTTAAAACTCTACAGAGGTTTACAGGCCTTTTCCTACTAGTAATGTACTGTAATTCAGAATACAGTACCATACTGCATTTTTGAATCGCCAAAGTACTTTTGAACACTAGTGGGTGCATGATATTCTTGTTTATAAGATTTTCACATATTTATGGTGTGTCTTGAAAGAGGCTATATTTGCTGCAGCCATTAGTGAGAGTGCTTTAAGAGTTTAAGTGATTTGTGTTAGTGGTTTGCTAACAATAACATTTGTATAGGGGACAGATCAGAGTGGCAGCAGGCCTTAAACTTTTAATGGTTGAGTGGCTAGCCATGTCCTTTTGATCTGTTTTGCCCTGTAGTCACTGTCAGTTTAATGGTTGAGTGGCTAGCCATGTCCTTTTGATCTGTTTTGCCCTGTAGTCACTGTCAGTCTAATGGTTGAGTGGCTAGCCATGTCCCTTTGATCTGTTTTGCCCTGTAGTCACTGTCAGTCTAATGGTTGAGTGGCTAGCCATGTCCCTTTGATCTGTCTTGCCCTGTAGACCAGCTGGCTGGAGTGTTTACGGATGTATTCAATCTCTCCCTATCCCAGTCTGCTGTCCCCACTTGATTCAAGATGTCCACCATTGTTCCTGTACCCAAGAAAGCAAACGTAACTGAACTAAATGACTTTTGCCCTGTAGAACTCACTTCTGTCAGCATGAAGTGGTTTGAGAGGCTAGTTACCTGACACCCTAGACCCACTTCAATTTCCATACCACCCCAATAGATCCACAGACGATGCAATCTCCATCGCACTGCACACTGCCCCATCCCATCTGGACAAGAGGAATACCTATGTAAGAATGCTGTTCATTGGCTACAGCTCAGCCTTCAACACCATAGTATCCTCCAAGCTCTTCATTAAGCTCGGGCCGTGTGTCTGAACCCCGCCCTCTGCAACTCGGTCCTGGACTTCTTGACGGGCCGCCCCCAGGTGGTGAAGGTAGGAAACCACACCTCCACTACGCTGATTTTCAACACAGGGGCCCCACAAGGGTGCGTGCTCAGCCCCCTCCTGTACTCCCTGTTCCTCCATGACTGCGTGGCCATGCACACCTCCAACTCAATCATCAAGCTTGCAGACTACACAATAGTAGTAGGCCTGACTACCAACAATGACGCGACAGCCTACAGGGAGGAGGTGAGGGCCCTGGCAGAGTCGTGCCAGGAAAATAACCTGCCCCTCAACGGCAACAAAATGAAGGAGCTGATCGTGGACTTCAGGAGACAGCAGAGGGAGCACACCCCCATCCACATTGACGGGACTGCAGTGGAGAAGGTGAAAAGCTTCATGTTCCTCACTGACTATCTGAAATGGTCCACCCGACTGGTACGGCAACTGCACCGCCCGCAACCGCAGGGCTCTCCAGAGGGTGGAGTGGTCAGCCCAATGCATCACCGGGGGCACACTGCCTGCCTTCCAGGACACCTACAGTACCCGATGTCACAGGAAGGACAAAAAGATAATCAAGGACATCAACCACCCGAGCCACGCCATGTTCACCATCCAGAAGGTGGGGTCAGTACAGCTGCATCAAAGCTGGGACCGAGAGACTGAAAAACAGCTTCTATCTCAAGGCCATCAGACTGTTAAATAGCCATCACTAGCCGGCTACCATCCGATTACTCAACCCTGCACCTTAGAGGCTGCTGCCCTATGTACATAGACATGGAATCACTGGTCAGTTTAATAATGGAACACTACTCAGTTTAATCATGTTTACATACTGTTTTACTAATTTCATATGTATATAATTTCATATGTATATACTGTATTCTACTGTATTCTAGTCAATGCCTCTCTGACATTGCTCGTCCTAATATTTTTGTACTGATGCATTTGTCAATATTCAATTAATACGAGCAAAACATGTCAACAAAAGCATTCACTGTGAAAGTTGATAGGCTACGTGTACTCCATTCCTATATACAGTATATTGAACATAAATGCAACACGTAAAGTGTTGCTCCCATGTTACATGAGCTGAAGAAAAAAATCCCAGAAATGTTCCATATGGACGAAAAGCTTATTTCCCTCAAATTATGTGCAGAAATGTGTTTACATCCCTGTTAGTGAGCATTTCTTCTTTGCCAAGATAATCCATCCACCTGACAGGTGTGGCATATCAGGAAGCTGATTAAACAGCATGATCATTACCCAGGTGCACAATGTGCTAGGGACAATAAAAGGCCACTCTAAAATGTGCAGTTTTGTTACAAACACCATGCCACAGATGTCTCAAGTTTTGAGGGAGCGTGCATTTGGCATGCTACCTGCAGGAATGTCCACCTGAGCTGTTGCCAGATAATTGAATGTTCATTTCTTTACCATAAGCCGCCTCCAACTTAATTTGATAGAATCTGGCAGTACGGCCAACCGGCATCACATCCGGCTTCTTCGCCTGCAGGATCGTCTGAGACAAGCCACCTGGACAGCTGATGAAACTGAGGAGTATTTCTGTCTGTAATAAAGCCCCTTTGTGGAGAAAAAGTTATTATGATTGGCTGGGCCTCTCCCAGGCCCACCCATCTCTGTGCCCCTGCCCAGTCATGTGAAAACCATAGATTAGGGTCTAATGAATTTATTTAAATTGACTGATTTCCTTATATGAACTGTAACTCAGTAGAATCGTTGAAACTGCTGCATGTTGCATTTAGATTTTTGTTGAGGATAGCTTATACGTTCAATTTATCGAATCAGTTATTGCGTTCTTGCGCAAAGCATGAGCAACACCTGTCAAATTTCTCTCAAAACTATTTCTGTCTGGAATTGTTACACTCCTGCCATGTAAAAATTACTGACATGGCAGTTACGGATGGGACTAAAATTACAGATGTGGTGTTTTGTGCTTGTGCACATAATTGCATTACCCTACCTCCCCAAGTAAAACTAATCCTGTCCGAATAGGGCATTTGAAATTCAAATGAACCCTCAATTTGCTTCCTACATGCATTTCCATTGGGAGTTTGTCTGACACTCACTGTCTCTCTCAGTGTCAGGTGTGACATGTTGGCATCTATCCTGTCTGCTGTTCATCAGAGTCTGGGTGTGTGGCAGACGACACAGGATGTTTGTGTGTTCTGTGTTCTGAACGAGGAGAATGCACGTTCAGGGATAGGAAGGCACAGAGAACACCTTGGTTGCAGAAGATGTATGAGGATGTTCCAAAGTCATTCATTACTAAATGGTGTTCCAGCTGTGTGCTACATGCATAGTTATCTGATCTCCTCTAAATACACACCATCATGATGTCAAGGGAAGTCAACACCCAACTTCAGGGGTGAGAGATTAACTTATGCAGAATTCAAGGTCCCTTAGTTGTGTATTCTGTTGTATCCTAGCCCAGATGACTCCTGACTAGGACTGCACGATATGCGATATAGATCAAAACACCTGGGTGACCTGTTGGAATCATATAAATATACTGATTTATATTAAAAAGCAAAGTGGAAAGCAGCATCGTTCTTGTTTTGAACAAGAATGGTGGGGACTGTGAGGAGACATACACACGCATACACTGACACATTAACACACATTTCTTTAGTTTGTAACAAAAAAAAAGTGTTTGTATATCGTTAATGTTAATGTGTGTGACAGTCCTTGTCTATCAGTGTATCAGTGTTTTGTTACTTGTCATGTTTTGTGTTTTTGGGGAACCCCAGGAAGAGTAGCTGCTGCTTCTGCAAAAGCTAATGGGATCCAAATAAACAAATACATCTAACTGCATTTGAGCTAACAGAACAGCATGTAAACAAACTATTTATATATACACTAGTTGACTGAAAGGGGGGTGCTGTTTTGAAGCCACCGAGCCTCCATCTTGTAAAATAGCTCTAGAAATGCATGTATTAATGTTTACATTTGTTTTTTCCACATCCATTCTATTGCAGACACTCTAATGCATACTTTTATATTATATTTTTTGTTATATTTTATTGTACCTTTTTTGACAAACATACATAGACAAAAACAATAGACAACTTAACATTTACATACTGTACATTTTAAACAAACAATGACATCACACTTGCTCAGACCCACATGTTCCTACCGTAGCCACACCCAATGTTGTTTCCAATGCTTATAAGACTCAACCCCATATGACTTCAGATTGTGTTATATTGTTTCTGTTTGTAGACAGATTTTTTTTCAATATTTCAACAATAAAGCATATGAGGGTGCAATGAGATAACCAATGGTTTGGACAATATTATTTTCGTCACTAATATTGAAGAAGCTTAAATACTGGAAGTCAAATAATACTCCAACGTCAAGAGAATGGAAGAATCAAATGCTTTTCAATAGTGCCTTTCCAAATCATGTCCAATCAATTGAATTTACCACAGGTGGACTCCAATCAAGTTGTAGAAACATCTCAAGGACGATCAATGGAAACATGATGCACCTGAGCTCAATTTCGAGACTCATAGAAAAAGGTCTGAATACTTATGTAAATAAGATATTTCTGTTTCTAAAAACCTGTTTTCACTTTGTCATTATGGGGTATTGTGTGTAGATTGATGAGAAAACACAGTTTTAATTAATTTTAGATTAAGGCTATAACGTAACAAAATGTGGAAAAAGTCAAGGGGTCCTAATACTTTCTGAATGCACTTTATAAGTAGATGCACGTGGTATTCCGTCAACTTTGAGAAAAACAACTTAGTTGTGCCTGTTGTTCAGAAGCGTATCTGCCTTCTAATTGGCTGCCGTCCCACCTGATCTCGCCTGCTTTCCATCTTTGAGCAGGCACGTACACCGATAGGGCTCTAACTGTACAGAGCACATGCCCCTTTGCCCTTCCAGTCTCCAAAGTGCCCTTTTAGGAGGTGGTATAATTTCCCCTAAATATTTTTGATTTTATAAATTCTTTATCATCACTGTTCAGAACCCACTGCCCGCAAGTAATCGTGAAGTTGGATGGATTATCTTGGCAAAGAGGGATTTGCTCACTAACAGGGATGTAAACTAATTTGTGCAAAGAATTTGAGAAAAATTAGCTTTTTGAAAATGTTGTGATTTTTTATTTCAGCTCATGAAACATGGCACCAACACTTTACACGTTGCATTTATATTTTTGTTCAGTATACATCATTGATGCAAACTCTTAGTGGATCTAACAGCGAGGAGGAACTGCACGGCTTGAGTGATGGGATGGGGCTTGGTGTGTGGGAAGCAGCTGCAAGAGGAAAAATAAACTATAAACTATAAAAACGGATGTTACACACAGCTAAAAAATACTTCTAGCAGAAAAAAATATTTGAATCTCTTGCGAATTGATATTGCACATGTCAATACTGTGATTTCGATATGAATTTGATATATTGTAGAGCCCAACTCCTGACTCCATACCAGGAAAAGTATCAATAATCCATATCATCCTGACTGGAGCCAAGGACATTTTTTAACTATTTATATTCCTTGTCATCTCAGAGATCCCCCAGAAGCCCTTGTCTATGTGAGTCACATCTGATGCCAGATGTAATATTCAATAAGAGCTCATAAAGTACATATTGTAAGGTTACAAAGAACAACTGTATTGTAACTAGGTTATTATGGAATACATTAACTGTCTGAAAAGGTAAATAACTTTCTAAACTACACAATTAAGTCAGTTCTTCCTGGGCTTACCTTGGCCATGTTTTACATCTACTTGAGGGGTGATTTCAATGTGGGCAGTCGTACTGGGAAAGCATGACACATTAGCCTCAACCACAACAACACGCCCACCCAACCAGCACTGTTTCAGGGTACGGGCAAGATCGTTGAGGGTTCATGTAGGCCTGAGTGGAAATAGTACAACTAAAAGGAAAGTTCTAAAAAGTGATGTTGAAATTCTGTAGAAACATGAGAACATTTTGCCATGAGATTTTTACCATGGAATGTACTGTACTGTTTGTAAGGATGTCTATATGTGATTGAAAATGATGCAGCCAAGTGTCAAAAAGTAGGCTATATAAACCACACACAGCAAATTCCTTAGTGTTAAATTAACACTGAAAGTGTGGACCTGTGTAGACACTGAACAGTGTTGAATTAACACACTGCTTAGTGTAAAGCTTTATTAGCATATTTCTTGACTTTTGAGTCTGGTTATTGACACCAACACTGGGAGTTATTTTACACTAATGAGTGTTAATTCAACACTTAGAGCATTAATTGTTATGAGTGTAGGGCCTCAAAATAAGGCCTTATGAAATACATAGTGCATTAAATAACTACATTTGAATGATAACATATTCCCTCAGGATCTCTACTGGTAAAGTCCATAGAACTGAAATGGATGAATGCAATAACCATGTCTCTGTCACTAACAAATACAGTTTTTTTTAATTTATTTTATTTCACCTTTATTTAACCAGGTAGGTCAGTTGAGAACAAGTTCTCATTTGCAACTGCGACCTGGCCAAGACAAAGCAAAGCAGTGCGACAAATAACAACACAGAGTTACACATTAAACAAACAGTCAAAAACACAATAGAAAAATCTATATACAGAGTGCAAAATGTAGTGCAAAAATGCAGTAAGGTTAGGAGGTAGGACAATAAATAGACTATAGTGGTGAAATAAATTACAGAATTATCATCATTAACACAGGAATGAAGGATGTGCAAATTATGATGTGCAAATAGAGATACTGGAGTGCAAGATTAGTGAAAATAAACAAAAATAAATATGGGGATGAGGTAGTAGTGTGGGCTATTTACAGAAGGGCTATATACAGGTGCAGTGATCGATAAGCAGCTTTGACAACTGATGCTTAAAGTTATTGAGGGAGATAGGAACCTCTAGCTTCAATGATTTTTGTAATTCGTTCCAGTCATTGGCAGCAGCGAACTGGAAGGAATGGCGACCAAAGGAGGTGTTGGCTTTGGAGGTGACCAGTGAGATATACCTGCTGGAGCGCATGCTACGGGTGGGTGTTGCTATAGTGACCAGTGAGCTTAGATAGGGCGGGGATTTACCTAATAAAGACTTATAGATGACCTGGAACCAGTGGGTTTGGCGACGAATATATAATGAAGGCCAGCCAACGAGAGCATACAGGTCGCAGTGGTGGGTAGTGTATGGGGCTTTGGTGACAAAACGGATGGCACTGTGATAGACTACATCCAATTTGCTAAGTAGAGTGTTGGAGGCTAGTTTGTAAATGACATCGCCGAAATCAAGGATCGGTAGGATAGTCAGTTTTACAAGGGCATGTTTGGCAGCATGAGTGAAGGAGGCTTTGTTGCGAAATAGGAAGCCAATTCTGGATTTAATTTTGGATTGGAGATGCCTAGGTATTTGTAGGTGTCCACGTATTCTAATTCGGATCCATCGAGAGTAGTGATGATAGTCCGGTGGGCGGGTGCTGGCAGCGTTCGATAGAAAAGCATGCACTTAGTTTTACTAGCGTTTAAGAGCAGTTGGAGGCCACGGAAGGAGTGTTGTATGGCATTGAAGCTTGTTTGAAGGTTAGTAAACACAGTGTCCAAAGAGGGGCCAGATGTATACAGAATGGTGTCATCTGCGTAGAGATGGATCAGAGAGTCACCAGCAGCGAGAGCGACATCGTTGATGTATATAGAGAAAAGGGTTGGCCCAAGAATTGAACCCTGTGGCATCCCCATAGAGACTGCCAGAGGATCGGACAATAGGCCCTCCGATTTGACACACTGAACTCTGTCTGCAAAGTAGTTGGAGAACCAGGCAAGGCAGTCACTTGAGAAACCAAGGCTGTTGAGTCTGCCAATAAGAATGCGGTGATTGACAGAGTCGAAAGCCTTGGCCAGGTCGATGAAGACGGCTGCACAGTACTGTCTTTTATCGATGGCGGTTATGATATCGTTCAGTACCTTGAGCGTAGCTGAGGTGCACCCATGACCAGCTCGGAAACCAGATTGCATAGCAGAGAAGGTACGGTGGGATTCGAAGTGGTCAGTTATCTGTTTGTTAACTTGGCTTTCGAAAACTTTAGAAAGGCAGGGCAGGATGGATATTGGTCTATAACAGTTTGGGTCTAGAGTGTCTCCTCCTTTGAAGAGGGGGATGACCGCGGCAGCTTTCCAATCTCTAGGGATCTCAGACGATACGAAAGAGAGGTTGAACAGGCTAGTGATAGGTGTTGCAACAATTTTGGCTGATAATTTCAGAAAGAGAGGGTCCAGATTATCTAGCCCAGCAGATTTGTAGGGGTCCAGACTTAGCAGCTCTTTCAGAACATCAGCTGTCTGGATTTGGGTGAAGGAGAAGCGGGGGGGGCTTGGGCAAGTAGCTGCCGGGGGTACAGAGCTGTTGGCCGGGGTAAGGGTAGCCAGGTGGAAAGCATGGCCAGCCGTAGCAAAATGCTTATTGAAATTTTCGATAATCGTGGATTTATCGGTGGTAACAGTGTTTCCGAGCCTCAATGCAGTGGGCAACTGGGAGGAGGTGCTCTTATTCTCCATGGACTTAACAGTGTCCCAGAACTTTTTGGAGTTAGGGTCAATTGGAGGGGTTCCTGTGGATGTATTTCAAGGCCTACCTTCAAACTCAGTGCCTCTTTGCTCGACATCATGGGAAAATCAAAAGAAATCAGCCAAGACCTCAGAAAAACAAATTGTAGACCTTCACAAGTCTGGTTCATCCTTAGGAGCAATTTCCAAACGTCTGAAGGTACCACGTTCATCTGTACAAACAATAGTACGAAAGTATAAACACCAGCCGTCATACCGCCCAGGAAGGAGACGTGTTCTGTCTCCTAGAGATGAACGTAATTTGGTGAAAAAAGTGCAAATCAATTCCAGAACAACAGCAAAGGACCTTCTGAAGATGCTGGAGGAAACAGGTACAAAATTATCTATATCCACAGTAAAACTAGTCCCATATCGACATAACCTGAAAGGCCGCTCAGCAAGGAAGAAGCCACTGCTCCAAAACCACCATAAAAAGGCCAGACTACGGTTTGCAACTGCACATGGGGACAAAGATTGTACTTTTTGGAGAAATGCCCTCTGGTCTGATGAAACAAAAATAGAACTGTTTGGCCATAATGACCATCGTTATGTTTGGAGGAAAAAGGGTGAAGCTTGCAACCCGAAAAACACCATCCCAACCATGAAGCACGGGGGTGGCAGCATCATGGTGTGGGGGTGCTTTGCTGCAGGAGGGAATGGTGCACTTCACAAAATAGATGAGGAAGATAGATGAGGAAGGAAAATTATGTGGATATATTGGAGCAACATCTCAAGACATCAGTCAGGAAGTTAAAACTTGGTCTCAAATGGGTCTTCCAAATGGACAATGACCCCAAGCATACTTCCAAAGTTGTGGCAAAATGGCTTAAGGACAACAAAGTCAAGGTATTGGAGTAGCCATCACAAAGCCCTGACCTCAATCCTATAGAACAAGCAAGAAGGCCTACAAACCTGACTCAGTTACACCAGTTCTGTCAGGAGGAAAATTCACCCAACTTATTGTGGGAAGCTTGTGGAAGGCTACCAAAACCTTTGACCCAAGTTAGACAATTTAAAGGCAATGCTACCAAATACTAATGTGTATGTAAACCTCTGACCCACTGGGAATGTGATGAAAGAATCTCTATTATTATTCTGACATTTCACATTCTTAAAATAAAGTGGTGATCCTAACTGGCCTAAGACAGGGAATTTTTACTAGTATTAAATGTCAGGAGTTGTGAAAAACTGAGTTTAAATGTATTTGGCTAAGATGTATGTAAACTTCTGACTTCAACTGTACATACGTATTATGCAACCACTGAGAGCCATGCAGGATGATTCCAATGTTTTAGCTGTGGGCTACTCAGCATAAGGACATGTTGTGTTGGTGCGTGTGTGTGTGTTTTATTGTTGTGTCCCACAGCAGACACACGTGCCCTTGGTGCTAGCGTGCCGTAGTGCTCAGTAGTGCTCAGTAGTGCTCTGCTTGCCACAGTGTGCACTGATATACAGTATGTATGCAATGAGTTCCATTTCATAGGCAGCCCGACAGACAGACAGCCACCTTGGACAAAGACATCAGTCCGGTTAATAGATATCGATATATACCATCTATTTACAGGTTGTCCAGGAGGATGAGAGAGAGAGAGAGAGAGAGAGAGAGAGAGAGAGAGAGAGAGAGAGAGAGAGAGAGAGAGCGAGAGAGAGAGAGAGAGAGAGAGAGAGAGAGAGAGAGAGAGAGAGAGAGAGAGAGAGAGAGAGAGAGAGAGAGCGAGAGAGAACGAGAGAGAGCGAGAGAGAGCAAGAGAGAGAGAAATGTGAGAGAAACGTGAGGGGCTTGCCTGTAAGCTGCGAGGACCAGATGGTTTGGTGCTAGGTAATAACGCCACAGAGGTGAGGGGTTGGCTTATTCACATGAGAGGCACATAACCATAACCCACTACAGACAGCAGCAGAACGTGACCCCATTACTAAGAACAGAGAAGAGGAAGAACATTAAGAGAGAAGGTTGTTTGGTCCATAAAGAGAAAGGACTCTCATTAAGAGTGCTGTTTGGTCTGAATAGGGAAAGTGACTCTACAGTTGAAACATTTCCCTTCATTCCTGACCACTTCAGGCTGCTGACCCAAGCAGCAGACTAACCTAACGAATGGGGCAAAACATTTCCATTTGCTTTTTGACAGGTTGGAAATCAGACCCGTTTCTGTGAATGATTTTCCTCCCCCTGAGAACGCACCTGAAAGTCATAGTGCCCAGTAGGCCCAGTAATTGCCTGGGCAGTCTTGCCTGTCTGTCAGTATTTTAGTGGAGCTGAAAGGACTAGAGAGACCAGAACAAAGTCGGGCAATCTGTGTTAAAGTCATGGATGGCTGTGTCCCATAACATACGCTGATCACATTGTATGCCTGACATGGGACTCGTTCCTCCTGGTGGCAGGGTGGTGGTGGTGGTGGGGGTTGGACCTCCAAACTATATTTCTATGGGCTTAGTCAGTTGTGCTCCAAAAAGGCACATGGAGCAGACAAAGGAACAGACCAGTCCAAAGTATGCTGCAAACCATTCTCCCATCTAGGATAATACAGTAATTACAATTCATAGTACCACTACTGCTACTACTATAGAGAACAGACTACTGAAGCATGCACCAGAGCTACGTAACAAGCTGGTAGGAGAGTGTGCCATGTGTTGGGCATTTTTTGGCAAAACATTGTAAGCTTGCACTCATAAAGAATCTGAGTTAAAAACAACCCAATTTGTGTAAACATTGAACAGAACACATTGGGTTATTTTTGACCCAGACAGTTGTGTCACTTAGTTGGGTTATTGATGCTGGATTATTTATATTTTAACCTTTATTTAACTAGGCAAGTCAGTTAAGGACAAATTCTTATGTACAATGACAGCCTAGGAACATTGGGTTAACTGCATTGTACAGAAGCAGAATGACAGATCTTTACCAGCTGAGGGATTCGATCCAGCAACCTTTCGGTTACAGTCTCAACGCTCCAACCACTCGGCTACCTGCCGGCCAGATCAGTAGATTGGAGGTGTGGCTTAGTAGGTGCGTGGCTTTCAAATAGTTCTTTTGGGCCACCCGTGGTAGTAAATGTTTTTTTCGGTTAATTTTCTGTTATATTGTCATCACATGTTAAGGTTTAGCATGGACACTTTTGTAGCTTTTATGAGGCTTACACAAGAGTATGAGTTCCTCAATGTTGGGATAGTTATCACTTTGTGATAATGTTTAAATAATAGTATTATTACGTATATATTAAACAATGTAATGTGGGAAAATATTGAAGGACATTTTTAATTTGCAGTGTACAAACTAGGGTTGGGTGGTATCCAGATTTTAATAAAGTCATTCTGTTTCTGTACCATACCGGGGCCTACGGTATTACAGAATAAAACAATTTATTATTTTGACGCACAAAACAATTTTGGCAACAGGAATCTTGGCGTAGCACTCCCACGTGGCGCAGCGGTCTAAGACACTGCATCACAGTGCTTGAGGCGTCACTACAGACCTGGGACCCATGAGGCGGCGCACAATTGTCCCAGCATCGTCCGGGTTAGGGGCGGGTTTGGCCGGCCGGGATTTCCTTTTCCTATCGCACTCTAGTGACTCCTTGTGGCGTGCCGGGCACCTGCAAGCTGACTTCGGTCGCCAGCTGGACAGTGTTTCCTCCGTCACATTGGTGCGGCTGGCTTCCGGGTTAAGCGAGCGGTGTGTCAAGAAGCAGTGTGGCTTGGCAGGGTCGTGTTTCAGAGGACGCATGGCTCTCGACCTCTGCCGAGTCTGTAAGGGAGTTGCAGCGATGAGACAATACTGTAACTACCAATTAGATAACTACCTGAAAGCCATGCCCACCTCCTGAAAAAAACCTGATTACCCAAACATGGGATAATTTAACCATCAGCTGTCACTTTCATAGGTTGTTTTCAGGAGGCATGGCCTATTGGAGGTGTGCCTTTACTATATTTATATTTGGCCACCCATGAGAGTAAATGTTTGTACACTGCAAATTACTGTTTTCCTTCAATATTTCTGTACATTATATATTTTTACTATAATTTGAATAACATAATTTTTTAAATTTTGTAAAAAAAGGAGTAACTATCCCAAGACTGGGATATGAATAGGCACTTGAACGTAAGTGCTTAACTTTAACATGTGATGATATTACAACAGAACAGATTAACTGGAATTATATCTACTCTCACAGGTGGCCAAAAATAACTATCTGAAAGCCACAGCCCTACTAAGCCATGCCTCCAGACTTCAAAGAAAACAACCCAACTAAGTCACCCAACTGGCTGGGTCAAAATAACCCAACATGTGTTCTGTCCACTATTTACCCAGTATTTTTTTGAGTGTGGGTTGACCTTTTGCATTGAACTGGCCGGCTTCCACCAACAATACAGGTGTGAGGAAGCGAGGCAAGCCAACGTACTGAGAACTACAAAGGCTTTTTAAAAAATAACTCTGGGATAGCAGCAAAATAACAGAAGGTTAAGAAGGTTGAAGTTGAAGTGCTGCCTTCTCCTGAGTCTTGCCACCATTTATTTACAGAGATGAAGAAACAGGAGGAGCACTGTGTGAAAAGGGAACTAACACAGTTACAGGAGATTAAACAGACAGAAAACAATTTAATGTGTACACAGTTACAGGAGATTAAACAGACAGAAAACTATTTAATGTGTAGACAGTTACAAGAGATTAAACAGACAGAAAACGATTTAATGTGTACACAGTTACAGGAGATTAAACAGACAGAAACAATTTAATGAGTACACAGTTACAGGAGATTAAACGGACAGAAACAATTAATGTGTACACAGTTACAGGAGATTAAACAGACAGAAAACAATTGAATGAGTACACAGTTACAGGAGATTAAACAGACAGAAAACGATTTAATGTGTACACAGTTACAGGAGATTAAACAGACAGAAACAATTTAATGAGTACACAGTTACAGGAGATTAAACGGACAGAAACAATTTAATGTGTACACAGTTACAGGAGATTAAACAGACAGAAAACAATTGAATGAGTACACAGTTACAGGAGATTAAACAGACAGAAAACAATGTAATGCGTACACCACCAAATGCAAATGCTAGAACAATTGGGGAGAAAAAGTAAATACATTTTTTTTTTTTATTACTAAAAGTCATGTTGGAGAATACAAGGAATTTACATCATCAGTTATCACACATAAATACAAATGGCATGCTGTGCCATATAATTAAATAGAACAGTGTATTATCTACAGTATCTTTTCCTCAGTATCGTACAGGAGGGTCATAAGAGGTGCAACCAATCACTCACACTGTGTGACATAATATAATATCCTACGCTTCATATTTTGTGTACTAAAAAGACCCAATGGATTACAGATGATCACAGGTCACAGGCGATTTTCTATCTCGCTAGCTGCATCACTACGTAACGAAATAGAGGGAAAGACAGAATGATGGAGGTGGAAATTATTTTCAATATAATAACTGTGCATTAGAAATGGACATGTTGATCCGTACAGCTGTTACGCATTCGGTATTAGGATTATTTAACCTCACAATTATCTCTGGGTTAGTAATCCTAATCTGGCCTGGACCAATCAACTCACAAAGCCCGGCTGTTAACCTACATGCCGGGCCCTTTGTGCTATAATTTGAACCTCCCTGCAATCAGATTACATCTAATATAACTGACTTGCATCCTCACTCACTAGACAGATTATCCCTAAAAAACATCCAGGTTACAAATGTTGTTCAGTGAGATCTGTGTAGTATTGTATGGCATGAGGGTGTGTCTAAAGAGCTGATTGTGATGTAAGAGCGAGGTCATTTGGGGTATGTGGTAGGCCTGTGTACTGTAGCTATATTGCACTTTGATTCAAAGCAGACAACTAGACTGAAAAAGGGAAGATAATGCCTCATACACTATTAAATCCCAATCTTAACATCTCAATTCTAACACAAAACAAAATATTCCAGGCTAAAGGGATACAACAGAAGTAAATATTATTATTGCAGTGATTTCAGACCGATGGTGGTGAAGAGTGGAAAGAGGAAGGTGCAGTGAACCAGTCACAATTACAACAATTCCCTTTTATCTAGTGGAACCATAAATCATTTAACAGCAGCGCACTTCAGCTAATGGAAGTATTCATGATCCCTGTAATGTTACTCCCAGACAGCAACACCTACCTGAGGCTGAGGGACGGGAAGGGAAGGAGGGCAAGAAGTAGAACGAGAACTTAACTTTGTGCTAACCTCTGTGGTCCACCTGCCATACGGGACTATGGATACATCCCAAATAGAACCCTATTCCCTTTATAGGGCACTAGTTTTTACCAGGGCCCTCTGCACTATATAGGGAATATGGTGCCATTTGGGACACAGCTGTCAGGCTCTGGCCATAGAGAAGCCCATTGCTTCTCTATATAGCCATGGTCAGAGTCTGACAGATCTATAATTTAAATTTCTATGTGGGAGTTTTGTGTTGGATCCCTAATTAGAGGCAGCTGCAGTGCATTGTCTCTAATTAGGGATCCTACATATGTTTGTATGTCCCACACCTAGGTGTGGGTCATTATCTCTGTTGAATGTCAGTGAACGAAGTAAGTGTATTTCTGTTTTGTAGTACTTTGTTTCTTTGAGAAGTTCGTCATAGAGTATATTTGTAAAATAAACTATGTCGAACTATCGCTGCGCTGCTCCTTGGTCTCTCTCAATACCCACTCGTGACAACAGCTTACAATATGTTAAAATCTATTTAAAACCCTCTGTGGTACACTTGTCATACAGGAGTATGTTACACTCCATTTAATGTTTCTATAAAAAGGCCTTTTCTATTGACCCAGATCAAAAGGAGTGCAGATGTCAGGGACTGTGGGAAAGAAGCAGACCGTGGACATAGTCTATTCGCAGTGGTTGTTTAAGACATCCCGGGTGTGTGAATGTGTGGCCCACTGACTGCAGCCGACCCTCTCTCAGTTTCTCGGCCAGTATCAGGATATGGTTAACATGGTGTGCTTCCTATAACGTCAGCAGTGTGTGTCCTGCATGGCACTGTGGTGTCAGTGTTGAAAGGATTAGAGGTGCTATAATGTTTCCCAGCTCTCTCTCTCTCTCTCTCTCTCTCTGCACTTTTTTACCCAATATGACTCACACTCTTATTGAAATCCATACGAAAAGAAAGCGCTTATGCTACAACAACTAAGGTGATGTTCATTGAGGCGATTAAAGTGATTAAGTACCTTCTGAAATTAAAAAAAAAACAATTCTCCACAATTCTGACGTCCAGAAATACCTGAATCATTAAAACACATGTATACAGTATTTAACCAGGTTCACTCCTGCTTATCGTTCCATAATAGTGTTGAGTCAAGATAAACTCATGACACATCAATTATATTAAATAAACGCAAAGTTACATCCCCTGACGATCTGTATTGCCTTTGCAATGAGTACACATCTTAATGTTTTAGATTAGAAGCTGTGGAATATGAACTTGAATTCCTAACAAGAAGAAAATCTCCACATTAGCATATACTCTGTCAGCCTGTGGCAGTGTACTAGCTGTGCCATGCTGGGTCAGGGGTTAGCATTAGCATTTTGATAAAGAGACAAACAAACAACAGAGAAATAAGACAAGCATAAAGAGAGCTTAGTTAGATGATATGGTGCCAGTGAACCACACAGCATTATGGCCAATGAAACAACCTGACAAGACCAGAGGCAGGGGAGGAATTAAAAGGCCACTTGAAAGAAAGAGCCATAGGGTGTAATAAGCTGTTTTAGTCAGAGGTGAAATGGAAGTAGTAACTAAAACAAACATGCAAGAATAAAATTAAAAGTAATGTGTGATTCTGTGTGGTTCAGTTAATAAGAGCAGGGTCCTGTCAATGCCAGGGTTAAGGGTTCAATTCCCTCTGGGGTCACATCTAAAAAAAATACAGTATATGCACTCACGGTACTGTTAGTTGCTTTGGATAAAAACATCAGCTAAATGGAATATCAAAGCAGGTAGCATGGATTTCACACAACAAATCTCTATTGGATGTTCTCAGGAAGACAGTGCTCTATTTCTTCTGAAATAGGACCTAATGCCCTAGTCCTGTCAGGAACAACACTGTATGATTCATTACCCCTTAAGAAAGAGAGAAGAAGACTCCACCTCTTTCTTTCTCTTCTTCTCCTCTACCTTCCAGCCGTGTCCTTCCCTCCATCCTGCTATACTGAACAAAAATAGAAATGCCACATACAACAATTTCAAAGATTTACAGTTCATATGATAAAATCAGCCAATTGAAGTAAATTAATTAGGCCATAATATATGGATTTCTCATGACTGGGAACACAGATATACTGTACATCTGTTGGTTACAGATACCTTAAAATATTTGGGCCTCACAATTGGCCTCAGGAACTCGTCACTGTATTTCTGTGCATTCAAATTGCCTTCGGTAAGATGCAATTGTGTTGTTTTTTTTATTTAACCTTTATTTAACTAGGCAAGTCAGTTAAGAATAAATTCTTCTTTACAATGACAACTTATGCCTGCCCAACATAAACCACCCCAACGTCACCATGAGGCACTCTGTTCACAACGTTGGCATCAGCGAACCGCTCTATGGGGTGGCTTATGGTAGAGAAATTAACATTAAATTATCTGGCAACAGCTCTGGTAGACATTAATGCAGCCAGCATGCCAATTGCACACTCCCTCAAAACTTGCAACATCTGTGGCATTGTGTTGTGTGACAAAACTGCCCATTTTAGAGTGAACCTTTATTGTCCCCAGCACAAGGTGCACCTGTGTAATGATCATGCTGTTTAATCAGCTTCTTGATATGCCGCACCTGTCAGGTGGATGGATTATCTTGGCAAAGGAGAAATGCTCACTAACAGTGATTTGGAGAAATTGGAGAGAAATAAGCTTTTGATGTGTATGGAAAATGTCAGCGATATTTTATTTCAGCTCATGAAACATGGGACCAACACTTAAAGTGTTGCGTTTATACTTTTGTTCAGTGTAATTACTTAGACTAGCTCACCTTCCCTCCATCTTTCTCTCCATCCCTCCATCCTAGGCTGCATCCCAATCGGCACCCTATTCACTATATAGGGATATATTAGATAGGGAATGGGGTGCATTTGGGACGCAATCCCAGTCTCCTGGTTATCATTTGTTAAACTCCGTAGAGACGCGCTGTAGAGGTGTGGTGGCCGTGTATTTGTTACTGCCCCATTCCTGCCCACTTTAAGAGAGGCAACCCCTGCTCAGTAGTGCTCAGCTTGCCACAGTGTGTACTGATATACAGTATGTGTGCAATGAGTTCCATTTCATAGGCAGCCCGACAGACAGACAGCCACCTTGGACAAAGGCATCAGTCTGGTTAATAAATATCAATATATACCATCTATGTACATGTTGTCCAGGAGGATGACGCCACTCTTTGTTGCCAAGTACTGTGTGATATTCACAGTGAAATACAAGTTGAGACAGCTTAAGAGAGAGAGAGAGAGAGAGAGAGAGAGAGAGAGAGAGAGAGAGAGAGAGATAGAAAGAGAGGGAGAAAGAGAGAGAAAGAGAGAGAGAGAGAGGGGTGTGTAAACATATTTTATATTCAAACCAACCATCTGAAACAATTCATTAATTTAGCTAACAGTTTGTATAATTATGTAACTTTGACCAGAACACATCTTACAGTTAGTTAATGCAAGTAATGAACTGTTTGTAATGTACCAAATGCATTGACTGGTAATCCATAAATGCCATTGAAAAGTTGATTACAGTCAGCATTACTCATCCATATCATACCTAGGAAGTGGGTGTGAAACTGTTAGACAAGGTTCATCATATCACTGTCAACAATGTCAATCTCATTGCTTCCAATACACTGAGAATGATTAGAACCACAGCTAGGGCTGAGGAGGATATACAGTGGTGTGTCCCATAAGGCTCTGGTAAAAAGTAGTGCACTATATATATAGGGAATAGGGTTCCATTTGGGATCCAGACTGTTTTTCAGTATCCTATAGATCACCTTCACACTGAGATGGAGGCTCTATAAATCATACCAAACAGAATGGGACTAATTACAGTCTGCTCCCCAAACGGCACCCTACTCCCTATATTGTGCACTAAAATCAAACGCTAAAAAGCATTTGAAAGATTTCAAATATCATTTCCACCCAGGCATGGACAGGGACAGGGACAGGGACAGAGACAGGGACAGAGACAGAGACAGAGACAGAGACAGAGACAGAGACAGAGACAGTCTCTGCAAAGTTTTCAGAAATAATAGCTGATTACTTTATTATAGACAGCAATTAAAGCCCCAATCCTGAGTTTGTGTTTCAGCCCAACGACAGCCCCACACCACTTGATTTGGAATTGAGGAATGGTGCTGGGGATCATACGGGTTATAGATACAAGGAGTGTCAGTCAATGAGTTTGGCATGAGAGTTTGCAACTGAATAAAGCCAGTCCATTTCTTTACAATCAATACAACCATTCTCTCTCTCTGTCTCTCTCTGTCTACACACACACACACACACACACACACACACACATACACACACACACACACACACACACACACACACACACACACCTTTCATTGCCCCACCTGCTCAATAAAATCTCTGTCTGTACTCCATAGGTGTCGTCAATAAGCAACCATGACAAAACAATGTGCTCCTCCTCAATCTGCCTGCCAAGAGTGATGGTTGACAGCCGGGCCGGCAGGTGTCAGAACAACACACTCAGGACATGCCAGGCTGCCAGGCCACAGATAGATCAGGCCCTAATCAGTCTGTCAATGGATAATACACACCACACACAGGCATGCACACACACACATACAAACACACACACACACACACACACACACACAAATACTCCATAAAACTAAAGTCAAAAATGGTTGTCACTTAGTATTTTATTAGGATCCCCATTAGCTGTTGCAAAAGCAGCACTTACTCTTCCTGGCCTGGGGTCCACACAAAACATGAAACATTACATAATACAGAACATTTATAGACAAGAACCGCTCAAGGACAGAACTACATCCCCCCCAAAAAAGTATTCACTCTATCCAGCAATAAAATGTGTGTAGAAAAATGTAAAATGATCTGTCACTGTCACACAAGCTAAATAAAAAGTGAATACAGTTATTGGTGATTGCTGCAGTCTCATCCACTTATTCTAAAATGATCAAACAGCATTCTGGGCACTGTAAGCAAAACAGTTATTCCATTGGAACAAAACACATAGCCTAACAGATAACAAAACACATGACCTAACGTCGGAATAATGGCTTTGTATAAAGGAATATCACATGACAACAAAGCTTGTAGCCCATTAATTGACAGCATTATCATTAGGCTATCTCACGCATCGCCTACAATCAAGGTGGACTGACCTGCGCGAGAACGATCACTGTAGCTGAAGAACCTAAAACCTAATAATTAGATGGATAGATTCGTATTTTGTTTTTTTTTTGAATAAATGCACGCCCTATTTAACCACTAAGGAAATTATATACTTTACACGAAGCTATCGATGTATTTCCTAACAGGTGGCATGTGTGCAAGAACCAAGACAAATGTAAGAAAGAACTTCTACTGATGCATTAATAACACGTGCATTGCTGGTCCGCAGAATAAGAGAATATAAACTATGGAGGACTATGCTCAGTTGACATAACATGCGCGCATATTACAGAGCCGACAAGCGCTCTTTCAAATTCTGATGACACAGAATAAAGAAACTATTTATTGCTTTCTAAAACTTCCAGATAACTTTTACCTAAGAAAATAGCTTCCAAAAACAGACACAACTTAGCGTAAATTAAAGCAAAATGCCCCTTGTATATTGTGAAAAGTGAAAAACATAAATGGACTGGATGCCGTATTAGTGGAAATAGAGATAACTTCACGTTGACTAAATCTATTTACCTTGCACATTTGCGCTGTAAAATTATGAGGAAATTCACTCGAATGCATTTCATAATCAATCACGTCTTGCTGTTTATTGACTTACCTGTGGTGAGCCTTGGGTGTCAGGAAAGTTAAACGGTATCCGTTCTGTTCTTGCCGGTTATTCCAAATGTCTTCTCCACTGACTCGCGCTCCAAATAATTTGACAGCGTCTAGAGCTGACTAGTATTCTGCCAGCAGCACAAACGATGACGCCACTTTCATATGGTAATAGAAAAAACGTTCAAAATAAAAGCCCGCATTTCAAAACGTTGTAATATGGATAACTCATTCAAATTTTATTGAATTTGACTCAATGGACACTTTTACTGTGCCAACAAGAAAATGCAATAAACAAAAAAACAAACAAAAAATATGGTATAAAAAAGATTAGATAGATAGATAGATAGATAGATAGATAGATAGATAGATAGATAGATAGATAGATAGATAGATAGATAGATAGATAGATAGATAGATAGATAGATAGATAGATAGATAGATAGATAGATAGATAGATAGATAGATAGATAGATAGGTACTTTATTGATCCCCCGGGGGGGAAATTTCATTGTCAAGCAGCTACAACAAAAACACAGGGCAGGTGCAAAATGCCACAACGAAAGTACACAAAAGACAGATACACGGTACATGATACATAGAGCGGCAGTATGAAAAAGTATAGAAATACAAGATATCTGGAGTGCAAAAAAAAAGCTATAAAAGGACATTGCATAGTATGAGTGGTTGGTTGAATATGTACACTATACATTGGTGGATGTTGGATGGTTAACTATACTATACAGGTCGATGGCAGAGAAATACTTCAGTAGCTAAAAATGTGTATGATATGAGCGAGGGTAATAATAGTTTACTTAATAGACAGACTGGGTAAATGAACAGGTAAGTGAAAATGTTGCATGGTTAAATTAGCTGTACAGTTAGGTATACAGTTATATTTACAGATAAGTGAATACTTGCATGTTTACACAAACTGTACAGGTAAATGACAGGAAGAGATACTTTAATAGCTAAATGTGTGTATGATATCATTTGGGGTAATAATAGTAATTCTCTTAAAATACAGTCCTTGAGGAGGAGCACATTGTTTTGTCATGGTTGCTTATTGACGACACCTATAGAGTACAGACAGAGATTTTATTGAGCAGGTGGGGCAATGAAAGGTGTGTGTGTGTGTGTGTGTGTGTGTGTGTGTGTGTGTAGACAGAGAGAGACAGAGAGAGAGAATGGTTGTATTGATTGTAAAGAAATATTTGTTAGGCAGTATGCTAGTAAAATCATGTTGCTATAGGTTTATATCACCCCAATTATGCATAGCCTTCCAACAATTTTCTTAACCCACCTTGGTCGCAATAAATCCGAAGGTTGGCCTCTTGGACATGGGTTTTGGACTGATTCATGGATCATAGCATCTCTCTAAATTGTAATTCATGAGAAAATACAAGTGATTATTAGAAACTTAAATGTTTAGCATTACACTACCAAACATAAAAGGTGCTCTTGACGTTATTTTCAATCAAAGATCACAAAGAAAGAAGCACCACGCACATGCAGTAAATCTGCAGCAATCAATCAATCTCATTTATTTATAAAGCCATTTTTACATCAGCAGATGTCACAAAGTGCTTATACAGAAACCCAGCCTAAAACCCCAGACAGCAAGCAATGCCGTTGTAGAAGCAGCAGTACTCAGTAGACAAAGAATTTGGACCAGCACTCCAGATATTCTTATACTTTGTTTCTCATGTAAGGTCAACACTGTAATACGAAACCATGTATCTCCATCTCGCTTTATTGATCTTCTAGCAGTTCGCAATGAGAGGTTGGCCTAGAGATTGAGTAATCAGTAATCTCAGTAATCTGTCATTCAGGGATAACGGTCAAAAAAGGGCACTACTGGGCACAGTTTATATTTGACTCTCTTAAAATTCAGAGTATCTCTATCAAATCAAATCGTCAAAAAGTCGCGAAGCAGCCATCTTCGTCGGCGCTCAGTGTGTTAGACACACAATACCCCATAATGACAAAGTGAAAAGAGGTTTTTAAACATTTTGCAAATGTATTAAAATAAAAACATAAATATTTTATTTACATAAGTATTCAGACCCTTTGCTATGAGACTCGAAATTGAGCTCAGGTGCATCTTGTTTCGATTGATCATCCTTGAGATGTTTCTACAACTTGATTGGAGTCCAACTGTAGTAAATTCAATTCATTTAACATTATTTGTAAAGGCACACACCTGTCTATATAAAGTCCCACAGTTGACATTGCATGTCAGAGCAAAAACCAAGCCATGAGGTCGAAGGAATTGTCCGTAGAGCTCCGAGACAGGATTGTGTCGAGGTACAGATCTGGGGAAGGGTACCAAAAAATGTCTGCAGTATTGAAGGTCCCCAAAAACACAGTGGCCTCCATCATTCTTAAAAGGAAGAAGTTTGAAACCACTAAGACTCTTCCTAGAGCTGGCTGTCTGGCCAAACTGAGCAATCGGGGGAGAAGGGCCTTGGTCAGGGACGTGACCAAGAACCCGATGGTTAGTCTGACAGAGCTCCAGAGTTTCTCTGTGGATATGGGAGAACCTTCCAGAAGGACAACCATCTCTGCAGCACTCCAACAATCAGGACTTTATGGTAGAGTGGCCAGACGGAAGCCACTCCTCAGTAAATGGCACATGACAGCCTGCTTGGAGTTTGCCAAAAGGCACCTAAAGACTCTCAGACCATGAGAAACAGGATTCTCTGGTCTGATGAAACCAAGATTGAACTCTTTGGCCTGAATGCCAAGCGTCCCTTCTAGAGGAAAACCTGGCACCATCCCTACGGTGAAGCATGGTGGTGGCAGCATCATGCTGTGGGAATGTTTTTCAGCAGCAGGGACTGGGAAACTAGTCAGGATCGAGGGAAAGATGAACGGAGCAAGTACAGAGAGATCCTTGATGAAAACCTGCTCCAGAACACTCAGGACCTCAGACTGGGGGCGAAGGTTCACCTTCCAACAGGACAACGACCCTAAGCACACAGCCAAGACAACACAGGAATGGCTCAAGTCTCTGAATGTCCTTGAGTGGCCCAGCCTAAGCCTGCAGAGAAGAATGGGAGAAACTCCCCAAATACAGGAGTGGCAAGCTTGTAGTGTCATACCCAAGAAGAGGCTGTAATTGCTGCCAAAGGTGCTTAAACAAAGTACTGAGTAAAGGGTGTGAATACTTATGTAAATGTTATATTTAAGTTTTTTGTATTTTTTGTTAATGTGAAAACTTTTCTAAAAAACTGTTTTTGCTTTTTCATTATGTGGTATTGCTTATTAAAAACTATTTAATACATTTTAGAATAAGGCTGTAACGTAACAAAATGTAGAAAAAGTCAAAGGGTCTGAATACTTTCCAAATGCACTATACATTTTCTGCTCTAAAGGACTCACTCTTAATATTTTGCCTCATTTGGTTTGTTGTGTGCCAGGAAGGAGGCCCAGCCAATGTTTTGATTCTGGTGCGCTGTTAAAGAAATTATTTTTAACTACCAGTCTCCCTCAATTTTATTTTTACTGCTCAATGTATTCCTTTTCAAATATTGGATTCCAAGAGAAGAGAACTGGTTCATTTCAACTGTCATACAAATGGTAGAGAATTCTTATAGAACAATGAAGGGAGGAATACTGCCTGGTAGAGTCTCAATGGGTTGTCTAGAAGGATTACTTGTCTCTTTCTCAGTTCATCTTTCCTCGATTTCCTTGCATTCATCTTCCTCGCCGCCTCCTCAGAACGCATTGGATAAGAAGGTCTGATGGGAGGGACCTTAGACCTTCTCCTCCAGTAAGGTTTAGAAGGAAGCAAGGAGATGGGAGGTGAGGAATGGTGGAAAAACTAATTGAGATAGAGCCAAGCTTTTCCATTATCAGTTGCACTGGGATTAGACTGTTCAACTCAGAGAAACAGAACAGTCTCTTAACCCTTCAGAATATGTAAGTATAAGTATTTACATTGTGTCCTAAAGGATATATGTGATAACCGATATGCGATAGTTATATGATATATAACCTTTACTGCCAGTCTCACAGCATAGATACACAGTGAATCTGAGAGCAGCTGTAAATTGGTGATGAGCTTATTCAGAAGGGGGTACATAGAGAGAGAGGAACAGAGATAATAGTGCTACTTCCAAAGATTCGACAGATTACTCTTATTTCAGTCCCTCATACCCCCTTGGTTGTGTCCCAAATGGCACCCTATCCACTATATAGGGCACCGATTTTTACCAAGGCGCATAGGGCTCTGCTCAAAAGTAGTGCACTACATCGGGACTTGTGAAACTCTTCAATAGCGGCCAGGTAGCAGACAGCCAGGCAGCCAGGTAACAGGCAGCCAGGAATCAGTTAGCAGGTAGCCAGGAAGCAGGCAGCCAGGTAACAGGCAGCCAGGAAGCAGGCAGACAGGTAACAGGCATCAAGGAAGCAGGCAGCCAGGTAGCAGGCAGCCAAGTTGCAGGTTGAAGGTAGCCAGGAAGTAGGTAGCAGGCAGCCAGGAAGCAGGCAGTCAGGTAGAAGGTAGCCAGGTAGCAGATAGGCAGGTCGAAGGTAGCCAGGCAGCAGGTAGCAAGCAGCCAGGTAACAGGCAGCCAGGTAGCAGGCAGCCAGGAAGCAGGCAGCCAGGTAGCAGGCAGCCAGGAAGCAAGCAGCCAGGAAGCAGGCAGCCTATACACTGATAATGAGACTATACATCAAGCACACCATTTGTGTGATGATTGCCCCTGGGCCGTACATAGGACAGATTTACATTCCCTGCCTCTCCTATGCTAAAGAGGTGCCCGACTGAAGAATGCCTCTACTGTAGGCTAGGTAGAACCAGGGATGTGTGGATGAATGTACCCTAATTAACTATTTTACTGGGGCAGTGTGCAATATCATGTACATTTGCTAGTGTCGCTTTGAATAATGTTTCTCTCTGTACTGTAGGTAGGGAAGGGATGCATTTGAGGATGGATGCATGCAACTATCATACCAGAACAGTTAGTAAGAGTGCAATTTTATGTGGTTTTAGTCTTGAATATTATATTCCATACTGAAACATGCTGAGTAGGTGGTGTTCCATTGAATAATGTCTCTAATCTCTATTGTAGGTAGCTTACTGTACTAGGGATGCATTTGTGCATGTAAGTACTCTATCTTACAGGAACAGTTACTAAGTGTGTGCATTTTCATGTGGCTTTACTCATGAATACTTTTTAATCCAGAGAAAGAGGGGGTGTATAATCTCCCTAGCCAACTGACCACAGGAAGTTTAGGAGATTAGAGGAGGAGGACCTCTGTGTGTGGGTGGTGTCCTGAACCCTGCATTTAACTTCAAAAATAGTAGGTTTACAGGATGACCAACACTATAGCATACAATTATATCTCCCAAGAGATTGTTTAAGTTGATTTTTATCCTCTGAGTATTAAAATATAGCTTAGCCTACAACTGTGTGCATTTACACATGTTTATTATAGTAAGCCCCAGCTGGTAATGTCGAAATCTATGTTTATTCCTTTTCTAAATAAAAAGCAGCAAGACTCAAGCAGCAAGAATCAAGGAAGACTTTGAGAGTAGCGTAATGTAGGGCATAGCCTTGTGCACAGGCTCAGGTAGTGCTGCTTTACCCCTAAAGGCCCCGGGATGAGCATGCGTGGATGTTTTCTGGGCTACAGAGCTAGCGCATGAAGTGTATTACCGTTCTCCAAGCAGCAGGGTATTCTGCTGACAGCATGATCGAGGATAAAAACATAAAAATAAGAGTCCCCCTGCAAAGACATGCTACATTTTGGAAATATCGATTTTTTACTACAAGTGCAACTGTTTTTCACAGAATTACAAACGCCTTTGAAAAAATAAATTGATAATTTTACGTATTTTATATTTGTATTTTTTATACCAGCATTTCTTTTGAATATTTACACAAATACTGGCATGTTGTAGGCTATATTTGAAAAACTGAGTGGTAATACTACATTTACATTTGAGTCATTTAGCTGACACTCTTATCCAGAGCGGCTTACAGTAGTGAGTGCAATGATTTTCATACTTTTTTTGTCATACATAAAATGTATACTTAATACACTTATAATAAAATACAAATAGATGTTATGGGGAATTACTCAATAGAGACTGCAAAACTTAAATGGGTCTCTTGTGCTGGGCAAAGGGTTTAATACAGAGTGCTGGTGACCCCTTACTCCACACACTCCTTTCACTGCAGTGCAATACACTGTATATGGGATACTTATTAGCTTTGGCTCTCAGCTAAAGTGGAGTTGGAAATACCCAGTAGGGTATTTACTAACCAAATATGTGTCTTTTTGGAGGGGGACTGTATTGTACATATCCAGCAACATAGCTTTAAATTACCTGGTACTATCCATGTTCCTGAAATCAATACACACTCAACAACAACAAAAAAATAAACTTTTTTATTAAAACGAAAAGTCATTTATTTACAAGTTAAATGTAATTAATATCAACCAGGGTATTAGGACACAAGATTATTTAGAAGCTATATTGTCATGATTATCAATCAAGGACAGCAAAGGAACTTTTTGTAGAGTTTATAATGTATTACAAGAGACAACAAGACTACAAGGCTAACAGTACACAGTTTTATCAAGCTTTCAGAACAACAATGGAGAACATTATTTACAAGGTACGTGTTGCTTTTCTATCGAGGTTAGCGGTGCACGTTAAAGGCCTATTAACCATGTTTTCAAACCCAATAACAGAGACCAGATTGAAAGATAATACAGAGACGTGTTGATTATCTATCAAGGTTCAGCAAAGGCTTTTTTTGTTGAGTTTAAAATGTATGAAGTAGTAATTTTCTCTCTGGTAACTGATATAAAACATACTCTTGCATGCCATTGTGACATTCTCTAACACTGCTTTAGAGAATAAGTACACAAAAACACCACAACTACTACTGTTGACTACTGCTACTACTGTTGTCTGACTGTTTTATGAAATGGGAGCACCAATGAAAAACGTCATAGTTTACCAGATACTGTAGTGTATCCTTTAATTAACTTTCATACTGGCTTAAGGAATCCATAATTTAAAGATTTAATGTGATGCAATTACTGCTACTAACTATATGTTGGACATCTATGGCTATAACTGTCCAATGTGCCTTTAAGTTCAGAGGAACTATCACATGCTGAAAACGTCACAAATCGTGCACCATTCCAGGCACATTTGACAAAACCTCTTCGCTTTCACAAAACAGACCCTGTCAATCCTGACTCGCAAAAGACACAGGGGACATTAATGGAAATTGTTCCTTCAGATAATTGTACCTGTCAATTATTCGGTCATTGAACAACTTGTTGACATTGTTTAATATTTTATAATCGCTTTTAGTAAATGGAGATGGAAGTTTTGGTTGTCATTGGAATTAGAAGTTCAGACACAGATGAGTCATTCTTTGTGCATTTGTCAGAGTACAGCTTACTTTTGTCTTTCTGAAGAAAATGTAGTTTTTTTTCAATGTGTTTCTTTTCATACGATACACAGCTTGTTTTAGCAATTCTTGAACCTACTCTAAGGTTACTTGATTTTGATACTTGAGTGCAGTCGATATACCAGAGCTTGCCAGAGCTTGTAGTGTGTATGATTTCGTAATATGTTATAATACTGCATCATTCAAAGAGGTGTATGATGTATATGCAGGATAGATTGAGGCTCTTGGGTAAACAGCTCTCTGCTGACCTGCCTACCTTCACAAGTAATGTCTTTGGAGCAGGATGACATAAAAGCTTGACCACTTGTTTTTTTGGGATGCTTGCAGTGAAAGGAATTCCTTGATGCCACTATCTGAAATATGACTTGGTTCAACTATTCTTTTCTTACTCTGGCTATACATGACTTTCTTGCACTGAGTGCAATTTTGAGAGCATAAATGAGGAGGAGGAGATCATTGGCTAAGAAAGGTAGCAATTCCTTCACAAAAGATTCTATAATGTCACACATAACGCTCTGCTGAAGCAATGGTTGTGTATTCTGTTCTGTTTTCACTGCATCCAACTGTGAAATTAAGTTGCTGAATTGCTGATATGGACTGTTTGCTTTAAGTAATCTTTTGTGACATTCTTTGAAAGCGGATGTTTTCTTCAGATATGTCAAAACAGGAAAGGCTTTACCCTCAAGATGATTGGTGAAATAGTTTAAATCTGACTCACAGGACTGTACTTGCTCACTGATACACTATACAGTATATACAAAGGTTTGTGGACACCCCTTCAAATTAGTGGATTTTACTATTTCAGCCACAGCTGTTGCCGACAGGTGTATAAAATTGAGCACACAGCCATGCAATCTCCATAGCCAAACATTGGCAGTAGAATGGCCTTACTGAAGAGCTCAGTGGTTATAAACGTGGCACCGTCATAGGATGCCACCTAACCAACAAGTCAGTTTGTCAAATTCCTGCCCTGCTAGAGCTGGCCGGTCAGCCTCACACAAGCGCAATCATGCGCAATGCCATGTGTCGCTGGAGTGGTGTAGAGCTCGCTGCCATTGGACTCTGGAGGAGTGGAAAGGCGTTCACTGGAGTGATGAATCACGCTTTACCATCTGGCAGTCTAACGGACGTATCTGGGTTTGGTGGATGCTAGTAGAATGCTACCTGCCCCAATGCATAGTGCTAACTCTAAAGTTTGGTGGAGGAGGAATAATGGTCTGGGGCTGTTTTTCATGGTTCGGGCTAGGCCCCTTAGTTCCAGTGAAGCATACAATGACATTCTAGACGATTCTGCGCTTCCAACTTTGTGTCAACAGTTTGGGGAAGGCCCATTCCTGTTTCAGCATGACATGCCCCCGTGCAAAAAGCAAGGTCCGTACAGAAATGGTTTGTCGAGATCTGTGTGGAAGGACTTGACTGGCCTGCACAGAGTCCTGACCTCAACCCCAACAAACACCTTTGGGATGAACTGGAACGCCGACTGGGAGCCAGGCCTAATTGCCCAACATCCATGCCCGACCTCACTCATACTCTCGAGTCCCCGCAGCAATGTTACAACATCTAGTGGAAAATCTTCCCAGAAGAGTAATAGCAGCAAAGGGGGAACCAATTCCATATTAATGCCCATCATTTTGAAGTGAGATGTTCATCGAGCAGGTATATCATAGATTCTGTGAAGGCCCTCCCTCATTACATATACTGAGACCCCTTGACCTTTTCCACATTTTGTTAGGTTACAGCCTTATTCTAAAATGTATTAAATCGTTTTTTTCCCTCATCAATCTGCACACAATACCCCATAATGACAAAGCAAAACCAGGATTTTAGAAATGTTTGCTAATTTATAAAAAATAAAAAATAAACGGAAATATTACATTTACATAAGTATTCAGACCCTTTACTCAGTAATTTGTTGAAGCACCTTTGGCAGTGATTACAGCCTCGAGTCTTATTGGGTATGATGCTACAAGCTTGGCACACTTCTATTTGGGGAGTTTCTCCCATTTTTCTCTGCAGATCCAATCAAGCTCTGTCAGGTTGGATGGGCAGCGTTGCTGCACAGCGATGTTCAGGTTTCTCCAGAGATATTCGATTGGGTTCAAGTCCGGGCACTGGCTGGGCCACACAAGGACATTCAGAGACTTGCACCAGTCCCTCCTACAGCAAAGCACCCCCACAACATGATGCTGCCATCCCCGTGATTCACGGTTGGGATGGTGTTCTTCGGCTTGCAAGCCTCCCCCTTTTTCCTCCAAACATAACAATGGTCATTGTGGCCTACCAGTTCTATTTTTGTTTCACCAGACCAGAGGACATTTCTCCAAAAAGTACGATCTTTGTCCCCATGTGCAGTTGCAAACCGTAGCCTGGATTTTTTATGGCGATTTTGGAGCAGTGGCTTCTTCCTTGCCGAGGTGCCTTTCAGGTTATGTCGATATAGGTCTAGTTTTACTGTGGATATAGATGCTTTTTTACCTGTTTCCTCCTGCATCTTCACAAGATCCTTTGCTGTTGTTCTGGGATTGATTTGCACTTTTTGCACCAAAATATGTTAATCTCTAGGAGATAGAACGTGTCTCCTTCCTGAGCGGTATGACGGATGCTTGGTCCCATTGTGTTTATACTTGCGTACTATTGTTTGTACAGATGAACGTGGTACCTTCAGGCGTTTGGAAATTGCTCCCAAGGATGAACCAGACTTGTGGTCTACAATTTTTTTTCTTTTGATTTTCCCATGATGTCGAGCAAAGAGGCACTGAGTTTGAAGGTAGGCCTTGAAATACATCCACAGGTACACCTCCAATTGACTCAAACGATGTCAATTAGCCTATCAGAAGCTTCTATCGCCATTATATTTTCTGGAATTTTCCAAGCTGTTTAAAAGCACAGTCAACTTATGTATGTAAACTTCTGACCCACTGGAATTGTGATATAGTGAATTATAAGTGAAATAATCTGTCTGTAAACAATTGTTGGAAGAATTACTTGTGTCATGCACAAAGCAGACTTGCCAAAACTATAGTTTGTTATCATGAAATCTGTGGAGTGGTTGAAAAATGTATGTAAACTTCTGACTTTAACTGTAAGAATTATGAAGGCCACTGTGTTCTTGGGGACCTTCAATCCTGTACATATTTGTTGGTACCCTTCCCCAGATCTGTGCCTCGACACAATCCTGTCTCGGAGCTCTACCGACAATTCCTTTGACGTCATGACTTATATAGACAGGTGTGTGCCTTTCCAAATCATGTCCAATCAATTGAATCCAATCAAGTTGTAGAAACATCTCAGGGATGATCAATGGAAACAGGATGCAACGGAGCTTTTCTTTTTTTTTTTTATATAAATTTTTTATACATTTGCAAAAAATTCTAAAAACCTGTTTTCGCTTTGTCATTATGGGGCATGGTGTGTAGATTGAGGGAAAAAATGTATTCATTCCATTTTAGAATGAGGCTGTAACATAACAAAATGTGGAAAAAGTCAAAGGGGTCTGAATACTTTCTGAAGGCACGTTTATTTTATTCTGCAACTTTTCAGTTGAATTTGCTCACCTACTTACCTCCCCCCTCCCCGACTAGGGTAAGATTCTACTGACAGACATCAGTAGAGTATTCATTACAGAAACAGTTACAATTTAAGAACCAAATGGAAGCAAACGGAGCAAAACGATAATTGATATTGGACAAATTCAGGTAGGTCCCACCGCACTTAATTTGCTTCCGTTTAATAAATGTTTTGCAACGGAACCAGCATATTGAATAAACCACGATTTGCCAGTTCCCAGCCTGGTCTCCTAGACTTTGGGACAGTATGATATGTCACGTGTGGTATGGTTACATGCGACAGCTTACTTTAAGCAAAGATAGTAGGGTGGTTGGTCGAGGTGGATGGGTAGGTATATAACGGAAAGGTCTAGTAACCCAAAGGTTGCGTGTTCAAATCTCATGGACAATTTTAGCAAATTTGCAACTACTTCCTACTTTTTAAGCTACTTTGAAACTAATTAGCATGTTAGCTAACCCTTCCCATAACACCTAACCTAAGCTAACATTAGCCACCTAGCTAACGTTAGCGACAACAAATTGTAATTCGTAACAAATCATGTTTTGCAAAATTCCTAACATAGCATAAGCAATGGATGGACATCCACAAATAAATACCATAGGTAATATATACTATTTAGAGTGTCCCCGATATTGACCCAGTTTTCATGACACCGTTTAATGAGTTTTGGTATGTATACCCCTGGAGAATAAGGTAGGATGCATCTGGAGATCACAATGTGAAGATCTATGTATATTATGTAAGACGTATGTATTTTATGCATATTGTATGCATGTACTGTAACCATGTGTGATAATGACAGGTAATTGAATGCATTCTTACAAGTGTTGCTCAACATAAATAAAATGTTGGATTTGCTCAGAACTGATCCTTTGTGGATTGATGCGTGTTAGAAATCACTAGCTGGGTGACCAAGAATGACTGCGATTCAACAATTTAATGATCTGAAATTGGCGGCTTATGTTCTGTAGTCAAAGGCAATAAGATAAGGGTTAGACGACACCCACTGCTTTTAAGTACACTAGGCCATCCGTTGCTCTGGTGTTTCCTAGGGCAAACATGTTCAATATACTATATAATATTCTGTTGTAAATCAAGTACAATTGAAAGATTTTTTAAATATGTTTTGTCTTCTTTTTTTATTATCAACACAATAGGTCACCACTGATACAAAATAGGTTGATGCATCAAATACAAACTCACACAAGCTTTGACTTTACCAGTCTTACATTGATAACACCCACAGAAAGAAACATTTATATAAACACTACTTCTGCAAGCAGATCTCTGTACTGTTATTGCTCCTATACAACCGCTGAATCATTCCTAAGAAAGACATTTCATTGGGCAATATAAAACAACAATTGTAAAGGCTATGCATAAGATGCATACATTGAGAGACAGACAATGACAGAATGAGATGGACGAGTTCAAGCTGTCTTATGAACAGCATGACTATCATAACTACTACGGCTCTGTTTCAATGTCCACAGTAGCACACAACTTAAAAGTCAAGTACTGGCATGCTAAGTAGTATGCAAGTATGGACATTGGAAAGTAAGCCTACTACTTTTCCCATTGGTCCGGCTATCTCCGTCTGCGCGGGGAGCTATTCCTGCTCCGTTCCTCGTTTCGCCTGGGTTCTCTGTATCTGTCAGAGTGATGGTGGTTCTCCCTGTTCTCCTTGTCCGCCCGCTCTGCCCTCTCCGCCTGCCGCTCCACCCCGTTCCTGTTCGAGTCCCTGGAGGAATCCATGTCCTTCTCCTTGCGGCTGCTCCTCTCCCGTGACTTTGACCTCACTCTTTCTCTGTCCCTGCCTCCACTGCTCACTGGTTCCTTCTCTTTCTCAGGGCTACGGTGCCTGACTCGGTCACGGTCGGCCTGGGGGGCTTGGCGTTTCTCATCGTCCTTGTTGTGCCTGCGGGCCTCTGGCTGTCTGTCCCCGTCCTCATAGTCTCTGTCTCTGCCAGGCCTGCCACGAGGTAGCTCCTTGTCTTTGTGCCCCCCCCGGTCAGCACGGTCGGGTCTCTCGTGTGTGGGTGGCGGCAGAGCGTCTTCTTCTCGACCCCTGTGGCGAGAGGCTTTGTGGTGGTCCTTCGGCCCGGGTCTCCCCCCACCGCGCTCCGCCTCCTCTTCGTCGCTACTGCTGTCGTCACGGCGACGGTTCTCGTGTCTCAGACTCCTATTGGGCCTTTCCTCCAGAGGTGACTTCTGATTGGAGATATTTTTGGAAGAAGCCTTGTCCTTGGTCTTCTTTTTGCTCTGGCCCTTCCTCTTTTTACGCCTCGAATCGGAATCTGCAAAACAGCACAGTCTAAATACAAACTAAATATATCCAGACTTAGAATCAAAATCTGTAAAACATCAAGAGCCTAAATACATGCAGAAGCATGCCACTTTCCCAGCCCATAGAGAGAGGCACATCATCTAAGCTGTAAAACAAAAGGTCACTAAATGGCAGTCAGTTTTGCCATTCCATACAAGTGGACTGAGCTATGCTATGTGATGGGAGTATGAGGGGGGCTGTGGCTTACGTCCTAAATGGCACCCTTTTCCCTATATAGTGCACTACTTTTGACCAGAGCCCTCTAGGGAATAGGGTGCCATTTGGGACGCAGCCTGTGTGCAGATGACAGACTGTGCTTTTGGCCAGTGCCTGGAGAGCCCTACTCTGCCATGTTAACATGTCACTCTGCCCTACAGAGAGCAGACCAGGGGCACCCAACATCACACTAGTCAAACAGTCACTAGACAGCCAGAGCACAACACTGACTGCAGGGAGGGAGGGGGGTTGTGTGTGTACCACTGCCGGTACTGATACATAAAGATGTGTATACATATACACACAGGCTGAACGGTAAATAGCCACATCAACAGCACAGCAGAGAAAACACCTCTAGGACCTCACACAGGCTTGATGTTCAATTAGTGAAACCAACTGAAGCTCAGAGGTATTGGACATTACTGTGCTATTAGACATTTCAGTACTATGGGACATTTCAGTACTATTGGACATTTCAGTAGAATTGGACACACATTTCAGTGCATGAGAAAGTTCAGTGCTATTGGATATTTCAGTGCACAGAGGTCATTTTGGCACTATTGTTTTGAAAGCAGTGATTGCATAGAGGACATCTGTTTCACCAGGACAATCGCTGGTCTCTTGTTAAATTGGATACTTACAGACTGGTCCTTGGTTGGCATTAGTTGCACGTCATCAGCATGGGACTGACACAAAAAGCCATCTTAAAGTCCCTGATTACCTGCTCTGTGTTTTTCGTAGCTGCTTGGCAAAGAAAGGTCCCCTCGGGGATCAATAAACTATCTATCTATCTATGCCACGATTAACATGATGTAGCCTAAACACTCCTAGAAGTTGCTTTGGATTTTTTTTCAAACACTAAATGGCTAATATTATTACTATATAATGTGACATGGGGGACAGGCCTTTTCTAGAGAAACAGTGATGGGATTCAAAACAGAAACAGAAAAAGTTTACTGGAATAGAGCTGGCCAATTAAAATAATTAGCATGCTGAGTTAGAGGGCTGAGAACAACACTGACATTCCTCAAGGTGATGCATGCAATGACACACACACACACACGCACAGAGCGAGAGAGACACAAACACACAGAGCGAGAGAGACACACACACACAGAGCGAGAGAGACACACACACACAGAGCGAGAGAGACACACACACACAGAGCGAGAGAGACACACACACACAGAGCGAGAGAGACACACACAAACAGAGCGAGAGAGACACACACAGAGCGAGAGAGACACACACAGAGCGAGAGAGACAGAGCGAGAGAGACAGAGAGCGAGAGAGAGACACACAGAGAGGCGCACACACACACAGAGAGGCGCACACACACACACAGACAGAGACACACAGACACACACAGACAGAGACACAGACACACACAGAGACACAAACACAGAGAGCGAGACAGACACAAACACAGAGAGCGAGACAGACACAAACACAGAGAGCGAGACAGACACAAACACAGAGAGCGAGACAGACACAAACACAGAGAGCGAGACAGACACAAACACAGAGAGCGAGACAGACACAAACACAGAGAGCGAGACAGACACAAACACAGAGAGCGAGACAGACACAAACACAGAGAGCGAGACAGACACAAACACAGAGAGCGAGACAGACACAAACACAGAGAGCGAGACAGACACAAACACAGAGAGCGAGACAGACACAAACACAGAGAGCGAGACAGACACAAACACAGAGAGCGAGACAGACACAAACACAGAGAGCGAGACAGACAAACACAGAGAGAGACAGACAAACAGAGAGAGAGACAGACACAAACACAGAGAGAGACACACAGAGCAGGCTTGGCCACCCTCACAGCAGGGACAAGGAAAGAAGTCCAACCATAGAAATAGAATGACTAATTCTAGGGGCACCTCCGCCTCCCTGTACACAACACAGGCATTATAATTAGATTGAGGTGAAGGTGGAGGGCAGACAGTTAATACAATTCTAAAGTATCAAAGGACGAATTAAAAGGACTATTTAGACTGTGCTGGTTAAAAGAGGGCTGGGTTGTAAGTTGATTGCAATGATGTCCTTTCAACTACCTACATCTAAGTGTTTCAATAAAAAAAAGCATAGTGAGGGTGGCCTGGTCCCAGATCTGTTTAAAGTGCTGTTTGTGCTGACAATGACCAAATACAAATAACAAATAGATCTGGGACCAGGCTACATTAAGGGACTGTCAGGGTGGTAAAGCTATTCTGTACCTGAGCTGTTGCTGGATGAGGAGGAGTCAGTGGAGGAGTCAGAGCTGTCACTGTCGCTGCTGTCACTGTCTGAGGAGGATGAATCAGAGGAGGAAGAGGACGAGTCGGAGTCTGACGACTCTACGTCCTGGTTCTGGGTCATGATTATCTTGGGGGCGTTCTTCAGATGCTCACGGAGCTCATCCCTATGGGAGGGAGGGAGGGAGGATGAGCGGGTAGGGAGAGAGAAAGAAAAAAGTGAGAGAGAGAAAAAGAAAGCGATAGCAGGAGAGAGAGAGGGGAGAGATAGAGAAAGAGAGGGGGAAAGAGATAAGAGAGAGAGAGAGATTCCAAGAAATAATAAGTTATGACCCTGGCAGGAGATCACAGGAGGATGGTGACGCAATACCCCAGCCTGTTACATTACAATGTGTTCCTGTGTGGCTCAGTATGTAAAAGCATGACACTAGCAATGTGACGTTAGAGGGGTTAAAAAAATCAGCAGGGATCACAAACAGATACATCAAATGTATGCATTCTCATTGCTTTGGATGAAGGCATCTGCTAAGTGGAATGTATTATGATTATATTATCAGAATGGAGACACTTACGTAAGTCCACCCAGGCCAATGGAGGTGAAGAAATTGATGGCGAATCTGGTGTTCCTGGGGTTGTCACGAGGAAAGAGACCCTCGAAGAAGGGCTGCAACGTCCTAGAAGATACAAAAAAAGACCGGATGAGAGACAATCCCATTAATCAAAACGTGACCACTAAACATATTTAAATGTAATTTAATTTATCCATTCAGGAACAATAAAGAATAGCAGAGCCAGATTATAAATATAAACATCCTCAAGTGATATTAGTGGACAGTGGATGAGGAAGACTAGATCAACATCCTCAAGTGAATTAGTTGACGGTGGATGAGGAAGACTAGATTGACGTACATATCCTTGAGCCGTTCATTGAGCCTGGGCAGACCCATGTAGGCACAGAGCTCCTGGAACAAGATCTTGACGAAGATTCGACTGGACGACGTGGTGGTGTCCTCACTGACTTTAATACATTCCAGCACCTGAGAGAGAAACACACAGACACACAGTGTAACTAGATTAGTAGCTGTTGAAAGGAACTCAATCACCAACTACGTTGCCTTAATGCCCAACGTTAGATTAATCAATCGATAAGATTTAAAGCCCTATTGATGCTGTAATACATTCTACAATTTAATTATGTGAGGAAAGAGAGGATGCATTATTGCCACGAGACAATGTGCTTAGTAATTGCAGAGTCAGTACAAGGTTTTAGGTTAGAGAAGTTGAGTTGTCTATTCCCCATGTAGTGCACTCATATCAAGCAGGGCCCATAGGGCACAGTCAAAAGAAGTGCACTATATAGAAAATAAGGTGCCATTTGAGACGCAGCCCTAGAGAGCTACAATACGTACACTCCACGGGACAGAGTCAGTGTACAGGAGATGGGCGAACATCCTGGCAACGTTTCTCAGTTTATTGGTCTCTAGGCGATGGATGGTTTCATACTGTTCCATGAAGATGGCCTCAAAACTCTCCATATAGTCCTTCTTCAGCAGACAAAACCTCTGAGAAATGAACAGTTCACAATGTTAGTCGAGAGTAAAATAAAGTTGGTCTTAAGGCAGTGCTCTTGAACACGAGACAAATTCCTGTAAAAGGTCAAATTAATTAACTGTACTGTAATAAACTATAGACTTATCAACAAATGTAATTTCAAGGGTGATGAAATTCCAACTTTCCCATGCAACAAACAGACTAAATTAATGTCTAAATTAATTGTCTCAGGGATAAAGGAAAAAGATGAAATATATATTTTGGATATATTTAATTCAATAAAGAATATATAAATATATATTATTTTGCCTTCTTACCCCTGCTAGAAGACCAAAGAACTTCTCGTAGGTCCTCTGCTGGGCACAGCAGTCTAGAATCATGTTGCATAGCTCTTTCTGTTGGGAGAAGGCAGACACAAAAATAGCTTTAATCTCTGGAACATGGACACAGAGGGGATGCTGAGACCTGGCCAAGCCAGGAAGGGCTGCACCTATGGGGGATATAAAAGACCCATCTGTTACATCCTCCTGCAGCCAGCTAGCGGCTGGTCTGAAATGAGACCCTATTCTCTACATAGTACACTACTTTGACCAGGCCAAGGTCAAAAGTAGTGCACTACATGGGGAACAGGGTACCATTTTGGACATAACCATTCTCTGTCCTCTCATCCTCCAACCAATATCCCAGCCAAGCAGATTATTGATTTCATAAGACTATTTTCATTGAGGAGGCCAGCCTTGAGCAACCATGGGCTGTAGTGTGATCAATCTTCAAATGAACGTCCTGGACAGGGCATGGCCTGGCAGGGTCTGGCACCAAATTACACTGGTGTTGAGGAGAGATAGGGGAATCAAGTTCGTGATAAATTAAAAAAAATAATAATAATCTAATTAGACTATTTGCTCATCATGTAAAATCTGAATGATTCCTTGGATCACATTTAAACTCATAGAAAGAAAACTTGCAATATGAGGGGGGGGGGGGGGCACTCGGAAGTCATGTCTGAAATGTTTTTTCGGAGTGTGATGTAATATGGAAGGCCTGGCAAGCTTGCCTATTCCCTATAATGTAAATTCCAACACTTAATTTCAAAAGTATAACTTAAAGTAAATCGTTTGCACTCATGACTACTGGTTTCAATAAAATGTTCAGGCAACTTACAAGCAAATACTTTAAGAATGTATTGTTGCAAATCAACTTGCAAGGTTGTTAGCCCTACTAGCATGCTAACATTAGCCCCAAGGGCTTGCTAATGTTACGTTAGCACTGAATGAGTCAGCCAGTTGCTATCAATTTACAGCTACATTAAAGTAAATTAACGTTTTGGAAATATATAAACACCATCTAAACGGTTATCAAAGAATCTTAGCAAGCAAGTTAGACAGTCAGCTAAAGTTAGCTATTTAGCCAACTAGCTATTAGCCTAGCCAACCACCACGGTTGAGGCTGGCAAGCTAGAGCCCAACTACTGGAGACCAGCTAGAATTCAACTAACACAACTAAAACAGAACCGCTAATTAAAAGCAAAGAGCAAGCAGAGACTTACAGATTGACGGCTGGGGCCCAGAAAATGGTAAAACATTTTTAAATGAGTGCAGGATGAGTTAGCTACCAACGCGAGGGGCCATAATCCAAAGTGGATAGATTACAGATGTCAGTCAGCTATCGTGCTAGCACTAAGCAAAGTGGAAAAAGTTACAACTCCCATAGCCTACTTCACAGAGAACATGCCGAAAAGTTGACAAAACAAAAAAGGACAACAGACGAGGTACTACACAAAGAGAAAGCAGGTATTATTTTAATTTTCGTTTTGAGCCCACAGCAAGAAAGCACCAGAGCCTGGTGTGCTAAAGGGTTCCCACTAGATGACAGACACAAAATCTGTGAATAACACGAGGTGTGGCTAATCGTAAACCAGCTTGAGCTAGCTACCGAGCAAGCATATGAACTTGGTAGCCAGAGTAGAGTAGATCCTTCATGACGCTGAGAAATAGTGCATTGTGGGGAGTTGAGAAGGAATCCGGAAATAAGTTAATAAATATGTAAGAACCTTGAAACATAACTATGTTTGTACTTATAGGTCACCAGATCGAGACTACAACTAAGTTACTAAGTCTTTGACCACACTGAGTTACATTGGTGAGGAAAAACTCATGCTTCCTAGCCTTTAACTTATCATGTGGGCTAAACCCACATGTGTGAACGCATTTAAATTCATTGAGAAGGTAAAGGTGTGAGAGAAAGTTCTCAGCATGTAGCCTAGCTAGCTGACAGACTGAACACTTCAACAACTCATTTAACATCTCAGCACAGTTATAATAATGATGGGTATGACAGAGGCTAGGAGCTGTATGGTTTGTTACTGAGAGGCACTTCTGTCTGGTAACAGTCTCTGCCACAGAGGAAGAAGCCCTGGCAGCGGACAGCAGCAGGAGACTGTGTTATGTTGTTGTGTGATACTGAGATTGGAAAGTGTGATGTTCACACAGTGTGCCTGATTCTCTGCCTGGCCTGGCAACACGATGGGAATGCAATGAGACTCTGCTGTCTGTCCCCCATCTCAGAACCATCTCTATCCTGAGGACAATCAGGGTAACTCCCAAATGGCACCCTATTCCCTAGGGTTCCATTTGAGATGCATCCTCAACCACATACACTACCAAAAGTATGTCCCTCCTGCCCTTTTGGAACATCTCAAACCAAAGGTGTTCAATGGGGTTGAGGTCAGGGCTCTGTGCAGGCCAGTCAAGTTTTTCCACAACGATCGACAAACCATTTCTGTATGGACCTCGCTTTGTGCACAGGGGCATTGTCATGCTGAAACAGGAAAGGGCTTTCCCCAAACTGTTGCCACAAAGTTGGAAGCACAGAATAGTGTAGAATGTCATTGCATGCCGCAGAGTTAACATTCCCCTTCACTGGAACTAAGGGGCCTAGCCCGAACCGTGAAAAACAGTCCCAGACCATTATTCCTCCTCCACCAAACTTTAGTTTGCACCAGATGGTGAAGTGTGATTCATCACTCCAGAGAACGCGTTTCCACTGCTAGGCTTGTGTGCAGCTGCTTGGCCACAGAAACCCATTTTATTAAGCTCCCGACAAACAGTTCTTGTGCTGACGTTGCTTCCAGAGGCAGTTTGGAACTAGGTAGAGAGTGTTGCAACTAGACCTCAGAAAAATAAATTGGAGACCTCCACAAGTCTGGTTCATCCTTGGGAGCAATTTCCAAATGCCTGAAGGTACCACGTTCATCTGTACAAACAATAGTACGCAAGTATATACACCATGGGACCACGCAGCCGTCATATCGCTCAGGAAGGAGACACGTTCTGTCTCCTGGAGATGAATGTACTTTGGTGCCAAAAGTGCAAATCAATCCCAGAACAACAGCAAAGGACCTTGTGAAGATGCTGGAGGAAACAGGTACAAAAGTATATATATCCACAGTAAAATGAGTCGTATATCAACATAACCTGAAAGGCCACTCAGCAAGGAAGAAGCCACTGCTCCAAAACTGTAATAAAAAGGCCAGACTACGGTTTGCAACTGCACAGGGGGACAAAGATTGTAATTTTTGGAGAAATGTCCTCTGGTCTCATGAAACAAAAATAGAACTGTTTGGCCATAATGACAATCGTTTAGTTTGGAGGAAAAAGGGAGAGGCTTGCAAGCCAAAGAACACCATCCCAAACGTGAAGCATGGGGGTGGCAGCATCATGTTGTTGGGGTGCTTTGCTGCAGGAGGGACTGGTGCACTTCACAAAATAGATGGCATCATGAGGAAGGAAAATTATGTGGATATATTGAAGCAACATCTCAAGACATCAGTCAGGAAGTTAAAGCTTGGTCGCAAATGGGTCTTCCAAATGGACAATGTCCCCAAGTATACTTCCAAAGTTGTGGCAAAATGGCTTAAGAACATCAAAGTCAAGGTATTGCAGTGGCCATCACAAAGCCCTGACCTCAATCCTAGAAAATGTGTGGGCAGAACTGAAAAAGTGTGTGCAAGCAAGGAGGCCTACAAACCTGATTCAGTTACACCAGTTCTGTCAGGAGGAATGGGCCAAAAATCACCCAACTTATTGTGGGAAGCTTGTGGAAGGCTACCCAAAAACATTTGACACAAGTTAAACAATTTAAAGGCAATGCTACCAAATACTAATAGAGTGTATGTAAACTTCTGACCCACTGGGAATGTGATGGAATAAATAAATCACTACTATTATTCTGACATTTCACATTCTTAAAATTAAGTGGTGATCCTAACTGACCTAAGACAGGGAATTTTAACAAGGATTAAATGTCAGGAATTGTGAAAAACTGAGTATAAATGTATTTGGCTAAGCTGTATGTAAACTTCCGACTTCAACTGTAGAATGCTGTGAATGGTTACTTCACATGTTATTTCATAATTGTGATGTCTTCACTATTATTCTACAATGTAGAAAATAGTAAAAAATAAAGAAAATCCCTTGAATGAGTAGGTGTCCCCAAACTTTTAACTGGTACAGTATATAGTGTATGATCCAGGGCCCATACAGGGCCAGCCAAGTCAATGCATAGAAATGACCAACTGGAACAGTTTCAATCTTCTACTGAAATATTCAATCACAACATCAACACTCTGGCTGCATCTGAAATGGCACACTATTTCCTTATATAATGCACTAGTCAGTTGGTAGACATAACGGAACACAGCAGCAATACAACTCTACCAGCACTTTAAAACTAGTAGTTCAGGTAAATTCAGGTTCAGGTAAAGTGGGATAGATTTGAGACACGCCGCTCACTGAAGATAATGATTACCCTTCCTGTTTTAAAAACAGGCAGCCCTTTTCAATTGATCTCCTTTAAAAACACTGGCAGACAGGCAGTGTTCCTGTGTGTATGTCCAGTGAGTTGTGAGAAGGTCTGCGGTTGTGAAGAATCGGGCGACGGTTACTGGTTCAGTCATTAGCTTTCCTAATGTGTCTATCCATCACAGCAGAGATATTGAACAGGCCATGACCTCTAGAGAAGAACCTATTCCTCAGGATCCTAGCAGGTAGGGAAGTAAATCTCCAGGTCTCAGTCCAGGTCTTATTCTATCCATCTGGCTGTCGGTCCAGGGAAATCTCTAAATGCCTGTGTACTCATAGAATTACATAGCCTATAGAATATAATATGTGACTTATAGGATCTGTGTGTACCCCTGTCCACCTGGCTGCAGAAATACACAGAAGTCTGTATCTGCGTGAGTATTACTCTGGTATTATTGTGCTACGCTGAGCTCTATAGGAAGTGTAGAACCATATAGAAACCATATAGAAATACACTATATTGACAAAATTATGTGGACACTGCTTCAAATTAGTGGATTTGGCTATTTCAGCCACACCAGTTGCTGGCAGGTGTATAGAAATCGAGCACAGACATGCAATCTCCATAGACAAACATTGGCAGTAGAATGGCCTTAATGAAGAGCTCTGTGACTTTCAACATGGCATCGTTATAGGATGCCACCTTTCCAACAAGTTAGTTCGTCATATTTCTGCTCTGCTAGAGCTGCCCCGGTCAACTGTAAGTGCTGTTATTGTTTAGTGGAAACAGCTCCGCTGCGAAGTGGTAGGCCACACCAGCTCACAGAACGGGACCGGCAAGTGCCAAAATGTCAGCACAAGAACTGTTCGTGAAATGGGTTTCCATGGCTGTGCAGCCACACACAAGCCTAAGATCACCATACGCAACGCCAAGCGTTGGCTGGAGTGGTGTAAAGCTCGCCACCATTGGACTGGAGCTGTGGAAGTGCGTTCTCTGGAGTGATGAATCAAGCTTCCCCATCTGTCAGGCCGATGTGCAAATCTGGGTTTGGCGGATGCCAGGAAAACGCTACCTGCACAAATGCAGTGTCAACTGTAAAGTTTGGTGGAGGAGGAATAATGGTCTGGGGCTTTTTTTCACGGTTCGGGCTAGGCCCCTTAGTTCCAGTGAAGGGAAATCTTAATGCAACAGGTCCATACAGAAATGGTTTGTCGAGATCGGTGTGGAAGAACTTGACTGGCCTGCACAGAGCCCTGACCTCAACCCCATTGAACACCTTTGGGATGAATTGGAACGCCTACTAACTGCCCAACATCAGTACCCGACCTCACTAAAGCTTGTGACTGAATGGTAGCAAGTCCTCGCACCAACGTTGCAACATCTAGTGGAAATCCTTCCCAGATGAGTGAAGGCAGTTACAGCAGCAAAAGGGGGGACCAACTCCATATTAATGCCCATGATTTTGGAAAGAGATGTTTGATGCGCAGGTGTTCACATCCTTTTTGTAATGTAGTGTAGTTCTCTACGATTACATACATTTTCATTACCATGAAAGCTGGGTGGGTATACTGCCCTACCAAGCAAAAAGGCAGTAACTGCTCATTTGGCAGAAAATGAGTTAGTCATGTTTGCTACATTAAATACATGCTTAATCATGTAGACAAGTATCCTGCCTCTATTGTATTGTGTTTTGGAGACAATAGGGGTAATGTTAGCAGTAACTGCATAAGGTTACTGTGAAACCAAGGTAAATAAAAGCAATTTCTCAGTTCCACGCTATGAGCAGTTACTTCCTTTTTGTTTGGTAGGGCAGTATAGTACCCTGATACGGCAATGGTATTACTCTGGGCTGGGCTGGAAAGTAAGTGTGGGGTTTACATGCTTCCCAGCAGCATTAGACCCACGCCCCTACACCATTACTCCGGCAGCACCTGAGGTCTCTGTGGCTGTGTGGGTGCTGTGTAGGGACCTCTCAGGAAGTAATGTCATGCCATCTCTCTGTGGTCGTCAGGGCCTATTGTCTCAGGAGGGGGAGGCAGTCTGGGGCTATACAAGCAGACTGGGGCTATACAGGCAGACTGGATGACATTCTCTTCCCTTACAGCATGTACTGTCCTTTTCCATCTGGTGTGTGTGTGTGAGAGAGAGGAGCCCAACACTAACCTTCGGCTCAGGGACTAGAAGCTGCAGGCTGAGGAGACCTAGTCTAGGTTGAAGGGCACAGGGAATGTGATTGACACTGATCTGACAGAACTACTAGCTCGCTACCCATCAGCAGCTGGAATTCCATATAGAATAATAAAAAGCGTTCAACAAGAATGATTTCAGAGCCGTCTGGAATATGGGTCTTGCTTTGCCTTGACTAGCTTGAACACCAAGGGCCACTTCAACACATATGACGCATACTCCCACTGCCCTTTCAGTGGTGTTCTCTCTTTCACTGCTGACAAGGACAATAAATCACACCTCATAGAAATGAAGGAATAATAAGCTGTGTGACTGTCATATAGGACGATCCAGCCCCAAGCTGTAGCCTATGGGGTCAAACTTGGGATATCACACTTTATAGAAATTAATAAACTGTGTGACTGCGTCATAATCCTAATTTGTTCACATTATCCACACCATTATCCACCCCATTACTATATTAGATATACTATATTAGAAAAATCTAAACTCCCATTAATATAAGCCTAATTATCCTCACAGAAATCCATTGGGTAAAATGGATACAGTGCCTTCAGAAAGTATTCAAACACCTTGACTTTTACACATTTTGTTGTGTTATTGTTGTGTAATTTTTAAAAAAAAATTAAAATTTGCTAACGATCTACACAAAATGCTCAAATGTCAAAATGGAAGAAGAGTTATGGAAAATGAAACACTAATACAGTAGATCTTGATTAGATAAGTATTTAACACAGAGTCAATTCATGTCACCTTTGATAGCTTTCTGGGTAAGTCTCTACGAGCTTTGCACACCTGGATTGTACATTTTTTGCCCATTATTCTTTAAAATAATTACTCAGGTTCTGTGTAGTTGGCTTCTTGGTAAGCAACTCCAGTTTTAGGTAATTGTCCTGCTGAAAGGTGAATTGGTCTCCCAATGTCTGTTGGAAAGCAGACAACCAAGTTTTCCCTATAGGATTTTTTTATCCTAAACAACTGTATAAGGCACTGTAGATAGATGCTGGGTATATTAAAGTGTAGTTAAACAGCCAATGGCCCATGCCGCAATGTAGGCCTATAGACACATTGACAGTGAAAGTGATTCAGTGGACCCAGATTAAGCCTAGTCCTGGACTAAAAAGCATGCTCAGTGGAAAACCATAATTGAAAGGGCTTCTTTCCCAGGAGTAGGCTTCATCTGAAATCAGGAAACTGGCCTTCAATTACATTATCAAGAGAGGATATAGAGCACCAAACCTCTGTGCCCCCAGTCTATTGACCTCGTATTTCAGCCAGAAAGACAGGACCTGCTGTATTTACATGCAGGGTTGTTTAATCATCAGTACTCATTACAGTCACTCCTTACTTTAACGAAGACCTTTCTCAATCTTCTTCCTTCTCTATCTGTGACTGATATGGTAACAGAGAGATAAGGGAAAGGGTAGTAGGTGAGCGTGAAAAATAAAGAGTGAGCAAGATAAATATACAAGGGCGGAGGAGTGGGACATGAAATGGAAGAGTAAATTGGCCCTACAGCTCCAAATGTTACATTATAGTTGCCTATTATCAGTATAATAGCCTATTTTCAGTATAGTAGCCTATTATCCCAATTATCCAGGTAATGACTGTGGCTGTACAGTCTGAGCTGGACCAAGAGGAAACTGACAGTTCCTTACTCTGTGCTCATCTCACAATGATGTGTTGGAATCTATAAGGCCATGTTGATGAAGAAGCCATAAGTTCAGAGTACATGTTAATTAAAATACCATACGTTACAAAAACGGGACCAAATAGTCTAGTATGTCAATCATTCGCATGAGCTCAAGAAACACCAAGCCCAAGAATAGCCATATAGCTATATACAACAGACACTACCAGTTTAAGCTCTGTCAGACACTCTCATACCACAAAAAAAAAAAGACTATGGGCACACTGATTACTTTTTTGAATGGTAAAAGTGGTCTACCTAGTAGTATGCTCACAAAATCAGCCATTTGATATGATGTTATACAACTGCTGGCCCCTATGGCACATTGTATCTATGACCTACGCCTCAGTGATTCCTTTATACAGCAGGGAAAAGACAGATGTATCAAATATGGCTGGGTATATTTTCTTAGCTACACTTCATTAAATATCATAGCTTTATTTTCAACCCATTTCTTATGGAATTGCATAAGATACCAAATGTATTGCAGAGTACAGGTACATGAGAGCCATCAAATAATATTATTTCCACCCACAAATGTGTGTCGCATTGCCAGGCTACTAGAAAAAACATGGCCTATCGTACAGCTATTTAAGGTAACATGCAGTGCCTTCAGTAAGTATTCACACGCCTTGACTTATTGCATTGTTGTGTTACAGTCTGAATTCAAAATGTATTAAATATATTATTCTACACACAATACCCAATAATGACAAAGTGACAGAGTGCAAAGCATTGCTTTGGCAGTATGCTTGGGGTCATTGTCCTGTTGGAACGTGAATCTTCACCCCCAGTCTAAGGTCGTTTGCACTCTGAAGCAGGTACTCAAAGATTTGCCTGTAATTGGCTCCATTCATTGTTCCCTCTCTCCTTACCAGCCTCCCAGTCAATGCTGTTGAAAAGCATCCCCATAGAATGATGCTGCCACCACCATGCTTCACGGTAGGGATGGTGTTACAGGTGATGAGCTGTGCTTGGTTTTCTCCAAACATAGTCCTTTGGCCAACGAGTAAAATCATCACATCAGAGATCTACGGACAGTTCCTCATGGTACATTTTCTTCTCTGACATGCACAGGCAACTGTGGGACCTTATATAGACAGTTGTGTTTATTTCTAAATCATGGCCAAAGAATTTAATTGGCCACAGGTGTACTTCAAATCAAGGTGTAGTGACATCTCAAGGATGATCAAAGGAAATTGGATGCACCTGAGCTCAATTTGGAGTGTCATAGCAAAGGGATGTGAATACTTACGGATTATGCATTTTATTTTCAGTACATTTGCCGAAATTTCTAAAAACATGTTTTCACTGTCATTATGGGGTATCGTGTATAGATGGATGCGAAAATTTAATCAATTTTGATTTCAGGCTGTAAAACAACAAAATGTGAAATAAGTCAAGGGGTATGAATACTTTCTGAAAGCACTGTGAATCAGAGGCATTGAAAAATCTTATCACCAGTTTTGTTACATAAAACGTGTAGGTGCATTAACAGGGTGAACTCAGAAGATATGCTTCCAAACAGAAAATGTGTAGGATGTCTATAAACCTCTGCCTACTACTGAAAATATTTGAATATATAGCAGTTTGTTATTACAAAGTCCACAACTGTGACAGTTGAAAATGGGCCAATTAGGGGAGGGAAAAAAACATTTTATCATTTAAATCATTGTGGGGAACACCCAGTTCCTAAATGAGGGCTTTCCTTGGTCTGCGTAAAGCTGCAAAACAAGGAAATTAAAATGACAAATGCTTCCCGAGTGACTCTGAAGAATCCAACAACCCCAGAGACCAGAAACAAATATTTAGATGACACTCCGGGTTAAGATAAAAGGCTCTGGAAGCTCTTTAGATTAGATGGCCATAACACGGCAGGCTGGCAGCTAGGGGAATAGTACACTGGTGGAAGGGTACAGGGAGAAGAAGTATTGTAACCTACCGTTTGACTGTCAGGAAAGTCCATTTTGATCAACTTGTGGGCACACTCCTCAAAATCCAAACTGTTGAAAGAAGAGAAACATTTAGTCATTATCCGTCAACACTTTGTAGGACAATAATAATTATCCTATAAGTGCATAAATTTGCATGATCAACTTTCAAACAGCTTCATCAAGTCACATGGACTAGGACATAGTGTCTTGGCAAGATGAAATGTTCCAAAATTATCACACAGAAAAATAAGTCTCTGTCCTCATGTATATTTAGAAGTACATTCAGTACCCAATTAGTGGAGTTGATATATCCATAAACAAACATGGGACGGATTACTTATTTTTGAGTGTGATCACTTTGGAAAATTACAACCAACAGAACTCCATTTAGGAAGCAGGCAGGACTGCATCCTGCAGACATGGGTGTAAAAATGTGGTGAACACCATGGACTTCTCATTTCATTCAGACAGTTCTCTTCCCTAACCGCTGAAACTAATGACACAGACAGACACACTGCTGAGCCAACGGTGTTGATCCACAACATATGGACCAAAACTCACAAAACACAAAAAAACTGTCCTGACCGTGTGGCTCAGTTGGTAGAGCATGGCACTTGTGGTTTCAATTCCCACGGGGGATCAGTACCAATGAAAATGTATGCAGTTGCTGCTAAATTACTCAAATGTCTATGTTAATGTATTTACCATGACTAGACAGGGGAATTCTGAGGTTGGATAATCCCAGGCAGTGAATGTTATGTAACCTTCTTCAATACGTGACATGCGATTTTATCACATTTACGAAGGACGATTTGTATAAACTCGTTCGGAAGCCGCCACTGATCTGTGCGTAAATTATGCAGAACGATATGCATCACACCGGCTATATGCATGTATCTGTAGAGGAAAAGGAGGAGAGCGCAAGGCTTTATCTTATTTCCTGTGTGGTCACATCAGGGTTTCTAAAGCTCAGCCCCTTCCTTCTCCCGGTTGGTGCTTCTGCCTTTCTAGCAGCTGGTACAGATAACCTTCTCAAACTATAGACTAGGGATGTCCCCGAGAGTCGTAATTATGCTCCTGAAGTTGCAGGTAATAGGCTACAAGCGGTTGGCAACCTTTGCCATTTGGAGTGCCAATTAATCTTAATTTATTAATCTTAACAGACTTTGTATGTCAAAATCACTGTCTGTGGTTAATCTACATTCTATATAAATCTAAATGAAAATTATACAAATCTATAAGTAACTTATTTCCAGCTATGTGAAAATAGCCTAGACAAAGCCAAAAAAGAAGAAATTATGCTGATAAAAATAAATATCCTACAATTCACATTGGCTACGCATGGCCTGTCCGCAACATACTTTTATTGTATCACATATTCTGGGCCCTTGGTACAGACATAGTTGTAGGCTATTTGTGCAAGGGACAAGAAGTAATCAGGTATTGTATGAAGTTTCCACTGGATCAGAGAATTACATTTTTCCCTTTCATACCGAGTGGTTATCGAAAGGAAGGAAGAAAGATGGAAATATTTCTCAAATACCCTGAGGAACTATTGTCATTCTCAATGGATTCTAAAAACAGAATTTGTTTACTTGCTGTTTGAGAAGTTCCATAGATCATCAGTAAGTTAAGACCATCTGAAATACTATATCAGACATCCCCAAATGGGCACATTGATGCCTACATTTGCACGCAGGCCAGGTAGCCTAGGCCTACTTATAAATGCGTAATCAGGTGCGTGTCCTTACTCAACATTGACTGGAGCTCTCCCCACAAAAAAAGAGACCAAACTCAACGGAATTAAGTGTAGCTTTGTAAAAAAAAAAAGTAGGGTGGTCCCCGACTATTTGGTACAGCTCGACAAAAAAAAAAAAATCTTGGTTGACCAACAGCCTATCGACCAGCAAACCCTACTACAGACCCAAACCCAGCTAATCCAAGCCCAGTTGTAAGAGGCTGGACTTGCTACACATTCACCATAGTTGCTTGAACCGTGTTGGAAAGGCCAATATGAAAGGAAAATAACCAAGCCAGCCCAGCTCGATTCAGGTCAGCACTATAATGTGAAAAGGCTAAGAGAGGACAGGATAACAGCTCTACCACACCCTTTCAGATAGAACACATTCAGTCTCCTCTCTGGGGTCCTGCTAATCTTTTAATTACAGACTATCACACTAAGACAGACAGGCCGGTCAATGGAAACTGACTTGAGTATAATGGAAAATAATGGGAAACGTGACAAACCACTAGGCTATGACAAACACCATGCGATGCAAACATGCTAATGCTATGCAGTAAGCAAACATGTAACACAAATAGGCCTATGTATGAGGCCTACACTGTGTACATACATAAGATACATACAAATACTCCGCCTATATCTATTCGTGGCCTGAAGACGTTCTTTCAGAAACAAGATTAAAATAGACTGCACACATGCATAACCGCTTATCTAAAAGGGCTTAAAAAGAGGAGAAGAGCTTCAGCATCATTAACATCTGACTGGTCACTGAACGGCCCCGAGGCAGATGGTCTGATAGACAAATGAATGGCTCTGTTGTACCCTCCTTCCACCTACCTACTCCAGTCGAATCCAGACTATCACAAGCGGCCGTGATTGGGAGTCCCATAGCCCAGCATCGTCCAAGTTTGGCCGGTGTAGGCCGTCATGGTAAACAAGACTTTGTTCTTAACTGATTTGCCTAGTTAAATAAAGGTTAAATAATAAAATAATCTGACAGTAAGTGAATGGTTCTCTGCTCTGTGCTCTCCTTCCTACACACTACACTAGGTGGAAAAAGACCAGCTCAGCTTTTGAGAAGGAGAATCTATGAATAGCCCACAATGGTTGCCGTTCTCTTTGACCTCTAGGGTTCATTCATTAGGCAGCAAATGGAAGAAAATGCGAAGGACTACCTGCATCCTTCTAAACTCATCTCACTTAATCTGCCGTGGACATGGAGTGATTTTCAGCCATCTGATTAGGGTTTTATTTGAGCCCAGAGGAAAGGTTTACTACTGCCCCATTTCTGCTGAAAACATCCCTGGATTTGGGCACGTTCCATTCTGTTGGCATCGGAAGCTATAGTTTACTTTTCTTAACAGAAAAACAGCATTCAGGCAGTGTAGCACCCACCTTGACTGGATGGCGAGATAGATGGTGCGGCGAAATGCGACCAGGTTGACTTCCGTCTGGTCGAAGATGGTGACTTTCTCTGCTTCTATAAAAGGAAAACAATCAATAGTTATCAGGATAAAGGAGGAGTTGTATTCATTGTTCCACCATCACAAGTTTGTCATACTATCCGTCTCCAAACAGAGGTCAGTCAGTCTCAATCTACAGAGAGTTATTTAAACTTCTTAAATTGTTAGTGTGGAAAGGATGCTGAGCAGATTACAATTAACAATGTGGTCCTGTGGCATGGTGCTACTAGCGCACAGGGATAACCGTCATGCATCTTGGGCAGTTCAAAATGCTGCGAAATGCGATTATTCTTCTTGAAAATGTGTATTGTATTGGATTTGACATTGCATTTGATTTTGTAAATTGTGTTTATGCAGGGCTCCCTTGTAAAAGAGACATTGGTCTCAATGGTGACTCCCTTTGAAAACAAAGGTAAAATAAACATAAATAAATACACTCACTGTAGTATAAGTCACTTCGAATAAAAGTGTCTGCTACGTGGCATATCATATTTTATTGAAACTATGGGGTCATACAAGTCTATAGAGTAGGAGTACTTCATGGATGTAGTGCAGAAGTGTTCTGACAGGTTGTCTACAAGGGGACCAGAGCAGTCAGACCCCTCCCTCCCTCCCTCCCTCCCTCCCTCCCTCCCTCCCTCCCTTCCTTCCTTCCTTCCTTCCTTCCTTCCTTCCTTCCTTCCTTCCTTCCTTCCTTCCTTCCTTCCTTCCTTCCTTCCTTCCTTCCTTCCTTCCTTCCTTCCTTGTTATGTGGTGCATTTCCTTTGCAGTTCTGAGCCGCTGGGGATGATGAGATTTCTGTGACAGATAACCTCTGGGACCAACGAGGACAGCGAAGGCTGAGGCCACCACCGCTGTCCCCAAGTGCTCCCTCTCTCAGTGAGGACACAGAATACCTACTGCAACATCAGTGAAACGTTCCATGTAGCCTAGACTATAACATTTCAGGCATGTTCTGTCTGTTTAGTGTCATTTGTTTCGATTCTATGTGACTTGTGAGCTGTGGAAAGAATTGGCTCATGAGGGATATGCCTAATAAACGCAATCGATCAGTCATCAATCAATCACTGTCACTATCAAAAGAGTCACATGACTCTAGTAGATGCATATATACCATCTCCACCCTCTTCCCCCTCTTTTTCTTCATCGGCGTCATCATCGTCACTTCCATCCACGTCTTCTCCAGAGTCACTGCTGCCCTCATCCAGGATCTCTGAGGGGGAAAGAGAGGCAAATAGCATACTGTACGTTAAAACAATCACTTTATTCCACATTTTTCTCCCAATAGGGTCTCCCAAAACATTGTCTTTCACAATAACGAACTGAAATGTCTCCCAATATGTTAACATTCATTGTGACAGTATAATGCAATTTATTTGGTATTGGTAATACTGAATGAGTACTCTATGGTAGCTGCAACACTAGCTAGGTAGCAGCATGGCTCCACAACCACTCATCCATTACACAGCATTCACTTCGAAGGCAATTGTAATAAGAATGGCCTTATTGCTTCACCTTAAGGCATTTAACTGGCCGTGCGATCCATCAAACTATCAACTCACCCTTCTTAATTGCTTTGTACTTCTCCTCGTTCTCCAAGAAGTCTGGATCCATCTTAAAGACATCTGCAAGATAGACAGAAGCATTGTTGTCTTTAATGGCAACCATTCGTTTGCAATTAGTACATTTCAGAGCAATTAAAGTTATTGCAAATGAGGTGCAATCAGAAGTAATTACCCATAAAAAACACAAGCACTGTGTATTAAGATGCAATTCATAATAGGGCTTAATGTGATAATTGCTTTCCTCCCCTCTCTTACCCCCTGAAGGGATGCTTGTAAAGATTTTCAATTAGGACAAGTTTGTCTGTGCTGAAGTTACAGAAAATATGCTTATTCTGTTGAATTGTACAAACATAAATAAATAAATAGCAACACAGAGGCTTAATCTTAATGTCAGTTTGGAAATGTAACCCTCTTATGAGACCGAGGGAGAGACCGAGATAGATACAGAAAGAGAGACGGCGCGAGACTAAGACAGACAGAGAAAGAGAGCCCGAGCGAGACAGAGACCAAGAGAGGGCACGTCCAAAAATCCATACTTTCATCCTAAATAGTAGGCCGCTTGAGTATGCGGAAAAAATAAAGTATACTTTAAATTGTATTTAAAGTATATGTATTCTTGTCAAGGACACAGACAGGTTTTTAAACTTTGTTGGCTCAGGTATTCGAGCCAGTGACCTTTGGGTTACTGGCCCAACGCTCTAACCACTAGGCTACCAGCCGCCCTGTCATACACTGATGTGATACTCATTTCGCCTTATCAATTAGATATTGGGATCCGCTACCGAAATCAACAAATAGCGGGAAACAACGTAATCCCGCATGACGCATTTTCACAATGCGAAAATAGAATGTTTAATAATACTACGCAACATTCTGAATATAGTGTATGGTTTAAATGCCAGGATGTTATACCCTTTTAAGATGCCTGAAGATTCTGCGGTGTTGGTCTAATGTAAGTCGTTTTTGTTCTTCTCAAAATTATCACAAGTATTACATCGTAGGCTACAACTTTGAAAACAGATTTGCCTCGGCCACTTAGATTTTTTTTGTGGATTTCTGTTCTCTCACTGAAAAGTATTTATTGTTCTCTTGGCCTTCAACCAAGCTTTTAAACTAAACACTAAAACATCTTGATTTCTGAATGTGTTGGCACAGTGGACTCGGGATGTAGCTAATGCGTTAATGATGTCATGTTAATCAGGCCTTTTAATTTGAACATATGGAGTGTTTGACTGTTGTAGTCTAGGCTACCTATTGAATCAAGACTAAGCAGTCATTCTGATTTCTTTCCCAATGATCAGTGCTTAAGTTTATTTTGTTGCTGTCCAGCAGTTCTAAATTTGCAATGCCCCCATCCAAGTTTTTCCAATGGAATAGCCTTTTGATTTGAACATTTTAAAAGTTTTAGTGTGTGTACTAGGCTATTTGATTTCATGTATATGTTACAGCACTTTAGTTTCACTAATAAATATGTTGAAATGGAACCAAATTATCTGTTTCTGTCTTCAGTGCTTTTTTTCAATAGGATAGATGGCCTATAAGGTCTACTACGGTATAGGTCAAATGTGATAGTCTGCCTATAATCCCAAGTGGCGCAGCGGTCTAAGGCACTGCATCGCAGTGCTATAGGCGTCACTACAGACCTGGGTTCGATCAAGGGCTGTATAACAACCAGCCGTGATCGGGAGTCCCATAGGGCGGCGCACAATTGGCCCAGCGTCGTCCGGGTTAGGGGAAGGCTTGGCCGGGGTAGGCTGTCATTGTAAATAAGAATATGTTCTTAAATCACTTGCCTAGTTAAAGAAAAGGATAAATAAATAAAAATAACCAGCCTCGAGAGAAAGGTCAAGAAAGATTGAGAGAATGACAGCAATTTCTCTCTTCTCAGAACATTATTCGACACTAGGACATCTATAGAGAGGCTGATAAGAGTGGAAACCCCCTATCTGTGTATTAAGCCCCAACTCTAAGGGACATAAAGGACAGCAGGTGAATTGACTTTTTTTCCCCCTTTCTCCCCAGGCAATGAACCACCATGCTGAACACTCAGATAAGGCTCAATCTCAGTTGCTTAAAAATATGTTGTTATCTCCTTGTCTCCTCACCTTCATTTGCACAGAATTGAAAATAAATTATAGGTGAAAACAACATGGTCAATGCTAATCAATAGGGTGGCTTTTACCTGGCAAGGACAGTGGAGAAAGAGCCAGGATGTTCAAGTGATGCTCCAAAGGTTTTGTATCATTTCAGACAAAAGTTTTGAAAGTAGTGCTCAGGAGCCAAAACGGGTCCCCGAATTGTTTTTGTTCTTGTGCAATTTGTATGATACACTACATTATCAAAAATATGTGGACACCTGCTCATCGAACATCTAATTCCAAAATCATACGCATGAATATAGTTGGTCCTCCCATTGCTGCTCTAACAGCCTCTAACAGCTGCACTAGATGTTGGAACATTGCTGCTGGGACTTTACACCACTCAGCCAATGCTTGGCATTGAGCATTGTGATCTTAGTCAGCAACAGGTGTGGTTGAAATAGCCAAATCCACTAATTTGAAGGGGCCTCCACATACTTTTGTATATGTAGAATATGTTACGAATTCGTAAGTGCTTTGGATCCCAAAGTGCATCTTTTACTGATTAGGACTGCTAGCTAGGGGGAATTCAATATATCTTCTTGGTTGTAATCCTCTAGGGGTAACATGTGTGAACTGATCCTAAACTCCATTGTATATATTATCCTATAGTATCTTACTCAGTATATCTTCTTGGTTGTAGTCATCCTCTAGGGGTAACATGTGTGTGAACTGATCGTCCTCCTCCACTAGGTCCAGCCCCTCGGGGACGATAGGGTGGTCCTTAAACCCGTCCTTCCTGATGGCAAACATCACCTCGATCATGTACTGCACACGCTTGTCTATCTCCGACTCGTGAAGGATGTTACGCAGCCTTTCAAAGATAGCTGAAAACAGACACAGATAATGTTTGAATCATATAAATATAATTGTATTTCTATGGTTTGAATTTGATAGCAAGAAAAATGCAACATAAGAGCACCAACAATAAGATAACCAGAGAAATCAATAAAGAAATCACTAGATTTCTCTGAATGAGCTGTGACAGACTGCTGAAAGGATTCTGTAGCTGTGATGATGGAACTGATGCATCAATCACCCAAGACTGTTCAAACTAAGAGCGGAGTGGAAGTGTTCTGTATTCTGTCTAGGTGAGACCTCAGTGTATTGCTATGCACCAGTGATGCCTCTAGGTGAGACCTCAGTGTACTGCTATGTACCATTGGTGCCTCTAGCAGAGACCTCAGTGTATTGCTATGTACCATTGATGCCTCTTGGTGAGACCTCCGTTAATTTGAGGCCACACTCCTTGAGAAAGCTGATGGACACCTCCACGCTGTCATCTGTAGGTCTCTCCAGGAGCAGGGTCAACATCTCCAAACACAGCACCTCATGGGCCTGGGTGGGGGACAAGGGAAATAGGATTAAAACAGTGTGCGTGTGTGTGTGTGATCTATCAATGCGAATCGAAAAGATGACTTACCACGTTCTGATTGACCAGGTGGGCAACAAACTTTGATGCCGTGAGACATTGTGCCTGAAAAACAAGGATACAAAATCCATTGGAGTTCAGTTGGTAGAGCATGGTGCTTGTAAGGCCAAGGTAGTGGGTTCGATTCCCGGGATCACTCATGCACACATGACAAAGTCGTTTTGGACAACTACAAAGAGTGGTTCAGATAAATTACAACTCCTTATTCTCAACAATATCTATCAACATTTAAGGTATTTTAGTTCAAACATCTAGTGTATAACAGTATGAGCAAGATGAGACAAAAGCCATCATGGGCTTGTCAGGTATACATGATCTCTCAAATGAGGCAGCAGTAGTGTCTGGAGCAGCCAGTCACCTTGTCGTTCCTCCGGTAGCCCTTACGGAAGTTAAGGATGAGTCTCTTGAGGATGAGCTCTCCAATCTGAGGGAACTTGGAGTTGATGATGGCTACGACCGCAGCATAGACGTGGGTGAAAGTGGCCGAGGCACTCTGGGCCTGCAGGGTGGACCTGGCCAGGAGACCTCTGTAGAGCAGACACACAATGAGAATAGCCTGTATAAATAAATATTCAATAAATACATAAAAAACCGGGCCTCCCGAGTGGCGGAGTGGTCTAAGGCACTGCATCGCAAGCAGTGCTAGAGGAGTTACTACAGACCCAGGCTCATATACCGGGCTGTGCCACAACCGGACGTGGTCGGGAGCTTTACTTGGCTCGTCGCGCACTAGCGCCTCCTTGTGGAGGGCCAGGTGCCTGCGGGCTGACCACGGATGCCGGCTGAATGGTGTTTTCTCCGACACATTGGTACGGCTGGCTTCCGGGTTAAGCTGGCGGGTGTTAAGGAGCGTGGTTAGGCGGGTCATGTTTCGGAGGACGCATATCCCCACCCTCTCCAGAGCACATCGGGGAGTTGCAGCGACTAGCCAAGATCGAAAAATGGGGATAAAAAAAATAAAATAAAAATAAACCTCAGTCCATTACCTGCCCCTGACGATGTTCTCCTGCAGCAGTTCCTGGATAATCATGGCAATGTTGGATACGTTCACCTTGTTGATCAGACCGTTGATGGACTTCTTCAAAGCCTCCCAGCTCATACGCTGGTAAGCCAGACTAGAAAGAGAGGGGGGGGGGGGGGGGGGATAAGTAAGCTCTTTGAAACAATTGGCAAGACCTAATGTATTTTTTGTGTATCTGGACTAACGAGTGTGATAGTTGTCCTTTAATTAGAAAAATAATTTTAATACATGTTCCCTGACAACTATAACAATAAAATAATACAAACATTGCATTTCTGCAGAATACATTCACTGAAGCAGAACATCCACTACCTACACTAAACACTAACTTATATGCTTTCCCCAGTTCCATTCTAGATTAAGGGACAAAGTAGCACCTTTAAAAGGCATTAGTAGCTAGGTTTCCAACCAATTGGCTAGAGATTTTCACACACACACGTTCAAAAATCTGCACATTTTCCCCACAAGTGGTGTGTTTCCATCAAACGGACTTGCTGCAGAAATAAGTGCGTGATGACGTAGTTCACACAATTTACTTTTTCGGTTTTCATGTACCGAATAAAAATCTAAAGTTCAATGCGTTTCCATCGCATTTTCAACTTCAGTTTTGTCACAAAAACTGTTGAGTTAATGTGCGCTCTAGCCAACAGCTCAGATACAGTGTGGCTAGGCTAGTCTATATGGTGGGATTATTATGGCTAAGAGTAAAAATATTAGAATTTGTCTAACGGCAGTCAAGCATCGATCATCCTTTCACCAGAAGAAGACCCTCAATATTTATTTTAAAGCAGCATCAAGATCACTGTGTACTGTCACCACCCTGTGACGTTCATTTTAACTTATTTAATCGGCGACCTAATAAACAGCATGGTTTCCCGAGTCGTAGTGGGAGGACCACACACCATCACGACTCCAAGTTTACTTCTATATGATGCTTATTCTATCAATATTTGCGCATAAAAGCATTTACACCGCCATTTCTTCGTATAATTAATTTTACAGACAGAAAAAGATCCCACCATGTCAAACAAATAAATGATCCATCTGCATTTATAAAATGGTACCAAATTGCCCTTTTTCCATCACAGCTTTTTCTTTTACAGTATGACTTTACTTGGATGGAAACTCATCAAACTAAAACTCCTCCTGCATCCTCAGATCAGCTGGTCTGGGATATAGTGTTGTGTTGATGGTGCTGCTTTATTCAAGGCCCCTAGTGTGGAGTTCTGTGTGTAAGTGTACTCAGTGTGTATGCATCTAGGCTCTGGGAGGACAGGATAGTCTTCCCATCTATTCTTCCATTCTCCTTCATTGTCCTCCTCTGCCCCAGAGGGTCTTAGTGAACCAATCTCTACTTCATTATCCATGTCACCTCCTTGGCTGTGTCCCAAATGGCACGCTATTCTCTTTATATTGCACTACTTTTGACCAGGGCCCGTAGGCCTCTGGTCAAAAGAAGTGTACAACATAGGGAGCCATTTTGGACGCACTACCTCGTCTTAGGGCGCTCTGCCTCAAGGGGCCAAGAGATGAGGTAAGTGATTGTGTGAAAACACCTTGAGCGACTCCTATTCTATTCCTTATATAGTACTCTGCAGGGATTCCCTATATAGCACTACGTAGGGTGCCATGTCAGACACAGCCATAGATATCCACACCTCTCTCAGAGAGTCAGCTGCTAATTTTAGAGCCCGACTCTGACACCTAGCGCCAACCAGGCGAAAAATAAATATTGTGTCGTCATCCATTGATTTCCTTGACAGCTCGGAACAAACAATACGTCATTTGAGCCTGGTTGCATTTCATTATTTTATTGAAATAGTCATACTTCATTCTTTCAAAGAAATATAGTCAAGTTTCATTCTCGTTTCGAGTTCTTGTATAAACTACACCATCCCATCATGAAGTAGGCTATAAAGTATTTCCAGTCTAGCAGACAAGCTGAACTCACCTGCTCTTGTCAGTGATCTGAGCCTGCATCATGCGTAGCTTGGCTGGGGGGATGTAGGCTCCACCAGTTCGGGTCAGGATAGGGTCCAGTTCCTCCTTCTTCTTCTTCACTGGTGGTTCCTCTGCAGCAGGGTCCTTCTGGGCTGGGGAGGGTGACCGGCCCCTCCTCCTGAACTCATCCTCTCTGTCCCGACTCGACCGGCGCTCATAGCGGTCGTAATATCGGTCTCGATCATCGTCCCTTGACCTGTGGGTGATGCAAAGTCATCTCAATATTTCAATACTGTAGTGATCTTTTTAAGAATGATGCTAGGGCAAGTGTGAATGAGGTCTATTATAAATTAGTTGTAAACACAATATAGATTAATCATATTTGATTTAGAAAGCCCTTTTTACATGAACAGTTGTCACAAGGTGCTTTACAGTAACCCAGCCTTGACCTTAAAAAACAAGCAGAAGTGGCAAGGAAACACTACTCCAGAAGAAATATGCATCAAGTGGAACCAGACTGTGCCATGTTGTTACCGTACCTGCCGTAACCTCCTCTACCGTAGCGCCGATCCCTCTCCTGACTTCTGGAACGGGACCTGGAACGTGACCTGGAGCGCGACCTGCGGCGATCATCATCCCTGGATGGACCAATGAGAAACAAAATGATGGTTTCCCAGTTGGAGGATTCCCAGAATCACGAGGGAATAAGCAGGGGGTGAATACTCCCACTGGGATTTTTGGAAAATCTATGGAACTTTGGAATTGGGAAAGTTGAACGTTTGGAAGGCCTGGAGAGTGAAGGATGACTTCTCGCTCTTATCTGCAGCTCTACAGAGTTAGCCACTCACCTGTCATCTGGGGTGGGGCTCCTGCCTTTGTTCACATTCGGCTCATCTGGGCCATGCTGGAACACAACACACAACATGTCAAAATCCCCTGTGTCTGCCAACACATTCCCACATTGCAAACTTTCGCTAACGCTAAACAGTGCAAATATCAGCTTAGAGGGACGGTTTCCCAGACACAAATTAAGCCTAGTACTGGACTAGAATGCATGCTCAATTGAAAATCTTGTTTGAAAATATTTCTTAGCCCAGGACCAGACTTTCAAATCAGTGTCAATGAAACAGGCCCTGAATGTGGCTTTGTCAGTCACTCACAACGATCTGTGCCACACTGCTCTTCATCCTGCGGGCCACTCCCTCATCACTGTCTTCATCACTGCTCTCATCGTCAGAGCCACTAGACTCCTCGTCCTGACTGACACTGGATGGGGCCCTACTACCCCTGGTGGCTTTGGAGCTGGCTACGCCGTGACTGCCTAGAACTACGGGGGCCTCCGATCCAGCGCTGGCCACTCTGGGGCCTTCGTCTCCAGTACTGGCTGCAGGACTATCCGCCCCCTCTGGTGCTTTCACTGCAGACAAAACACAGTTAGGTTAATAAGTGGCTTTTCAGTTCCACGTGACATTGTAGGATCATGAGTGTAGGTCTATTTGTCCGAAATTAAATTGCTTTTCCTTGAAGACAAACTCATGTGTCTTAGCTTCATCACGCTTGCCTATTGTTGAAAATGGTGAATGTGTTGTTAATGAAAGTGTCTTGAGTCTTTTAAAATATAGACCATGTACATTCAGACCACAAGCAACTAGCAAGCAAACAATAATGAAAAGGAGCAAGTGAACTTTAAAAATGTCCATTGACATTCAGTTAATGTTCTATATGAGGGACCTGACTGTGCTGAAAGTGAAGAGCAGGAATAATTGATGAAGTGCACTGTAGTGTCCTGCTGAGATGGATGCCTCATTGGACCAGTAACTCGTCCTCAGTTGACGTATTTCTGACTGTTGGAAGATTGCTGAGTAGACTGTGGCAATATTAACTTATCATGCAGTTATTACAGCTAACCTGTTCAAGAAACAATAGTGTAGAAATGAAATAGTAATACAATTAAATAATTTAAAAGTTGAATATTGCGAGCATTACTTCAAGTTCTGTCTAATGCTTAAAGTAGGGTATCTTTGGTGATGAAATGTCACATTTTACCAAGACAAATATGATTATTCATGTTCTGAATTGTTCAGTGGGGTCTTTCTCTAACATATCATTAACATTGATTATATACAATAAGTCACATTTTGTAACCTAATACATCCAATAATAAGCACCGAGTTCTGATGACGTAGCGCTGCAGGTTACTCGTAACAACGTGAGGATTTGACATTGTGTAATCGTTATCTTCAAAGTTGTTTCCGTGGGTCTCAAAAAGTAAAATGAGCATTGGAAATAAAAAGCTTGGTATTAGTCAGTGCTCCATTGACATTTCACAGACATACGCTTGTTTTTGTGCGAAATCTTCGAAAAGAACAGGAATTTCAAATTAATATGAGATGCGTATACTAAAACATGAAAATACTACGTCATGTCTCAAAATCAATATGAATCTTACACCTATATATTACCAATATTTACCTTTTTCAACCAGTTGAAAGTGTCTGAAGTATTTAAAGAATATGATGTCAGATCAGTTGTTGTCTGGAACATTATATCGGATGACAGGACAACAAACTGTATCTTGAGAAGTCTACACATTCTAGTTATCAGATTTACATGTACTTGTCGTGTAATTTATGTTTGAATATGAAACTACTTGTGAAAAGATTAAATGTGATTTTAGCCTTATAAATGAGAAAAGTGATTTAATGAGTAAACTCATTAAATCAGTAATGAGTCAGTAGCCACACCCAAGTGAACAGCCATTGGTTGAGAATTATGAAACGCCCTTCTCTTCCCATTTAAAAAGCTGTTGAGTTCCCGATGACGCTAGGACTGTGGTCCATGCGTTTAAAAAGGGCTAAATTGAACTACAACTCTATAATGCAAATTATAACTTTTAGATGACGATTGCCAAGTTAAAATTGTGAATTTCGACTAGACCAGCCAGCCGAGTATGGTAAAATGGTATGAATTTTGAACTATCCTTCACTAAAGAAGAAGTGATTAAATCCAGCTGCAGCTGTAAACATCCGTGGCCTAGGAATTTTAATTTTATTTAACCTTAACTAGGCAAGTCAGTTAAGAACAAATTCTTATTTACAATGAAGGCCTACCAAAAGGCAATAGACCTCCTGTGGGGAGGGTGGCTGGGATTAGAAAAAAAAGAATGACAAATAAATAAAATATAAATATAGGACCAAACACACATCACGACAAGAGAGAAAACAGCACTACATAAAGAGAGACCTAAGACAACATAGCATGGTAGCAACGTAACATGGTAGCAGCACAAAACATGGTACAAACATTGTTGGGCACAGACAACAGCACAAAGGGCAAGAAGGTAGAGATGAAAATGCATCACGCAAAGCAGCCACAACTGTCAGTAAATGTGTCCATTATTGAGTCTTTGAATTAAGAGATTGAGATAAAACTGTCCAGTTTGGGTGTTTGTTGCAGCTCATTCCAGTCGCTAGCTGCAGCAAACTGAAACAACGAGCGACCCAGGGATGTGGGTGCTTAGGGGACCTTTAACAGATGTGACTGGCGGAACGGGTCACAGGAAAGGACAGACAATCTCCTAAGCACTGAGGGTACTTCAACGTATCCGCTCTACAACACCACAACCAGGAAGACCCTCCTTTGGATGAGGGCGATCTCTGCTGAACCAGAGTTCTCCAGCTTCGACCCATCTATCGAAACCAAGCTCAATTGTAAATATCTATAATAACATTAACTCTTTCCGAATGGGCGGTTGTTAAAGTGTAAGATTGTGTTTATGTTTGAGCATAACTTCCCATGTCCGACAGAGACTTCATCTCTCTCTTTTTCCCGCTCAAACAAAGTCCACTAGGGACTTTTCATGACATGAGTAGCAATCACTGTATGATCTATACTGTTGTATAAATGTATCTCTGTGTTTATTTAGATAGTTAGTAAATAAATTATTAAGACAATTTGTTTATGCTGATTCAACATTTGAGCTAGGGTTTGTGATGATTTTGATCTTACGATTATCAGAAAGAGACTGATCAGAGGTATGGTTAATGACTGTTATACAATATATAATATGCAGTTATTTTCTGGAATCGGTAACTCTGTAAACGACAGATTCCAGTGGTGCCCAGGTTATTAATAATTTAATTCTTACATGATTTAATTCAAACACGTAACCAATTAAAACGAATCTGATAAAATAACGTCACCAAATGAATCAAAGCCAACGTTACGACAAACAGGAAAGTGAGCCTGTCAGGTAGTCAAGTAGCCTTAATTCTAGCACAGCCTAGCTGTCGTCATGTAATTTCCCAGATTAAAAATAAAGAAAAATTCTCTGGTCTCCATTGATTTAGTTACCCTAATTCTGGCCATCCTACCAGGGTAAAAACACCAACAACTTTGAACGGATTATGATAGAGACATGAGGTTTTCATAGAGCATTACCTACACAATTAACATTATTTTACCCAGTGGTCAAAATATGCATTTTTGATTGGACACCGTACCTTGTAGAGAAACAGTTAGCCTACAAAAAAGCTTGAGGTAAAGATTGAGAAGCATCCATTAAATCCATACAGTAGCTGCAATCCCAAAGCAGTGAGGTGTGCCTTTCAGGCAACTGCAATCAGTGCTAAAACCGAGTCAAAAGGTCTCTGACAGCAATATCCACTTCTAGATGTAAACAGCACTGCCTCACCACCTATGTGAGAGGTTATAGACCTACGGTCATTGTCCAGATTTCAGTTACTATTCCATTTAACCCCTCTATCATAGCAAATGCTCTCAATGGTGAATTGTTTGCGCCAAATACTTCAAAAGAACAGGCAGGAGTGAGTACACAAACGTTTACATTTATTTTTGTATTGGGTGCATCTACCGACGTTCTGTATAGGTCCGAAAAGATACATCAGTTGTTTTGTTATTTTGGTTTCACCTTACCGGCAAACACGCTGAATGATTCAGAATCCATTGAAGAGCTTAATCGATTCATTGACGAGAGATACTTACGAGCTCAAATAAACATGCCGCTGGTTTCGGAGGATTCCAAGCACTGTTAAGGACAACAAACCAAAGCCAAGTTGGCCAAGAGGTATCAACGATGGCATTAAACCCAAGTAAGAGGGCGTGCGCAGAGAGTGGGGAGAGGTTTACGGATATGGATGTTGACTTGTTGAAATCTATCAATGAAAGGCTTGCCAAACGTGATATCTTGGATATACTACGAGCCGACATCAACGCATTATGTATCAGTCTAGAATTCAGCCAATGTCAGATTGATGATCTAAAGAAAGAGAACACGGTGCTGAAAGGTTCTGTAGACTCTATTCATGGAAAGGTGGAGGTGGTGCAAAGGGAGATCAAACAACTTAAAGAAACCTTGCTTGATGTACAGCGTTGATCAATGCGGGGCAATCTCATCTTCTCAGGGATACCGGAGAATGACAACAGCAGTTTATGTCAACTCAACTGAACCTGCCTACAGATGTCGTGCGTAATGTCACTTTCTCCAGAGTCCATAGAATGGGTAAGGCCTCTGGGAATAGGTCACGGGCTATTATTGCATGTTTTTAAAATTTTAAGCAAAAGGAAATGGTGAAGAGCAGGTGCAGAGAACTCAGAAACACTGATTTTGGAATGAATAATCACTTCTCCACGGAGATCAATGAAAGGAGGAAAAAACTAATCGAGTCTCCTTGGTGATGGATAAACTTTACATCAACGGGCAACTGTACCTGGGGTAATGCTGGACAAATTAACATTCATGGATATAGTCTACTTAGAAGGGACAGGAATGGTGGGTTGTAGCAGAATCATATTCCTTTTAAGAGGAGGGATGATCTTAATCTATGTCAAATAGAGGCACTATGGGCTCAAGTACATCTGCCTCACCAGGCACCCATATTGGTAGGATAGACCTCCTAGCTCTAAGGTGTCCTCTCTGGATGATCTATGTAATGGGTTTGACCAGGCCACAGATAGTAACAGAGATGTATTTATATTGGGTGATTTTAATATAAATTGGAAGGATCATATAAAATTCAAATAGAACTAAATTAATGAGATACGCCGAGAGCTGTGGTTTGAAACAAATGGTTAATGATACTAGATCATCAACTAAGTTAGGTCTCCGTTCGGACACGTGCATTGATTTGATCTTCTGTAATATACCATTGAAATGCTTAAAAGCCAGATCAATGCCAGTGGGCTGGACAGACCATAATATTGTGACCATAACCATGAACACCAATGTTCCAAAGAAACCCCCAAGGATTGAGTTCAAGAGAAATTTAGCATGAGCTATTTCAAAACGATTTGGCTACTGTACCCTGGGAGTTGATCTAGCTAGAGGATGATTTAAATCATGCAACAGAATGTTTTATTGATTTGCTCACTGAGGGAATGGACCATGGATTGATGATTAACTAGGTGAAGCATTTTCTCAAAGAAATATGGCAAAAGTCTTAGCAACCAAATCTAAACTGGAATTGATTAACACACTTATAGAACACGTAATTATGCAGCTAAATTAAACCGCAAGAAAAAAAAAAGTTATTTTATAAAAATGCTTTTATTGATTGTAAAAATGATTCCAAAACGGTATGGAATACAGTTAAGGGCTTACTTGGTACATCTATCTCATCACGCCCATCTAGTGTGGAGGTTGACGGGAGAACGATAACAAAACCAGCCGATTTTGCCAATCATTTTGAAGATTGTTTTTACAAAGAAAATGTATTTACTGAGCGATAATGTAAACACCCATCCTCCCAAACAAGTTATTGCTCATTGGATTGATAATCATATGGGCAAAAAAACCTTTTCTAATCTTTTAATCTACAAATGGTGTTAGTACAGGAGGTGTTAAACTTAAAGTAATCTACAGGTTATGATCTTTTAATATGCATTTCAGGTTACAATTTTTTACTTCGCTATGCTGCTCCCCAGATCGCAGCTCCACTGAAATACATATTTAATTGGTCACTGGAAAAGAGGACATTTCCAAATGTATGGAAGCATGCTAAACTGTGTCCAATCCCGAAAGAGAGCAAAGAACCCATTACTCCTGCCAATAGTTGACCAATTGGTCTACTCCCTTCACTCAGTAAGATATTGTAGGGTATTGTGAGTAGACATATGAGAGTACACGGAAAATAATGATCTGATCACAGCCAATCAGCATGCTTATAGCAAAAAACATTGGTTGACATGACTGACCAGTGGCTCAATGCTCAGGAGTGGGTTTGCCGGAACAAACTTGTTTTGAACACCAAGAAAACGGCCAACACAGCATGGGATACAATTAAGTATTGGGGGGGGGATAGGGAATAGGGTGTGATTTGGCACACTAACTCAAGGCAGCCAGTGTAAGACCCTGGGGTTACAGGGGATCTAGTTAAAGGACTATCAGCAGCAGGCAGCACATTCTGCGCTCTGGCACTTTTCAAATGCCCTTGGGTATATGTCGGGAGGCTTGTGCTGCCCTCAGTCTCCCTCTTTCTCTGCCTCCTATTCCCATTCCCTCTCCTTCTCTATCGCTCTATCCTCTCAGTCTTTCTCCCTCTCTCTCGGGAGTGGAGGAAGGATTTGCAACAGCTCAGCCGAAGGGATGATTGAAAGCATTATCTGGACCATAACACAGACTCAGAGAGCTGCTAGGCTGGAACTGTCCGTCTGTCAGTCAGTGATGAGGATGAGAAACCAGGTAAACAATGGAAGGGAGATTGTGGTAATAGAGGTTATAGGGACAAATCCAAGTTCCAACAAGGCTGGCGAAAAAAATAAATGATTTCTTCTAGACATAATCTGATCGTTGATAGCGTAGTTGTTCGTTTTATACCACTAGTCAGGTTTTATTTTTTAAGTCTAAGATCAGATCATACATTTTAGAACAAAGGTAACTTTCTAAAAGTGTATCTAGGCCCATTACATAGACGTAGATCTATCAGGGCAAATTATCTTCAGGGAGAGAAACCTTTCTTTATGAGAGGGGAAAAAGTCATTTCCACTCACCATTGCTCTTCTGCTGTGCCACATTGTCCTCTCTCTCGCCTTCCTCTGACGGGCTCCTGCTGCTCCTCCGGGGCTGATCCATGCCACTGGTCCTGGGAGGCTGGAGGAGGAACAAAGGACACACAGCTGGTTTAGCCTACAAGGGAGGATGGCAATCTGAACTGAAGCTTGATGTTATGGTGTATGAAAGCAAAGGGCCTGGAAACAAATTATAATGCAAGCTGTTCCGTGAACAACAAACACCTCCTAGAGCAGAGACATTAAATACACAGGAGAAGGCGACAATATGATTACTGAGATCATGTTGTAGGCCACTAGCTGCCACTGCTGGAAGGAAACTGAACTCAGAGGCTGAAGTGAATAGGTTATATAAAAACACACACACACAGGTTATTACAAACCTGAAGGAAGCTCAATGATGCTGCTCTTAGTTATGAGTGATTATTGATTAGACTGGGGCACATAAACAACCAATATATGCACCAGCAACATCTGTGTCTGCAACCACAACGGTATAAGACATCTCATTTTATTAAGGTTGCCACTTTCCAGACAACCATTCTCAGTTGCCTGAGGCACATCTCACTGGGCAGAACCAGTCCCTGATGGAGATGGATACAGTAGGGAGCTGGGTAGGAAAGGAAAAAAAGGGCAGCTCTAATCGCCACAACCCAAGAGGCTACACTTAACTTCTATATGCTTTCCTCTGCAGAAGTGAAATGCTTCATGAAATTACACGTTGCTTTGTTTTTATTCCAACATTCCGGGACAAACTGTGATCTAAGGTTAAACATATTCCCATTTGGGCAAGCTGCTGGGAATCTGACTAACTTTTTTACACGGGAAGACGCCAGTCACCATAGGTAGACACTGCCATGTTTCTCTGTTAATGTGTACACAATACACATATTAGTAAGCGACTCATTGTTGGCCATCAACACGGACCACGTTTAGCAAGAGACTGACTGAAATACATATTGTTCTCAGCTAGCCTGTTGCAATCCAGCGTCCCACCTTTCTGTTATCATGTTTGATGTGGAGTAGCTAGCTAACTTGGTCAGCTAACGTTGATGACGTGACGTCAGCTATCTAGATAGCTAATGCTAGCGATTTTAATTGATCCGACATTTGCACATCAAAACTTCACTGACCAACAAACTATCTAGTGATCTATATAGTACCTTGCTACATCGAAACGGCACCTAACACATTGATTCTTCGCTATAGCGTTAACTGCAAAAGCGCTCTCCTCCATGTGTACCGCTTTCTTCCATGTGAGAAGTGCGGCAGCAAGCAAGCTAAATAACTTTGCTAGCCAACAGTACAAAAGGCCCGATTGAAGTAACATACACAAAAAAACTTAGACGAACTCCTAACTAATACTGTCGTATTTATTGATGGGCTTTTCCGCTCATGTTATTATATATGGGTGCAAACTTCTTAGCTACCTTTTCTCTAGAATTAGGGCTTAGCTCCACTGATAAATCCTTGTCGTTTGTCTCTGTAGCCATTTTCTCCCTTGTCCTCTTCCGCAAGTTTTGCTACGGATAGCAGTAAGGCCCAAATATAGCGGACATACACGTAAACGCGAAATCACAGACACATGTCTGGTGCTATTTGAAAGACAACAAATCAAACAGCAGCGGTCTGTATATCATACGTTACAATGTAACACGTGCCTTGCATGATTAGCTTAGATCTAAGGATGCTAGAAGATAATACATGTTATTACTGGATCTTAATTGGAGATATTATGCACGTGACAGGGTAGGAACCATAGTTTAGAGGTAAATTGTCTCTGGCAGCCAAAACAGCCAAGTACTCCTATCTAAACGTGAATCGATTCTCAGTTGCGGCATTGGTTTTAGAAACGTAAAGTCCTCTACTTTCATATCACATCAAAAATTATTTCACAAATGCAAAATATACACTTAGACTGTTTTAACAAGTTTGAACACAGTTGCAGCCAACAGTTTTCAATAACGAGACGTTTGTGGCGTCAGTCTTCCATTACACAGAGGTGTGTGAAGATGCAGATACAGTATCTAGGAACCAAAGCAATATGGTGGTATGAGGCCAATACTAGATTGAGAAAAAAAAGGAAACCAACCCCATATTAATGGCCATGATATTGATATTGGAATGAGATGTTCGACAAGCAGATGTCCACATGCTTTTGGTCATGTAGTGTATATCAATGAGCTACAATACCCTACACTCCTGTCCTTGCAAACAATACCCTACAGTCACCTTGCAAACATGTGTCCTAAACGGCACCCTATTCCCTATATAGTGTACTACTACTTTTGACCAGGACGCATAAGTAGTGCAGTAGTCTTTATTTAGGGCCATAAGTAGTGTAGTAATCCCTATACACATTTCAGTTGAATGCATTCAGTTGTACAACTGACAAGGTATCCCCCTTTCCATTTTATATAGGGCCATAAGTAGTGCAGTAGTCCCTATATAGGGTCATAAGCAGTAAACTCCATTTATATAATATAAGCCATTTATTTAGCAGACGCTTTCATCCAAAGAGACTTAGTCATGTGTGCATACAATTTAAGTATTTGTGGTCCTGGACCCACTTTACTGGCGTAGCAAGTGTCAAAGTTGGGGAACAATAGTATGTTAAGCAGGGAAGAAGGGGAAGAAGATGGGGAGAATACAAATGTGATCACATTTAGTAAAAAATTTGGGAAAATAATAAAAAAGATCAAATGTAGGGTTCTTCATACAAGTGTTTATTATTAATTATTTTTTTCTGTGTTTGAAAATGGGGAAGAGTGGACACGAAGGTCCCCAGTTTGAATCCAGCTACTATGATCTCCAAGTGCCACATTTTTTGCAAAAAAACCCAAAACAAAACAAATATATACACTACCGTTCAAAAGTTTGGGGTCACTTAGAAATGTAAGAAAAGCACATTCCAGTGCCGGAGCAGTCCGCTCCACCCGTGCCCAGTCCGGGACCGATCGTCAGCCCCGCTCCAGTGCAGGAGCAGCCCGCGATCGTGACAGGCTTCTAACTAATGAACTTATCCTCTGCAGCAGAGGTATATCTGGGTCTTCCATTCCTGTGGCGGTCCTCATGAAGCTGGTTGAGTCTGCCATGAGTGTGCAAATGTGTCATCAAGGCAAAGGGTGGCTACTTTGAAGTATCTCAAATATAAAATATGTTTTGATTTGTTTAACACTTTTTTGGTTACAACATGATTCCATATATTTTATGTCATAGTTATGATGTCTTCACTTTTATTCTACAATGTTAAAAATAGTGCAAATAAAGAAAAACCCTTGAATGAGTAATATTCCAAACTTTTGGCCAACAGTGTATGTTTTCATGGAAAACAAGGACATTTCTAAGTGACCCCAAACTTTTGAAAGGTAGTGTAAATATTTATATATTTTGGGGGGGCTTGCCTGTTTTGCATGCCATTTTGGCATTAATACGTGTCACATATCAGTTATCAGTTTGCAAACAATGTAAAAAAAAAATATATCATTGAGTTAATAAAGCCATGTGCAAACAGTCTCTTTTTTAAAAAATTTTCAGCCTAGCTCAGTGCTTTCTGTGGTGATGGGTCAAGCCAGCAGAAAATAAGAGCATTGCGGAGTGATTGGCTCAGTGTTCTGTCACTCATGGGGACACTACGTCAATTGTAAGTCCTTAGTAAGCATAGACATGTAAGCCCTTTGGGTCTTGCCATAGAGTTACATTAGTGTCCTTCCAAGAAGGCTCAAGGTCATTGGCCACAGATAAAATGACATCGAATCACGTTATATGTACATATGTACAGTAGCTTTAATTGGACTGATCATGTCAACATCTTACTTTCAAAATCTTAGCCAGCAGTCATCATCATAAATCAAGTGGACAATCTACTGGCAAATCCTTTTTAATCCTTGTCATATGAAGAGAAATAATGAAGAGAAATTATAGATAAAACATATCGGTGCTCATCGGCCATTGGACATAAACATTACACAACAAGTTGGAAGTCGCAAATTCATCAATGAGTGGGTTGGAAGGAATCAGTGGCTAACTGCAAGCATTGCAAAGCAATCACTAGCCTGCAATTCAGTGGAGTGGCTGTGTGAGTTTCCGCCATAAATCCAGAGAATGCCAGACTTTGATGACAAAGTTTGATGACAAAGGACCGCCACGCCACCTTCCTGTTTAAATGAGCACAGCTCAACAAGGTGAGTCCAAAAATGTATTGTATGTTGCTGCATAAATAATGCAATATGCAGGGGAGATATGTATCCTGTAGCTAAGAAAGTAATACTAAGTGTATGTTGTGTAGTAAGCTTTTAGTAGCCCATGTGCCTCAACCTAATAATTTAGTCTATTTTCACCAATGCGGTATTGTAAACACATCCTGCTTGTTACGGCTTTGACAGCGCTAAGCCTCTGGCTTCTCTATGGTTGTCAAGGTCAGGGCCTGACAGCACACACACACACACACACACACACACACACACACTTAAGTTGCGGTTGTGCTTTTGTTTATTGTTTTGAGTTTGTCTAAATAATAATGTTGAACTACTACAGCGCTGCGCCTTGGTCCATGCCTACACTCAGCCGTGACAGCTACTGATAGTAGTGGTGGCACTTGGCTTGCACGTGCAAATTCAGCACACACAACATTTTATAATATAATTGTTTTATTTGACTTGTCAAATTAAAAGCTTATTTAACATGTCAAATAGTTATTATTTTTTGACAAGACCCAAACTGCCTTCAATGTGCCTCACCCTAATAATGTGGTCTATTTTCACCATTTAATTTCGCCTGCTGTTATAACTTGGTGGTGCAATTTCCTGTTTTAGAGAAATGTAATCATTAAATATCACTTCTCGTTTGGCGCCGCCCTGTGTGGTCGCCTGTTAAGCAGCTCCCATTGTTTGTGCGTTAATTGTTGTTTTAGTATGTTTTTTGTCAGTTTTTCGTGAGTTTTTTTTGCAACAGATGAACTATAATAGTTCAGGGTTATGGAGTACTACTGTTTTACGAAGGTTTTAGCGGTCCTTTTTATCACTTAGGCACGCAGTGCTGCTGCACCCCAGGGAAAAGTTTGATATTCCGGACGAGTTGAAAAGGCAACGGCTTGGACGCAGGGCGGGATTGAAGTGTAAAGCAAAGCTTAGGAAATACAAGCCGGCTATACTGTCTATCATTATGGGTAACGTGAGATCGCTACATAACAAGGTGGACAAGCTTGGTGGGCTGGTCCATGGACAAAGAGACTACCGGGAAGCTAGCCTACTGTGTTTTACTGAAACATGGCTGAATGATAACATCCCCATAGAGAACGCAACTATCAGCGGTTTCCAGACCATCAGAGCAGACAGGGATAGCGTTTCTTCCGGTAAGAGTAAGGGAGTGGGGCTGGCTTTATTAGTTAACAACAGATAGTGTAATCCAAGACATAGATAGATAGATAGATAGATAGATAGATAGATAGATAGATAGATAGATAGATAGATAGATAGATAGATAGATAGATAGATAGATAGATAGATAGATAGATAGATAGATAGATAGATAGATAGATAGATAGATAGATAGATAGATAGATAGATAGATAGATAGATAGATAGATAGATAGATAGATACTTTATTGATCCCCTGGAAATTTCTTAATTTCTTAACTTATTAGTGTTAAGGAACAGTTTTGTAGCCCGGACATTGAGCTGTTAGACCCTAAAATTTGCAGAGGGAATTCACGGTGGCCATTGCTGTTATTGTTTACATCCCGCCTACCGCTGACGCAAACACAGCGTGTGACGTCAACCACTCTGTTATCGCGAGGTTACAGACAGCGCATCCCAGTGCCTTCTTTGCCATTTCGGGGGATTTTAACCATGCATCTCTCTCTTCAACGCTGTCGACGTTCAAACAGTTTGTGAAGTGCCCAACCAGGAATAATAAAACTCTGGACTTGTTATATGCTAATGTGAAGGATGCATACAACTCCACTGCACTCCCTCCCCTCAGTAGATTGGATCACAACCTTGTACACCTCACCCCACTCTACAGACCTATGGTCCGACAGCAGCCTGCGACCACTAGGATCATTAGGAGATGGTCCCCGGAGGCAAATGAGGCCCTACAGGACTGCTTTGTGACAACAGACTGGGATGTGCTCTGTGAGGCTCATGGGGAGAACATTGATGGACTTACTGACTGCATAACGAGCTATATATATTTTTGTGTAGACAACACTGTACCCACCAGGAAGGTAATAAACCCTGGGTCACCTGCGACCTGAAGGCCCTGCTGAATGAGAAGAAGAGGGCCTTCAATGAGGGGGACAGGGACAAATTGAAATGCGTCCAGAGGGATCTGAAGTTGCGGATTGCTGAGGGGAAGAGAGGGTATAAGGAGAAGATGGAGGGGACCCAGGACAGAGTCAATGAGCTGAACCAATTTGTTAACAGGTACTGGCCCTGTCCTCCTCCCCTCCAGCTCACCAGGCCACACACCCTCACGGCTGTCCCACCCCCATTTTGCTCACAAAACCTCTGTTGAGACAATCAGCGACCCCCTCCCCACCTCCGCTCCCTCTGGACTGATCTGCAACACCTCCCTTCCCCCCACCTCTGGACTGATCCTCAACACCCCCCTTCCCCCCACCTCTCTACCTGGGCTGGCTTTCACCACCAAGCGAAGGTCAGCAGCCCTGAACCTCCAGCGAAGGTCCGCAGCCCGGAGCCTCCAGCGAAGGTCAGCAGCTTGGAGCCTTCAGAGCCTCCAGAGAAGGTCAGCAGCTCGGAACCTCGTCTGCTTCACTACAGTGTCAGAGCAGCCCGCTCCACCGGTGCCCAGTCCGGGGCCGGTCGTCTGCTTCACTCCAGTGTCAGAGCAGTCCGCTCCACCGGTGCCCAGTCCGGGGCCGGTCGTCTGCTTCACTCCAATGTCAGAGCAGTCCGCTCCACCGGTGCCTAGTCCGGGGCCGGTCGTCTGCTTCACTCCAGTGTCAGAGCAGTCCGCTCCACCGGTGCCCAATCCGGGGCCGGTCGTCTGCTTCACTCCCGTGTCAGAGCAGTCCGCTCCACCGGTGCCCAATCCAGGGCCGGTCGTCTGCTTCACTACAGTGCCAGAGCAGCCCGCTCCACCGGTGCCCAGTCCGGGGAAGGTCGTCTGCCCCACTCCAATGACAGAGCAGCCCGCTCCACCGGAACCCAATCTGGGTCCGATCATCGGCTCCACTCCAGTGCCGGAGCAGTTCGCTCCACCGGGGCCCAGTCCGGGACCGGTGGTCTGCCCATCTCCAGAGGTAGAGGTCCCCACACCAGGGTCCGGACTGGACTTGGTGAGTCAGGGGAGTACTGGAGAGGGACCCATCACGCCGGGGTCCGGACAGGACCGGGCGTGCCACTGGGAGGTAGAGAGGGAGCTGCCCCCATTGCCAGCGTCACGCCCGACGCCGGATCCGGAGCCCCCACCAACAACCGCCCCAGTTCTCCGCCCATTCCCCCCTGGTTTTGTGTATATTTTTTTTGGTGGGGGAAACATCGCGGTCGGGAGCCCGCGCCTTAGGGGGGGGCTACTGTAAGGGTCTGACCGAGGCCAGGTCCCTGACTCCCTCTACGGGGAGTGGGATGACCACGGTCTGGTCCTTACACCCAGGGTTGGGTTGTTGATAATTATTAGTTTAATAAATATGTTTAACCTCACCTCTCGCTCTGAGTCTCGTTCCCTCACCCCACATCGTGACAGGTCTGTATACACATATTCATGTACAGTTGTTATATCATATCAAGTGCAATATTGTAAATAATTATTGGACTGAACTTACGTAGTCATTCACTCAGGAATGCATATTAGTATCCTGTCAGTTGTATCTTTTTTCATTGCTTTTAGTATATTGAATGTGCAATATGTGCATTTATCTGTAATTAAACCCTGCACTAAGGACTGTATTTTAAGGGAATTACTATTATTACCCTAAATTCTATCATACACACATTTAGCTATTTAAGTAACTCTTCCTGTCATTTACCTGTACAGTTAATGTAACCATGCAAATATTCTCTTACCTGTACATTTAACTGTACATTTACCTGTACAGTTAATTTAACCATGCAAAACATTCACTAACCAGTTCATTTAACCAGACTATATATTAAGTAAACTATTATTACCCTCACTTATATCATACACACATTTATCTCTCTGCCATCGACCTGTATAGTATAGTTACCATGCAAATACTCCTTATTTATCTATATCAACTTGCAATATTTTTATCATTTTTCTTTTTACCTAACACTCTGTAACAATGTATAGTGTACATTTTCAGCCATTCACCCACACTATGCAATGTGTATCTGTCTTTTGTGTATTTTCGTTCTGGCATTTTGCACCTGCCCTGTCGCCGTACATTTCAAAAGTGATGAACAAATAGTTATATTGACTACGTCCGTCGTCGCTCGCTCATTAATGTCTTAATCTAAATTACGGATTGCCTCTTATCAGCTTGTCGTCCCCTTATGCCATAGTTTGTACATCTCAAGCAAGTCAGCCATATCAGCTATTTTAAAGGCAGTAAATGAGGCTGAATTAACAGTTTCGCTGCCAGGCAAGGCTCCACAGATAGCCAGGTGTAGCGGTGGTAAGGTGTTGGGACTGCTGTTGGGACAGCTTTATGTAAGTCCTAACAGTTTGTGGGCACCGTTTTCACCGTTATAGTGCAATTAATTTATTGTTTTGTGTTGTGTTTTCTAGTGGCTTTGCTGGCATGCATCCCACATTTTTTTTTTGTCCCACCAAGATGTACATGCTAAAACCGCCTTTGATTTTTTTCCACATTTTTTTGTGTTATAGCCTGAATTTAAAATTTCTTAAATTGAGTTTTTGTGTCACTGGCCCACCCCATAATGTCAAATGTTTACTAATTAATAAAAAATGAAAAGCTTGTTGAGTCAAAAAGTATTCATCCCCTTTATTATGGCAAGCCTAAATATGTTCAGGAGTAAAAAGTTGCTTAACAAGTCACATAATAAGTTGCATGGACTCACTCTGTGCGCAATAATTGTTTTTAACACAATTTTTTTATGACTACCGCATCTCTGTACCCAACACATACAATTATCTTTACAGTTTTTTTCCATATACCCAAATCAGTCAACATGTCAACATGGAGAATCACAACAAAACATGTCCCAGTTGTCATGCTACTACAGTAGTGTGCATAACACTGTTAGCTCAGCAAACAACAGACAAACGTAAAATACTGTATCCAGTACAGGTTACAATTACAGTAAATAACAATAACAAACATAAAAAATAATCTGAAAAAAACTGACAATGTTGTACAGAAAATACTACAGTAAACATACTATACATTATCTCTTCGCCTAGCTGGATCTGGCCAGAGAATTTCATCAACATCACAAGCAATATCCTCATTAGCAAGACAACGCGGGAAGAACCATCTTGAATGTCGAATCCATCCTTGCACAGCTGCGGCGTCGACTTGGTCACAGGCGTCCTCCATGGCCTGAGTGAGGGGTACCTGAGCCTGGGGCTGGAGATCGTAAACCTTCCACCGCCATGCAGAGAAAAACTCTTCGATAGGGTTTAGAAACGGAGAGTATGGTGGAAGGTATAGTACTGTCAACTGGATGGTGTTGAAACCAGTTCTGGACCAAAGCAGAGCGGTGGAATGACACTTTGTCCCAGATGACAGTGTATTGTATCTGGTGCATTTCATTACCTGCTGTGACGATGTGGTGCAATCGGTCCAAAAATGCGAGGTGTGTTGTAAGGGCCCATTTTGGCATGACGGAGGAGAACCCCATGCTGTGAAATGGCAGCGCAAAGGGTGATGTTACCCCCACGTTGCCCTGGGACATTGATTATAGCCCTGTGGCCAATGATATTTCTGCCTCTCCTTCTTGCTTTTGTGAGGTTGAACCCTGCCTCATCAATATTTATGAATTCATGCAGGATTTCCTCATCATCCATCTGCAAAACTCTCTGAAATAGAGTGAAAGACAAGATTGTGTAGTTCAGGATAGGTCTAGTATACAGTCAATGTAAAAAAGTAATGTGTGCAGTATGCAACATCACAGTGCTAAAGTGAACAATACAAACCTCCACATACTCATGCCGCAGCCGTTTGACCCTCTCTGAATTCCGCTCAAAAGGCACTCGATAAAGTTGTTTCATTTGAACCTGATGTCTTTTCAGTATGCGTGCCAGTGTTGACTGAGAGACCTGATGGACATTATTGAAAATGGCATGGTCACCGATAATGTTTGCTTGTAGTTCTCTGAGCCTGATAGCATTATTGGCCAAAACCATGTTTATTATCTCTCTCTCTTGTTCTTGCGTGAATATGGGCCCCCTTCTTCCTTGTCGTTCCCGACCCTCAATCCTATGTAGAGAATAATACATGTAACTTACTGTACAATGTCTCAGGAAGGGGTATCACAAGTGCTGATATGGTGCATACAATAAGCAGCTGATTACTGTAACTGTAGACAGATCTTCTTTTACCTGTTTTCCTGTCAAAAAGTCCTTATGACAGTTGCCACTGTATATCTGCTAAGATTTGGCTGAACTCTCAGTCCAGCCTCCCTCAGCGTCAATCCGTGGTTCACAACATGGTCCACTAGTGTTGCACGAATGTCATTTGATAAGTTTGGTCCTCTTCTTCTTTGTGCACGTTCTCCTCCTGCTTCAGGTCTTCCTCGACCTCTGGCTCGGCCTCTGCCTCTTCCTCTACCTCCTTCTCCTCCTCTGTGTACTCCTCCTCTCACCCTCACTCTTCTTCTGACTCCTTCCATTTTTGTTGAAGGCAGGTGAACCTACCTGCTGCATTTTTATAGTGCTTAAACCTGATTGGTGTGTCTACAATTTAGCAATCATGTGTTTGTGCACCTGATGGCTGTGTTTAACAGATTGGCTCATAGGTGTGGTAATTTGACAGTCAGTGCTTTGGAATTGCAAGGAAGTGACATCATGATATACTTCTGTGTCTGATGTATACAAGTGTGTTTTGCAAATCACTGTGTGTAATGTTTTGCAAATAGTGTGAAGCTGACAATGTGCTTACAGTTGTGCAAATCTAGCCTTGTGTTTTGCTCCTTGAGTGTAAGGTTTTGCTAATTGTGGGAAAAGTAAAATTGTAGTGTGTAAGCAATCGTAAAAAACTGTAAGGTCCCTCAGTCGAGCAGTGCATTTCAAACACAGATTCAACAACAAAGACCAGGGAGGTTTTCCAATGCCTCGCAAAGAGCGGCATCTATTGGTAGATGTGTAAAAAACTAAACAAAAGCAGACTGCAGTCCCTATAAAGGGGATGGATGTGGAAATGGTTGAGTCATACAAGTTCCTGGGTGTCCATATGGACAACAGACTGGAATGGGCTGGTAACACCGGGGCCCTGTACAAAAAGGGCCAGATCCGACTCTACTGAGGAGGCTCAGGTCCTTCAACGTGTGCAGTAAACTACTGCATACCTTCTACCAGTCTGTGGTGGCCAGTGCCATCTTTTTTGCAGTGGTGTTCTGGGGAGCAAACATCAAAGCCGGTGATGCTTCTCGGGTAAATAAGCTGATCAGGAAGGCTAGCTCTGTCCTGGGGATGAGCCTTGACACTCTAGAGGAGGTGGCGGAGAGACGGATCCTGGCCAAACTGCTGGCCATCATGGACAACGTCACCCACCCTCTGCACGCTATGGTTATGACGCAGAGGAGCACTTTCAGTCACAGACTGATCCCACCACGGTGTGCCAGAGAGCGCTACAGGAGGTCCTTCCTGCCGGCGGCTATGAGACTATATAATGCCTCACCGGGGTGCCGTGCCGTCGGCAACATAGATCTGGAACTGTTGGGGTGCTAGGACCTAGTTTAACAATTATGCATCCATCCGTGAGTAACTCTGGTCCGTCAGCACTCATCCACTCAGGACCTATTTATTCATACAGGTCTGTATATACATACTCATGTACAGTTGTTATATTATATCACATGCAATATTGTAAGTAATTATTGGACGTAGGCATTCACTCAGGAATGCATATTAGTATCCTGCCAGTTGCACCTTTTCTCATTGCTTTTAGTATATCGAATGTGCAATAAGTGCAGTTGTCTGTAATTAAACCCTGCGCACTAAGGACTGTATTTTAAGGGAATTACTATTATTACCCCAAATGATATCATACACACATTTAGCTATTAAAGTATCTCTTCCTGTCATTTACCTGTACAGTTTGTGTAAACATGCAAGGATTCACTTATCTGTAAATATAACTGTATACCTAACTGTACAGCTAATTTAACCATGCAAAATTTTCACTTACCTGTTCATTTACCCAGTCTGTCTATTAAGTAAACTATTATTACCCTTGCTCATATCATACGCATTTTTAGCTACTGAAGTATTTCTCTGCCATCGACCTGTATAGTATAGTTAACCATCCAACATCCACCAATGTATAGTGTACATATTCAGCCAACCACTCATACTATGCAATGTCCTCTTATAGCTTTTTTTTGCACTCCAGATATCTTGTATTTCTATACTTTTTCATACTACCGCCCTATGTATCATGTACCGTGTATCTGTCTTTTGTGTACTTTCGTTGTGGCATTTTGCACCTGCCCTGTGTTTTTTGTTGTAGCTGCTTGACAATGAAATTTCCCCCCCGGGGGATCAATAAAGTATCTATCTATCTATCTATCTATCTATCTATCTATCTATCTATCTATCTATCTATCTATCTATCTATCTATCTATCTATCTATCTATCTATCTATCTATCTATCTATCTATCTATCTATCTATCTATCTATCTATCTATCTATCTATCTATCTATCTATCTATCTATCTATCTATCTATCTATCTATCTATCTATCTATCTATCTATCTATCTATCTATCTATCTATCTATCTACACTGAATATTCCTTTAAGTGTGGTGTTATTAGTTATTAGTTACACTTTGGATGGTGTATCAATACACCCAGTCACTACAAAGATACAGGTGTCCTTCCTAACTTAGTTGCTGGAGAGGAAGGAAACCACTCAGGGATATCACCATGAGGCCAATGGTGACTTGAAGTTGAATGGCTGTGATAGGAGAAAACTGAGGATGTATCGACAACATTGTAGTTACTCCACAATACTAACCTAATTGATAGGATGAAAAGAAGGAAGCTTGTACAGAATACAAATATTCCAAAACATGCATCCGGTTTGCAACAAGGCACTAAAGTAATGCTGCAAAAAATGTGGCAAAGCAATTTACTTTTTGTCCCAAGTTTTATGTTTGGGGCAAATCCAATAGAACACAGTACCACTCTCCATATTTTCAAGAATAGTTGTGACTGCGTCATGTTATGGGTATGCCTGTAATCGTTAAGGACTGGGGAGTTTTTCTGGGGTAAAAAATACATGGAATGGAGCTATTCACAGGCAAACTCCTAGAGGAAAACCTGGTTCAGTTTGCTTTCCACCAGATGCTGGGAGATGAATTCACCATTCAGCAGGACTATAACCTAAAACACAATGCCAAATCTACACTGGAGTTACATACCAAGAAGAGAGTGAATGTTCCTGAGTGGCCGAGTTACACTTTTGACTCAAATCAAGACCTGAAAATAGCAATGATCAACAACCAATTTGACAGAGCTTGAAGAATTTTGAAAAGAATAGTGGGCAACTGTTGCACAATCCAGGTGTGGAAAGCTCTTAGAGACTTACGCAGAAAGACTCAACGCTGTAATCGCTGCTAAAGGTGCTTCTACAAAGTGTGAAATGTCAGAATAGTAGTAGAGAGAATTATTTATTTCAGCTTTTATTTATTTCATCACATTCCCAGTGGGTCAGAAGTTTACATACACTCAATTAGTATTTGGTGCATTGCCTTTAAATTGTTTAACTTGGGTCAAACGTTTCGGGTAGCCTTCCACAAGCTTCCCACAATCAGTTGGGGTGAATTTTGGCCCATTCCTCCTGACAGAGCTGGTGTAACGGTGTCAGGTTTGTAGGCCTCCTTGCTCGCACACACTTTTTCAGTTCTGCCCCCAAATGTTCTATAGGATTGAGGTCAGGGCTTTGTGATGGCCACTGCAATACCTTGACTTTGTTGTCCTTAAGCCATTTGCCACAACTTTGGAAGTATGCTTGGGGTCATTGTCCATTTAGAAGACCCCTTTGCGACCAAGCTTTAACTTCCTGACTGATTGAGATGTTGCTTCAATATATCCACATGATTTTCCTTCCTCATAATGCCATCTATTTTGTGAAGTGGACCAGTACCTCCTGCAGCAAAGCACCCCCACAACATTATGCTGCCACACCCGTGCTTCACGGTTGGGATGGTGTTCTTCGGCTTGCAAGCCTCCCCCTTTTTCCTCCAAACATAACAATGGTCATTATGGCCAAACAGTTCTATTTTTGTTTCATCAGACCAGAGGACATTTCTCCAAAAAGTACGATCTTTGTCCCAATGTGCAGTTGCAAACCGTAGTCTGTCTTTTTTATGCTGGTTTTGAAGCAGTGGCTTCTTCCTTGCTGAGCGGCCTTTCAGGTTATGTCGATATAGGACTCCTTTTACTGTGGATATAGATACTTTTGTACCTGTTTCCTCCAGCATCTTCACAAGGTCCTTTGCTGTTGTTCTGGGATTGATTTGCACTTTTCGCACCAAAGTACATTCATCTCTAGGAGACAGAACGCATCTCCTTCCTGAGCGGTATGATGGCTGCGTGGTCCCATGGTGTTTATACTTGCGTACTATTGTTTGTACAGATGAACATGGTACCTTCAGGCGTTTGGAAATTGCTCCCAAGGATGAACCAGACTTTTGGAGGTCTACAATTTTATGTAAATTAGCCTATCAGAAGCTTCAAAAGCCATGAAATCATTTTCTGGAATTTTCCAAGCTGTTTAAAGGCACAGTCAACTTCAAATTACTTGTGTCATGCACAAAGAAGATGTCCTAACCGACTTGCCAAAACTAGAGTTTGTTAACATGAAATCTGTGGAGTGGTTGAAAAATGAGTTTAATGACTTCAACCTAAGTGTATGTAAACTTCCGACTTCAACTGTACATTTGTTTTTTTATCTTCCAGGTTACCAGGCATTACCCCCAATAAAATTAACATTGGTTTCTTATGAAGGCACTGTATATGCTTTTATTGAAACAAAATACAAGAAAGGCTAATTGTTTGTTAACACCATCTGCTCTAAGTCGCTCACAAAAAGTAATTCAAGAAGATCTAAATGCATATTCCATGAAACCGATTGAGAGCAATCAAATGATTGGCATGGAGATGCAGTTTGGACGTTTAACAGGGATGATGGCCTATTTTGAAATAGCCAAATTAGGTGTTTGAGGGTATGCATATTATATAATGATAGCCTATTAAATTGGCCTTCGTCTGTGGGTACAAACTTTGATTGATAAAATTATGACGTCATTAAGATATTGTTTTTTCGCTCCCTCACCGAAAGAAATTAAATAAAATTGCACTAATCCACTGGGTAGGTCCTTCCCTGTTAAATTTGGTTCCTAGTGAATACACCCCTGCTGTGACCTTAATGAAGAGCAGACACTATGGTCTAATTAAATTAACCAGCCAGCCTGACAGAGTGGCAGCTAGGACATTGCACTTCCCTCCCCCTAACCTTACGCACTGTGCATCTGTAATGTGAATGAATGCCACCAGGCAAAGGATAATCATCACACAGACTGGGTTAGAGAGTTTGTTTGGGTCACTGGCCTCACCAAAACAAACGTAGCTAGGAATACTACAATTAATATAGATCCTTGATTTCTCATCAAATAAGTTAATTTGTTTCATGGCTTTATCTTGAAAATGTGAATACACACATTGTAACCTCATCCATCCAGGCACTCAAAGACACATGCTGCCTCCCTAAGGGCACTCCTGGATTCAGCTACCAACCTATGCTCTGTGAGTTATAAAAGTAAAGGGCATTGACTTGACTGCAGGGATGTGATCATAAAGAAGATCTCTCTGGGGTAAGTCATGTTTTTCTCTTCTATTCTATTATTTTGCTGTTGTTTTTATACAATAGGTTAAACTAACATCTAGTACACTATACACCATTTGTTTCACACTCTGCAACTCTGGAGCAGTGAGTGGTGTGTCTCTGAGCTCAGGGACGTCTCTGGCATTTTCTCTGGCTGGAGTGAAAGAGCAGTGCCTTCAAGGTTGCCTCTCTCCTCTCCTCCGTGGCACTTTGCTCTGCAAGCAGAGCAGATCATTGTCAAGTGACGTGTTGCATTTCTGTTAATGTTATTCTGTCCCTTGACTTGTTCACAAGGCAGTTAGCTTGCAATAGCATGAATGTCAAGGGATATTAAATATATATCACAGCTTAGGGCAAACCAAGCTCTCCTCCACATTCAGTGTCTGAGCATTCCACTGAGCATTCCACAGATAATACATAGAGGTAGCACATTTGACATGTTGTATTGTACATTTTAAGCAATGAAACACATTTATTTGAACTCAATAAATCTGTCATCATGATCAAGAAACATTCAAAACCATAAGCCTCTCATCAAGCTGTAATCATGAGACATTTAAGATACAACACTGCCATCTACTGTTCATAGTGAAACGCTGACTTTATCTCTGTGCCATAAATCAAGACTTAACGACCTTGGTCATTAGAAACTTCATATCTGTCAGGTTAATTCTACATTACTTAGTGGTGACATATGTCACCTTTTATCTTATTCAGACAACATACTGTGTGCTTGAATCTGATTGCATCATTACAGTATATTTAATAATCCACTTCTGTGCACCACTGTCAATATTGACCATGATGCACAGTGGAGAAAAGGAAAAATCAATGTTCTGTGTCTGGGAGTAATAAAGAGACCACCAGACAATGGATTACATACTAGTATCGATCACACTCATCTATAGTGTACTACTGTCGATCAAGGTCTGCTCAGCAAATGATCCAGCATGTCTCTATCTTTACTTTATTCATCTGAAGCAAACGTGTCAAACTCTTTCCACGGAGGGCCGAGTGTCTGCGGGTTTTCGCTCCACCCTTGTACTTGATTGACCAATTAAGGTCAATTAAGGTCACTGATCAGTAAGGAACTCCCCTCACCTGGTTGTCTAGGTCTTAACTGAAAGGAAAAAACAAAAACTCACAGACACTCGGCCCCCCGTGGAATGAGTTTGACACCCCTGATCTAACGGAAAGAGAATATCCTGATGCAAATATAGTGGCTAACAAGACATTTGCATGTGAAGAGTTCTGTCGACCGGTAGGCTTTAGTGAGGGAGGCAGTGCACGTGAGGGTAAATACCCAAATAAACCTCATGATCATGTGGGGATCAGGTTACCCCCACATATAGACACGCACATGCACGCACGTACGCCTGCACACACACACACACACACACACACACACACACACACACACACACACACACACACACACACACACACACACACACACACACACACACACACACACACACACACACACACACACACACACACACACACACACACACACACACACACACACACACACACACACACACACACACACACACACACACACACACACACACACTGCAGCAGCAGCAGGACAGTTCCTCCTTGGTCTCTGGTTGAGGGGACAGAGGCTGAAAGGTCATGGAAGTAATGAATAATAAAGTTCCAGCCAATTGATTTAGCTGTGTGTATGGGGGCCTCAGAGGACATGGCTAGTAATTATACTATGTTCAGGCACTGTGTCTCTGTCTGTCTGTCCATCCTTCCTTACTCTCATAGGTTCATATGTCTCCCAGAAGGCCAAAAGTGTAGTGCTGAAAATGTGATTGATTTGTTGAACATTTGAATTTACATAGAGTGAATGTAAAACTGTGTTTTCTTTTGTCTTAATATTTCCCACCCCATGATAGAGCAGGAGACATGATAGTCAGCATGGTCTCTATTGCGATCTCCTCATGGAGGTGATGAATAGCCCAGCTCCAACCTGACAGACGGCACAGTGCTCTGCTCTGGTCTAATGGTTCATTCATAGAAGTGCTGTCATCTATCCTTCTTCCTTAATTAAAACATCTGTGAATTTTGGTTCACACTAAATAGGGAATAGGGTGCCATTTGTGACACGTTCCAATTCCTGCAGAGAGAATTCACCATGCTAATCGGGGGACCAGAGTCCGGGCACTTCAGCGAGAGGGGAGAGCTGTGTGATTTTTTTGGTCGTAGAATGGTGCCTTATACCTGGTCAGCTTCATTAGTGGCCATCTAATGCACATACAAATGTCATAAATCAACACTGCAGAGCTCTCCCTGTCCTCTGCCGTGCCTTGATTTTATTACTGTTGATGATATCTGGAAATGTGCATGTGCACCCTGGCCCATCTACTGTTGCTAGCCCCAATTCTGACTTGTGCTCTGATATCTGCTTCAGTGATTTCTGCTCTCGTAAAAGCCTGGGTTTTCTGCACGTTAACACTAGAAGCTTATTACTTAAAAAATTGATCAATTGAAAGTGTGGGTTCACAGCTCCAATTCAGATGTGTTGGTCATTTACTGAGACGTGTTAAGAAAGTGTTTTGAATACTGATGTTAACCATTCTGGTTATAACCTTTTTTGGAAAGACAGATCTTCCAAAGGTGGGGGAGCAGCAATCTTTACCAAGGAACACCTTCAGTGCTCGGTTATCTCCACCAAAGTCTGTCCCCAAACTATTTGATTTGCTGCTTTTAAGCATTAAACTTTCAAATAGCTCTTCATTGACTGTAGCGAGGTGTTATCGTCCTCCATCAGCACCGGCCTGTACCTGACCTGCCCTAAGCAAGCTCTCTCCTGGCCCCTTATACTAAGTCTGAATTTGTCCTGCTAGGTGACCTAAACTGGGACATGCTTAATCCACCTCACTAAATCCTAAAGCAATGGGACTCCCTAAATCTTTCTCAGATTATTACCAATTCCACAAGGTATGACTCCAAACACCCAGAAAATGCTACTCTCCTCGATGTTATCCTCACAAATAATCCTGATAGGTATCAGTCTGGTGTTTTCAGTAAAAAACTTTAATAAGCAAGCCTTCCTTCATGACCTGGCCTCTGTAAATTGGTATAGAATCAGCTTGATCCCCTCTGTCGAAGACGCCCTCTGTCGAAGACCTTCTTTTTTTACATTTTCAGTGGTATTGTTAACAAACATGCCCCCACAAAGAAAATGACAATTAAAAACAGGTTCAGCCCCTGGTTCGACCGTGATCTTGCAGAGTTACTCCACCTCAAGAATTGCATTTGGCGAAAGGCTCAGCATACGCATACTCAGGCAAATGAGAAATAAGTGCACTCAGGCTATCCGGAAGGCCAAAGTTAGTTACTTTAAGGAGGAATTCTCTCTCTGTGGGTCTAACCCCAAGAAGTTCTGGAAAACGGTTAAAGACCTGGAGAATAAACCCTCCTCCTCATTGCTTGGAAGGCAGCCACGGTTTGATCCTAGACCCCACGCTCTTCTCAATTTACATCAACAACATAGTTCAGGCAGTAGGAAGCACTCATCCATCTATATGCAGATGATATAGTCTTATACTCAGCTGGCCCCTCCCCGGATTTTGTGTTAAACACTCTACAACAAAGCTTTCTTAGTATCCAACAAGCTTTCTCTGCCCTTAACCTTGTTCTGAACACCTCCAAAACAAAGGTCATGTGGTTTGGTAAGAAAAATGCCCCTCTCCCCACAGGTACTACCTCTGAGGGTTTAGAGCTTGAGGTAGTCACATCATACAAGTACTTGGGAGTATGGCTAGATGGTACACTGTCCTTCTCTCAGCACATATCCAAGCTGCAGGCTAAAGTTAAATCTTCTTTCACCCCAGCTGCCAAACTAAACCTGATTCAGATGACCATCCTACCCATGCTAGATTACAGAGACATAATTTATAGATCGTCAGGGAAGGGTGCTCTTGAGCGGCTAGATGTTCTTTACCATTCGGCCATCAGATTTGCCACCAATGCTCCTTATAGAACATATCACTGCACTCTATACTCCTCTGTAAACTGGTCATCTCTGTATACTCCTCGCAAAACACTCTTAGGCATCACTCCCCCCTGTCTGAGATATCTACTGCAGCCCTCATCCTCCACATACAACACCCGTTCTGCCAGTCACATTCTGTTAAAGGTCCCCAAAGCACACACATCCCTGGGCCCCTCGTCTTTTCAGTTTGCTGCAGCTAGCGACTGGAACGAGCTGCAACAAACACTCAAACTGGACAGTTTTATCTCAATCTCTTCATTCAAGGACTCAATCATGGACACTCTTACTGACAGCTGTGTCTTCTTTGCATGATGTATTGTTGTCTCTACCTTCTTGCCCTTTGTGCTGTTGTCTGTGCCCAATAATGTTTGTACCCTGTTTTGTGCAAATACCATGTTGTGTTGCTACCATGTTGTTGTCATGTTGTGTTGCTGCCATGCTATATTGTTGTCTTAGGTCTGTCTTTTTGTAGTGTTGTGTTGTCTCTCTTGTCGTGATGTGTGTTTTGTCATATATTTTTATTTAATTTATTTATATTTTTAATCCTAGCCCCCCATCCCTGCAGGAGGTCTTTTGCCATTTGGTAGGCCGTCATTGTAAATAACAATTTGTTCTTAACTGACTTGCCTAGTTAAATAAAGGTTAAATAAAACAAAATACATAGCTGTGCGTGTGTGTGCCTGTGTAAATGCTTGTGTGCATGTGTTTGTGTGTGTGTGCGTGTGTGTGTGTGTGTGCGTGTGATCATTTGACTACAAGCCCACAGGAGGTGAGCCCTGCAAGGTAAATGAATGGTGTTATATATAATATCACTGTTGGTTCTATCAGGGCAGTCTATTGCTCAGGGTCTTAGAGATCTAATGGAGGGAGAGGAGTTTCTGATCACTTATTCAGAGCTAGTCATACTGGATCTGTTCAGTGATTTGCATCTGAAAAAGCTTTGTTTGAGAAGCGTGAGATCTGACAATTTCCCAACCTTGGTAACCTTTTTGAATACATTGAATTGTGTGTATGGCATACCAATGCAGTCTACCTATACTCTCTGGGTTATTTTCCACTGAATGAACTGTCCCTTGATAAATGTGATAGAGAACCTCTTTAAATTACTGTTTTGAACAATGACAAGTTGACCAAGATGTGTCTAGGCTACTGTATATTTTCAACATAAGGGGCCGGTGGTTTGGACACAGAATAATGCCTAGATTCAATCAGATCAAGAGTTACCCGGCGATAGCCGACACCCGCATAGCTGATGTTTTGACGGTGTTGGAGGTGTAACTGCATTGGAGCTGTCAAATTGGTGAGCAGCTACTGTTGATCATTGTCACGAAGCCACACCCGTCCCACTTGCATTGGAAGTTCAGAATGAGTAAGTGTAGTCTGTATATAAATAATGACACTCAAATTGAAAAATCATTAATAATGAGGATTTCTATCATCCTAACCGGTTGCATGGGATTTGTCTTAATGCGACTCTGTGCAGCCAATGGCAATGTCTGCTTTAGGTATAATGCCAGGAGCCACTTGTGGATTTGACAGCTTTAACACAGTTCCACCTACGATACTGTCAAAACAACCGCTGTGCGGATGTCGGCTGAAGCGGATCTGATTGAATACAGCCCTAAATCTAGAATCCTTAATTGAAACTTTAACAAAACGGTCACCCAGCCTCTGTTTCGGTAAAAAGTTGAGGGATGGGCCTGGAGAAATGTAAGCACTCTCATATTCATAGACAGAGCTATGGATGAAAGCACTGACCATCCATGATATCAACATTAGAGTTGTAACCATGTTTTGAGGCTATACACGGTTGGTTTACATTTACATTGTTTACAAACAAGCTAATACTTTGGGTTCTGATGGTGTACGACAGTTGAACTAAGCTCATGAGGCATTTATAAGTTATATTCTTTAAGATTCAATGGGTATATATCATTGGATGTATCGACTAAGGATTCTAGTTTTAAACCTAATCCATACAGATCTCCATATTAGGACAGCCTCAGAGTCCCGACTGACGCGAAGGGTGTCCTAATATGGGCACAGTCTCCATTTAGCTAGAGGTTGGCCAAACAAATTAGCTTAATCCCATCAGATCCAATAATTACTGTCTGCTCACATTAGGCTCTCTGGCTCTGCCAGAGCAGGAAGGGAACAGAAGTGTTTCCTCCAGTGGGTTAGAAGCAACACAGCCCTTTTCATGTCCTCTTCATCTATCTACCCCATGGGGATTCCGAGAATCACACCCTGCTGGGCCTAAGAATCCTAGCCTGGTGTCAGATCAAATTGTGTGGCTTGCCACACGTTTATGCTGCTAATGCCTGACAATGACCATAGGAGTTGGCAAAACAGCACAAACCGATCTGGGACCAGGCTACAATAATCCCTCCTGCCCTCCCTGGTGGATTCTTTGGCCTAGCTAACAATACAGAAAGATCAAAGCATGATCTTAGATCAATTTGTGTCGTTATCTGTTTCTATTGGCAAGACAGCACTAACAGATCTTGCTGAGGTAAAGTCTGCAGAAACAGCTACGGTCAGGGGATGACTCAGCTGTCTGTCCTCAAACACTGACTGATGAGAGATGAGACTGATCCATGAAGAATAGGACCGTGGTGGAGGGTCAATGAGGGAGCTAGGAGGAAGACGATAATGCATGGCTTTAAAAGGCGGTTTGTGAGGATCTAAACCAGAGAGGATATGTGATATATATATTGATTGTTCAATGTTCATCCCACTGTCAGCAAGATGTACAGTATACTGTCACTGCACTATAACAACAATTGGGATGTACCATTTTAGATAAGTCATTGAGATCAAAACTGTAGTGAACTGCTGTCCAATCATCAACAATGTAAACGTATCCTGTATCCTCATTTAAGTGGAGTCAGTGGACAAATATTATAATCAAATCCCTTAAATTTCTACTAACCACCTTCAAAGTCCATTAGGATCCATAAGCCTAGCCTAATTATTATAAGATACATTGTTGCGTTGCTTCTTAGTAGAGAGAGAGAGGGCATAAGAGAGGAGGGTTCATTTTATGTCAGTACATTCGACTTCAGAGGCACTGCTGCTGTAATCTTTGGCAAATTGGCATGGCTTTTATTCGTTTTAAATAATAGCCTCAATGACTCGGAACCAAATGCTTAACCACTTATGATGAAAACATCTGACAGATAGCTGCATTTGATGATACAATTTGCCGATAAATCACAGCATTCTATAAACATTATTTGATGGTCAATGAAAACAAGTCATTTGTCATTCACAGACCTGCCAACCTTAAATAATCTTTATGAGTACCACTTCAGAGCGACGGCAGCCCCGCGGACACAACGACGGAGCGCATGCGTCACCCACACTGCTCAGATCATAGGCAAATGCATGTTCTTTTGCCTAATAATGATGTAGGCAGAAAACTGCCTCAGTAGGAATGCTGGGCTATAGACTTGTATGGGTACTTGGTCATTGGCTGCTCTTCAGTAGCTAACTAGAAACACGTTTAAATGTACAATCAGGGTTCTCCCTAGGATTTTCTGACAAGGTGGTGCTGATGTAGGCCTAAGGTTGGGTAAGGAGGAGGTCCGGAGAGGGTCAGTCAACTTCCCCCTTAGGAAGTTGGAGCATTTAGCTTTTTTTTTTTTTTACCTGTAACAGCCATTTCCTGAAACCCAGTGTCTTAAAATTATATCAACAATGTAGCCAATCAGAGCCGGCGCCAGAACGAATCAGCTGACGGGCATTTGATTTCCATAGGGGGGCAAGTTTTTTTCACGGGACCTTCTATGTGTGTACGCAGCAGCCTCTGCCATATAGACACATTGATACAACGTGATCCATTGGCAGCTAAAGAAATGTGCGCATAGAACTCAGGTCTATAACTTCCATTGTCAACTAAGTAAAATGCATAGGCCAAAAGCTGACATATAAAAACAGTAGAAAATAGCATTAATCTCTCTACTCCACCTGTCTTCCTCTCTTTCTATCTGTCTTGACTTGAGCTATTGCCAGTGAAGTGCAACATTGTATCAAATCAATCAACTTGGTCCTGCTGGAAGCTTTCGCTAGTGAACTTGCAACATCCACAGTCTATTTCTGGCCCTCAGTTTCCAGCACTAATGAACACAGGACAGACAGTTGTTTTTGCGTTTTTTTCCACTGAATATACAGTACCAGTCAATAGTTTGGACATACCAACTCATTCAAGGGCTTTTATTTATTTTTACTATTTATAAAAGTGAAGACATCAAAACTATGAAATAACACATATGGAATCATGCAGTACCCAAAAAAAGTGTTAAACAAATCAAAATATATTTTTGATTTTATATTTTCCAACAGTCTTGAAGGAGTTCCCACATATGCTGAGCACTTGTTGGCTGCTTTTCCTTCACTCTGCGGTCCAACTCATCCCAAGGTGTGAGGATGCGTGGGTAGTGAGCACAAAAATGAAGGAGATCGAAAACGAAAATGACAAGCAAAGCAAAGTTTTAATTGTGACTCTCAAGCTGAGTACAAAGACAAATAATCCACACACTCACACTGGGGCTGGGAACATACATAGGGAGAGCAATCATGTGAAATGGGAACAGGTGTGTGTATGTGTTTGTGTGTGGAATCAGGGGAAATGGGAGCAGGTGTGGGAGCTTGGGTGTGGCTGCCATCATCCTCTTACCGGTGGTTAGTATACAGGAGAGCCGGAGCGCTGTCGAGGTAGACGGCACAGTCGTTACACAAGGCATCTCAATTGGGTTTAGGTCGGGTGATTGTGGAGGCCAGGTCATTTGCACTTAGTTATGAAGATGATTTTACATTCCTCTTGGTTATCATGTTGTATTTTGGTTATCATGTATTGTTCACTTTGTGAAACTAATATCTATGGTACACTGTGTATTATATTTTCCTATGATTTTCTTTGAAGATGCCTCCTGAGTGGCGCAGCGGTCTAACGGACTGCAACTACAGACCCGGGTTCGATCCCAGGATGTGTCAAAGCCGGCCGTGACCGGGAGACCCATGAGGCAGCGCACAATTGGCCCAGCGTCATCCGGGTGAAAATAGGTTTTGGCCAGCCGGGATTTACTTGTCCCATCGCGCTCTAGCGACTCCTTTGGCGGGCCGGGTGCCTGCAAGCTGACTTAGGTCTCCAGCTGGACGGTATTTCCTCTGACACACTGGTGCGGCTGGCTTCTGGGTTAAGAAGCAGTGCAGCTTGGCAGGGTTGTGTTTTGGAGGACGCATGGCTCTTGACCTTCGCCTCTCCCGAGTCCGTAGTGGAGTTGCAGTGATGGGACAAGGCTGCAACTATTGGGGAGAAAAAGGGGTATAAGTACAAAAAAATATATATATTAGATTTTATTTGAAGAAAGAGCAGATGGAGTCAATATGTATATATTTTACATTTTAGCAGGTGCTCTTATCCAGAGTGACTTAGTAGTGAGCGCATACGTTTTTTGTACTTTTTTGTACTGGTCCCCCGTTGGAAACAACCCCACAATCCTGGCATTGCAAGGGCCATGTTCTACCAACTGAACCACACGGAACCATGTGGAGGAGCAGAGGAGGAGGAGAGGCTCTGAGAGATTTGAGTCAATTGCTGTACAGAGCAGTAGGGGAAATGTTAACACAATCATGTAATAAACACTAGTTTCTTTAGGGTGGTGTTCCCACAGTGTGCTGGCTTGGCTCAACTCACATTCTTGTCAAGACATCTCTGGAGGAATCTCTGGCCATGTACAAAACATTAAGAACACCTTCCTAATATTGAGTTGCCCTCAGAACAGCCTCAGAAAGTCTCAATAGCGTTCCACAGGGATGCTGGCCCATGTTGACTCCACTGCTTCCCACAGTTGTGTCAAGTTGACTGGATGTCCTTTGGTTGGTGGACCATTCTTAATAAACACAGAAACTGTTTAGTGTGTGAGAACCCAGCAGCATTTCAGTTCTTGACATGCTCAAACCGATGTCCCTGGCACCTACTACCATACCCCATTCAAAGGCACTTAAATATGTTGTCTTGCCCATTCACCCTCTGAATGGCACACATACAGAATCCATGTCTCAAAAAATAAAAATTATAATAAAATATATAAAATAAAATAAAATAAAACTTTTTTTGTCACATGCGTCGAATACAACAGGTGTAGACTTTACGGTGAAATTCTTACTTACAAGCCCTTAACCAACAATGCAGTTCAAGAAAGAGTAAAAACAAATAATAATAACGAGGCTATATACAGAGTTGTACCGGTACCGAGTCATTGTGCAGGGGTACAAAGTAGTTGAGGTAATTAAGGTAATATGTACACAGGTAGGGGTAAAAGTGACTGGGAAATCAGGATAGATAATAAACAGAGTAGCAGCAGCGTGTGAAGAGAGGGAGAGAGTGTCTGTGTGTGTGTGTGGCGTCAATATGCTTGTGTGTGTGTGAGCGTATGTTGTGTGTATATGGGTGTTGGAGTGTCAGTGTAGTGTGTGTGAGTAGAGTCCAGTGAGTGTGTGTTTGACTGTCAGTGTCGTATGTGTGAGTGTGTGGGTAGAGTCCAGTGAGTGACTATGCATAGATAATAGACAGCGGGTAACAGCAGTGTATAAACAAATGGAGGGTTGTGGGGTGGTGTCACTGTCAATAGCCCGGGTGGCCATTCTATAGGCTGTCTCATTGTTGTCGGTGATCAGGCATGCTTCAGTGTTGCTTGCCTCGAAGCGAGCATAAAAGGCATTTAGCCGTCTGATGACTGATAGGCTCGCCTCACTGGGCAGCTCGCGGTTTGGTTCCCTTTGTAGTCCGTAATAGTTTTCAAGCCCTGCCACATCCGACGAGCGTCAGAGCCAGTGTAGTAGGACTTAATCTTAATCCTGTATTGACACTTTGCCTATTTGACGGTTCGTCTGAGGGCGTATCGGGATTTCTTATAAGTGTCCGGATTAGTGTGCCGCTCCTTGAAAGCGGCAGCTCTAGCCTTTAGCTCGATGCGGATGTTTCCTGTAATCCATGGCTTCTGGTTGGGGTACGTACGGTCACTCTAGGGATGACGTCGTCGATGCATTTATTGATGACTAAGGTGATATACTCATCAATGCTATTGGATGAATCCCGGAACACATTCCAGTCTGTGCTAGCAAAACAGTCCTGTAGTGTAGCATCCGTGTCATCTGTCCACTTCCATATAGAGTGAGTCACTGGTACTTTATGCTTTAGTTTTTGCTTGTAAGTAGGAATCAGGAGGATATAATTATGGTCAAATTTGCCAAATGGGGGACGAGGGAGATGCATCTCTGTGTGTGGAGTAAAGGTGGTCTAGAGTTTTTTTTCCCCCTCTGGTTGCACATGTGACATGCTGGTGGAAATGAGGTCAAACTGATTTAAGTTTGCCTGCATTAAAGTCCACGGCCAGTAGGAGCGCCGCTTCTGGATGAGCATTTTCTTGTTTGCTTAAGGCCTTATACAGCTGGTTGAGTGCGGTCTTAGTGTCAGCATCGGTCTGTGGTGGTTAATAGACCGCTACAAATAATATAGATGAGAACTCTCTTGGTAGATAGTGTGGTCTACAGCTTATCATAAGGTACTCTACCTCAGGGGAGCAATACCTAGAGACTTCTTTAATATTAGACATCGCGCACCAGCTTTTATTGACAAATAGACACCCTCCGCCGCCCCTCGTCTTACCAGATGTAGCTTCTCTGCCCTGGCGATGGCATGGAAAATTCCACCAGCTCTATATTATCCGTGTCGTCATTCAGCCCCGACTCAGTGAAACATAAGATATTACAGTTTTTAATGTCCCGTTGGTAGGATATCCTTGATCTTAAATCGTCCATTTTATTTTCCAATGATTGCCCGTTGGCCAATAGAACGGATGGTAGTGGGGGTTTACTCACTCGCCTGTGAATTCTCAGAAGGCAGCCCGACCGCCCCATTTTTCTCCGTCTTTTCTTCACGAAGATGACAGTGATTTGGCCCGTTCCCGAGAAAGCAGTATATCCTTTGCGTCGGACTCATTAAAGAAAAAACATTCAAATTCAAGGTCAGTAATCGCTGTTCTGATGTCCAGGAGTTATTTTCTGTCATAAGAGACGGTAGCAGCAACATTATGTACATAAGTAAAAATGTACAAACAATGCGAAAAAACTAACAAAATAACATAGTTAGTTAAGAGGCTGTAAAATGGCAGCCTTCCCTTCCGGCGCCATTTTCATGTCCATGTCTTAAAAATCCTTCTTTAACCTGTATTCAGTCTGTCATGGAAAGAGCAGGTGTTCATAAAGTTTTGTACACTCAGTGTATTTTAACACTATCACTTACTGAAGCTATTGCATAGAAGAATATATGTCTGTTTTTTGAAAGCCTTTTCAAAGCAGCATGGATCAGAATAACAAAAACAGTATAGATAGATAGATGTTTGGCTGTTGCCAATTCGTTTTGTTCATCAAGCCTACCAGCGGTTTCCCCCTTTACTCCTGTCTCTCTAAAGTGCCTGTTTTCTTGGTTTACAGGTTTCGACCTTTACTCTGCCTGCCCTGACCCTGAGCCTGCCTGCCGTCTTGTACATTTTCCCCACTACCCTGGATTACCGAACTCTGCTTGCCCCTGACCTGTCTTTTGCCTGCCCCTGTTGGTATAATAAACATTGGTTACTCCAACGTTGTCTGCGCCTGGGCCTGGGCTGATAAGATGTAGATTGAGCCAGAGCCAGGATTCCACTGCCACCCCAATTTTTGATTATTTTAAGAGGCCGAAGTCAGGGGACCTAGATATGTTTCCACCCCCAACAAAAGTATGAAAGGTCTGTGGTGCAGAAGGTTTTCTTTTGTAAAGATGGGACCAACAGGAAGTGGCTGTCATACAGTGAAGAGAACCATGCTTTATTCTACCTCATTTGTATGGCATTTGCAAATCCCACAGAGAACAGCCCTTTCGTAGGTAGGTAGGTAGGTAGGTAGGTAGGTAGGTAGGTAGGTAGGTAGGTAGGTAGGTAGGTAGGTAGGTAGGTAGGTAGGTAGGTAGGTAGGTAGGTAGGTAGGTAGGTAGGTAGGTAGGTAGGTAGGTAGGTAGGTAGGTAGGTAGATAGATAGATAGATAGATAGATAGATAGATAGATAGATAGATAGATAGATAGATAGATAGATAGATAGATAGATAGATAGATAGATAGATAGATAGATAGATAGATAGATAGATAGATAGATAGATAGATAGATAGATAGATAGATAGATAGATAGATAGATAGATAGATAGATACTTCAATAGCTAAACATGCGTATGATACGAGTGATGGTAATAATACTACTTAATGTGTGTGATATAATTTGGGGTAATAATAGTAATTCCCTTAAAATACAGTCCTTAGTGTGCAGGGTTTAATTACAGATAACTGCACGTATTGCACATTCGATATACTAAAAGAAATTAAAAAAGATACAACTGACAGGATACTAATATGTCCATGAATTACTTGCAGTATTGCACGTGATATAATATATGATATAACAACTGTACATGAGTATGTATATACAGACCTGAATGAATAAATAAGTCCAGAGTGAATGAGTGATTACGGACCAGAGTTACTCACGGATGGATGCACAAATTGTTAAACTAGGTCCTAACACCCCAACAGTTCCAGGTCTGTGTTGCCGACGGCACGGCACCCCGGTGAGGCATTAAATAGTCTAATAGCCACCGGCAGGAAGGACCTCCTGTAGCGCTCTCTGGCACACCGCTAGGCACACCGCTAGGTGCGTATTGGCATAATCTGGTTAACTGTCTTGAAGCTGTAGCTATCTTAGCTATCTTAGGTAAACTGCCTATTTTAGCAGCTCAGTCAGTAGAGCTAATTAGTAAGCAAGTCAGTGAAGCCATGATCTGTTTAAAGGTCTTGAACAGTCATTCTGAAAAGTACTTTTCTCTCATGGCTAACTACCAGGAAGTTTGAAAAGACAGGCTGAGTGGGCAGGGAGCTTATATTCATGAGCTTGACTGAAAGCTCTTTGAAACGCCTATGTCAAGCAACTTGCATGCAGTGTTGCAGTAAAATCATCTCAAGCAAATTTGGTGATACACAAAGCAATTCAAATAATATTGAGATTGCATCAATGAGATATACAGTATATCTTTTTTTATACATCTCCCATTTGGCATGTCTCTTGTGAAGCAATTCACATCAGCACCGATGGATGTGTTGACTTGACAACTGTGTGGGAGTTTGGAACGACCATGCTGGCTGAAGACCTAGCTAGCCAGTAACTAGCTAATACCAGACACAGATGAAAGGGGAAACATAGAAGTATATTTGCCATAGATTAACAGGGTAAACGTTTAATTATATTTGCTGACACCCTACAGTCAAATTTTTAGTAGCTATCTAGCAACAGTATATAAATCACGCCCCTCTGCAAACACGCCTTCTCCAATGTGTTTTACAAGGCAGTACTTATTTAAATTTGGTAAGAGAATATCATGTTACCATTGGTTTATTAAAATGAGAGTTAAGGCGATGTCACATTGTTCCCTTAATAATTAATCCAAGTGTTTGACAAACTTGATCAATGTAGAAACAACAGTAGTTTTTCATACTTTGCTCATCATACTTGATTTGGTTTCCATCAAATATCATAACATTTCATGAAAAGTTTATTTGACAAGATTTTGACTGTTCATGACCTTCAAGCATTCATCAGTCAGACTATTCACACAGTAGGATGATTAATGTATCATCATCACAACCTTAAAACAGCCACTTGAATAACATTTCATTGAGCCAAGTGTTGCGGATTCAGTTCACAGCAGTCATAATTGGAGTCAGTCCAATTGAGCCAGGGAGTGAGTCCCAAATGGCACCCTATTCTCTATGTAGTACAGTACTTTTGACCATCACACAATTGTGCACAATCTTCGGGGACCCGTTTTGGTTCGTGAGCTCTACTTTGAAAACTACTGGCTGAATTTATCCAAAACCTTTATAACACATCTTTAAGGTGCTAAATCATAGGTGTAAACGATTCGAGACAGGTTTTTATAAAGGGCTTAATCTGATTATAACTACATCCTCATCTATTCACCTTCAGAGCAGATGAGAGGACATGGAAGGCTGGTCTTGTCTAGACATGGTCCTGTGTGGGTCAGTTGGTAAGAGTGTGATGGACGGTATCAATGCCAAGGTCGTAGGTTCAATTCCCACAGGGATTACATACAAAAAATGTATGTGCTCACTGTACCGTAAGACTTGTCTGGGCACTACACACGCTAGAATGGCTACGTTCATGAGGCGTGACGCTGGCATAAAGACAAAAGACTGATGCCAGGTCCCCAATGGGAATCGAACCCACAAGCGTTGCAAGCTCTGTGCTCTACCAACACACAGAACCACCATAATGACTGAAGCCAGGTCAGTTCTGCCAGCTTATCTTCATGCATTTTGTACTGTGTAATGGATTCCTTTGAACCATGATCAATGTCACTATACTATACTCACATTGCAATGATTGGTGTTTTTCAGGCGGAAACACCTCAGTGTGTGAACTGATACCTAAACCCATTCTACACAGTTCAGCACCATGACAACTGACTTTGAATAGCTATTCCCATCCATCTCCTCTCCCTCCTTCCATAAAACAATCTCACAACGCAACACCTTGCTGTAGTTAGAGCCAAATGCAGCACAAGCAGGGGATGCTTAGACCCACCCTCTGCACGCTATGGTTATGACGCAGAGGAGCACTTTCAGTCACAGACTGATCCCACCACGGTGTGCCAGAGAGCGCTACAGGAGGTCCTTCCTGCCGGCGGCTATGAGACTGTATAATGCCTCACCGGGGTGCCGTGCCGTCGGCAACATAGATCTGGAACTGTTGGGGTGCTAGGACCTAGTTTAACAATTATGCATCCATCCGTGAGTAACTCTGGTCCGTCAGCACTCATCCACTCATGACCTATTTATTCATACAGGTCTGTATATACATACTCATGTACAGTTGTTATATTATATCACATGCAATATTGTAAGTAATTATTGGACGTAGGCATTCACTCAGGAGTGCATATTAGTATCCTGCCAGTTGCACCTTTTCTCATTGCTTTTAGTATATCGGATGTGCAATAAGTGCAGTTGTCTGTAATTAAACCCTGCGCACTAAGGACTGTATTTTAAGGGAATTACTATTATTACCCCAAATGATATCATACACACATTTAGCTATTAAAGTATCTCTTCCTGTCATTTACCTGTACAGTTTGTGTAAACATGCAAGTATTCACTTATCTGTAAATATAACTGTATACCTAACTGTACAGCTAATTTAACCATGCAAAATTTTCACTTACCTGTTCATTTACCCAGTCTGTCTATTAAGTTAACTATTATTACCCTCACTCATATCATACGCATTTTTAGCTACTGAAGTATTTCTCTGCCATCGACCTGTATAGTATAGTTAACCATCCAACATCCACCAACGTATAGTGTACATATTCAGCCAACCACCCATACTATGCAATGTCCTTTTTATAGCTTTTTTTTGCATTCCAGATATCTTGTATTTCTATACTTTTTCATACTGCCGCTCTATGTATCATGTACCGTGTATCTGTCTTTTGTGTACTTTCGTTGTGGCATTTTGCACCTGCCCTGTGTTTTGTTGTAGCTGCTTGACAATGAAATTTCCCCCCCGGGGGATCAATAAAGTACCTATCTATCTATCTATCTATCTATCTATCTATCTATCTATCTATCTATCTATCTATCTATCTATCTATCTAGAGAAGTGCCTTACAAGAGACAACAGGATCAGGGGCCTTATTTATAACAGTTGCATACATTTCCCACTAAATATCTGCGTAAACTTGACACATGCCACACATACGCATGTTTAACGTTATAAATCAGACCCCTCCTGGAACTGTGATAACGCCGCCTGAAAAGCGTGATGATGATTCACCTTTTATGGTGAAAATAACGCCCTTATTTGATGTACACTTTGGAAGTATTGGAATTAGGCCAAGGCAGTTTCTAAAGGTAATAGCAATGGCAAACCTTTTGGCCTTTCTTAATTATTTAAAAATCATACAATGTGATTTTTCTGGATTTTTGTTTTAGATTCCGTCTCTCACAGTTGAAGTGTACCTATGATAAAAATTACAGACCTCTACATGCTTTGTAAGTAGGAAAACCTGCAAAATCGACAGTGTATCAAATACTTGTTCTCCCCACTGTATATCAACGAACTGGCGAGGGCACTTGAGTCTGCAGCACCCAGCCTCACCCTACTAGAATCTGAAGTCAAATGTCTACTGTTTGCTGACAATCTGGTGCTTCTGTCACCAACCAAAGAGGGCCTACAGCAGCACCTAGATCTTCTGCACAGATTCTGTCAGACCTGGGACCTGACAGTAAATCTCAGTAAGACAAATATAATGGTGTTCCAAAAAAGGTCCAGTTGCCAGGACCACAAATACAAATTCCATCTAGACACCGTTGCTCTAGAGCACACAAAAAACTATACATACCTCGGCCTAAACATCAGCGCCACAGGTAACTTCCACAAAGCTGTGAACAATTTGAAAGACAAGGCAAGAAGGGCCTTCTATGCCATCAAAAGGACCATAAAATTCGACATACCAATTAGGACCTGGCTAAAAATACTTTAATCAGCCCTTTATGGTTGTGAGGTCTGGGTTCCGCTCACCAACCAAGAATTCACAAAATGGGAAAAACACAAAATTGAGACTGCATGCTGAATTCTGCAAAAATATCCTCAGTGTACAACGGAAAACACCAAATAATGCATGCAGAGCAGAATTAGGCCGATACCCGCTAACTATCAAAATCCAGAAAAGAGACGATAAATTCTACAACCACCTAAAAGGAAGCGATTCCCGAACTTTCCATAACAAAGCCATCACCTACAGAGAGATGAACCTGGAGAAGAGTCCCCTAAGCAAGCTGGCTTTGTTCACAAACACAAAGAGACCCCACAGAAAAACAACACACTTTGACCCAACCAAATCATGAGAAAACAAAAAGAGAATTACTTGACACATTGGAAAGAATTAACAAAAAAACAGAGAAAACTAGAATGCTATTTGGCCCTAAACAGAGAGTATACAGTGGCAGAATATCTGACCACTGTGACTGACCCAAACATAAGGAAAGCTTTGACTATGTACAGACCCAGTGAGCAGACCCGTAGGCAGACTTGGCTCTCAAAAGAAGACAGGCTATGTGTTCACTGCCCACAAAATGAGGTGAAAACTGAGCTGCACTTCCTAACCTCCTGCCAAATGTATGATCATATTAGAGACACATATTTCCCTCAGATTACACAGATCCACAAAGAATTCGAAAACAAAACCCAATGTTGATAAAATCCCATATCTAATGGGTGAAATACCACAGTGTGCCATCACAGCAGCAATATTTGTGGCCTGTTTCCACAAGAAAAGGGCAACCAGTGAAGAACAAACACCATTGTAAATACAACCCATTTTTATGTTTATTTATTTTCCCATTTGTACTTTAACTATTTGTACATTGTTACAACACTGTATATATACAGTACATAATATGACATTTGAGATGTCTTTATTCTTTTGGAACTTCTGAGTGTAATGTTTACTGTTAATTTTTATTGTTTACTATTTACTTCACTTGCTTTGGCAATGTTAACATATGTTTCCCATGCCAATAAAGCCCTTAAATTGAATTGAATTGACTAGTAGAATAGAGATTTGTACCATGATACTCTCCTCTTGGCTTCTTCTCACCCCCCAGCAGTACAGAGACAGACATTGCTTGTTTCTCTTCCTCTCAGCCTGGAATGAAAGAGAGGAGCAGAGGGATGCCAGTCCCCCAGTGGAGTAGGCTGACTGGGCCGGGTGTGAGGGCCAGATGCTGCATATGGAGCTCAGGCTCAGCCACCATACCTCCCCTGTCCCTGGTTGCAGCCAGCTGCCGTGGGGCCCCGCCGCCCGATCCATCACCTCCTCTCGCTCTCTCCTTAGCGGTAGGAGACACACAGGCTGGCTGTGAAGGAATGCCATATGTCCGCATGAGGAGAGGATAACCAAATGAAGGCATGACAGCATTAAGAAAGAAAAGAGAATCCCCCACACTGCACTCGCCAGTATCACTTGTTTATTTCAGCTTACGCATCAACCTCAGAGTCTTTGCCAGAGCAAGATCGATAGACCGATAGAAAAAGATACACCTCCATCATCTCTGTGTGCAACCACCTTCAACAACCTATACTGGATGGATACTCTTCTGCTTATCTGACAGACAAGACACCCATGGCTGAGCACCTGCTACAATAACCGCTCACAACTCATACTGACTGAGGATCAGATCAAAACGAGCTGTTTGACAACGACAACCGGCCCCTTTCCGTTCTGTTGTCCAATGTAGTGTAGAGGAACCATGTGTAAGAAAGATACTGCGTCCCAAATGGTGGGCCTTGGTCAAAACAAGTGCATTTAATAGGGATTAGGGTGCCATGTGGGACAGAGACAGCAGCAGCCCCTTCATATTTAAAATGTTTTTAAACTCTTTAAAGAGCCACTGCCCCTAAAAAACAACTAATCTCTTTGAAAACGGCCTTTGTGGCATCAATATAATTTTGGTCATGAAGTCAGTCTCGTCTAAAATGGAGTTTGGAACCTCGGTGCGTCACAACAAGTAAATTAAGGTTGGGTTTGGATTACAATTGTGTCAACGAGTCAGGCCCTCTTTTGCCAAACTCCACATGCAAATCACCCCTCCGTCCACTATGTTTTCCTTCATTGAATGGGGCTCTGTTGTTTCATCGTCCCCATAGAGAATGATAGAGGCCTCTAGTGGTCAAAAGGCAGTTTTAGCACAGGCAGCACCATTGAGGGCTTCCACTATTTTAATGTAGTCAACTGGTGGGACTTCCAACTTCATTGGCTGATCCCTCATGATGACTCTGTTGAAGTCATGTCCAACCGGGTCATCAGGATTTGTTGGTTCCGATCTTCCCTAAGAACTGCCCTGTCTGGAACTGTGAGGAGTAACAGCGTAACCTACATTGCTACCATGACAAAGACCAAAGCCGGCGGGAGTACCGTTGAGGACAGTGGTGTCCCTCTATTACAGGTGAAGGATCTTTTAAACAAACCAAAAGAGTTCTACAAGAAAATAGCATTGTGTTGTGTCCAAATACTGGTGGAGCCAACTAATAAAAGAATGGACCTGAAGAACAGTTCAGGTGCAGTGCAGTTCTCCCAGGGTCAGCTCAATAAGTTTAAACAGGAGAATGGCAAGATGACAGCAATCTGTAAGTCATTGAGAGAGGACATCCGTTCTGTATGTGAATCCATGATAACAATGACAGATAAATCAGATTATCTTGAGGGACAATCACGGCGGAACAACATTGTTGTGGACGGAATTGCAGAATCTCCACATGAGACCTGGATGGAGTCTGAGGACAAAGTGAGGAAAATTATCTTGGAGAAACTAGGTGACAGGCTTAGGCCGATAGTGGTCAAGTTCTTGAGGTTCAAGGACAAGTCAGCTGTTCTTAAAAAAGAGCCAAGAACAGAACGTGCATCTTCCTCAATGAGGACAATCCTGAAGCTGTGCACCAGAAGAGGAAAGAACTTATCCCAGCCATGAAAGTTGCCAGAGCGCGTGGGGACATTGCTTACATCCGCTATGACAGCCCCATTGTCCACCCTCCCTCCCAAAAGCCTGGAAGGGATGAGAGAGCCAAGCCTATGGGTTCGTAGCTTCAACCCTGCAGCACACACACACTTACACACACCAACTGATTAATGGACTGCTGAATGTATCATTTTTTCTCTTGCTTTGTTTGCTCATTTCCATATTATGTCGATCTCTGATAAGCTAACCAGGAAAGGGCTGAGAATTGCCCATATTAATATACGTGGCCTTAGAAATAAGGTTAATGAAATCAATAACTTGCTAACATCAGATAACATTAATATATTAGCAATTTATGAGACTCACTTAGATAATGAATTTGATGAAACATCAAATACAAGGATATAACATCTATAGAAGAGACAGGAATGATGAAGGGGGGATGTTGCTGTATATATTCAGAGCCATATCTCTGTAATGCTTAGAGAAGATCTTATGTGAAGTGTTATTGAAGTGTTGTGGTTGCAGGTTCACCTGGAACACCTACAGCCTTTTCTTTTGATGTGCTGCTATAGGCCACCATGTGCTAACAGTCAGTATCTAAATGATATGTGTGAAATGCTTGATAGTGTATGTGTAAACAGAGAGGTCTACTTTCATGGGGACCTGAATATGGTTTTCATCAAGCTGTCTGCTCAAGAGGAAGCTGAAACCAGTGCCGGTAATCTGGTTCAGGTTATTAATCATCCTACTAGTGTGTTTAAAAACACTACAGGAACAATATGTATTCTACGGACACATGTATTGATCACATTTTTACTAATCCTGTAGAACTTTGTTCTAAAGCTGTATCTGTAGCCATTGGATGCAGTGATCACAATATAGTGGTTATATCCAGGAAAGCCAAAGTTCCAAAAGCTGGCCCTAAAATAGTGTATAAGAGATCATACAAAATATTTTCCTGTGAATCTTATGTGGATGATGTAAAAAATATTTGGAGAAACCAGATGCTGCACTTGATTAATTTATGAAATTGCTTCTTCCAATTATTGATAAATATGAAACTGTTAAGAAACTGACTGTTAAGGCTCCATGGATTGATGAGGAATTCAAAAACTGCATCTTTCATCAAATCAGGTCATTGGCAAAGTTGGCAAACTTAGGCAGGAAATGCCAACAACGAACAGTGAGCCAACGTACTCATGCATAAAAAAGCAAATAATGAAAGAAAAGCATTGTAAGTTTGAATTTTGATAGTTAGTGTAGGAGAGGTGGAAAGAATATTATCGATCAATAATGACAAAACTCCTGGCATTGACAACAGATGGAAAGGTATACTGAGGATGGTAGCTGACTCTATAGCCACTCCTATCTGTCATATCTGAGCCTAGAAGAAAGTCTTTGTCGTCAGGCCTGGACGGAAGCCAAAAGTGATTTAGCGTAGGGCTGTTACGGTGACCGTATTACCGCCACACCGGCGGTCACGAGTCATGACAGCAGTCATATTCCATGGGACTGTTTAGTCACAGTAATCAGTGGTGTAAAGTACTTAAGTAAAAATACTTTAAAGTACTACTTAACTAGTTTAAGGGTATCTGTACTTTACTTGAGTATTTATTTTTTTGACAACTTTAACTTTTTACTCCATACATTTTCCCTGACAACCAAAACTAAACGTTACATTTTGAATGGTTAGTAGGACAGGAACATTGTCTAATTCACATACTTATCAAGAGAACATCCCTGGTCAGCCCCACTGCCTCTGATCTGGCAGACTCACTAAACTCACTAAACACATGCTTCGTTTGTAAATGATGTCTGAGTGTTGGAGTGTGCCCCTGGCTATCTGTAAATAAAAAAAAACACGAAAATTATGCCATCTGGTTTGCTTAATAAGACATTTTAAATTATTTATATTTATAGTATATTTTAGCAATTACATTTACGTTTGATACTTAAGTATATTTAAAACCAAATACTTTTACTCAAGTAGTATTTTACTGTGTGACTTTCACTTTTACTTGAATAGTTTTCTAATAAGGTATACTGTTACTCAAGTATAGCTATTGGGTACTTTTTCCACCACTGACGGTAATTAGGGTTCTCCAAGCTCTGATGCTGCTGATGGTCATTAGAAGGCTACCAAACTTTAACTGCCTGGTACTTAGCACTCTATTGTCCCTCTAATCACTCTGACATCAATGCAAATGTAATCGAAAATCTAATCAAACACTTAATGAGAGCCCATGAGCTCAGGTTGCGCAACATTTCTTGAGACTATGCAATTGTGTGAGAAAACAGAGTGATGGCCTCTATTAAAAAGAGGAGGATCCCATCAGCTCAACTTTCCTAATATTAAGCACATTGCTTCTCTTTACAACAGGAGTGTCACGATCGCTATGAGACAGGACCCGAGGCGCAGAGCTGTGGTGCAAAAACTTTCCTTTATTCCGATAAGAGTAATCCCTAAACCAAACAAAGGCGAGACAGCGACCATGAACCGGCGTGAACCAAAAAGGAACACACACAAAAACCCACAAACACAGGTGGGAAGACTGAACTTAAATAGGCTCCCCAATTAGAGGCAATGCGGCGCAGCTGCCTCTAATTGGGGACCAATTCCAAAAGGACCATAGAGAATTCCAGAGAGGTCTCTGGACACTAAACCTGAAACCATGAAGGTTTCCAGAGACCCCCCTCCCCCAAGGCGCGGTGAGGTTTCAGGGAGGGGAACAGGCATTGGTGGGGGCTCTGGACCCGGTGCTGGAAGTGGGTCCAGAGCCCCCACCAACGCCTTTCCCAGATTGGGCACCGGTGGAGTGGACTGCTCCGGCACTTGAGCGTGGATGACGACCGGTCCCGGACTGGGCAGCGGTGGAGCGGGGCTGACGACCGGTCCCGGACTGGTCACGGGTGGAGCAGACTTCTCCGGCACTAGCGCTACCGCGCTGGGTACACGCACTGGCACCACCAGGCTAGGAACCGGCATTGGCGCTACCGAGCTGGGGACACGCACTGGAGCTACCGGGCTAGGAACCGGTACTGGCACTACCAAGCTGGGGATACGCACTGGAGCTACCAAGCTGGGGACACGCACTGGAGCTACCGGGCTAGGAACCGGTACTGGCGCTACCGAGCTGGGAACACGCACTGGAGATACCGGGCTAGGTACCGGCACTGGCACCACCGGGCTAGGAACCGGCACTGGCGCCACCGGGCTAGGAACCGGCACTGGTGCCACCGGGCTAGGAACCGGCACTGGCACTACCGAGCTGAAGACACGCACTGGCGTCACCGGGCTAGGAACTGGTACTGGCGCTACCAAGCTGGGGAGGCACACCGGAGGTCTGGTGCGTGGGGCCGGCACTGGAGGCACCGGGCTGGGAGCACGCACTGGAGGTCGGGTGTGGGGAGCCGGCACAGGGCTTACCGGGCTGAGACCCGGCATTGGAGGTACCGGGCTGGGCACCAGCCCAGGAGCCTCGGGAAGATAAGCCCACCAGCCGTTCGGACCACATCCTCTTGCGGTCCTCAAAGTCGGCCTCTTTCTCCCTCGTGCTGGTTCCTGCTCCCGGACTGGGAGGTCTCCGTTGTGGGAGGTCGCAGACTCCCCCAGTCATCCTCCCTCCGCCGCCGATCCCGGCTCTGCAGGGGCTCATCCACGAGCCCCTATGTGTTGGGGAACAGGAGCACCTCGTCGTCATCGTCCGACACCGGGGCGTACTCCTGCTCCCATGACTGTAGGGGCTCCCCACGAGTGTAGTGACCGGGGCTCTTCCTTCCCCAACCACCCCCATAGCCCGCCACAAAAACTGTCTGGGGGTTCTTCGGGGCTCTAGTCCGGGCCTGCCTCTTCGACCGCCGGCGTGGCCCCCATCGACGTCCTTGCTGCTCTGGGACCCAACCTTGTCCCAGAGCTAAACAATGGAGGAACTCCTCCTGGGAGATAACTTCCATACCTCCGGGGAGTTCCTCCTCTGTCCAACCCTGCTCGGTCCCGTGGTGGTGGGTTTTTCTGTCACGATCGCTATGAGACAGGACCCGAGGCGCAGAGCTGTGGTGCAAAAACATTCCTTTATTCCGATAAGAGTAATCCCTAAACCAAACAAAGGCGAGACAGCGACCATGAACCGGCGTGAAACAAAAAGGAACACACACAAAAACCCACAAACACAGGTGGGAAAACTTAACTTAAATAGGCTCCCCAAATAGAGGCAATGCGGCGCAGCTGCCTCTAATTGGGGACCAATTCCAAAAGGACCAGAGAGGTCTCTGGACACTAAACCTGAAACCATAAAGGTTTCCAGAGACCTCTCTGAACATAAACCCTCACAAGGAGTATGGCCTACATGGCTGGCATGAAAATGAACTACGGGAAAAGCGTCCTCCATTCGCTATTTAAGTGCATAGATGACATGTATGCCCCCCTGTTTCGAGACAGGTGCATGATAATGGTCCATTCTAAATAAATAAATGATGGGTGATAATATTAGCCTATCACTTGTGAATTATATATTACCACTTGTGAATGATGCCCAGATTAAGGCAAGAAACATTGAATGCCTTTTTTTTTTTTTTACTTTTTCAAATCATAGTCGCACACCTCATGTAGCCTAGCCCATAGTGGCTAAATAACTTCATAAATTGAAGCACATTAATGCACTTTACAATGGGTGTAGAGCCTAACTGGCATACAGTGTATATCCAGTGGGGAGAACAAGTATTTGATACACTGCCGATTTTGCAGGTTTTGATAATTGTAAGAGTGACGGAATCTAAAACAAAAATCCAGAAAATCACATTGTATGATTTTTTAATAATTAATTTGCAATTTATTGCATGACATAAGTATTTGATACATCAGAAAAGCAGAACTTAATATTTGGTACAGAAACCTTTGTTTGCGATTACAGAGATCATACGTTTCCTGTAGTTCTTGACCAGGTTTGCACACACTGCAGCAGGGATTTTGGCCCACTCCTCCATACAGACCTTCTCCAGATCCTTCAGGTTTCGGGGCTGTCGCTGGGCAATACGGACTTTCAGCTCCCTCCAAAGATGTTCTATTGGGTTCAGGTCTGGAGACTGGCTAGGCCAATCCAGGACCTTGAGATGCTTCTTACGGAGCCACTCCTTAGTTGCCCTAGCTGTGTGTTTCGGGTCGTTGTTATGCTGGAAGACCCAGCCACGACCCACGAGCATCATCAATGCTCTTACTGAGGGAGGTTGTTGGCCAAGATCTCGCGATACATGGCCCCATCCATCCTCCCCTCAATACGGTGCAGTCGTCCTGTCCCCTTTGCAGAAAAGCATCCCCAAAGAATGATGTTTCCACCTCCATGCTTCACGGTTGGGATGGTGTTCTTGGGGTTGTACTCATCCTTCTTCTTCCTCCAAACACGGCGAGTGGAGTTTAGACCAAAAAGCTCTATTTTTGTCTCATCAGACCACATGACCTTCTCCCATTCCTCCTCTGGATCATCCAGATGGTCATTGGCAAACTTCAGACGGGCCTGGACATGCGCTGGCTTGAGCAGGGGGACCTTGCGTGCGCTGCAGGTTTTTAATCCATGACGGAGTAGTGTGTTACTAATGGTTTTCTTTGAGACTGTGGTCCCAGCTCTCTTCAGGTCATTGACCAGGTCCTGCCGTGTAGTTCTGGGCTGATCCCTCACCTTCCTCATGATCATTGATGCCCCACGAGGTGAGATCTTGCATGGTGCCCCAGACCGAGGGAGATTGACCGTCATCTTGAACTTCTTCCATTTTCTAATAATTGCGCCAACAGTTGTTGCCTTCTCACCAAGCTGCTTGCCTATTGTCCTGTAGCCCATCCTAGCCTTGTGCAGGTTTACAATTTTATCCCTGATGTCCTTACACAGCTCTCTGGTCTTGGCCATTGTGGAGAGGTTGGAGTCTGTTTGATTGAGTGTGTGGACAGGTGTCTTTTATACAGGTAACGAGTTCAAACAGGTGCAGTTAATACAGGTAATGAGTGGAGAACAGGAGGGCTTCTTAAAGAAAAACTAACAGGTCTGTGAGAGCCGGAATTCTTACTGTTTGGTAGGTGATCAAATACTTATGTCATGCAATAAAATGCTAATTAATTATTTAAAAATCATACAATGTAATTTTCTGGATTTTTGTTTTAGATTCCGTCTCTCACAGTTGAAGTGTACCTATGATAAAAATTACAGACCTCTACATGCTTTGTAAGTAGGAAAACCTGCAAAATCGGCAGTGTATCAAATACTTGTTCTCCCCACTGTATGCAGTGCATGAGTTTCAAGTTTGAGGAAAACAATTTTCACCATAAAAATGCACCTTTATAATAAAAGTATTACATGCATAATTGCATTTTCAGTCCATTTTGAGAATGGTGTTTTTCTGCTAATGGAATATTCCTGCTTATAGCCTTCTGCTGTGTACGCATTGCATTATAATTGTATTATTTTGGGATCTATCGCATCCCACAACTGTCCCAGACTATGTATAGAATATGTATTTCTCGCACAAAATAGTATGGATCAACTTTTATACTATGGGGGATAGTAGATTGATTTAGGCTAGTGCTTTTGCTGTTCCCTACTCATGTTGTTGGCTGACAAAAAGTAAATGTGGACAATTCTTCCAATATCTTCAATATGCACCTCGGAATTGGATAAGGACGTGTGCAGTTGTGTCCCTGATTTGTATTCACTTGTAGCCTAAGAGAAAGACCCGATCAGAGCCATGTGAGTGAGAGGTGCTTCGGCACACAGCTGGGAGAAGGGAATTATAATTATTATATTCAGCCTAAGGGCACAACGGCAAGAAAAGGCATGGATTCTTTTAGGGGCCATTACAGCCACACAAGGGGATGCAGCGGGGCACTTTGAGGCATTATCAAGTGCTTGTCAAATTGTGAATGAGAGACTGATTAAGTGTGTACAGCCTGCGCAAAAAACAAAGCAGAGCTCATCCCTTTCATGTGACTTTTTTTCAAATCATCATTAGAGTCGCATCATGCAGCCTTAGAATGTATTCAAAATGAAAACATATAGCCCAACATTTGTATCACAACTAAAGATACATAAATAACTCTAAATTAAGCATATAGGAGGACCTGTTTCTTTGTTAACCACTCAACACAGAATAGGCACTGTATATATAATGTCTGTTAGGATAGGTAATCAGTGCTCTGTGTGTGTGTGTGTGTGTGTGTGTGTGTGACCGACCAGGAGCTCTGGGCCTCACCTCTTGCCTGTTCACCAATGGGGAGAACAGAAGTAGGTAGGTTTAGTCTGAATAGAATTAGGTAGGTTGAGTCTGATCTGTTCTAACTTCAATATAGTATATGGTTGTTTGTCAGATATCACCTATCCTAACTATCATTGGTAATAATTGTCTTCTCTCTGGCAACTGAGTTAGGATACCTGTATCTTTGTAGTGACTGGGTGTATTGATAGACCATACAAAGTGTAATTAATCACTTCACCATGCTCAAAGGGATATTCATTTTTTTTATCCATCTACCAATAGGTGGCCTTCCTTGCGAGGTATTGGAAAACCTCCCTGGTCTTTGTGGTTGAATCTGTGTTTGAAATTCACTGCTCGACTGAGGGACCTTACAGATAATTTTATGTGTAGGGTACAGAGATGCGGTAGTAATTAAAAATCATGTTAAGCACTATGCATGCGTTTGCATGGACTGCACATAGAGTGAGTTATGTGACTTGTTATGCAATTTGTTACTCCTGAACCTTTTTAGGCATGCCATAATAAAGGTGTTGAATACTTATTGACTTCAGATTTAAAACATTTTATGAATTTGTACACATTTTTTCAAACATAATGCCATGTTGACATTATGTACTATTGTGTGTTATAATTATTAAATTATAATTGTGATTATAATTATTAAATTCAGGCTGTAACACAACAAAATGTGGAAAAAGTAAAGGGGTGTACATACTGCTGTATGTGTTCACAGATGCTATGGAGACAGCACTTGAAAACTTGCAAGATGATGTGGTGGAGTCCTGACCGACAGATAGGCTTGATTCTGACATCTCTGAATGGATAGAGACCAGGCACTCAACACATCCACAAGGCGGGACTGAAGGTGATTCCTAATAATACAGTGCACCACAAATGTTCAGTGTTTGCAACTCCCTTTTCATGTGTTACTGATTAACTCTGCCTCAACTCTGCCTATTTCTACAGATGGAGAGAACTGTAGATGCTTATGCCAGACGCCAGCCTCAGTCGTTTGATGGAGAGACCCTAAATGGGTAGGTTTTATCTGACCTGTTCAAACTTCAACATAGTATCTGTTTGTGTGTCAGGTATGACCTATCCTAACTGCCATTGGTAATAGAAAAGTGACTATGTGTGTATGTGTTCACAGAACCTTGTATGGAGCCAGCACTTGATGATGATGTGATGAAGTCCAGACTGACAGACTGGCTTGATAATGATGTCTCTAAATGGAGAGAGGCCTGGGACTCTGTATTAACATTTTACTAGACACAACTTTTACTTATATTGTCCTTTTTATTATTGAATTGAATGGTATCAGTCAATATGGGGAGGGAGAAACTCTGCACCAGGATCAGGGAACACCATGGGACACCACACCGGAAGGTATGACCACTCTGACATGTTTGCCAGTGTAGCCCCATCACCACCAGACAAAATGCAGATAGGCCCAGTATCTGTATCGTCTGGGAATGACAATGAAAGGTGAAAGATGCACATTGTTATATTAGCAGAACACTGCTTCTATGGTATTATGTACAGTGGGGAGAACACCTGCCGATTTTGCAGGTTTTCCTACTTACAAAGCATGTAAAGGTCTGTAATTTTTATCATAGGTACACTTCAACTGTGAGAGACGGAATCTAAAACAAAAATCCAGAAAATCACATTGTATGATTTTTAAATAATTAATTAGCATTTTATTGCATGACATAAGTATTTGATCACCTACCAAACAGTAAGAATTCCGGCTCTCACAGACCTGTTAGTTTTTCTTTAAGAAGCCCTCCTGTTCTCCACTCATTACCTGTATTAACTGCACCTGTTTGAACTCGTTACCTGTATAAAAGACACCTGTCCACACACTCAATCAAACAGACTCCAACCTCTCCACAATGGCCAAGACCAGAGAGCTGTGTAAGGACATCAGGGATAAAATTGTAAACCTGCACAAGGCTGGGATGGGCTACAGGACAATAGGCAAGCAGCTTGGTGAGAAGGCAACAACTGTTGCCGCAATTATTAGAAAATGGAAGAAGTTCAAGATGATGGTCAATCTCCCTCGGTCTGGGGCACCATGCAAGATCTCACCTCGTGTGGCATCAATGATCATGAGGAAGGTGAGGGATCAGCCCAGAACTACACAGCAGGACATGGTCAATGACCTGAAGAGAGCTGGGACCACAGTCTCAAAGAAAACCATTAGTAACACACTACGCCGTCATGGATTAAAATCCTGCAGCGCACGCAAGGTCCCCCTGCTCAAGCCAGCGCATGTCCAGGCCCGTCTGAAGTTTGCCAATGACCATCTGGATGATCCAGAGGAGGAATGGGAGAAGGTCATGTGGTCTGATGAGACAAAAATAGAGCTTTTTGGTCTAAACTCCACTCGCCGTGTTTGGAGGAAGAAGAAGGATGAGTACAACCCCAAGAACACCATCCCAACCGTGAAGAATGGAGGTGGAAACATCATTCTTTGGTGATGCTTTTCTGCAAAGGGGACAGGATGACTGCACCGTATTGAGGGGAGGATGGATGGGGCCATGTATCGCAAGATCTTGGCCAACAACCTCCTTCCCTCAGTAAGAGCATTGAAGATGGGTCGTGGCTGGGTCTTCCAGCATGACAACGACCCGAAACACACAGCCAGGGCAACTAAGGAGTGGCTCCGTAAGAAGCATCTCAAGGTCCTGGAGTGGCCTAGCCAGTCTCCAGACCTTAACCCAATAGAAAATCTTTGGAGGGAGCTGAAAGTCCGTATTGCCCAGCGACAGCCCCGAAACCTGAAGGATCTGGAGAAGGTCTATATGGAGGAGTGGGCCAAAATCCCTGCTGCAGTGTGTGCAAACCTGGTCAAGAACTACAGGAAACGTATGATCTCTGTAATTGCAAACAAAGGTTTCTGTACCAAATATTAAGTTCTGCTTTTCTGATGTATCAAATACTTATGTCATGCAATAAAATGCAAATGAATTACTTAAAAATCATACAATGTGATTTTCTGGATTTTTGTTTTAGATTCCGTCACTCACAGTTGAAGAGTACCTATGATAAAAATGACAGACTTCTACATGCTTTGTAAGTGGGAAGACCTGCAAAATCGGCAGTGTATCAAATACTTGTTCTCCCCACTGTAAAGGGTTGTTTATTCTACATTATTACATCATCATTATTCTAAATTCTTAGTTTATAATATCTACATTAAATTCAGCAATTGCATTCTTCTCATATTACTCTATAGGCTACTGACCTATACAAAGCTTCCTCTGGCATCTCACCATACATCTGCCTGTTGTTATTGAACTCAACCTGCAGGACGTTTGTTTGTTGTGGTTGAATGAGAGTGTGTTTTAGAGAACGACTGATATGGATTTTTCTAGGGCTGATGCCGATAACAATTTTTGGGTCTCAAGGAGGTCGACGGACGATATTTTAAGGCGATATACAATATCATTACATTTGAAAATGTTGATGACGAAATGTCCCAGAGACAGTCATGTATGCATTAATAAATCAATTTACAAATCAAACAATAAATGTGACTTTGTTTTTAACAATGTAACTACATAACAATATAATGGTAATAATTATATTTGATGGTAAATTAAGATGGCATAGGCCTATTCGAAATACAGGTGAATGAATATTCAACAGGAGTGTGTGCATGCATTGAGTTACTGAGCTTGTTTTGGCTGAGTCTATGGTGCTAGAGATGACAAATAATCTGTTCGCCTTCCATTTGCGACTTATAATAGCCTACTGATCAACAACATTTGCATAGAAGCATTCACTCCAACATGTATGGAACAGTGGCATCTTTTTTTTTATGAGCATGACCTTATTTCTGGATGACTGTCATTCATATTCCATTCACCCAGTTCAATGTAACATCAATAGGCTTTGGCTACTACATGATACTAGAATTTTCCCTATACCCATCATGAGGTTGCTACAACCTAGCTTATGAATTAAAGTTTACAACATAGATGCACACAACTCGGATGCCAGACGCACCAATGTGTCGGTGGAAACACCATTCAACTGGCATCCGGGGTCAGCCCGCAGGCACCCGGCCCGTCACAAGGAGCCGCTAGAGCGTGATGAGCCAAGTAAAGCCCCACCGGCCAAACCCTCCCCTAACCCAGACGATACTGGGACAATTGGGCGCCGTCCTATGGGACTCACGGCCGGTTGTGCTTTAGACACAGTGCTTTAGACCGCTGAGCCACTCGGGAGGCCCCTATTTAGTATAGTTTTTTATAAAAAGGATAACTTTTTTAATGTTTCACAGTTTTTATGAAATTCACTGAGCAGGATGGCCCTCCCCTTCCTCCTCAGAGGAGCCTCCACTGGTATGGAAGGACATCATATAGGCACTGCTGTTAGTAAGAGAATATAAAATAACATTATTTAATGCAAATGGATCCAACGTAACATCATGATTTGTGACCATGGATGCTTATGAAAGTGGCATTTTTAGTCATTTTCAATGATCGGGAAAAACATTTTTTTTTCACCTGTCAGGACACATCTCTAAACAACTCAAATACCAGGACGAAATTCAAAACAACTCAATTGGCTAGTTCAGCATATCAGCTAGTAACTTGATCCTACTGCAGGGATTGGATAAAGTGAGGCTGTAACTCTGCTCCCTTTCACATCTCCTCACATCTCTCTCCATCGCTTATATCACTTGCTGCTGTTTACTGCTATTATGAGAATTAGCTCAATTGCGATGGCATTTTCTACCAATCCATAAATGTGCATAATATCTAACAAGGAGGGCAAGGGTAGGAAAAAAGATAAAACGACGATGCACGTTCTGTCTGAATGACTCAAATATGCCCGTAGTTTGAGAAGTGAGAACGCACACACGCGCACTGATCTACAGCTTTCTTGGTCCATAAACATGCAGGAAGATTCTTAGGTAGCTAAACCTATTGCCAACATTTATTTGGGCATTTTAAAACACTTCCTTCTTTTCCTATTATGAAAATCATGTAATCCGACTATCAACTGTCAATTTACGGATACGATAGCGGCTGGTCAGATCAGCACACCAGTAAATACCTAACGTTCCACCGCAAGTTAGATGGCTCGTTGCCAAAATGTTGCATGTTCAAAATGGTAATCAGGTAGCATAGTAGCTAATATAGCTTGCTAGCACCACAGAAAAAAGGGTTAGTTATCGTAATCTTTTCTAACAGTTCAATAAGCAAGCTATCTAGCTAGCTTGCTTATTGCATGCATGTCCGGGCACATAGACACAAGCCTTATTATTAGTGAATTCATCCATTATTAGTGTCAGTTCATCCATTTCTCAATACAACACCTTTCTGTTGGAGAATGAGCTAGCTTGCTGCTTGCTGCTGCAAGACAAAATCGATAGACTAGAAAAGGTCAAAAATATCAGCTTGGCCGATTATCAATCATTCTTTACAAGAAACACCCACATTAAACCACACCCCCAAGCCAACTCACATTTGGCTTCTGTCCTGGCAGCCATCATTTCTTGAGGAGCAAGCCAAAAAACTAGGCCTCAATCGTGATCATTTGAGTCATTCACACTGCCTGCCTGGCGTTGTCTGCTTACATTGGCTGATGAGATGAGATTGTACTTTTTGTAAAATAAAGTAAAAAAGTGTTCCTTCCTTTTTTGTCCAACGATACTCCAATATAATAACAGAGTGATGCTATCCACTTGCACTCATAAGTGTGTATGGTTAGCCTACTGAGGACGCCAGACACTGTGCGATAATAATACTGTGCACTGCTTTTAACATGGGAGACAAATTGGCTTTGTGTAAAATGGCAGGGCGGGTTTTATGGACGCTCCCTGAGGGGTGATGCAGAGTAATTGGAGCCTGTAAAGGCAAAAAAAAATGCTTTGGATTCCATGAATCCTTTATGGGAAGATCGGGTGGGTCCTACACATTACACACACTTATGAGTGCGCACACACACACACACACACACACACACACACACACACACACACACACACACACAGCCGAAACATGTCCCACATTCTGCAGCCAGCCTCAGTCATACCTCTAGTCTAAGCTGTGTGTGTGTGTGTGTGTCTGTCTGTGTGTTCTCTTTGTGACATCAGCGACTGGGTTGAATGGATTTAATGGCTTCCACAGCTGCTCCCAGGGACCAGAGAAAGCCATTAGAAAACACATCAGCCATGCAAATATAACCCTGGATGATGGGAACATTTCCATGTATTAAAAAATGTGGGATACTGTTTCAGTTTCTATGAGGACTATCAATATCACCATAGCAAGGAACGCTGCTAAACGTCACCATCTACTTCTGAATGAATGGATTAATGAATGAACAGATGAATGAACGAACGAATGAATGACAATTATGTTTTCACAGCGATGTGCTTAGCCCTATGAGTTGATGATTTGTGCTTGCATCTTTTTGCGATAAGATATCTAGTCTTAGTTGCATAATAATGCATGGTGCTGTACTGAGACCACAGCTGAAATGAAAGGAAGGAGCAGAAGAGGGCTGTGTACAGCAGTCAGATACATTGCATTTAAAAGTGGCAAGAGGGGATAGTAGATCCAGGACTGTACAAGAGCCCCTTTGTTCTGTGATTGACGTGCACACAGACTTGGCCCAGTGCAGAAGCAGTGCACCTACTGTATGTCTGAGTCAGGCCCTGCTGTTTGTACTGAGGCATGGAGGGCGGTGAGTCCCATGGCAGGTTGCAGGGGGAGGAGTCGTCGCTATTATTAATAACCCAGGACTAAACTTCCTCCGGCCACCCGTGAGAGTAAATGTCATTCTGGTTCATCAGTTCTGTTGTATTGTCCTCACATGGTTGAGAGCACTGACACTTTCGTAGCTTTAATGAGGCTTACACAGGAGTTTGAGTTACTTGAGTGCCTATCCCAATGTTGGGATCATTACCACTGTTGTATTGAGATAATGTATATTAAAATATGTAATGTGTTAAAATATTGAAGTAAACATTTAATTTGAGGTGTAAAAATGTTTACTCTCACGGGTGACCAAAAACAACTATCTGGAAGCCACTCCCCCAATAGGCCACGCCTCCTGAAAATAAGAAGATTACCCAAATATGGGTTAATTTAATCATCGGGTGGAATTTTCATCACTTTCTTTTTTAACGTAAACCATACAGAAGGTTATTTTCAGGAGGCGTGGCCTATTGGGGTGTGCCTTTAATATTGTTTGTTTTGTCCACCCATGAGAGTAAATGTAATTCCTGTTCATCATGTTACGTTTGTACACGGCAAATTCACATTGGCCTTGGGATATGCATAACCACTTGCAAAACTCATACTCCTCATTAAAACTCATAACCGTCATTAAAACTACCAAAGTGTCAGTGCTCAACCTTAATGTGTGATGCCATTTACTCTCATAGGTGACCAGATATAACTTTCTTGAAAGCCACGCCACTACTAAGCCACACCTCCAGTCTTCTCACCTCCTTGACATTTTTGTAGCTTCAATTATGCTTACAGAAGTGTATGAGTTCCTTAACACTAGAACCGCTATAAGCCAACAGCCACTGACATTTGATTTTGTAAATAAGGAAAATCTGCCCAAAAAAAGGCAATGTCCTGCTCCTTCCTTTACTTTTTCTTTTCATCACACAAACAGAAAAGTATTTAGAGCCTTTTAACCAGTTTTTTTTTCACACCTATTCCCATCTTAATCTGCCAAGACAAAACGCAGTAGGACGTTGGTACACAGCTAGCATGCAGTGCCAGAAGCATTACTACAGACCCAGGTTCATATCCCGGGCTTTGCCACAACCATCCGAGGCCGGGAGTCCCATAGGACGGCACACAATTGGCCCAGCGTCGTCCGAGTTAGAGAAGGGTTTGGCTGGTAGGGCTTTACTTGGCTCATCGCGCTCTAGCGGCTTCTTGTGGCGGGCTGGGTGCCTGCGGGCTGACCCTGGTTGCCAATTCAACAGTGTTTTCCTCCGACACGTTGGTGCGGCTGGCTTCCGGGTTAAGCTGGAGGGTGTTAAGGAGCGTGGTTAGGTGGGTTATGTTTCAGAGGACGCTGACTCCAGCCCATTGGGGAGTTGCAGCGATGAGCAACAAGGTCGAAAATTGGGGGTAAAAATAAAATAATAAATCCTAAGGGTCAGCCCCGCACCCAGTTACACGTACAACTACAAAACCTGGTACATGATTGTTTCTCAATATAAGGAACACATTTTCCAGATGGACCTATCACTTCCGCCATATGATTGTGCCCCAGGTTATATGAAAATCCACATTGATATGGTTTATAATCAACACAGTTACAATAGCAGAGCTAGTGTTATGTCTTGTAAACTCCCAAGATTTACTCAGCACTGCAAGGAGCACGTTTTCCTTTACAGGCATTTGTCTATGGAATAGCATCCCCTTGGAGACCAAGCAAAGAAAAAGAAATAGCTTTAAAAAGCAGGCAAAGGATTTCATTTGGACAAGGTTGTCTAACTCCACTGCCCCTTGTGCCCCCTACTGCTGGTCAGGTGTATTTATTTGAATGATAGACATGATGTGTAGTGAATAGATAGTTTTAATGTGAAATTAATATGGTTGATTTTTAAGGTTAGGGAAAAGTGCAGTGAATAGTGCCAATTTTTAGGATGTCAATATAAATGAATGTATTTATGGTTGTTTGTCATTTTGTCTTGCCGTTTAATCAATATGTGTGTTATTGTTTTTACCATCGAGGACCACTTTAGAAACAAGCGTTTTTGATCAAATCTTCAGGAATCTTCTTCTCATTAAGCGTATATACGATCGACTCAAAACTCTGACTGTATGTTACTAATCTCTGTCACTAGTACATTTGAGAAAATCTAAGCAATATGTCAAAAGATCAGTGAGTAAAAAGTCCTCAATTAACACCTTCTATCTCCACTTCTCTTGGCTTGATCAACTTGAAACTTGCACAATTGTTTTCAATTGCTACATGTACACGAGGGAGGATGTATAATGCAATAATTCCATGCAAATGTCTCTTTCAGTCTGCTCATAAGCAAGCATCTGTTTCATTGCTGCTTGCAGATATATTTTGTATTCTTTTCAAAGGAGAAAATTGAGGGAAAATCATGAATGTTCAAACTGTGTACACTTGCTTGCTCATAAATAAACCATTCTGTAAAGCCAGAATTTACATAACAACTTATTCAAAATCAACAACCACCCACAAATACATATAGACTCTCTCTACAGCTGAGGGAAATCCTCAATCAAACATAAACTTACTAGGGATGCATCCCAAATGGCACCCTATTCCCTATGAAGTGAAAGTATTGCATAGAGGGCCCTGATCAAAAGTAGTCCACTACATAGGGAATATGGATCCATTTGGGACGGGAATAAAAATGACGTGTCAGAAGAGCCTTCATACTTATAAATAAAAAATCCATTCTCAATAATAAATAATTCAATTCCTGCATCTCTAGTCTCTCGCTTGAGGAAACGTTTCCATCAATTGCATGGGTCTTGTTTGTTATTACCCGCCCCTGCACGAGAAATCTGTTCAACACAATCTAATACCATGAGGCGTTACAAGGCGCGGAGGCTGACACATTTGTTGCAGTGCGAGTTAGTCTGTCATAATCACTGATAGAGCCATTGAGCAGACAGACGTGTGTGTGATGGTGATGTGCACGTTGACTCATAACCCGCAGTCCCTGTGGTTACATACTTGGGGCCAGCTGGTTTAGGATCATGAAATATTGTGTGGATGAAGGGCCAGTGGGTGACGGGCGGTTTGAATACAAATATATAAAATCAATAAATGTATAATTATTGTGCAATTCAGATCTATAGGCCACATTTATAATATTGCGGTAGATCAGCTTTAATATTGCAGAAAGATTGCAGGTTCTATCAGTTTAATTGTTTGCATAATTTCTAATCCCCCTTACAGTGCATTCGGGAGGTACTTCGACCCCTTCCCTTTTTCTACATTTTGTTACGTAACAGCCTAATTCTAAATTGGAATAAATGAAAGCGAAAATAGCTTTTTAGACAATTTTGCAAATCTATTAAAAATAAAACAGAAACAGATTCCTTATTTACATAAGTATATATACCCTTCGCTATGACACTCGAAATTGAGCTCAGATGCATCCTGCTTCCATACAACTTGATTGGTACAGTACATTCAATTGATTGGACATGGTTTGGAAAGGCTCACACCTGTCTATATAAGGTCCCACAGTTGACAGCGCATGTCAGAGCATAAACCAAGCCATGAGGTCAAAGGAATTGTCCGTAGAGTGCCAAGACAGGATTGTGTCGAAGGTACTAAAACATTTTTTTGCAGCATTGAAGGTCCCCAAGAACACAGTGGCCTCCATCATTCTTAAATGGAAAAAGTTTGGAACCACCAAAACTCTTCCTAGATCAAGATAATCTGGTCTGATGAAACCAAGATTGAACTCTTTGGCCTGAATGCCAAGTGTCACATCTGGAGGAAACCTGGCACCATCCCTACGGTGAAGAATGGTGGTTGCAGCATCTTGCTGTGGGGATGTTTTTCAGCGGCAGGGACTGGGAGACTAGTCAGGATCGAGGGAAAGATGAAGCTTTTAAGTATCACTTATTAAAGAATTTCGAAATAAAACTGATTAAATGGATTTTAACACACATGGGGTGGGGGCAGTTAATGAAATAACTAAAAAAGTGTAAACTGTAGCCATTTATTTCCATTTATAGATTATTCTTCTAAGCATGACATTCATCCACATACCATTTTTTCCCCAAACTTTGCTTTTTTGTGTCAGAAATTAGGCACTGTTCTTATGGGGGGCTAATTTCCCGGTGGGCCACTTGACAATTGGGGCTGATGCAACGCAAAATATAAATAACCCCAGCCCCCGCTTAAATAAAAATAACCAAGTGCTGTGTGTCTGACTGGCCCAGGCGAGTGGGCTGCCGGCCCACTGCCACTGCGGTTGGGTATTACATATGTCACATCTCTCCCAGCCAATTACTTTTGGTCCAGTCCATTCTAACTTTACCTGGGCCCCGCTCCTTTCCCCTCTCTGTTAAGTGGTGACATTTTGATAAATAGTGGAGTGGATAAAGATGAACAAACAAAAAGAGATAAAAAACATAAAGGTGGTGCTGAAAAGAGGAGAGAGAAGAGGTTGAAGTCCCTTGAGGCTGATGCAGCCAAATGTTTTAAAATAAGAAATAATTAATTTGGCATCTTTACCAGTCAATCATCTCAGCCTATTGAGCCTGAAGGCACTGTCAGCACAGAGGAGAGAGAGCAGTGAGAGCAGCCCATTGAGCCCAGAGAAACCAGTTCAACTGTTAGACAAGGTTTTGCAGCTGAAGCGGTAAGACAATAGGGATAAGATAAGCAATGTTTGGGTTTGGCTAGCTGGCTATTTAGCTATATCTGGTGCCTTTTGTTGAAACAAGAGCTCGTCAATGTCACTTTTCGTGAACCAACCAATCACAGCCTGGATGGGGCGGGACATTAAAAAAAGGTTGACGTGCTACAGCAAACTTTTGAAATGTTGAACTCATTGTTATGCATGAATGGTTATGATTATTGACAAGTTAGTATTTAGCATTAACAAATTAGAGACTAACCACCAATGTAGACCATTTTTCTTGAACAAGGATTTAATGACGGAACAAAACCTACAAAAATTATATATGTTGGTTGTGTATTTCTTAAACTGCTGTATTGTCCAATTGGAATTAATATTATACTAGTGGTATATAGTATACTATTATATGAAATTATATGAATATACTAACATGATATAATTAATATATTAATATTATACTAACATTATACTATTGTATGAACATTATACTTTTTATTTAATTTATACTAATTACTTATCCAGGTTGAGGATAGTGCATCTGCAGTGGACAGATGTGTCACACCCTGATCTGTTTCACCTGTCTTTGTGATTGTCTCCACCTACCTCCAGGTGTCGCCCATCTTCATCATTATCCCCAGTGTATTTATCCCTGTGTTCAATGTTTGGCTGTTGACAATTCGTTTTGTTCATCAAGTCTACCAGCGGTTTCCCCCTTTACTCCTGTCTCTCTAAAGTGCCTGTTTTCTTGGTTTACAGGTTTCGACCTTTACTCTGCCTGCCCTGACCCTGAGCCTGCCTGCCGTCTTGTACCTTTGCCCCACTACCCTGGATTACCGAACTCTGCTTGCCCCTGACCTGTCTTTTGCCTGCCCCTGTTGGTATAATATACATTGGTTACTCCAACGTTGTCTGCGCCTGGGTCTCACCTGTACGCTGATAAGATGTAGATTGAGCCAGAGCCAGGATTCCACTGCCACCCCAATTTTTGATTATTTTAAGAGGCCGAAGTCAGGGGACCTTGATATGTTTCCACCCCCAACAAAAGTGTGAAAGGTCTGTGGTGCAGAAGGTTTTCTTTTGTAAAGATGGGACCAACAGGAAGTGGCTGTCATACAGTGAAGAGAACCATGCTTTATTCTACTTCATTTGTATGGCATTTGCAAATCCCACAGAGAACAGCTCTTTCATAGATAGATAGATAGATAGATAGATAGATAGATAGATAGATAGATAGATAGATAGATAGATAGATAGATAGATAGATAGATAGATAGATAGATAGATAGATAGATAGATAGATAGATAGATAGATAGATAGATAGATAGATAGATAGATAGATAGATAGATAGATAGATAGATAGATAGATAGATAGATAGATAGATAGATGGATAGATGACACATAGAGCGGCAGTATGAAAAAGTATAGAAATACAAGATGTCTGGAGTGCAAAAAAGCTATAAAAAGCACATTGCATAATATGGGTGGTTGGCTGAATATGTACACTATATATTGGTGGATGTTGGATGGTTAACTATACTATACAGGTCAATGGCAGAGAAATACTTCAATAGCTAAAAATGCATATGATATGAGTGAGGGTAATAATAGTTAACTTAATAGACAGACTGGTTAAATGAACAGGTAAGTGAATATTTTGCATGGTTAAATTAGCTGTACAGGTAAACATACAGTTATATTTACAGGTAAGTGAATACTTGCATGGTTACATTAACTGTACAGGTAAATGACAGGAAGAGATACTTAAATAGCTTAAATGTGTGTATGATATAATTTGGGGTAATAATAGTAATTCCCTTAAAATACAGTCCTTAGTGTGCAGGGTTTAATTACACATAACTGCACATATTGCACATCCTATATACTAAAAGCAATGAAAAAAGATACAACTGACAGGATACTAATATGCATTCCTGAGTGAATGACTACGTAAGTTAAGTCCAAGAATTACTTGCAATTTTGCACGTGATTGACTGGAAGCATATCCATCAGAGAGTGGAAGAGCATGAGAAGAGCATTATGCATAGAGGTTATGCTGAGGCCTACTTTCTAAGGTCCTCCAAAGGTAACATAGAGAGCCTGTTCATCGGCAGTCAGATGTCTGCTCATAGAGAGCAAGTGCGCAGAAGAAGCCATGTGCTAGAGCGCATTATAGATGTTGATAAAGTCATAGGAAAGAGGGGTCTGAGCTGCAGAGGCATGCAGTCTGAAGCAGTTTATACGCTGGATGACAGCAGCATTGACCATGGCAACTTTTTAGAGATGATCATTCTGCATCTCACTGCCTACATAGAGAAAAGCAAAAAACTGCATGAGTCTGGGTCAAAAGGGGGCAGAGGCTCTCTAATCACTCTATTATCAAAGACTACCATTGATAATGCCATTACCACCATCCAACACACAATGCAGGCCACCATAGCAAGTGAAATCCAAGAAGCTGGTATGTTTTCAGTCCAGATTGACACTACGCAGGACATTACAACACAAGATCAATGCTCTGTCATAGTCAGATACGTGACAAACGTCATCCATGAGAGGCTTGTGGCTGTGGTGAAATGCGAGGCATCCACTGGACAATACTTTGTACAGGTACTGAGTGAAGTACTGGAAAACATGAAGCTTGACATCAGCAAGTGCATTGGCAATTCCACTGATGGAGCCTCCAGTATGCAAGGCCAGTATAAAGGCATCTCTGCCTTACTTACCTTACTTACCTGCTCTCTGCAAAGTCCACCAATCAAGTGCATGTGTGGTGCTATGCACACATTTTGAACCTTTTGGCAGACACAACAGAGAGTGTCTTGGCAAGTGGGTCACTTTTTTCTCTCATTAACAACATAGCTGTGTTCTTCGGTGAATCCTACCAGAGGATCAACATTTGGGAGAAAGAGAGCAAGGACCCAAGACACAGACATCTTGCTCCAATTGGAGAGACACGCTGGTGGGCTAAAGACAGTGCCTTAAAGAAGGCCTTTGGAGCTTTTGGAAATCCAGATGAGGGTATGTATGTTAATGTCCTTCTCACTCTTTCAACCATACAAGATCAGAAAAACATCAACACTACTGCCCGGGTCAAGGCACAAGGATACATTGAGGGGTTGCTGAAGTATGAAACAATACTTACAACTCAGATATTCTTCAGAATATTTCAGGTCACCACACCAGTCTCAAAATATCTTCAAACAAGTGGAATGGACATTCTGTCTGCGCATCTTATTGTTGTGTCTATAGAGGAGCAGCTGAAAGGAATGGCAAGAGATTTTGAAAAAGTCAAGGCAGCTCCAGACACATTTGTTCAGTGGGCCAACAGGAAGTTGCAGGAACGGGATGAGGAAACAGAGCTGGAGTTAGAGACCACTCTACCAAAGAAAAGGGCTCGAAAGAAGAAAACCATGCCAGACTTTTACTGGGGCAGAGAGTGCATACAGGATTGGTGTCCATAATCAAATTCTGGATACCGTTAGAGATAGCATCCATCAACGATTTCTGAGCAATGGCACTTTGTATGCCGAAATGGCTCTTTTGGACCCTAAAAACTTTAGTCAGCTAACATCCATTGCCAGTGGCCTTCCACAGACAGCCCTTCAAGAACTAAGCAAATGTTTGATCAAATTTGACAGCAGAGCAACTGCGGCCAATTTACAGAGTGAGCTCATGAGAACAGTGGACTAGGTTAAAACAATCGGGATTTGAAGAATACACAACCAGGACAATGGAGGATCATGGACCTGAAGGAAATGAAGACGAGGTGGAGATGATGAACAAGAGCTATTCATCTTGCAAGGACTGTCCAGTGTGTTGCTACCGTATTCTTAGTCTGTACAATCGATTGACCGACACATACCACATCCTGGGCTAAGTTCCTACTTACCCTGTCAGTAACCCAGGTAGCTTGCGAGCGGAGCTTCTCTACTCTGAAATTCATCAAGAGTAGGCTCAGGAGCACTCTATCTCAACAGCACCTGGAGGCTTTTATGCTCATGGCTACTGAGCAAGATGTTTTAATGGCCCTGGACAGTGACCTGGTTATAGGCGGCATTGCTGAGAGAAGTGAGCTGCTGCAGAAATTGCTAATTTAAGGAGGTAGGAAATATGTGTATTTTTTTTTTATTCTATGACTTGCCTACTCACCAGTCTTTTCACCAACAAATGTCTTCTAGTATTATTTATTTTACTGGTCAGATGTCAGTGCCATTGTGCTCCTTCTAGCCAGTCTCCTCCTAAGAGCAATACGTTCCCCTTGTTCTATTTTACATCTATTTTACAAAAGTTATTGTTATAAATATTGTTCAGTAATCTTGTTTACATAAAGTGTGGCATGGGTTGTGTGGGTGGTGGTGTATCGATGGGGGGGTTTGGTGGGCTGGTCTGAGTCAAAAAGTCCAGGGCCATTTTTAATTCCCAGTCTGTCCCTGCCTAGTAACCTACCTGTAGTTAAATCATTATACATACAGTATATTTCTGATTTCCTCTTTCTTCAGGTGTTGGATTTTCACCCACAGTGGGCAATCCATTACGCTTTTTCTTTGATTATTTTAGGCTATTTGGCATTACTGCATAAGCCTTAGCTGTAGGGCCTAACCATACACGTGCCAAATAGCTTACATGCCAATCGCCAAATGCTTTTGGGAACAGGCAGAAACATGTTTGGTCGATCCACGGAGGCAAAAAGGACAATGTTGTAGTTTAATTCAATAAGAGAAAAACTGTGACATGGAGAGTTGAAAATAAAGGGAAGGGAGGGCCAGAAAATAGGCCTGTAGACTACTCTTTTACCACTAGCGTTTCATCATTCCACCCCATACCATTTATTGCAACACGTAGACATTCCTGTTTCATGTTTGATAGGCCTACAATACATTTTCATTTAGCCAACCATTTATTACCCAGCTCTGAGTGGGCACGATGTTTATAGTGCACATGAATGTTCTCAAGACTCATGAGATAGAAGTTCTGTTTATTTGATTCAATGTATGGTTTCCTTTGTTCATATTTCCCGGGTTATGTCGGAGTTCCATGTGTCTGTGTCATATGTCTCTATCATTTTTGTTGTGCGTAATAGGAGCGCGTGCGCGACCCAGTGCACATAGTTATAAGCTACGTGGCCTGGGCTCCACGCATTGGTGTCAAAACATTGAATAAGACACAATGGTTGTTCCATGTATGCATGCTGTTGAAATAGCATTAATAATTAAGTCTGATTAAGAGAATGTACCAATGTAACAATGGATGTGGAAATTGCATTTTACATTGTAGAACCAGTTTATTGGTTATAATTGCCAATTGGGTAATTGTATGGTCCTGGGGGGCAAGTGCTTATGTTAGGTAGTTGGCCTACCTGTTTGGATTCAGTTTGGTTTCTCAAGGGGAGGCTGTACAGTCCTGCCCTCTACCTGTGTCCATTCAGATAGGACAGGTTAAGCCTGATATAGAGGCTATTTATTTTTGTCTATTACCTATGAATTTTGTATGATATGGCACTTTCACCATTGGATCACCAATACTTGTAAATAATGTACACTCTGAGCATGTCAACCTGCCTTGCCTTCTCTACAAGGTCCCTATTTAACAATTACATAGGCTAATCAAAATGTGTTGTAGACAAAATATATTAAAGGTATAATTTATGACATTTCTCAGTAGATACTGTATACACTGTACAGTATATGAACTATCACAACTGTTATATGTAAGGCTTGGGTGTATACAATAACATACCGACCACAAGCAGGTGCAGGTCTGCATTTTTGAACAAAAAATACAAAATAAAGCCTGCTTCATTAGGGGCATCCAGTGAACTAATGTGCCTACTCTGATTCATTTAGAGAAAACAAGAGTGAGGTAATCCAACTAATTCTAAACAATGACAGTGGATTCTAATGGAAGAAAAGGAGTTTATAGAAAGAACCTGAGCAATAATCAGCTCTGGTCCTTCAGGATCACGCTGTAGAACGTCGGTGGTTAAGATTTATCATAAGAACCAGAGAGAGGGACAGACTGAGTAACTGGATCACAGGAGTCGGAGAGGTGCCCTGTCTTGATCCATTGAGTCTATTCAAGGCAGGCCAGCCACACTTGAGATATTACTCAGGTCCTAGTCTACAGAGAGAGAGAGATACTTCTACTTCACTTGCTTTGGTAATGTTAACATATGTTTCCCATGCCAATAAAGCCCTTAAATTGAATTGAATTGAAATTCAATTGAATTGAGAGAGTTCCCCCTGAGGTTTCTCTTTCTCCAGATCATCTGAGATAGAGGTGAGCTTAGCCTTGCTATTGTGAGAGGCCGCTGTAGGCAGACCTGGCTCTCTAGAAAAGACAGACTATGTGCACACTGCCCACAAAATGAGGTGGAAACCTCCTGCCAAATGTATGACTTGTGTTTATTATCTATTTCACTTGGTTTGGCAATGTAAAGGTATGTTTCCCATGCCAAGAAAGCCCTTTGAATTGAATAGAGGGAGAGCTAAAATGTGAAAAGGTCACCCCCAGAGGCCCAAGACTGGACAGGAGTTGTCCCGGTCAGAGTGTAATCTGAGAAGCCCCCTGCCGCCTCCCTGCACTGTCATCTTTTTCAGCGCTAGTCATCTATTTCAGCACTCGTCATCTTTTTCAGCACTAGCCATCTTTTTCAGCAGTGTGTATTTTTAGAGTGCATTTACAGTGTAGGACTGTCAGGCTCAATCATGTGCTGAGAGCTGTAGGAGCAAGAGACAACCATCACACACACACACACACACACACACACACACACACACCCACACACACACACCCACACACACACACACACACACACACACACACACACACACACACACACACACACACACACACACACACACACACACACACACACACACACACACACACACACACACAACCATCATTTTCTGCCTTCTCTCATGCCGCTCTCCCCAGATAGCTCTGTAGCAGCCACCTTTCAAACCCCAGCAGCTAAATTATACTGTTTCCAAAGCACTCCATAGCCACACATTTTATGTCACTCCACAGCCACACTCCAATCTAAATTTCACAGCTGCCCCCGGGAGGGAGCTGACTGGGAGTGTGTCCCAAAAGGCACCCTATTCACTATATCATGCACTATGTCCTTTTGCCCTGGTCAAAAGTAATGTACTAATAGGGTGCCATTTGGGACTGGGTGATTTAGAGGGCTGCCAAAACATGTTTCTCAACAGAGAGATACATAAATATAGTCTGGGCTGTAAAGGTAAATCTCCAGTAAATCTGTTCAACATCTTTTGTAAAAAGATGTTATTGAAAAGTATTGAATATCTCAAACACAGCAGTTAGAAATAGATGCTTAAGGGGACGGGGTGTCTATTATATCGAAGTGATACAGAGGAACGACCCATTGACACACATCACATTACCTGTGTCCAAAATAGCACCCTATTCCCTATATAGTGCACTACTTTTGACCAGCCCTAGTCGAAAGTAGTGCACTAAATTGGAAATAGGGTGGCATTTGGGATGCATTCATTGTCAATGGGCCAGAGAGGACGTGGTTGTCAGATGGAGATATCCTTCATCAGTCTCAATATAGTGGAGTGAGATTGAAAGAAGGGTGTCATTACTCATCCGGCTGTCTATACAAGTAATCTAGGCTGACTCCCAAATGGCACCCTATTCCCTATTAAGTGTGCTACTTTTGATAATGGCCCGTAGGGCTCTTGTCAAAAGTCGTGCACTGTATAGGGAATAGGAAGCCATTTGGGACATAGCCTATTCTCTCCCCTTCAAAACCTGCGTCTGCACACACCAACCCAGGGCGTCAATCAGCTAGTAAATGATGAAGAGTACCTGGAACATTATGAAGCAGTTATGTCTGTCTCTCTCAATTGGCTGTTCATTGAAGGCTATAATGAGTGGAGCATTCAGTATTCATTGATTTTGATCACTTAGAGTGTGTCACAAATGGCACACTATACTCTTCAAAGTACACTACATTTGATCAGGTCATATAGGGTTCTGGTCAAGTAGTGCACTGAATAGGGAATAGGTTGCCATTTGGGTCACACCTGAAGAATGGGCTGTACAGGGTTACCATCATCATTTAACATAGTTTTTCCTGTAATGTTTTTATGACATGTTCGTATATATTAATTTATTTAACCATTATTTTTTTACAGGGAAGTCAACAGAGATTGTCCTCTCTTCAGCCTTCACCCTGCGTGGCTGATTCCTCAGGGAACTCTGTCCAATCCTCATCTCTTTATCATACACAGCCAGCACCACAGCGACACATCAATCAAGCATTTATGAGGACCCAAGGTCAGCTCTAACCTTACTGGAACAAATGGCTGCTTAGGTTGAACTGAAATATATCTGTGGTAGATACAGCCAAGAATTTGATATACCTACAGATCCTACAGAGGGAAGAATAAGTATACAAATAATAATGTACTGTATGTCATGAATCGTGGATACACGTCCTACTGTATATTGTGTGCAGGTTCCTTAAATTTATGCTGTGGAATATTGAACCCTTAGTGAAGAGAAGAGGTGAAGGGCTTAGTTAATTTGATAGTAACAGAATTCTCTCTCTGTGACTATAAGCCTTTTTCATCGTTCTCACGATAAACCACCTACTCAGTAATTCATCCTGCTGACTGTGTCTGCGTCAAGAATAAAGACACAATGTCTTATGAAAGTACAAAGAGACCAGTGTGAGGATGACAGCTGGGAAGAGAGGAAGAGGTTAGTAGGAGGAGAAGATGGAGAGAGGGATTCCTTGAGGAGTACTTGACGCTGGAGGGTGTGAGGTACAGTGAGTGCTGATATACATATAAATGCAAGATTATGATAAACTGGCTTGAGAGAGATTGAGAGACTACGGTTCCTCAAACTGTACCACAGACAATGGGCAGCCCGATGGGTAACAATAATTGTCACTTTTGAAGAGGGACAAAACTAAATTATATTTTTTCAAGATTAACTAAACTAAAATCATCAAGTTTGAAGATTAACAGGTTGATATAAATGATAGAGAAACTAACATAAACTACAGTAACTGTATGCACTGTATGCATCCATCCATGCAGTCCATTGTTCCAACCATCTTTTACAGTAAAACCACAATAGAAAATACAACACTATCCTAATGACTCTGCATAGAAACCCTCGCCTCACAAAGAGGACAAAAGAATCCAAACGAATCCAGCTGCTGTCTTTGTCTGCATCCCAAATAGCATCCTATTCCCTATATAGTGCACTACTACCTCTGTCCAGAAAGATATGGGCACTGCACAAAAGTAGTGCAATATAAAAGGAATAGGGTGCTATTTAAGACACCGACTTTGCTATGTTCTGTAATCCTCTCTCTCTGCCCCAGGCTGCAACACAGGGGAGAGAGAGAGAGAGAGGAGAGAGAGAGAGAGAGAGAGAGAGAGAGAGAGAGAGAGAGAGAGAGAGAGAGAGAGGGAGAGAGAGAGAGAGAGAGAGAGAGAGAGAGAGAGAGAGAGAGAGAGGAGAGAGAGAGAGAGAGAGAGAGAAAAGCCCTGAGAATTTGATTGAGAGAGAGAGATAGAGAGAAAAAAAGCCCCCTTGGATTTAATTGTGAGAGAAAGAGAGAGAAAGAGAGAGATATAAAAACATTTAATTGAGAGAGAGAGAGAAAGAAAGAGAGAGAGAGAGAAAGAGAGAGAGAGATAGAGACAGAGAGAAAAAAACAATTTAATTGAGAGAGAGAGAGAGAGAGAGAGAAAACTATTTAATTGAGAGAGAAAGAGAAAGAGACACAGAGAGAGAGAGAGAGAGAGATGCTTGAATGTAATTGAGAGAGAGAGAGAGAGAGAAGGAGAGAGAGAGAGAGAGAGAAAGAGAGAGAGAGAAAAACATTGAATTGAGAGAGAGAGAGAGAGCTCTACCTTTTCATCCGACTTTCCCTCCTTTTATTTTCCCCTCTCTATATATTAATATCCATTGTGACACAAATGAGAAGAGAAAAATACAGTTATTAATGGGAATAATCATCTCAAGAACAATTGTTTCAGAGAGCAGATGTAATGTAATGTAGTAGCATGTTTGAAACATCCCCTAAAGGTTTAGAGATGGAAGGTATTGTGTGCAAATGGTGATCAAGCTCTTTTGATCACTAAAATATATGTTTATGTTCTCAAATGTTTGATGTTGTGATGTGCTACTAAAAAACAAAGGCAGTAAACATTACACTCACAAAAGTTCCAAAGGAATAGAATTTCAAATGGAATATGTCTATATAAAGGTCACAAATCGTGCTGTTGTGATGGCACACTGTCGCATTTCACCCAATAGATATGGGAGTTTATCAAAATTGGATTGGTTTTCAAATTCTTTGTGGGTCTGTGTACTCAGGGAAATATCTGTCTCTAATATGATCATACATTTGGCAGGAGGTTAGGAAGTGCAGCTCCACTTCCCTCAAAACCTCCCTTCTATCTATCTCTCTCTCTCTCTCTCTCTCTCTCTCTCTCTCTCTCTCTCTCAATTCAATTCAATTTAAGGGATTTATTGGCATGGGAAACATATGTTAACATTGCCAAAGCAAGTGAAGTAGATAGTAAACAATAACAATTACAGGAAACATTGCACTCAGAAGTTCCAAAAGAATAAAGACATTTCAAATGTCATATTATGTGTTGTAACAATGTGCAAATAGGCAGACTCTTCTTCTGCAGTAATCTGTTATAATCTTTCTCATCCCGACTATTGTTAAGAAAGACAGTGAAATCACACTCAATTATTATGTTGTGTCATTCAGAAACAAAGCATGTCCCCAGAACAGAACAGAAGACAATGCCAGGAGGTTCATCTCAGTCATCGACACACTGACCTTTGGCTCTAGAATAATGCCATGTCAGAGATTTTCATCTTGCCTCTCCGCATGCACAGAAAACTTAGTCATTTCAAAATATATTATACTTAACACTACATTTTTATAAGAATACATTTGTTTTGATTGACCATATAGGTATTGATTGATTTATTGATTTGATTAATCAGAATCTGAAAACAGGAGGTGCATACAGGAAAAATGTCTTGAAATAACACCATTACAACAAGTTTATAACCTGAACTGATTGCCACCTGGTTGGTTGTAATCTGTTTGTTGACATCATTTCAACAAGTTTTGCCCACTGGGTATGGCCTGAATCCCTAAAATACATATAGTCTAGTCAAACTAGGAAGGAATCACCTCACCAGAACTCCATTATAATAGATCACCCATCAGCTGAGCTAGACCAGACCTGGTGACAGATTGCAGTGATGGAAACCAATTCCTTCCAGAACTGACAGTCCTACTAGGGAGGGAAGTGAAGCTGATGGAATTTGAATATGACAGTAGACCCATAAAGAGTGGTGCGTGTGTTGCTCCTATTGCTGTGAGGTAGATAGGCATCCATGTCTAGTGCCATGGCAAATACATTTTATTACACCATTTTGTTTTTTACATAGTGAAGGTTTTCGCTCAGGTTAATAACCAATTCAGATTGGCATTGGGTGAGATTGGTTTGACATGTTGCTGAGTGGATACTGATTATGAATCAAGATGGGCAATAATGATGACTAAATCTTCCTTCCCAGCACAGAATGAAAGAAAAAAGCAGCAATAAGGAGAAAGAGAGAAAGAGAGAGACATAGAGAGGGAGAGACAGAGGGAAATAGAGAGAGGAAAAAAAGAGACAGAGAGTAGAGAAAGAGATAGAGAGAGAGTAAGGGGGAGAGGAATCACTGGAATCCTCCTTTTACTAGCAATAATTAATGAGAGATATTACTGCATCACATTTCATTTTCAACAGCATGCAAAATACACTGTAGTAGTCATACTGGCAGAGAACAATGGAGGGAGGGAGAGAGAGAAAGAGAGAGAGAGAGAGAGAGAGAGAGAGAGAGAGAGAGAGAGAGAGAGAGAGAGAGAGAGAGAGAGAGAGAGAGAGAGAGAGAGAGAGAGAGAGAGAGAGATAAATAGAGAGAAAGAGAGAGAGAGAGAGAGAGAGAGAGAGAGAGAGAGAGAGAGAGAGAGAGAGAAGAGAGGAGAGAGAGAGAGAGAGAGAGAGAGAGGAGAGAGAGAGAGAGAGAGAGAGAGAGAGAGAGAGAAGTGAGAGAGGAAGCAGGGGAGAGAGAAAGAGGAGGTGAAAGGGGGAAAGATGGGAGAGAGAAAGGGAAGAGAGAGAGAGAGGGTAAGTCTTGAGAGGAGGTCTGTACTGTACATCAGCTTTATACTGTATATTAATCATTAATCTAGGTCAACAGAGAGCAGACTGGAGCTAAAACACAATCCTGTTTAATAAAATCAACAGCGGTCAAGACCAGACTTGTGTTCACTCAGCACCAGACTGAAACAGGGAGGGTTTATCTGGCGTTATCCAATAAAAAACACAAATGTTTGTTTTCTAATGAACCCTAATGAGCCATGATGAACATAACCCTGACCATTAACCTGACCCTGCCCATAAATGCTGTGTGTAGAACCACCTTCCCCATGTCACCGTCTCAGTCAGTTCCAGAGTATTTTGGTCTGACTTTCCTATCATGTTTCCTTACCTGCAAGTTATAATACACCTCAGGTTTCATGAATGAATGAGTGGTATTAATTCACAGATTCAGTTTGTCAACCTCTGAGCAGCACCTCTATTCATTGGCACTCTAATCATCACATAACGGAGCTCTATCATGTCTCTGTAGCAGTGTCATCAAGATCATACCTTACACAGTGATCCACGGATAGAAAAACACACACGCACGCACGTGCGCAGGAACACACACGCAAGCACACACACACAGACACACACACACACACACACACAATGGGGCAGCCAAAGCGTGAACTGTATAGTGCACTACAAGGGAGATAGGGTGCCATTTGGAACGCAACCATTGTAATCAAAGAGGGCTTATTTTCGCTCTGAGCCCTCCCTTTGGCACGTCTCCAGATATGCTAAATCTACAAACCAATCAGTAAACATACACAGTCAGAAGGAGTTATTCACACAATAACCTTCCCAACTAAAGATAGAAAAACGACTAATTTATTACCACTTCTTTTAGGTCACCTTAATGTTATTGGATTTCAACAAAGTCAATATTGATTGTCTTTTGAAAAAATCCATTACAGAGAACAATGTATAAATGAATAAAAAGAAATGTAATGATCAGTCATTTGTTAATAATTGTGTTTTTTTATTTAACCTTTATTTAACTAGGCAAGTCCGTTAAGAACATATTCTTATTTACAATGACGGCCTACCTACAGGGTCAGCCATAGTAGTACGGCGCCCCTGGAGCAAATTAGGGTTAAGTGCCTTGATCAAGGACACGTTGACAGGTTTTTCACCTTGTCAGCTCTGGTATTCGAAACAGCAATCTTTCGGTTACTGGCCCAACTCTCTAACCACTAGGCTACCTGCCGCCCAAAGGCAGTTAGAATTTTGAAAGCCATTCAAACACAACTAGAAAAATGTTATAAGTTGTCAATGAGCAAAGAAATGAAGACCACAAAATCTGAATAACGAAATCAGATCAGTTATCTAGCCAGACGCAGCAAATACACAGCAAACCTTTTCTTTCAAAATACTGCATTTAACTTGAACCATATGGGAAACATCCACAAAGACATCAGGGGAAACACCTTGTAATTAAATAACTGGACCATACTCTTAAGTCAATACTATCATCTCATCTACCACCTGTTCTTTTCCCACAGAGTAAACCTGATTAAATCTCAGCTACAGTGAAAACAAATAGCTCTACTGCTCTAGCCAATAAGAACCTTGGGTGGCAGTCCTCTATTTTCCCAAATGGCACCCCCCCAGCTCCTTTAATGCACTACTTTGACCAGAGTCTGGTCAAAAGTAGTGCAGTATTATAGGGATAGAGTGCCATTTTGGACACAACTTTGTCTCTGGATACGTTACAACCCATAACTTGGTTAGTGAGGTGCCTGTCTTCCATGTCTCACCGGGACTTAAATGCTAGTGTGAGGAAAATATGACTTCTTCTACAACCACACCAGAGAGAGAAAACATCATCAGATTACACAATGTTCTTCCACGGGTGTTGTCTTTGGCTGCTTGGTGCCTGTGACTCAGTGTCAATGAGCACAGCGGAGTGTCATGTCTGGGAGTCTGGATGTCCCAACATGGTGTTTCAGCCTCTAGACCCAAGAGGAGCAGAGAACTTCCATAAGGAAAGGAGGCATCTCTCTTCTTAAAAAAAGGACATCAGATTTCTAATGCCCTTTCACTTCTTTTTTTATTTTTAAGATAGGACAATTGGAAGTTTCATAGAGGGAGATTAACAACAGAGAATCTTAAACAGAATGGCCAAAAAAGGGGCTCAAACTCCGTCGCCCTGCGGGATACGTGGTTCGGAGTCTGCAGCACTTCCACTATACCAGACTGATGCTAGTGGCTCTATCTACACTCAATACTAGACAGAGGGCACCTTCACAAAGATGGAGGATACACTTCTGGCTCTCTGAGTGTCTGACCTTGCTGACTCATATTCTTTACACAAACAGAGGAAGCTCATGCTTGGTTTTGCCCTTCAATAACAAAGTTGAAGTTAAAAGAGAGGGGGAAAGCTTAAGTGATGATCAATGAACTAACTTCAAATATAGACATCCCCGATACACAAACACTCTTAGTAAATATGAGGGATAAAAAACAACTAAAACACACTAGGTCCTACCTTTGGACATACCACTTCCACCCAAAATACATACAGACAGCACAGGAAGTGGATGTTGGGTTTTTAAGAGCCATGTTCCAGTCCAGACGTGCTTGTTGTGAATCTCTTCCCTGTCTACTGTAGCTGTTTCCCTAGGATGGATGGATGAAAAGAGAGAGAGATAGAGATCTGTGAGCGAGTGATCTGTGTGTGAGAGAGAGAGATCTGTGAGAAAGAGAGAGGTCTGTGTGTGAGAGAAAGAGAGAGAGAGAGAGAGAGAGAGAGAGAGCTCTGTGTGATTAAATATTAAAGTCCATTTCCTCTGCTTTCTGTGTGCTGATGGTCTAATTAAGAACTAGTTAATATTAAAGCAGGCCAATCATTTTAGGGTTCAGGCAATTCCTACATTTACTCTAATTTAACCTTTTAAAAGCACAAAGTGCGTGCCACAAAGAACGGGACTTTTATTTATAGTGGTTTTGGAACTGTGTGCGTGTGTGAATGGGTGTATTAATACATTTGGCCGTCAAGTAAATCTTACTTTATTCTATCTACCTGTCGTTCACACCATAGGCTTTGAAACACTTGAGTATAGCATTTTATGGTCTGATAAATGCAGTTTGCTGATTATGATCAGAAATATCTGCTCAGAATCTTCCAGTACACTGGTTTCTCTCTGTTATGATAAGGGCTTTTTCAGTCTGCAATTAACTGTTACTACACTCATATCATGGATGAGTGATTAAGGACATCCTGCATTTTTTTGTCAAATGCAGGTGCATACCTTTGAAAAAGGAGCTTTAATGCTTCAGTTAAGCCCTAAAACAGTTAAATCTACTGGAAGTTGGATGCAGACAGAACACGAATGATAGCATTGCAGATAACTATCAGTTGACCTACTGATTCATTCAAAGACATTCCTTACCACAAGAAGATTCCTGGGCAAATAAATACATTAATAATTGACTTGCACATATTCTCCTCCTTAAGGGGAAGGGAAAAGAGGACAGATACAAACAAACCAAGGACGTACTACACTCCTTGCTTTTCCTCTTACATTCTACACAATAACGAATATACTCATATGTGACATGTGTATAAAATTGAGCACACAGTCATGCAATATCCATAGACAAACATTGGCAGTAGAATGGCCTTACTGAAGAGCTAAGTGACTTTCAATGTGGCACCGTCATAGGATGCCACCTTTACAACAAAGTCAGTTCGTCAAATGTCTACCCTGTTAGAGCTGCCCCGGTCAACTGTAAGTGCTGTTATTGTGAAGTGGGAACGTCCAGGAGCAACAACGGCTCAGCCTTCAAGTGGTAGGCTACACAAGCTCACAGAACGGGACCACTGAGTCTGTCCTCAGTTGCAACACTCACTACCTAGTTCCAATGTCAGCACAAGAACTGTTCGTCGGGACCTTCATGAAATGGGTTTCCAAGGCCGAGCATCCGCATACAAGCCTAAGATCACCATGCATAAGGCCAAGCGTCGGCTGGAGTGGTGTAAAGCTCGGATGAATCTGGGTTTGGCGGATCCCAGGAGAACGCTATCAGCCCCAATGCATAGTGCCAACTGTAAAGTTTGGTGGAGGAGGAATAATGTTCTGGGGCTGTTTTTAATAAAATACAAGGGTCAACTCAGATAAACCGTGTAGGCATTTTGTTAGCTATGTAGCAGTCTTATGGCTTGGGAATAGAAGCTGTTTAGGAGCCTGTTGGTGTCAGACTTGATGCACCTGTACCGCTTGCCGTGCGGAAGCAGAGCGAACAGTCTATGGCTTGGGTGGCAGCTCGGCCCCAGTGATGTACTGTGCTGTCCACCCTCTGTAGGGCCATGCGACCGAGTGTTCTGTTGCCATACCAAGCAGTGATGCAGCCAGTCAAGATACTCTTAATGGTGCAGCTGTAGAACTTTTTGAGGATTTGACGGACCATGCCAAACCTTTTCAACCTCCTGAGGGGGAAGAGGCGCTGTCGCACCTTCTTCACTTCTGTGAGCGTGTGTGAGCATTTTAAGTCTTTAATGATTTGGAAACAGAGGAACTTGAAGCTCTCGACCCGCTCCACTGCAACCCCGTCGAAGTGGCTGGGAGGTGTGTTCGCCCCCCATTTCCTGTAGTCCATAATCAGCTCCTTGGTCTTACTGACGTTGAGGGAGAGGTTGTTGACCTGGCACCAGACTGCCAGGTCACTGACCACCTCCCTGTAGGCCTACCACTGTTGTGTCATCAGCAAACGATGATGGTGTTGGAGTCGTGCATAGCCACAAAGTTGTGGGTGTACAGGAGGGGACATGCACACATACCTGTGGCACCCCTGTGTTGAGGGTCAGCATGGCGGAGGTGATGTTGCCTACCCTCACCACCCGGGGTCGGCACATCATGAAGTCCAAGATCCAGTTGGAAAGGGAGGTGTTCAGTTCCCGGTTTCTAAACTTGGTGATACGTTTGGAGGGGACAATGGTGTTGAACACTAAGCTGTAGTCAATGAACAGCATTCTCACATAGGTATTCCTCTTATCTAGGTGGGTGAGAGCAGTGTGGAGTGCAATTGAGATTGCATCGTCTATAGATCTGTTGAAAATTGGAGTGAGTCTAGAGTCTCTGGGATGATGGAGATGATATTTGCCATAACCAGCCTTTCAAAACACTTCATGATTACAGATGTGAGTGCTACAGGGTTGTAGTCATTGTGGCATGAAGCCTTAGAGTTCTTGGGAACAGGTGATGGTGGTCAGTTTAAGACGTGCAGATTACAGACTGGGAAAAGGAGAGGTTGAAAATGACTGTGAATATGCCTGGCAGCTGTTTAGCGCATACTCTGAGAACAAGCCCTGGAATACCTTCTGGCCCGCGGCCTTGAGAGTGTTGACCTGATTAAAGACCTTACTCATGTCAGCCTTGGAGAGCAAATCACCCAGTCCTCTGAGTTAGTGGGGGCCCTCACGCACGGCACTGTGTTTTTATTGTCGAAGCGTGCATAAAATGCATTGAGTTGGTCTGGTAGAGAGGCATCGTTAGGCAGATCACGGCTGGGTCTTCCTTTGTTATACCGTAATAGACGGTAGCCCCTCCCACATGGGGCGGGTGAGGTTGTGTAATATGATTCCACCTTATTCCTATATTGTTCTTTTGCTCGTTTGATGACTCTGTGGAGGTCGTAGCGGGACTTCTTTTACTTGTTCCTGGCCTCAGCCATAGCCTCAGGATTGTCTGCAATAGCACTGTGTGCAGTAGCCTTGTCATATATTTTAGCGCCATCCTCTGTGTTAATCCAGGGCTTTTGATTGGGGAAGCAGCACCTTCACTGTGGGGACAATGTCGCCAGTGCATTTTCTAATGAAACCGGTGACTGAGGTGGCTAGCTCGTCGATGCTAACGTTGGAGTCTCTGAACATATTCCAATCAGTGCTAGCAATAATCTCTGATTCTGATGACCATTTCTCAATCGAGTGAGTCACGGGTACTTCCTGCTTCTGCTTGTAAACAGGACTATGGAGTCATGATCTGATTTGCTGAATGGGGGAAGATGGAGGGCCTTGTATGCTTGCTTGTAGGTAGATTAACAGTGGTCTAGGCCTTTATCTCCCCTAGTGGCGAAGGAGACGTGTTGATGGAAGTTGGGCATCACATGTCTTTAAATCGCCAGCAACAAGGAAAGCTGCCTCCGGGTGCATGGTTTCCTGCTTGTTTATAGCCTTGTAAAGTTTGTTAAGTGCCAGCTTGTTATTTTTTATTTTCCTGAGGTGGAATGTATACAACAATAATGACAAGCTGAAAAAGCTGAGTTTAAAACTCACTCGGGAGGTAGAAGGGTTGCCTTTTTACCATCAGGTATTTCAAAATGGGTGAACAATGGGTTGAGACTTCCACTGCGCTCGAGTCGGCACACCATTTGTTGTTGATGAAGAGGCAAACCCCTTCCCCTCTCGATTTCCCTGACTCCACTCTCCTGTCCGCTCGGTGAATGGACAATCCATAGAGTTGGATAGCCCTGGGGGTATCTTGTCCGAAAGCCATGTTTCAGAAAAGATGAGAATATTGCAGTTACGAGAGTCCCATTGGTTGCAAATCCGCGATCGGAGGTCACCCATCTTATTATCGAGTGACTATAGAATGGAGGGAAGAGGTGGCCGGTTTTCCATTCTCCTTAACCTCGGCAGGACTCCCCCTCTCTTGCCTCTGTAACACTGGCGTTTCCTCTTGTAACCCCCCAAAATGTGTCAGAATTACAGAAAGAGCCCAGGGCAGATGATTAGAAGTCAAAATTGATGCCAGAATTGAGGTAAGTAACTGCCGAAATGATGTTAAAAAGTTATTGTTGTTTATAAGAAATTATAGCGGATAAAGAATCACAAAATAGCAAAGTTGGGTTGGAGCTCGCAAAAAACGGCAGCCATACAGTACGGCGCCATCTCAGAATATCAACTGAGCTACAGAGGACCACTATCTACTCCTAATATAACCCTTTGTACATTCTGTTGATATATGCTCTAGATATTCTCTCCATACTGTACATCTGATTCATATCATGGCTGAGTAGAGCCTTGTATTTCACTTTTATAACATCAATAGGAAAGCAGGAATCCATGCAGCTCTGTTTTCCTTTCTTTTCCCTGTTGTCAGTTGGCTGTAACAGACGATAAGACCCAGATGTCAGACACTTGCCCTCTCCTCTCCTCTCTCAGTGGAGAGAGACATGGGGAGGTCTAGCCACACAGCCAAACTAAATCATCTTTGCATCCTGATTTCCCCTCCAGATTCTGAGAAGGAGCCTTCAAAGTGTGTTACACTGAGCAATTGTGGCATTTTGTCTACTATCTTGTAATCACAATGACATGACATGTACTTAGCAAATCATTCACTGATTATGTTTTTCCCCCCTCTAGCAATCAACTATCTGGTTATCTGCCGGGTGTCAAGAGTTGTAGCTATTCCTTCTGTTTGCACATGCATCCTATGGGAGCTGTGGAAGTTGCATTTAGCTGACTTCACCTTTTTTCCCTGTGAGTGAGGGGCTGGCAACTGCACATTGCAACCTGCCACAACAGTTTATGACTTATTTCTGACTCCTGCTTTCTTCATGTTGACACCTGACACCCTGGAGCCCCCTTTTATTTGTTTAGTTCATCCAAGCATTCATTTGAATGTGTGTAGTGCAGAGGTTTTCACAAATCAATTCCAATGTTTGAGGTTGTTGGCTATTATTTCATGCTTCTGTCCTCAATCTTGACATACCTCATTCTACACCTGTGTGACCTGGCCTTGGAGACAGAGCCAGTTCAAGACCCAGCAATAGTTTACTATTCCTTTGCCTCTGAATGAATGAATTATTACCTTTATTTAACTAGACAAGTCAGTTAAGAACAAATTCTTGTTTACAATGACAGCCAAACTCAGACAGCACTGGGCCAATTGTGCACCGCCCTATGGGATTCCCAAGCACGGCCAGTTGTGATACAGTCTGGATTCAAACCAGGTTGTTTGTAGTGACACCTCTAGCACTGAGATGCAGTGTCTTAGACCACTGCCACTTGGGAACCCATGATAAAGTGCTGTAAAAAGCAATCAATAGAACTGTACCTACTGTAGCCTATTCAAACGCTACTTCAAATAAAAACAGTTCTCCAATTTTGATACAAATTTGAAATTAATTTTATGAAGATATTATAGGTTATTAATTATTAAAATGTCATGTAAAATAGATGCATGTTCCATTATAGAAACCAAATACATTAGGTAATAGGCCTACATATGTAATACATTGACAAGTATTTGGCAACTTTCAACTTTTTCCAAAGGGATACAATTACAGCCTTGCCTATTTACAATGTATCCGTTCTCCCGTTCCATGAACAGCTGCAGTCAAGGCAATCATCACAGCAAACTTTCACAAGGCAACATTGTATCCAACTGTAGTAAATAGTGACACATACCACGCGTTGTTAAAACCTGTGTTCTGTAATTCCCCTCTGCTGTTTCGAATCCCCAAAACAACAATAGTCCTACATGTGCTCCTTTACTCGAACGAATATCAGAGAACTGCAAGGAGTGCCAGCCAGTTAATTTCGTGCCGTTTGCTCCATGACCATCATTTGGAAGCGAGAGTGAAAACGATCCCGTTGACTCAATGGATCCAAAGCAACTATTGACTCACTCGATATCCAGCGCCACCTGTATATTCCAACCCAGTACTGCAGCGTCTCCTCTCCTTCCGATTCTCCAATGTCCACAGCTTGGCCGGAGCTTGTCGTCTTCCCGGTTCCATTTCCACCGGATTTTTAACGCTCCTACCCGGCCCAGATCAGGACGAGACCACGCTAACGGTAAAGAAGAAGCTCCAAGGATCCGGGAGAGTCTAGGTTAGGCGGATAAATATCGTATTTTATTAGTGTTTTCAGCGCTGTCGTGTTAGAGGGAGCTTGCTCGGAACTGACTTCATGCATCAGTTGGTACACCATGCTGATACTGGAGTGTATCTTACCATAACAAACCTCTCCGTTCTACAAAGGATTCTAAGATCGGATTCGAACCATTTACCGTTCCTTAGAATGCGTCAAATTACTTATTGTCAGTATGCTCATATTCGTCGGGTATATACGATTAATGCTCCCCTAAAGTGAGAGAAACATGCTATGTTTTATTTAGCTCGCCTGCATGCCTTGCGAGCCCCCCTTACTGCAAATAGGTGCAATTATGTTTTCCCTGCAGCTCTTCATTCGCATTCTCCCAACCAATATTTGTGCGCTGGTGACTATATGCTGTATGAGTGTTCTGTGTTATTTTTCCCGATTGCTTTGCTTTTGACAGAAAAATACTTCGGTAATCTCACCACAAAACGAAGGTATTCTAGTAGTCAGCAGTCACAATGATTGAATCCGATACTGCTTTTATTAACGACAAGGCTACAAATGAGCTGCTATAATGTAGCCTAACAATATTTGCACTCGTCTTATGGTTGTTTGGGGGGGGGGGGGGGGGGGGTTATTCAAAGCCAATTGGATCGAGCTAATGTAATGATTTGGTTGGATTTTAATTTATAAATAGTCTATAGCTATTGTTTATAAACAACTTTTGATGAATATACGGTAATGTTAAACATCCAAGCATGTAAATTGACCGACAGGACACAGACTCTGAGAAATAAATACTCATGTAGGCAACAAACCAAAGACCAACCCACAAAGGGATCTTCCATTCCAGAGAATTATGTGAAGTTGGGTATGATAACCTACCTGTCTGATGAGCAACATTCTCTCTCTCTCTCTCTCTCTCTCTCTCTCTCTCTCTCTCTCTCTCTCTCTCTCTCTCTCTCTCTCTCTCTCTCTCTCTGTATCCCATTGATAAATCCAGTTAATAACTTTTCTTTCTTCTTTATGGGGGGAATATATGTCGAGTTAGAGACTATATGCCTATAGGTGCTAGCCTATACCGCATTGATCAGTTCAATAACTTTTCTGTCTTTCTTTTTTAGGGGGAATCAAAATGTCCAGTGAAAGACAGGGGCGATCAGATGATGAGAGTCCAAGCACCAGCAGTGGTAGTTCTGATGCGGACCAGAGAGACCCGGCTGTGCCGGAGCCCGAGGAGGCAGAGGAGAGAAAGCAGCAGCCAGCCACACCTCCTCAGCAACAGAAGAAACCCACCAAATTATCCAGCAAGACTACCGCCAAGTTGTCCACTAGTGCTAAAAGGTAATGCATTCATTATCATAATCACGGTCTTCTTACAATTAGGAACAATGTAGTCTACATGATCCTTCTGCTAAACTGAGTAGCCTAATGAAAGATGTATGGTTCATTTATAATGCTTTAATCCTTTGAGACACAAAGGAGAGATATTTCTTTTTAAACTATTATCATTCCTGTGCCAAATAAGATTGTTAAAAACTAAAGCCTTGGAACTACATTATCATAGTAATGACTTCATGAGGTTACTTGGTCCAGGGTTGTTGGATATGGATAGTTTGTCAAGTTAGGCTACAGGAGCAGAGCAGGACTTAATATTACTTGTTCACATCTATATTAGTGTATTTGAGGATTATTCTTTTTTTAATTCACATGTAGGTACACTTGTGATGGTTGAGTATTGTGAAATAGGTATTTTCACCCTCACAGTTGATGTCTTTCCTGTGTTGCAACCTGTGTTTGTTTGGCTGTAGAAAAGTGTTTCTAAGTTTGGGGAGAAAATGGTCAGAAATATTATTATGACAAATGTCCTATTCCTCTTATTATAAGGCCTATGTGACTATATTTAGTGTTGGGTAAGAGGAGAATGATCGCTTTAATGTACAGCTAATAAATCTAAAGTAGTTGGATGCAATTTTATTTGAGCTTCAAAACTAAACTGACTTGTCTACACGATAGTCTGAAACATGTTTATCAAGTACTAACAGTAGATAAGAATACAAATGTATTGAGTGGCAAGTATGTCAAAATCCTCCCCTTTTCTCCCTTACACACCGTTAATAATGCTTTAGTAACAGCACCCTACGCAGCTCTCTGGTTTAAAGCCCTGTCAAATATACCCAAGGTCCTCCCCCTTCCCTCTCCCTCTCTGCCTCATTTGCATATAAGCTTTAAAAGAAAATATTTTGTGCTAAAAGTGACTGGAATGGGTAGACGAGCGGCGGGATGGTAGGTGTGGGGGTTAGCTTTGTGCTGGGGGTGAGAGGGTTGTGTTGGGGTAAACGGACAGGGAGTAACGAAGGAGAGAAAGTTTTGCTGTTCTGGGCTTCGGGATCTGCCTGGGAGAACAAAGAGGAAGCAGCCATGTTAGCTGAGCGGAGAGAGGGGTGGGGGGGTTGCGCGCAGTTAGAGCATCGCTGGTAGAGGGCAGTGTAAATCCCTAGTCTACACGGCTACTCTAGTCTAGTGCTGTAAAATCTATTCTCTTCTCACAGCTTCTCTTATCCTATCTAGTTTCTCTCTTCTCTCTGACAGCAAAGACCACAATAGAAACAAGTCTGTTTACTTTAGAGTGTTGTTAATGTGTTTTTTGTTCATCCCTACAGGCCTGCTCTAGTGTAGTAATGTGGAGTCTCCTCTCACAGCTCTCTTCTCACAGCTTCAACACATTTCTAATTTCTCTTCCACAGAATCCAGAAGGAGCTCGCTGAGATCACTTTAGATCCACCACCTAACTGCAGGTATGGCAAAGATTTAATATTCATGTATATTCTCAGTTTATGCTTTTTTTATTGATAATGCTTAAAGGCGTCAGCATGCTTCAGTTCGGCTGGCGCCTAGCTCGCATAGAGTGTGCTCGCATACTCCCTTGAAAAAGACCTTCGCTTGAAAACTATTCCTATTCCTTAAAATAGTCAGAATTAATCTAACACAAGAAATCTGTAATACATTTTGAGGTATTTTACATCTAACTAATGTTTGGTGCAGTATTTTTTCATGAAAAAACTTGCATAAAAACAAGTAATCTCTCGTTGAATGACAAGAAAGACTTTATTAAAGAATTTATTAAAGACTTCTGCTCCGAACTTTGGCTTGCCTCCAGAATTTTTTGAGTGTGCCCGAGCAGCGAAAAAACTGTCACCAAAGTCCAAAATGAACAAAAACGTCACAAAATGTAGTCATAGTATATGCACAAACTCTACTGAACTGTTTCGGTTGGAAAGCATGCAGACGCCTTAAGGCTGCCTGTTATGTGTTCTACTGTCACACAAAACTGTTGCAGATTTTTCTTTTAACTTGTTGTATTACTATTATAGTGTTGTAATAGGACATTTATATTATTTTAGTGCTAGGCTTCAAAGCAGAGACAAAGAGGCTGGTGTGGTGGTTTTTGATGTGTTAAATAATTGATGTTTAGCTATGGTCTTCGCACTGTCATGTTTTTAATAATGCAACAGATGCTGCATTCATGCAGACCGTCTTTTATTCCATTTGAACTCTGTCAATTTAGATTCCATCTTTTGTAACGGGATTGATAAAGATATGTGTTTATAACGGAGTTGATATAGATATGTGTTTATAATGGAGTTGATATGGATATGCGTTTATAATGGAGTTTACATAAATATGTGTTTATAATGGGGTTGACATAGATATGTGTTTATAACGGAGTTGACATAGATATGCGTTTATATTGGAGTTGACATAGATATGCGTTTATACTGGAGTTGACAAAGACGTGTTTATAATGGAGTTGACAAAGACGTGTTTCTAACGGAGTTGACAAAGACGTGTTTCTAACGGAGTTAGACATAAATATGTGGTTATAACAGAGTTGACATAGATATGTGTTTTATAATGCAGATGTGATGCTGCAGATTCAGTGTAATTATGTTTATTTAGTGAATGTATGATTTTATGTTTTTCATGACGGCAGAGTTTTTTTTGCTTTATATTTTTTTGCTGTTAATTAAATGAAACGCGTTTTTGAAAGATATTTGTTTTGTCTGTTTGTATAGATTCTTGAATGCGATTTTGTTAGTCTCGAGTCTTCTGAAATTAAATAGCTGTCATGCAATTTGATAAACGTTACACTACTTTGCTTACTGGGGTGGGCAAACATTCTTTATCCAAACCGCTGTTGCATAGATTCTGGCAGTTGTATTTTCACTGTTTTTTTATAGCATTTTCAACCAAATTGAAATTACACACAGTGACCAAATTATTTGGATTGCATGGAATATGAGTTATCCCCCTGAATTTGGGTTTCATTCATTACGTCGATTAGCTCTAATGACTTTGACCCGGGATTTTCCTTCTAGGATTTATTCATGAAGCAGCACTGTGACATATGGTCTTTGTTTTGTTCTCTGGACCCGGGGCTTAAAGGGGGTTCTGACATTCTTTAGACTAGCCCCTTCACCCCTCTATTGGGCTGCTACTATTTATTATTTCCTGTTAAACAAACCTCACCGTGCTCACTGACCTTTTGAAAGCCTCTCTCTTAAGACGTTGCACCAATATCACACTAACATCCGACATGAATTCCTTCGACTCCATATTTGTGGTTTCAAAATGGAAGCAGTTAGTGTGTGGTGGAATAAGGGTTGATGTAGTCTCTGCTACCTTTAGTCAAGAGCCATTTATCAGAAACACCTTTGGACAAACATTCTGTTTTCTAAAACGCTGATGTTTCATGTATGCATAGGTTAAGTTCGCCATGCAAGACTTCCTCACTGATATGCAGCTCAGATCACTGTATCCCTGCGAGGACATGGTCATGGATCATGGACCACTGATCAGCAAGATGTGGCTGTGGGTGAATGTGTGCTCCTCCTCCGCTTCCTGTTGTGGTAATGCGGTATTGGTGAGCTCCAGCCCACACCGTTTGTCTTCTGAATTGAAACGGGATCGATAACCTGCCGCGGCACGACAAGCGGATTCCTAAGACAACGTTGATAATGGTAATTGACAATGCAGGGATTTGATGGCCTTTCATGGTCTGATCTTCTGCTCTGCGCTGTGCACCCTCAGAGTAGGAGTGCTGATGTAGGATCAGTTTAGCCTTTTAGATCATAATGACTATCATAAAATGGACAGGGGGGCCCTGATCCTCTGTGTGTGTGTGTTCTCAGCAGACGGAGATAATAACTCCATAATGCCTATATATCCACTCCCTCCCTGGTTCATGATTTCCCTTTCAATTAGAAGGACAGTCAGTCAGTCTGGTTACAACCCAAAAAGCAACCTATTCCCTATATAGTACACTACATTTGAGGATCTGGTCAAAGTAGTTTACTGTATTGGGAATAGGGTGCCATTTGGGACGCAGGCTCGGCCTCCGCAGTGGATTGTTTACCTGGAGGCTGCCTGGGATGTTACATTAATTTGATGGAAATGCATCACATTTCAGCAGCACTGCCTGGCCTGGACATGTCATAGAGAGAAGAAAATGAAACAGGAACCTGGCTCTAGTTTCAGTTTGTTGAGATAGTTCACTGTTGTCAGTTTGGTTGCATTATCAACTATCAAGTAACACACATGCATGCGCACGTGTACACACACACACACACACACAAATCTGTCGCTGTGCCCTTGAGCAAGGCACTTAAACCCAATTGCTCCAGGGACGCTGGACAATGGTGACCCTGGCCATGACCCCACTCCTGGCGGGTGTCTCAGGGGGAGTTGGGATATGAAAAAAACACATTTCCATTACACACTTGTACAAGAGTCCATCCGCAAGCTTGTAGCAGGACAAATATAAGCACCCCAAATTAAATTATTATAATGACTAATCCAAGTGCAAGCTCTCCTGCAATTTGATGCTAAGAATTACATACTTAATGGACTGAATGCCATTCTTAAACAGATTCATTCAAACATTACCTGTGTTCTGCTAGTCCAAACTGGCCAGTGACTATATACATTTTCTATAACCCAAAGACATATTATACCTGATGGAGTTGTACCTTTTGCATTTAACCCAACCCCTCTGAATCAGAGAGGTGCAGGGAGCTGCCTTAACCAACATCCACATCTTCAGCACCCAGGGAACAGTGGGTTAACTGCCTTGTTCAGGGGAAGAACAACAGATTTTTACCTTTTCAGCTCGGGGATTCAATCCAGAAACCTTACGGTTACTGATCTAACGCTCCTACCCTCCAGGCCACCTGCCACCCCAGGGATTTCCTGGTTTGTATGTCCCTGTTTATGCCGACAGTATTGGATAGTATTGCAGACATACAGTATATTACCATCCAATACCATCCAATATTACCCCACTGAGAAACACTGCTATTGATTAAACACCAATGCCACCATGCCGGCTTGTCAGACCAAACATAAACACACACGTTTATGATCAAAGGATATACAGTGAGCTCCAAAAGTATTTTTGGGGGGCTCTGTACACTTCTATATTAATGTGGCTGCTACCATGATTATGAATGATCGTGAATAATGATGAGTGAGAAAGTTACAGACACACAAATATCATACCCCCCCCCCCCCCCAAAACAAAAAACGTTAACCTCCCTTGTTGTTGTAATGGTGAGAGGTTAGCATGCCCTGGTGGTAAAAAGGGTCAATGTAGGTAGTCCTGATAGCCATTTGATTAGCTATTTAGCAGTCCTGTTTAGAATTATGGATTGGGGGTAGAAGCTGTTCAGGTTCCTGTTGGTTCCAGACTTGGGGCATTGGCACCGCCTGCCATGTGGTAGGAGAGAGAACAGTCTGTGGCTTGGGTGGCTGGAGTCTTAGAAAATGTTGATGTGGACACAGAGAAACTTGAAGCTCTCGACCTGCTCCAGTACAGACGATGTGAATGGCGGCGTGTGCCGCCCTCCATATCCTGTAGTCCACAATCAGCTCTTTTGGCTTACTGACGTTGAGGGAGAAGTGGTTGTCCTGGCACCACCCTATATGCTGTGTCATCGCCATTGGTGATCACACCTACCATTTTATCTTTGGCGGGTCCTTCCTAGAACCATATATGAAGGGTTCTACCGAGAACCCTTTTATCTTTGGAGGGTTCTCCCTAGCACCCTCTATGAATGGTTCCACCAGCCTTATTATCCTTTAAAATGTAATTACAGCACCTGGTTGAGGCAAATTTATAGTGAAATGATTGTCTTTCCACTTCCGTATTATGGCCCCAACAGTGCTCACTGGAACATTCAGAAGCTTAGAAATGCGCCTATAACCAATGCCATCATTATGTTTTGCAACAATTAGGTTGCGAATGTCTTGAGACACCTTGGCAATGAGACCTTTTTGTAGGCCATCAGTTGGGACTGAACCAGCTGATATTAATTTGCACTGACAGGGCGCTGGATTGCTTTTTAATTACTGATAGTTTTCAGCTGTTGTCTTGGCTTTCCATGCCTTTTTGAACCTCCCTTTCTTCATGTGTTCAATACTTTTTCCCTGTGTCATTTCACATTATTACACATAACTTAATTTCTGAACGTATTTGTTTTGGTTTCTTTGTATGTATGGATTACTTGGGTTGTTACCAACATCTGGTGAAACTTTCATGTCAATAGCACCTTTGGAAATATATTTACTGAGAAAAATGTTGACGTGTTCAATACTTATTTCACCCGCTGTATGTATGGTTCTATGTAGAACGCTTCTTACCTTATAAAATAATCCCTCTTGCCTTCCAAAGAATCATGAAAGAACCCTTTCTTCCATAAATGGTTCTTAGGATGTAAAAGGTTCTAGGTAGAAACCATTGCCTTACAAAAAACCCTTGTCTTCCAAAAGCAGTTCTTCTGATCAAAACGGTTCTTGGTAGAACCCTATCCCTCAGCAAAAAAAAACTTTTGGAAGTGTAGGTATTACAGACTGGGTCAGGGAGAGGTTGAAAATGTCTAAAGACACTTGCCAGCTGGTCAGCGCATGCTCTGAGTACATGTCCTGGTAATCTGTCTGGCCCTGTGGCCTTGAATGTTAACCCGTTTAAAGGTTTTACTCACATCGGCTACGGAGAGCGTGATCACATAGTCGTCTGGAACAGCTAGTGCTCTCACGCAAGGTTTAGTGTTGCTTGCCTCGAAGCGAGCATAAAAAGCTTGTCTGGTAGGCTCGTGCCACTGGGTTTTCCTTTGCAATTCGTGATAGTTTGGCCGGGTTAGTGTCCCGCTCCTTGAAAGTGGCAGCTGTAGCCTTTAGCTCAGTGTGGATTTTGCCTTTAATCTCTGGTTTCTGGTTGTGATATGTAAATACGGTCACAGCGAGGATGGCGTCGTCAATGCACTTATTAATGAAGCCGGTGACTGATGACACGCTCATTGAGCGTGTCACTGGTACAAAAAAGGTGCTATCTAGAACCTAAAAGGGTTCTTCGGGCTGTCCTCATAGGAGAACCCTTTGAAGAACCCTTTTTGACTCCAAATAGAACCCTTTTGGTTCCTGGTAGAACCTTATTGGATTCCATGTAGAACCCCTTCCCTAGGGGTTTCTACATGGAACCATTCTACATGGAACCCAAAAGAGTTCTACCTGGAACCAAAAAGGTTTCTACCTGGAACCAAAAAGGGTTTGAACAACCCTTTTGGAACCTTTTTTTCTAAGAGTGTACTTCCTGTTTGAGTTTTTGCTTGTAAACCGGAAACATTGGATAGAGTTATGGTCAGATTTGCCAAATCTGGGAGAGCTTTGTATGCGTCTCTGTGTGGAGTAAAGGTGATCTAGAGTTTGTTTCCCTCAAGTTACACAGGTGACATGCTGGTAGAAATTAGGTAAAACGGATTTCAGTTTTCCTGCATTAAAATCACTGGCCACTATGGAATGCTGCCTCTGATGAGCATTTTCTTGTTGGTTTATGGCCCTATCTAGCTCGTTGAGTCTTAGTACCAGCATCGGTTTGTGGTGGTAAGTAGGTGAACAGTATGTCCTGCGTGGTATGTCCTGCGAGTCATTAAAGTAGAATTCTTCATCCAAATCGTGATTAGTGATCGCTGTTCTGATGTCCAGAAACTCTTTTCAGTCATAGGAAACGATGGCGGAAACATTATGTACAAATAAAGTTAAGATCAGCGCGAAAAAACACACACAATAGAATAATTGGTCAGGAGCCTGTAAAACGGCCGCTATACATGCCAGCGCCATACTACCAATCAATTAATTTGCAGAGAGAGGGAGAGGGAGCGAGCCAGAGAGGCAGAGAGCGAGGCAGAGAGAGAGACAGAGAAAAAACAAGAGAGAGATAGAGCAAGAGAGAGAGAGAGAGAGAGAGAGGGGGCAGGAGGGGGGGGGGAGAGAGGGGGGGGGGAGAGCGAGAGAGAGGGAGGTGATTCCTCTTTATGGGGGAGTGAAGCCCAGAGTGTGAAAGTAGTGGTTTTATGACTGTATTATGGTGGGTTGTTAACATTGCAAGATGTGTAGACAGGTAGGCCTGGATGGAGGCAGATAGGTTACTGCACTACAGGGTTTATAATACAGTACTAAAAAGACCTGACTTTAAAAACCAACCATCAACAGCACTAGGAAATGTATTGAAGCATCAGCATCTGCTCTGCATATCCAGTCAGGGTTCACTTGAAAAGAATATGTAAAATAAAGGATACATAATAATTGAAACTTTAGGTCCATGTAGACGTTGGAGCTGTTCTTGTTTTTTGCTTGTATTGTGTATTGATTGTTAATTCTGCATGGCAGGGTAGATTTTACTGTCTGTCCGTCAACCATTTTCATCATTTGGTTTCCAGAGGTATACTTTTGATTAATATTTTAGGAAAATTATCAAAATCTTATTTATCCATGTTCCATTTATTTATTCATACAATCTAATTTGTATGTAATTGGTAAATTAGTTCTGTGATAGGTGATCTGCTCTGCATTTAGCCTACTGTAGTTCAGAAAGAGATCAGGGAAAGAAGCTGTTAGTGTGTATGCTACACACTTGGAAAAAAGGGTTCCAAAGGGTTTCTTCCGCTGTCCCCATAGGAGAACCATTTTTGGTTCAAGGTAGAGCCCTTTTTGGTTTCAGGTAGAACTCATTTGGGTTCCATGAACCTGGAACTGAAAGGGTTCTACCTGGAACCAAAATGGATTCTTCAAATGGTTCTCCAGCCGAAGAACCCTTTTAGATTCTATTTTTTTTTAAGAGTGTATAGCCCATGGTCAACCAGAGAAACGCATACCCCTCAACATACATAAGCACTATTTCTCTTGTCATTATTACACCTGGATGAAGCAGTGCATGTAGAATGGACTATGAAGACAAATTAGGCTGCTATCATTGTCCTGTTCATCCAAGATGATCCACCTCAAAATACATTTTTAAAGAAAGCTCTAGGCTGGAACTTGTCATTAAGGTTTGATGCCCATGTCTGATATGGTAATCATGCTGCTGGCAGTTATCTGCCTTGTCACTTTCTCAGCTGTAGTGGCCATCTTGGACATTCTACCCTGCATTACTGATGGGTCAGCCAGTGAAACACTGTCTCCATGTACATGTAGGCCACAGGACGACTCCCTCACTCCCCTCACTCCCCTCTACCCCCTTTCACTCCCCCCTTCACTCTCCTCACTCCCCCCTTTACTCTCCTCACTCCCCCCTTCACTCTCCTCACTCTCCCCTTCACTCTCCTCTCCCCTTCACTCTCCTAAATCCCGCCTTCACTCTCCTCACTCTCCCCTTCACTCTCCTCACTCCCCTCTTCACTCTCCTCATTCCCCTCTTCACTCTCCACACTCTCCCCTTCACTCCCACACTCTCCCCTTCACTCTCCACACTCTCCCCTTCACTCTCCTCACTCTCCCCTTCACTCTCCTCACTCTCCCCTTCACTCTCCTCACTCTCACCTTCACTCTCCACAATCTCCCCTTCACTCTCCTCACTCCCCCCTTCACTCTCCACACTCTCCCCTTCACTCTTCTCACTCTCAACTTCACTCTCCACACTCTCACCATCACTCTCCACACTCTCACCTTCACTCTCCACACTCTCCCCTTCACTCTCCACACTCTCCCCTTCACTCTCCACACTCTCCCCTTCACTCTCCTCACTCTCCCCTTCACTCTCCACACTCCCCCCTTCACTCTCCACACTCTCACCTTCACTCTCCTCACTCCCCCCTTCACTCTCCACACTCTCCCCTTCACTCTTCTCACTCTCAACTTCACTCTCCACACTCTCACCATCACTCTCCACACTCTCACCTTCACTCTCCTACCTCCCCCCTTCACTCTCCTAACTCCCCCCTTCACTCTCCTCACTCCCCCCTACACTCTCCTCACTCTCCCCTTCACTCTCCTAAATCCCACCTTCATTCCCAAGACTCCTGAAAAGGTTTTTCTGTCCTGTCATAGCACTTTATACCTGTTATACCGTGGCTTAAATTCCTGCTGGGATTGTATACACATGCTAAACATCGCATGCACTCACCGTACTGTAAGTGGCTTTGAATGGAAACTAAGTGCCATGTGTTATTTAAGTTAAAATGCCCGAGACGAAGTCGAAGGCCGGCAGACCGTGCCAATACATCCTCCAAACACCGGCTTCGAGGGCATTATCACCTTTATACAACATGTTACCAACATATTAAAATAATGATTTACATATTTTCATTAAAACATTATTTTTATTAATTTATTCATACTATTTCATCCTTCCACAAGGTATAGTCCCGAAACAAATCTAGGGTTGCTAACTAAGCTGGCTGGTCGTTCTTTTTGTTCTCTATCTATAGATGCGACCCAGTCGTTCAGTCTTTTTGTTCTCTATCTATAGATGCAACCCAGTCGTTCAGTCTTTTTGTTCTCTATCTATAGATGCGATCTAGTCGTTCGTTCTAAATGTTCCATTGCCATACTGGCTGGTAGCGTTCTTATACCTTGCTTGCTAGCTAGCCAAATATGGCTAACTTACAGTCACGTCAAACAGTGCAGCCAGAATAACATCAAAGAAGCTGCATTTGCGTTTGTGTAAGCTGTTTTCATCCATAACAATGAGCTAATGAGTCACCTGGCATAGAAAATGTGCTCACTCGTCAGGACATTGTTGTTCGAGAGCTAGCCAACAACACAATCACAGTCACTTCAAACTGAAGCTGGAAAGACTACAAACTTGCTGCACTTTATTTCGTTTGACCTGTTTTCTATTGATAGTTCTTTGTATATATCCATAAAAATTATGCTGATTCATGATTTCGAATGGCTGAGAAAATCTGCCTGCCTGTCTGTCTCACCCCGACTCCCGACACATTCATTACTATGGGACAGCTGGAGATCGAATTTGAATATTAAAACAAATGTTGCAAATGTCAGAGAGACAGACAGCAAGGTTTATACAAATCTCCGCTGTTGAAAACTAAATGTTAGTCTAAAAGAAATGTGAGATAATGTCTAGAGGCTTTTTATGGTGGAGATCAAGTTTATAAATTGCCTGGCTGGGTTGATGAGACAGTGGATTGCGCAGTCAGATGGAACAGAGTAAATAGGCATTTTAACGTCATAAATTTAGCCGGTGGTAATAGACACCGGCTGGAATGCAGTTTTAACTAATTAGCATTCAGGATTAGATCCACCCGTTGTATAATAGTTTATTATTATTATCTGTCAGTGCCTCCAGTCTTTTCCTAAGGTAAAACTACTGTCCACTCCAGTCCCGGTGCATCCTTCTTCTCTGTAGCCTTTATACCTTCTCTGTCTGCTGGCTGCCTTTCAAACACACATTTACTCCTGAGATGACAGTAAGGGTATATATCTGGCTGGGCCTGCCCTGGCTGGCGGCTGGCCAGTTGTCCGAGTCCCACTGGGGTTTGTTGTGGCACAAAATGACCCAGCAGACACCACCCTACACGCACACAAATGCACATACAGTACACACACACACACACACACACACACACACACACACACACACACACACACACACACACACACACACACACACACACACACACACACACACACACACCCTCTCTGCCCCCTGTATCCCATCAGTCTGCCCTTCCCACACCTCTATATAGGAAACAACAGGCGCCAAACCGCTATTGACCTTTTTAACAGCCAGTGATGCCTGAACAGTTTCCAGGTTTCCCCACCTCCCTCCATTCACACACACTTTATGTGTTATTGAAATATTATTTGTTAGAGGCCTCCTGAGTGGCGCAGTGGTCTAAGGCACTACATCACAATGCTAGAGGTGTCACTCCATACCCGGGTTCGATCCCGGGCTGAATCACAACCGGCCGTGATCTGAAGTCCCATAGGGCGGTGCGCAATTGTCCCAGCGTCGTCCGGGTTAGGGGAGGGTTTGGCCGGGGGTCTTTTTCTTGGCTCATTGCGTTGTAGCGACTTCTTGTTGCAGGCCGGGCGTCTGCAGGCTGATCTCGGTCAAATTAGCATCACCTGTGTGAAGCCTCGCTATGCTTCTGATTAATACATTCAGTCGTTTGTGAATTAACAACACTTAGCTTGTCCCACAGGAAGACGAGGGTGTTTTAGATTACAGTCTGACCTTCTGGTCCCAGTCTTTCAAAAGTTATCTATCCAGATTTTGGCTATGGGATAGGATTAAATGCATAGAAATAGAATAAATAGAATGGGAGTCCCCATTCAAGTCAATGATTCGTCCGTTCTATTAATTCTATTTACAGTATATGCATTTCATCCTATTTGAAAGACAAAATCCAGAGAATGTCCTGTAATCTGGGCCTGACTAAAAGCTGCATCCTGGGTATCCACTTGCACACTCCCTTTCATGGATTTACCAACGGTGGAAAACCATTACATTTAAGTCATTTAGCAGATGCTCTTATCCAGATAATCTAGGATTAAGTGCCTTGCTTAAGGGCACATCAACAGATTTTTCACCTAGTCAGCTCAGGGATTCAAACAAGCAACCTTTGGGTTACTGGCCCAATACTCTTAACTGCTGGACTACACCAATCCACACTTTATTTAGCTCACCACTTAGCACAACAACCTCTCCTCTCTTGTAAATTTTACTGCATTACATCAACTTGTTTTATAGGCTAACAAAAAGACTAGACTGTCTAACCTGTGAATAATATGAAAGAATGATTCCTGATTGCTGTTTGGGGAATGTAGTACGAAAGCCTGGGTTTTTACAAAAGACATCCAAGAGAGATTCTAACTACTTAGAGAGGGTTCTCTGCCTGGGATGTTCTGTGAAGCCAGTCTTGCTTCAATTCCTCCAGATATGGTAAATGTAGATAATGATTCTTTATCTCTATCATGCTTGTCCTCCCCCACCCTTAAATCCGGTTTCCACTACATTCCACAGCCACAAAGTCAAAACTGGTTATATCGTAAATCAGGAATGAGCTTTTTGGTCTTAATCTAAGCTTTATGGTTGGGCGTAGGGTTAGCAGTGTGTTTAAGGTTAGGGTTAAGGTTAGGGTTAGGTTTAAAATCTAATTTTAAGAAGATAAGTTGTAGAAATAAGCGGGGTTTAGCCATAATTATGACTTTGTGTCTGTGGAAGCTAGTGACGACCCTTAGGGCCTCTCGGTTTGTCTGGCTAGGCGAACCGAACGAGTGTGCTCGCATACTCCCTTAAAAGATCTTTGCTTGAAAAACAAGAAAAGGCGCCAATAGTACTGTTTGTCCGTCTTGATACGTCGTAGCCAGCATACACTTCCTCAAAGTAGTCAGAATAAATCAAAGATAACTCAAGAAATGTGTCATTAATTTTGACGTCTATGATGTTTGGTGTAGTATTCCTCAAGTGAAAAAATGTGCATGAAAACAAGTTGTCTATTGTTGAATGACAACAAACACTTAATTGAAGGATCCCTACTGTTGACCAATGACCGTCGAAGTGGCGTAGACTTCGGCTCCAAACTTTGGCTTGCCTCAATAACAGTAAAAAAAAACCTTGCCGAAGACCAAAACGAACAAAAATTTTACAAAATGTTGTCATAATATATGCACGAAGCATGGGGACACCTTAACAGATCTAGATTTCTACACCACATACCCCCCTCTGAGTGGTATAATGTAAAGACAATGTCTCTCTCATACTACAGGTCCCTGCAAGAATTAACTTAATAATTTTGCCAAATTGAAAAGTGGGGGGATGCCAAATGTTGGCCCGTGGACTCCTCTGCCTCCAAAAACCCCATAAAATGTTCCTTTATGTGGGGCTCCTCCTTCAGTGACACAATTCTAATCACAACTGACAACTGGTGCAATCTAGAATGATAGAGAATAATTTTGCCAGCTTGATGTCACTCACCATTGTTGAAATGACCTTGCTGCTCAACAAATCAATGAGTTCATTCTGTATTTGTGGCCAAGGTAGCTGGTGGTGTGACTCAAGGTCCCTTTTTTGACACGGTTAAGGTGCTCTTTCATGACTGGATCAAATTGTGTCATCAGTTCAACCTCTTTGAGGAAATGTCCATTTGATGGAGAGTACAGTGTTTCTGTGTGTACCCTTAGTGCCAGATTTCTAATTGCCAGAGACTGCACAATAGTGTCAAAACCTCTCTCCATCTTATCCTCTCAGCCTCCATAAGTGCCATCTCATGCTTATCAATTGTTTCCCCTTTTTGATCCTCATTGCCAGTTCTTTCCATGTTTTCATGCAGTTTTGATGTTCTGGACTGCTGTCGTGTGAAGTTAGCAAAGAACTTGCATGTTTCACGTCTGTCAGTCCTGAGTTTGCTAAATACATTTTCTTCTTAGAACATAGTTTGCGGCAGAAGAGGCTGTTGTTTCTTTCAGAATACACCAACCAACTTTAAGGATTTTTTCACCACTCACCAAGGTCTTCCTGAAATACTGGTGGTGGCAACTTCTTCCATCACTCTCATTCCTTGGGAAAACAAAGTTAGGTGGTACCTCACTTGGTCCTCTAGTTGTGTCCGAATTCAGTCACTCAGAACTGAAGGCCAGTCAGCAGGGTCTGTAGACAGTGGTTCATCCTCAGCAGCAGGATTTGGTGGGGATGCTGCTACAGGCATTTCCAATGGAGAGCACATGGGCATTAGTTTATACACGCTATTCACAGCATTTATAGTGGTGGAACATCTCACATACATACCCAGTAATAATAAAATCATAATTGTTACCTACAATATTTATTTTGTTTATGTTATGCAGGGATGCACACATAAACACATGTGCGTGTACCCACACACACACACACGTGCGCGTGCGTACAAACATACCTGAAGAATCCTGCTGGGGAGAAGTGGAAGCAAATGGGTCTTCATCCTCATCCTCAGGCTCAGACAACATTTGTGAAGACACCTGTGTGGCTGAGGAGGTAGATGGCTCCTCATCCTGGCCAGTGCCAGAGGGGGCTCCAAAATATTTCATAAATGTCCCTGAATTTGCATTGAAATACAGTATATGTGTCTGAAACCCTAAATACATTTGTTGCACCATTAAATATACATGTTATTATGCACAATTGATCAAACTTTCAGAATAGGAACCAAATGAACCATACAACCTCCTTGGCTAATTCTAGGCATAACACACCCCAAAATACACAAAATATCACAAATATAGACGTCTCTCAAACGGAATATTGTCACCCTATGTGTAATAGCATTCAAGCAACATAGCAACATAGGCTAACAAACATAAGTGTTATACTAGCCTATTTCATTACATGCATCATATTATACTCTTTATCTTTTGTGCGTTTCTCCTCTTCTTCTTTCCTCTTTTTCCTAAACTGGGCACCTGATGGCTTAGACCTTTTCTTATCCTTTTGTGTTGATTTGTCACTCGAGCATCACTACATTATCCATCCCCCAACACTGTCAACCAAGAGTCAAGACTAAACCAATTCACCTTGGTGGTGTGCAGACTGGTTTTATATTATTCTTAATGATTTCGCACAAACCATAAAAAAATGCAACAATATGTCTGTGAAACTATATATTCACAGTATTATGAATGAATTGTGGTTTATTTGGTAGCATTTCATAGTGTGACTGATTTGACTAATTGCATTAGTACTGTACAAACTCAGAGGTGCGCTATTTGATAGATTCCCCCACTCCCTCTACCTCGGGCTTCCAGTGGGGAGACCTGAGGTCAACCTACCCCCGCCCCCCTCCCCATCTCGTACTTCTGAGTGGGAGACCTTCCCAGGCAGTAGCCTGCCTAGCTCACAAACTAGAATCAGGGCGCCCACTCCGACAAGGTTAATTGACCCACAGTCCCACACGGTAGAAAACCGATCACGCAAATGTCACCATTCCAAGATGCCGCCCTGGGCGGCTGCCCATGTCGCCCATACCTAAATCCACCACTGATTCACGGTATGCTAATAGCTGCGCTCACACATGAAGCAGGAATGTGTCTTTAGCCACACCACATCCAAGGCTAGTGTAAATAGAAAAGTTGCCAATCTGATTTTGGAGAGATAGATCTCACTACACATATTTGACTAATGTAAATCCTACTGGAGTATGTCCTAATGGATGCTGGCCCCTTGCTCTGTCTAAATCCAGTGTCTCAGTAGTGGGCTCTGGGATGGCTGTCCCTGGCTGCTCCTCTCCCTTCCCCCTGTACAGTGTCTCCTGAGTGGGCTGGCTGTCTCAGTATGATCCCCTCCCCCCTTCTCTGCTCAGAGCCCATCACTCAGGCCTGATAACACACAGAACAGAAACCTTGTCATGCCACGGCCGTTTGGCCTAAACCTCAGATAACACACACACACACACACAAACGAATGCACACATGTAGCATGAGATAACAACAGTATCTCATGTCACAATGCTACTAGGTGAGGGATAGGAAGAATAAAGCACTCATTTCTTTGTGATCACTATTATTTTTTCCCTGCCTCCAGCTATCTGTGGCTTGTGTCTCTTTTTCATTCAAGGACCAGCCGGGATTCTTGTCGTGCAAAATATAATTTTCCTTTTGCAATCGTTCTCCTCCCTCTCGGCTGCTTTCATGGAGGCCCAACCTAATTAGTCTATTAGTTTTGGGTTAAATGCCAGGCCACTCAGCATTTAATAATGTTCTGTTGCTAAGTTGTGGGTGGTTCACTTTCCTTTTCTTTTGCATTCAGGGTCCATATTCACACAGTGTGCTAGGAGTGCTGATCCAGGATCCAGTTTTGCATTTTAGATCATAATGAATAAGATTATTTAGACAGGGAGGACCTGATTCCAGATCAGAATTCCTACTCTGAGACGCTTTATAGGAAATAAGGTGACATTTAGGACGCAGCCCTGATCTCTGGTCACTCTAGCACTCTAGCTCCTTACTGGTCTAAGACACTGCATCCCAGGCGTCACTACGGACAACCTGGTTCGAATCCAGACTGTATCACAACCGGCCGTGATTGGGAGTCCCATAGGGCGGAGCACAATTGGCCCAGCGTTGTCCGAGTTTGGCCGGTGTAGGCCGTCATTGTAAATAAGAATTTGTTCTTAACTGACTTGCCTAGTTAAATAAAGGTTATATTAAAAAAACAAAAAAACAAACCAAAAAAAACACAGAGCACCAGCCGCGGCCCGGGTAGTAGTGACAATAGAAAGTCAAGGGTCTTAGAGAGGGAGTCTAGTCTCATTACATCTCCGGAACAAAAGACACCAGACCCTACAGAGCCATAGGCCAGCTGCCCTTCTCCTCTACACACACACACACACACGCACACACACAAAGTGAAGACCAGCTACACAGCACACTAGTCCAATTTGGCTAACTGTTTTCTTACTGCCTGGCTCCCTTTGAACCAGACAAAAGAGCTCATCCTGTGTTCAAAGTGGCCTATCAACGAGCCGGTCTCCACATCAGGCACTTGTTGTTGTCAGTGAAGCTTGCCCGTTTCATACATTAGCATTGCTCTTTTCCTCCTCCAAGCCTCCGTGGCTGACTCCCAAATAGCATCCTATTCCCTATGTAGTGCTCTACTTTTGACCTGGGCTGTGTGATGATTCACTATATAGGGAATAGGGTGCAATTTTGGATGCAGGCTCTTCTCTGCCCCTGGCCCGGCTGATGCTGAGCTAGCTGAATCTAATCACTGAGCCCCAGTAGGGAAGCAGGCCTGTGGGCCGCGTCCGTCTCATCACTGTGTACCTGTCAATAGACCTGGGATGTGGTGACGTTGTTGTACATAATTTTAATCACCAGTAGTTTGTCTTGTATGACATGCTCACTGTGCACTATGCTCACCCAACCTAAAGAGCTTCTGTTGATCTGTTATTCCTATTATTCTATTAATATCTTATGAGTCAGAAATGACCTTGTGTCTCACAGAACAGCATCACAAGTACACAACAGATACAGTACTTTGTCCAGACTATTACGTTCATTTTTTGTGTGTCTATTTTCCATGAAGAATATAGCCAGGTTTGAATCATGTTGAAAATGACTTAGCATCTGTCGGAAACAGCAACTTCATGGCCTGCTTACTGATTAAAAACGTGTTCATGTGAGGTGTAACAACTTAAAAATGAAATCTTCGCCCTGAAATAAATGTGTATCTTCTTTGATGTTCATGAACTTGATGAGGTCGAGAGGAGAGAAGAGCTGTTACAGGATACATGTGTGGGTTGTCCTCCACCTTCTTTGTTGAAGGTGGATTTGAATTACGACTTTATAAACACAACAACACAATAAGCATTTCATTTGTGTAAACATCCATGTCAGGCCTCAAACAGAACATTGTTTCGAAGTGCCTCTCTCTATCTCTCTCTCTCGCTCTCTGTGTGTCTAACTCTGTCTCTGTCTCTCGCTCGCTCTCTCTTTCGCTCTCTCTTTTTTATCATAGTAGGATGAAGTGAATAGGGCTGCTCTCTTTCATGACTATCTGCCTTGTCATAATCCACAATTAAAAGTCTTGGAAGATCCCTTAGCAAGAAGTCTTAGCAGAGCGAGAGAGAGTTCATACATACACATGCACGCATACACACACACACACACACACACACACACACACACACACACACACACAAACAAACAAACAAACACACACACACACACACACACACACACACAAACAAACAAACAAACAAACAAACACACACACACAAAGGCAATAACTTGTCAGTAATGATTCATCTCTCAGTCAGTCTCTGCTCCTCCTCAGATCCCACCTCCTCAGTCCTCTCTTGGGACATACATTATAGAAGGGTTTCCACCCACTCTGCCCAGAGTGGGTGAAAACACGCTTTGGCGATGAAATTTCAATTCCTTATGTTATAAAATACATTTTACCAAGACAAATATGATTCTTCAAGCAGTGCCTCATGGTCAAACTAGACAAATTGGTAAAACTATGTGTTTTTGATTGGGCATCCTAATTATAGAGGCACTGCTTTTTTACTATTGGTCGACCTGGTTGTTATGGATTGTATTGTAGTGGTGTGATTTGATTGTGTGTTGCTTGGTTGTTTTATCTATTTTAGTAGTGGTGGTATGACAAATCTGAAATTGTGAATGGGATTACTACCTTAGGGCTTTTCAAAAGGGAGGTTCATGCTTGCTGAAAAAGTACATCTACTGTATAGTATTCAGACTCCACATTTTCCTCATCAATCTACACACAATATCCCATAATGACAAAGCGAAAACAGGTTTTTAGAAATATTAGCAAATGTATATATAAAAAAAAACGTATTCAGACCCTTTCCTATGAGACTTGAAATTGCGCTCAGGTGCATCCTGTTTCCATTGATCATCCATGAGATGTTTCTACAACTTGATTGGAGTCTACCTGTGGTAATGTAAATTGGTTGGACATGATTTGTCTAAATAAGGTCCAACAGTTGACAGTGCATGTCAGAGCAAAAACCAATCCACGAGGTCAAAGGAATTGTCCATAGAGCTCCAAGACAGGACAGTGGCCTACATCATTCTTAAATATAAGAAGTTTGGAACCACCAACACTCTTCCTAGAGCTGGCTGCCCTGCCAAATTGAGCAATCGGGGAGGGAGATGACCAAGAACCTGATGGTCACTCTGACAGAGCTCCAGAGTTCCTCTGTGGAGAATGGAGAACCTTCCAGAAGGACAACCATCTCTGCAGCACTCCACCAATCATGCCTTTATGGTAGAGTGACCAGACGGAAGCCACTCATCAGTAAAATGCATATGACAGCCCGCTTGGAGTTTGCCAAAAGGCACCTAAAGGACTCTCAGTCCATGAGAAACAAGATGTTCTGGTCTGACGAAACCAAGATTGAACTCTTTGGCTTGAATGCCAAGCGTCACGTCTGGAAGAAACCTGGCACCATCTCTACGGTGACGCATGGTGGTGGCAGCATCATGCTGTGGGGATGTTTTTCAGCGGCAGGGACTTCAAGACTAGTCAGGATCAAGGGAAAGATGAACGGAGCAAAGTACACAGAGATCTTCAGACTGGGGCGAAGGTTCACCTTCCAACAGGACAACAACCATAAAAACACAGCCAAGACAATGCAGGAGTGGCTTCGGGACAAGTCTCAGAATGTCTTTGAGTGGCCCAACCAGAGCCCGGACTTGAACCCGATCGAACATCTCTGGAGACCTGAAAATAGCTGTGCAGCTACGTTTACCATCCAACCTGACTTGAGAGGATCTGCAAAGAAGAATGGGAGAAACTCCCCAAATACAGGTGTGCCAAGTTTGTATTGTCATACCCAAGAAGACTTGAGGCTGTAATCAATGCCAAGTAAAGGGTCAGAATATTTATGTAAATGTAATATTTGTATTTCTTATTTTTTTATAGAATTTTTTAAAGTTCTAAAAAACTGTTTTTGCTTTGTCATTAAAGGGTATTGTGTGTAGATTGATGAGGTGGGAACAACTATTTAATCCATTATAGAATAAGGCTGTAACGTAACAAAATGTGGAAAAAGTCAATGGGTCAGAATACTTTCCGAATGCACTGTATATGAAACCATGTTGTGCTTGTTGACCTGGGCAGGCATGATGTTCTCAGCATAACTAGAGAAAGAAGAGAATTTCTACTGTCATACATCACATGCATTGCTGTTCTCTCTATGCACTTAATACTCTCTGCCATTGCAGACAACCTCAGAAACCACATCCTGTCGTGTGTTTCAGAATAGCACCAGACAGTGTTGCTTATTCACCATCTTTGAGGCTGGAAGGGTCTGGTTTGTAGAGCACCTTTGCTCACTCTGTAAGGTATTAGTGGTAATAGCAGAGACATATTGCACTATGTTTTGCAAGAATGACTATGCTTGAGGAATTCCCCTAAGGAAAGGTTCCCCAACTGGTGGCCCGCGGGTTACTTTATTTGGCCCTGCAGGTTTTCTGATCTGTTTGGGCTTCAATTCACAGTCTTAAAATTATTTGTAATTATGTTCCCGTCCCCCGACCATCCGCTCAAGAAATAATCGTCCCAAGGCTGAATCTAGTTGATTATCCCTGCCCAAGGGCATATGGAATCTCCACTCTAAACAGTTGTGTAAGAGGTGGGTAATTGAATAAACTATGGGCCCTGGTCAAAAGTAGTGCACTATGTAGGGAATAGAGTGCCATTTGGGACGCAGGCCTAGTCTTTCAGACAAGAAGCTCCTGTCACACAAGCAGATCCTGTCACACTGAACCACTGAACACATTTCATTCAAAGGCTTTAAGATTGATGAAAGTTGATGGATTTAAAATCAATAATTAATTAGAAAAGTGCCAGAAGCGAAAGTGTCCCGGTTTGAACTCTGATCTGCATGCAGATGCAGATCAGAGTTCACCTCAGCAATCTTGACTAGTAGTTTATCAAATAAAATCAAGCTTTATTTATACAGCACATTTCAGACATGGAATGCAACGCAATGTGCTTTACAGGAAAAAACGAATAAAAAACAATGAAAATTAAAGCTGAAAAGTGTAGTTTTAGTTTACGAGGATATCCTTTAGCTACTGCACATGCAGCAGAACAGTTATAGACAAGGACATTAAGTACTGTAAATAAAACATGTAATAATAAATATATATATATACAAAAAAGAAGAGTTATATATTAGAAAGACACCAAGAGACAACAAAAATACTATTTACAAACTATTCATATATACCGTTGAAGTCGGAAGTTTACATACACTTAGGTTGAAGTCATTAAAACTCATTTTTCAACCACTCCACAGATTTCATGTTAACAAACTTAAGTCGGTTAGGACATCTACTTTGTGCATGACACAAGTAATTCTTCCAACAATTGTTTACAGACAGATTTTTTCACTTATAATTCACTATATCGCAATTCCAGTGGGTCAGAAGTTTACATACACTAAGTTGACTGTGCCTTTAAACAGGTTGGAAAATTCCAGATAATGATGTTATGGCTTTAGAATCTTCTGATAGGCTAAACGACATAATTTGAGTCAATTAGAGGTGTACCTGTGGATGTATTTCAAGGACTACCTTCAAACTTAGTGCCTCTTTGCTCGACATCATGGGAAAATCAAAAGAAATCAGCCAAGACCTCAGAAAGAAAATTGTAGACCTCCACAATTGTCGACCTTCGTCCTTGGGAGCAATTTCCAAACGCCTGAAGCTACTACGTTCATCTGTACAAACAATAGTAAGCAAGTATAAACACCATGGGACCACGCAGCCATCATACCGCTCAGGAAGGAGACACGTTCTGTCTTCTAGAGATGGACGTACTTTGGTGCGAAACGTGCAAATCAATCCCAGAACAACAGCAAAGGACCTTGTGAAGATGCTGGAGGAAACAGGTACAAAAGTATCTATATCCACAGTAAAATGAGTCCTATATCGACATAACCTGAAAGGCCACTCAGCAAGGAAGAAGCCACTGCTCCAAAACCGCCATAAAAAAGCCAGACTACGGTTTACAACTGCACATGGGGACAAAGATCGTACTTTTTGGAGAAATGTGCTCTGGTCTGATGAAACAAAAATAGAACTGTTTGGCCATAATGACCATTGTTATGTTTGGAGGAAAAAGGGGGAGGCTTGCAGCCGAAGAACACCATTTCAACCGTGTTGCATGGGGGTGGCAGCATCATGTTGTGGGGGTGCTTTGCTGCAGGAGGGACTGGTGCACTTCACAAAATAGATGGCATCATGAGGAAGGAAAATTATGTGGATATATTGAAGCAACATCTCAAGACATCAGTCAGGAAGTTAAAGCTTGGTCACAAATGGGTCTTCCAAATGGACAATGACCCCAAGCATACTTCCAAAGCAAAGGACAACAAAGTCAAGGTATTGGAGTGGCCATCACAAAGCCCAGACCTCAATCCTATAGAACATTTGTGGGCAGAACTGAAAAAGAGTGTGCGAGCAAGGAGGTCTACAAACCTGACTCAGTTACACCAGTTCTGTCAGGAGGAATGGGGCCAAAATTCACCCAACTTATTGTGTGAAGCTTGTAGAAGGCTAACCGAAATGTTGACCCAAGTTAAACAATTTAAAGGCAATGCTACCAAATTCTAATTGAGTGTATGTAAACTTCTGACCCACTGGGAATTTGATGAAATAAATAAAAGCTGAAATAAATCATTTTCTCTACTATTATTCTGACATTTCACAATCTTAAAATATAGTGGTGATCCTAACTGACCTAAGACAGGGTATTTTTACTAGGATTAAATGTCAGGTATGTAAACTTCCGACCTAACCATTTTCTTGAACTCTGTTGAACTCTGCATCTAGCAAATGAGTAGATAAAGCATGTCTGGTTGAAGGGGTGTATGCTGGGCGAAGAACATTCAGACATCTCTTCCATTACACATTGCCTGTGAGCATCAGAGGTGAACCAGTTGCATACACAGCTCGAGCAAGACATTCATCAGCATTTCTCTGACTACATTCCTCCATTGAGTCAAAAATACTTCTGATTCCAGGAGGACCATGAGCTGTTGCTATCGATAAGGTGTATGATTAATCATTTTCACCTCGAATAGAAGTATGGGGACTTTTGTCGGAGGTTGCTTGTTGTGAGCGCTGAGGGAACTTTATGCACTTGGCCAGATGATTCTGCATCTTTGTTGGATTCTACACATATGATTTGTCACAGTATTTGCAAATGTACACAGCTTTTCCTTAGTGGGGGGGTATGACTGTTTGAAGTGGTGACAAATATTTCATAAAAAGACTAGAAGAGAAGTAGTCAATTTGTCCTCAACGCTCAGCCATGAAAGACAATTATGCATGTTGTTGATGTTAGTTCTGTGTGTGCAGTTAAGGTCAAGGCGTGCTGCTTTGTTTTGAGCCAGCTGCAACTTTGCTGGGTCTTTCTTTACTGCACCTTGCCATATTTCCGGACAGTAACAAAGATGGGACAAGATCAGAGCCTGAACAACTAGTACAGTTGATCTTTATGTCAAAAACGCACTTTCTTGGGACTTGAGTTTTCCCTGTTGCTCTCTGTATTGAGCAGGAGCATCAGGCCATCAGCAGGGCTTGTCTGAAATGTAGCGCCAGATCATAAACTTTAGATCATGATCACATTGCAGGCAGCTGGAGTGGAGTGCACTCAGTGCAGTGGTGGGGCTCACCTCTCAGAGCTCTATGCATCCGTCATGCTCTTCCCTCAGAGCTCTGTCAGGTTTCTGCATGCACTGCTCTAATCCTCCCAGGTGTGTATGGAATAGAACAACTCAGTATGCTTAGCTAAGTACTGTATCAATGATGCAGTGAGGGCCCACTGCCTACTGCTGCAAAAACTTATATTTAGATACAGAGGGTTGAAAGAACAACTCAATTTCCCCTCTGTGGATAAATCAAGTTTATTCAATCAATAATGCCCTCAGATGATCCCCAAATTCATTTTCAAGTTATTGATTCATCTTTTTGGATGCTGCTTCAGGCCCCCAGGTGTTTGTCAGCCATGTTTGTGCTCTATGACATTCAGCACCAATTCATATTAGGGAACTCCTGTTTAAGAACATCCCCTCTGTCGGATTCTGTCGTTTCACCATTTGTTTGCCTTTATAGATTATCTTGTTATTTTTAAGATGTTGGATACTTTACTGTGATAGCTTTAGCTTGCAGTGGTGATAAATTGTAGTCGTTTTGTGGCGGAAATAAAAATAAGTTGCCACAAATGATATTTCACAAATACTTTACGAATATTTCACAAATGAATTTGAAATGACTCACAAATGATTCACAAACATGTTTTATAAAGGGCAGTATCTGTGATTAATGGCGTATAAATATCTGTTTATTTTCTCTGGGAGCGGTTTCATTTGTAATGTAATGGCTTGTGATAAAGCTGACAGTTTACATAGCAGATCAGGCTGTATTGATTTGGTTCAGATGCAGTCTTGCTTAACATCAGATATCTATTTGTGTAAGATATACAATAACAACAACAACACATCTAATGGAAAATAAGGATGGTTGTAGAGATCTATAAAATCCATCTGTATAAACCCTTGATGAGAGCTCAGCACTATAGACTAGGGTTGCAAAGGGTCAGAAACTTTCCGGTAAATTTCCAGAAATTTAAACCCTGGAATTTTGGGAATTTTGCTTAAATTCATAAAAAAAGTTAGCTTATAACAGTGAACCTTTTTTGTGGGATACACATAAGGCAATTCTAGGTCTTGCATCCCCAATGCAATAGGGATGCACAGTGCATTCTTCCATCACATGTATAGCTGATTCTCAAGATCTTGCACACTAATGAGATGCTATTGAGCCCACACTACTACACTGTCTGAGCCAAGGACTACATGCTTTCTGGTAAGTTTTGATTACAATACTGGGTGGGGTGAATATATTTTATATGACATACATTATTTTTTGTTAACTAGTAAATAGTAGCCTACAGCAAAGTGTGTTTAAATCATTTCTAACTTGTTAAATATTTCTGCTTGTTAGTTTTTGCTACCTGTGGGTTTTAGCTTGCTTGAGCCTGCTAATTGAGGAGTGTTAATTCACCTGTTCCATACATGTTTCATTTAAAAAAATGTATCTTACAAATGAGTTGTTTAATCTAACTGCTTAACTATTTATCTGTACATTTTTTTTACACATATTTTTCGAATCTTGACAGGAAAATGCCACTGGCACTATCTGATGTGTGGAGACATTTCACTGCAGCTAATGTAGAAGGAAAAGCTGTGTACATTTGCAAATACTGTGCCAAATCATATGTGAAGAATGCAACAAAGATGCAGAATCATCTGGCCAAGTGCATAAAGTTCCCTCAGCGCTCACAACAAGCAACCTCCGACAAAAGTCCCTCTACTTCTATTCGAGGTGAAAATGATTAATCATACACCTTATCGATAGCAACAGCTCATGGTCCTCCTGGAATCAGAAGTTTTTTTGACTCAATGGAGGAACGTAGTCAGAGAAATGCTGATGAATGTCTTGCTCGAGCTGTGTATGCAACTGGTTCACCTCTGATGCTCACAGGCAATGCGTATTGGAAGAGATGTCTGAAAGTTCTTCGCCCAGCATACTCCCCTTCAACCAGACATGCTTTATCTACTCATTTGCTGGATGCAGAGTTCAACAGAGTTCAAGAAAATGGTTAGGTACAGTTGAAGTCGGAAGTTTACATACCTGACATTTAATCCTAGTAAAAATACCCTGTCTTAGGTCAGTTAGGATCACCACTTTATTTTAGGAATGTGAAATGTCAGAATAATAGTAGAGAGAATTATTTATTTCAGCTTTTATTTCTTTCATCACATTCCCAGTGGGTCAGAAGTTTACATACACTCAATTAGTATTTGGTAGCATTGCCTTTAAATTGTTTAACTTGGGTCAAACGTTTTGGGTAGCCTTCCACAAACTTCCCACAATAAGTTGGGTGAATTGCTCCCAAGAATGAACCAGACTTGTGGAGGTCTACAATTATTTTTCTTAGGTCTAGGCTGATTTCTTTAGATTTTCCCATGATGTTGAGCAAAGAGGCACTGAGTTTGAAGGTAGGCTTTGAAATAGATCCACAGGTACACCTCCAATTGACTGTCAATTAGCCTATCATAAGCTTATAAAGCCATGACATCATTTCCTGGAATTTTCCAAGCTGTTTAAAGGCACAGTCAACTTAGTGTATGTAAACTTCTGACCCACTGGAATTGTGATATAGTGAATTATAAGTGAAATAATCTGTCTGTAAACAATTGTTGGAAAAATTACTTGTGTCATGCACAAAGTAGATGTCCTAACCGACTTGCGAAAACTATAGTTTGTTAACATGAAATATGTGGAGTTGTTGAAAAATGAGTTTTAATGACTTCAACCTAAGTGTATGTAAACTTCCGACTTCAACTGTATGTGAAGGGTCATCAAGTTATAGCAGCAATCTACCTCACCAAGCAAAGTGAGAAGAATAAGAGCACCACATTGAAGCTGCCCAGCAACACCCGTTGGGGTGGTGTTGTCATCATGTTTGACAGTCTCCTGGAGGGGAAGGAGTCTCTTCAAGAAATGGCCATATCACAGTCTGCCGATATGGACAGCCCCATCAAGAGGATCCTCCTGGATGATGCCTGGATGCTGTATTTTGGGAGAGAGTGGTAAGCAGCCTTAAACTCCTGAAACCTATAGCAGTAGCACGGATTGAGGGAGACAATGCCATCCTGTCTGATGTTTAGACTCACATCAGACATCCGTACTGCCCTGCCCAGTTCACTGTTGCTCCAAGCAGAGGAAAATGCAGTTCTGAAATACATCAAAAAGCGTGAAGACTTCTGCCTGAAGCCAACACGCCGCAGCGTACATGTTGGACCCCAAGTATGCTGGCAAGAGAATCCTGTCTGGTGCAGAGATCAACAAGGGCTATGGTGTCATCACTACCGTGTCTCGCCACCTTGGCCTGGATGAGGGCAAGGTTCTTGGCAGTCTGGCGAAGTACTCATCAGCCACCTGGTGGAAGGGACTTTGTGGATCTGAGGCTCTTTCTCCCCTGTTGCCTTCATCATCCTCCAAATCCCACCAACATCAGCCGCCTCATAGCGCAACTGGTCCTTGTTTGGGAACACACACACCAAAGCACGCAAGAGGCTGACCAATATAGGGTTGAAAAATTGGTGGCCATCCGGGTAAATGTGAGGCTTTTTGAGCCTGACAACGAGCCATCCTCAACAAGGTTGTAAAGTGACAGTGAAGATGAGGCCTCAGAGTCTGATGCTTAAGAGGTGGACATTGAGGAGGTCCAGGGAGAAGACATGGAAGCCTGAGAGGAAGACAACCAAAGCTTTAGTTTCTAGACTATGATTTTACAGATGTATGTTGAAAACGTTTTTTGGGAGATACGATGGATCATTGGGGATAATTTAATATTCCCTTTCTTTTGTTGTTCAGTGAAATCATCCCATGTGAAGAGTCAACTCATTTAATTAAAGTTACATTCGTAACATTTTTTTATTTATTTTTTCTATTGGAATGATTTAATAATTTGCAATTATGTCTACTTATGATAAGGTAAAAGGTTTATGTTTCTGTCTCCATATGATATGCTAAATATATCCAATGCAAAAAACATCTACATTTAAATGGTATTAATATTAATTTGCATATATTTCTGTTAATTCCCATATATTCCCGTTCATTTCCATATGTTCTCATCAATTCCCACGGAAAGTTTCCACCTCTGAATATTCCCAAAAATGTGCAACCCTACTATAGACCAATGTCTCTGAGAAGGTAATGTTTGTTGATGAATTATTGTAGTGGTCTATCAAAATAGTTTTCCTAGGAAAAGGACTTTCTCCAATGGCAACTAGCTAGTTTACCTCAGTCCTATACCGTTACAAATGCTGAATGCATCCTAAAGATGCAAATTATGTGAAACATAAATTGAAATAGTTTGTGGTAATGATGCTTGGGGCTGTTATATTCAACCATAGAAAAGCTGAGGTGTGGTGTATTGATTGTTTCAGCATTTGTTCTGTGTCAAGTGTTGGGTGGAAAGCATAGCTAGACAGTTTCATTTGAATGCGCGCCTCTCTTCTCCAGGCAGATGTAGCATCATTGTTCTTCAGTATTACCTACCCTTCTCATATCTCTTTGTGTCGTAATAAAGTGCTCTGTATTTGACACTTTAAGAGCTATGGATTATGGTTATTTATATAATAACATCATAATTACAGAGAGCTGCCTGGCCCCTGACTTTACACACTCACACACATACGCGCACACACACAGATGGATAGATAACAGTCTAAGTCATATCCTGTATCATGATTATAGCTTCTGGTGCCAGCAGGAGGGAGGGGGGAGGGGTGAGAGAGTGGGAGAGGAGAGAAGAGGAAGAGAGAGGGGAGAGAGAGGGGTGGCATAGTGAGGGGGGGGAAGGGCCCTATAGGCCATGGTCTAAAGCAGTGCACTACATAGGGGCACCATTTGGGACACAGCCCATAGCTCTGGATTGATGTGGGAGCACAAAGAGGAAGGACGATCAGTCTGTTTTGTTTTGGACATTTTCTTTATTTTCTCAATTTCCTCCATTTTCAAAATTTTCTCTAGCTATTTATTCTGGATTTCCTATTTTGCCACTGGCTTGGAAGGACTTCCCTGGAAAAAGCTTTTATACTGAAGTGCTTGCCACATCTTTAAAGTAAGTGTGTGAAAGAATCAGAACCTAAGTCTTGTTAATAGCAGGGGTTTTCTGTTTAGCGTATGGTTAAAGGGGCAGTCAGCAGTTGCTACACCCATTTTTGGACTTATAAATAAATGATATGTACCAATTGATTATTGAAGACCCCATCAGAACAAAAACATTTGAGCTTGTTTTACTCCAATGCTTGTAAACAAAGAAATTGTAAACAAACACTATATAGCCTCAAAACATGGTTAAAACTATAGCGTTATCATGGATGGTCAGTCTTTGCATCCATAGCTCTGTCCATGAATTTGAGAGTGGGCATAGTCAGTGTGGCTATACATGAATGTGTTATGTTTTCTGCAGATGGGTTAGTTAGTATACATGTAGCTAACCTGTCTACGAAAATGCATGCACCCATGACTATAAGTCTCTTAGGATAAAAGCGTCTGCTAAGTTGCATACAGTTGAAGTCGGAAGTTTACATACACTTAGGTTGAAGTCATTAAAACTCATTTTTCAACCACTCCACAGATTTCATGTTAACAAACTATAGTTTTGGCAAGTCGGTTAGGACATCTACTTTGTGCATGACACAAGTAATTCTTCCAACAATTATTTACAGACAGATTATTTCACTTATAATTCACTATATCACAATTCCAGTGGGTCAGAAGTTTACATACACTAAGTTGACTGTGCCTTTAAATAGCTTGGAAAATTCCAGAAAATTATGTAATGGCATTAGAAGCTTCTGATCATTTGATCATTTGAGTCAATTGGAGGTTTACCTGTGGATGTATTTCAAGACCTAACTTCGAACTCAGTGCCTCTTTGCTTGACATCATGGGAAAATCTAAAGAAATCAGCCAAGATCTCAGAAAAGAAATTGTAGACCTCCACCACAAGTCTGGTTCATCCTTGGGAGCAATTTCCAAAACGCCTGAAGGTACCACATTCATCTGTACAAACAATAATAAGCAAGTAAAAAACACTATGGAACTACGCAGCCGTCATATCAATCAATCAATCAAAATTTATTTATAAAGCGCTTTTTACATCAGCCGATGTCACAAAGTGCTATACAGAAACCCAGACTAAAACCCCAAACAGCAAGCAATGCAGATGTAGAAGCACGGTGGCTAGGAAAAACTCCCTAGAAAGGCAAAACCTAGGAAGAAACCTAGAGAGGAACCAGGCTCTGAGGGGTGGCCAGTCCTCTTCTGGCTGTGCCGGGTGGAGATTAAAACAATTTATGGCCATTAAGGCCAGTTCTTTCTCCAAGATGTTCAAATGTTCATAGATGACCAGCAGGGTCAGATAATAATAAAAGTAGTTGTGGAGGTTGCAACAGGTAAATACATCAGCAGTGAATGTCACTTGGTTTTTCAGTGCAATAGAGCGAGAGTGAGGTGAAAACAGCAGGTCTGGGACAGGGTGGCACGTCCAATGAACAGGTCAGGGTTCCATAACCGCAGGCAGAGGAGTTGAAACCGGTGCAGCAGCACAACCAGGTGGACTGGGAACAGCTAGGAGTCATCAGGACAGGTGGTCCTGAAGCATGGTCCTCCGGGTAGGCTCAGGTCCTCCGGGAGAGGAGGTAGAGTGGGAGAGAGAGCGAATTAGAGGGAGCATACTTAAATTCACACAAGACACTGGATAATAACATCAGATTTAACAAACTGACCCTAGCCCCCTGGCACATTGACTATTGCAGCATAGGTACTGGTGGCTGAGACAGGGGGGTCAGGAGACACTGTGGCCCCCTCCGACAATACCCAGACAATACCCCCGGACAGGGCCAAACCAGGCAGGATATAACCTCACCCACTCTGCCAAGCACAGCCCCTACACCAATAGGGGGATAACAACAACCACCAACTTACTACCCTGAGACAAGGCTGAGTATAGTCCACGAAAAGATCCCCTCCACTGCACAAGCCAGAGGGGGCGACAAACCGGACAGGAAGTGACGCACCCCTCCTAGGAATGGCATGGAAAGCACCAGTAAGCCAGTGACTCAGCCCCCGTAATAGGGTCAGAGGCAGAGAATCCCAATGGAGAGACGGGAACCGGCCAGGCAGAGACAGCAAGGGTGGTTCGTCGCTCCAGAGCCTTGCTGTTCACCCTTGCACCCCTGGGCCAGACTACACTCAATCATAGGACATACTGAAGAGGTGAGTCTTCAGTAAAGACTTAAAGATCGAGACAGAGTCTGCGTCTCTCACATGGATAGGCAGACCATTCCATAAAAATGGAGCTCTATAGGAGAAAGCCCTTCCTCCACCTGTTTGCTTAGAGATTCTAGGGACAATAAGGAGGCCTGCGTCTTGTGACCGGAGCGTACGTGTAGGTATGTGCGGCAGGACCAAATCTGAGAGATAAGTAGGAGCAAGCCCATGTAATGCTTTGTAGGTTAGCAGTAAAACCTTGAAATCAGCCCTAGCCTTAACAGGAAGCCAGTGTAGAGAGGCTAGCACAGGAGTAATATGATCAAATCTTTTGGTTCTAGTCAGGATTCTAGCAGCCGTGTTTAGCACTAATTGAAGTTTATTTAGTGCTTTATCCGGGTAGCCGGAGAGTAGAGCATTGCAGTAATCTAATCTAGAAGTGACAAAAGCATGGATTAGCTTTTCCGCATCATTTTTGGACAAAAAATGTCTGATTTTTGCAATGTTACGAAGATGGAAAAAAGCTATCCTTGAAATATTCTTGATATGTTCATTAAAAGAGAGATCAGGGTCCAGAGTAATGCCAAGGTCCTTCACAGTTTTTTGGGAGACGACTATACAACCATCAAGATTAATTGTCAGATCCAAAAGCAGATCTCTTTGTTTCTTGGGACCTAGAACTAGCATCTCTGTTTTGTCAGAATTTAACAGTAAAAAATTTGCCGCCATCCACTTCCTTATGTCTGAAACACAGGCTTCCAGGGCAGGCAATTTTGGTGCATCACCATGTTTCATCGAAATGTACAGCTGTGTGTCGTCCGCATAGCAATGGAAGTTAACATTATGTTTCCGAATGACATCACCAAGGGGTAAAATATATAGTGAAAACAAAAGTGGCCCCAAAACGGAACCTTGAGGAACACCGAAACTTACAATTGATTTGTCAGAGGACAAACCATCCACGGAGACAAACTGATATCTCTCCGACAAATAAGATCTAAACCAGGCAAGAACTTGTCCGTGTAGACCAATTAAGGTTTCCAATCTCTCCAAAAGAATATGATGGTCGATGGTGTCAAAAGCAGCACTAAGGTCTAAGAGCACGAGGACAGATGCAGAGCCCTGGTCTGACGCCATTAAAAGGTTGTTTACCACTTTCACAAGTGCAGTCTCAGTGCTATGATAGGGTCTAAAACCAGACTGAAGTGTTTCGTATACGTTATTTGTCTTCAGGAAGGCAGTGAGTTGCTGCGCAACAGCTTTTTCTAAGATTTTTGAGAGAAATGGGAGATTCGATATAGGCCGATAGTTTTTTACATTTTCTGGGTCAAGGCTTGGCTTTTTCAAGAGCGGCTTTATTACTGCCACTTTTAGAGAGTTTGGTACACATCCGGTGGAGAGGGAGCCATTTATTATGTTCAACATAGGAGGGCCGAGCACAGGAAGTAGCTCTTTCAGTAGTTTAGTTGGAATAGGGTCCAGTATGCAGGTTGAAGGTTTAGAGGCCATGACAATTTTCATGAATGTGTCAAGAGATATAGGATTAAAACACTTGAGTGTCTCCATTGATCCCAGGTCCTGGCAGTTCTGTGCAGACTCAGGACAGCTGAGCTTTGGGGAAATATGCAGATTCAAAAAGGAGTCTGTAATTTGCATTCTAATGATAAAGATCTTTTCGTTGAAGAAGTTCATGAATTCATCGCTGCTGAAGTGAAAGGCATCCTCTCTTGGGGAATGCTGCTTTTTAGTTAGCTTTGCAACAGTATCAAATAGAAATTTAGGATTATTCTTATTCTCCTCAATTAGGTTGGAAAAATAGGATGATCGAGCAGCAATTAGGACTTTTCGATATTGCACTGTACTTTCTTTCCAAGCTAGTAGGAAGACTTCCAGTTTGGTGGAGCGCCATTTCCGTCCCAGCTTTCTGCAAGCTTGCTTCAGAGCTCGGGTATTTTCTGTGTACCAGGGAGCTAGTTTCTTTTGGCAAATGTTTTTTGTTTTTAGGGGTGCGACTACATCTAAAGTATTACGCAAGGTTAAATTTAGATCCTCAGTTTGATTGTTAACTGATTTTTGTACTCCGACGTCCTTGGATAGGTGGAAGGAGTCTGGAAGGGCGTCTAGGAATCTTTGGGTTGTCCGAGAATTTATAGCACGGCTTTTGATGATCCTTGGTTGGGGTCTAAGCAGATTATTTGTTGCGATTGCAAACGAAATAAAATGGTGGTCCGATAGTCCAGGATCATACAGCTCAGGAAGGAGATACTTTAGTGTGAAAAGTGCCAACCGTGAAGCACAGGGGTGGCAGCATCATGTTGTGGTGGTGCTTTGCTGCAGGAGGGTCTGGTGTACTTCACAAAATAGATGGCATCATGAGGAAAGAAAATTATGTGGATATATTGAAGCAACATCTCAAGACATCAGTCAGGAAGTTAAAGCTTGGTTGCAAATGGGTCTTCCAAATGGACAATGACCCCAAGCATACTTCCAAAGTTGTGGCAAAATGGCTTAAGGACAACAAAGTCAAGGTATTGGAGTGGCCATCACAAAGCCCAGACCTCAATCCTATAGAACATTTATTCTGACATTTCACATTCTTAAAATAAAGTGGTGATCCTAACTGACCTAAGACAGGGACATTTTACTAGGATTAAATGTCAGGAATTGTGAAAAAGTGAGTTTAAATGTATTTGGCTAAGGTGTATGTAAACTTCTGACTTAAACTGTATATATTATATTGTGATAAATTAATGTGTTATATGTTCTGGTCCTGGATCTGTCTGTCCATGGCGGTGGTGTTTCTCTCTGTCTACCACATCAGGAAGGCTGTCTGTCTTGGCCCAGCAGACAGATACTGTACCTGGGAAGATTTCTAATCTCTCTGTATGTCAGCTGTGTTCATGCCACTGCCCCAGAGATTAGGGGTGCAAACGGTAAAACGTTTAAACGAAAATGGGATCCTTAACGTTACGAAAAATCCCATAAAATTAGGATCGCAGTGCAGTTATCACAAAACATATTATTATCTGTGTTCTAGCCTAACTAGACGATAGGCTATAAAGGCCTGGGGAAAGTTGTGTAATTTAAATAAATCCAGAGAAAAAGAGACAAACTTTACGCTACTTTGGTGAATTTGCGAGGCATGTAAAACAGATTACCAAGACATATGCACACCAAATATTTTTCTGACAACCCACTCCTTTCTCTACCTTGTGCTGGCTTGCCAAGGGAGAATTCAGTACGCCAATACTGTTGCAAAATGTTTCTTAAACGGAAGAAAACGGAACATCTACCTGTATTTGTCCAATACAAACTTTCCCTTTCAGTTTTCGATCTGTTGCGTGTAGAATATTCTAGCCTATTCATTGATAGTAGGCCCTGCTTTTCTGAATTTGCCAGAAATTACAAGCCAAGAAATTGCGAGATACAGCATTCCATTGCAAGATAAAGCTTTTGATTGCCAATAGATATGCCTAGTGTACAGTTCTGACTGTCTGCCTGGTGGCTGACCTTTCTATACTGTGCCCCTCCCCTCTCTCTCTGTCCCTCGCTAGCTCACTATGAAAGATGCAATTGTTTGTATTCTCGGAAGTACGGCAACTAATCAGCCTCATCCTTTCCAAAAATACTGAATCTTGAAATGGGAGTTGACACCGGGAGTCGGGGTGCAAGGAGTCGAGGATTCAATTATTTTGGAGTCGACTCTCCACCACTACATCATCGGGTTTAAGAGTTGAACAAATGGCAGAAAAAGGCAAGCGACAGCAGCAAAGTCCTGTGTGGCAATACTTTCAGAAGTGAAATACATTGAAAAGGAAATGCAAACTTTGTGAGGTGAAATTAAGGTACAGAAATTATAATACTTGTGCAATGCTTCACCATCTGAAAGGGACTCAACACGAGACCCAAACCGTTGCTGGCAGCGGCTGCATTGTGAATTTTATGTATTTTTCATATTGCATTATCGGAAAACTGATTAAAAAAAATTGAAGTTTAAACATTAAGAATAATTGTCCATTTGTCACATCCCTACCAAAGATTCTACAGTAGGCTGTAACTCTGCCAGGCGGGGCTTAGGAGTAGTAGCCCCTGTAGTATGACTGACTGAATAAGGTGTGGCTGCTGAAGTGTTGCTGGCTTGGCTTGGTGATGCTGTAAGCATCATTGCTCAGACAGCATTAATGCTATTATGGCTTAGTAGTAGTAGGTAAGGTTTAATAGCGGGAACCGGGTTACTGAGATTTACCAAGATTTCCTGCCCAAACCCACACTCTTTTCCCGGAATCAATAACTGTGAGAAATTAAAATAAATTGTTTTTATGAACAGGATTATGTGAAATGGAACTGTTACGTTTCTAAATCTGGCTTCTCTACGGCCTTCTCTCTGCTATCTACATGATCAATCATCAACGTTCAGGGTGGGGCCAGACAGCACATCTCAGTATGGAGCGCAGTTTACAATGCATGGACCATCTCATTACGGTAACTTTTTTATTTTGACAGGTCTACATCTGCTGCGGCTGAGCCTATGCTATAGTAGTATAAGGACTGGGTACGTGTCTAACTTACACATATCCATCTGGCTTTCGGGGTCACCTTATTTTGTAAAAATTAATTTTTAAAATTTCAGCTGCAAAGTTTTAAAACAGCCTAGAACTCGAATATCTTTGCTTGAAATCATTGCGCACGTGAGCACTCTCTCACAGTCTTTCTCTCTCTCCATCAATTCCATTCAAATTGCATCCAAAATAGATAATCCTGTTCAAGATTGAATAGATAATCCTGTTCAACAAAAATATAAACTGAACAAAAATATAAACGCAACATGTAAAGTGTTGGTCCCAGGTTTCATAATCTGAAATAAAAGGTCCCTGAAATGTCCCATATGCACAAAAAGCTTATTTCTCTAAAATGTTGTGCACAAATGTGTTTACATCCCTGTTAGTGAGCATTAATCCATCCACCTGACCTGTGTGGCATATCAAGAAGATGATTAAACAGCATGATCATTACACAGTTGCACCTGGTGCTGGGGCCAATAAAATGCCACTAAAATGTGCAGTTGTCACACAACACAATGCCACAGATGTCTCAAGTTTTCAGGGAGTGTGCAATTGTCATGATGACTGCAGGAATGTCCAATGAGGCGGTGGGGTTATGGGCAGGCAGAAGCTCTGGACAACGAACACAATTGCATTTTATCAATGGCAATTTTAATGTGCAAAGCTGTCATCAAGGCAAATGGTGGCTATTTGAAGAATCTCAAATATAAAATATATTTTGTTTTTTTTAACACTTTTTTGGTTAGTACGATTCCATGTGTGTTATTTCATAGTTGTGATGTCTTCCCTGTTATTCTACAATGTAGAAAATAGTAGAAATAAAGAGAAACCCTTGAATGAGTAGGTGTGTCCAAACTTTTGACAGGACTGTACATGTATTTAATTTTTTTGCGTGGCCTGATGTTTATTATTGAAATTGAAATTGCATGCATTGAAACTGAAATTGCACGCATTGGGTTCTAAATTGCATCTGTATTGACTGCAATGTTGTACTTCCCAAGGTATGTCAAGAGTTTCATGTTATTAGTTTGCAAGACGACCTGCGAAGGCAGCACTGAAGATGCGCTAGCAAGCCTTCTTGTTCAGAGCGCAAAATGTCATCAGCAAAAGAAAATAATGCAGAGGTCCGCTCATTTATTGCCTCTTGGACAAAGGAATATGGATTTGTTTTACTGAAGGGCCGGTCTGTGTGCGCTCTCTGTTGTAAAACTGTTGTTTGTACGGCGTCATTTTGAAAAGAGATATGAAAAAAACGTAAAGGATGAGGCGGACAAAGCTGAATGAATCAACAGGGCCATGTCCATACATTAAAAGCAAAGCAGTATCTTTACAAAACTACATGCAGTCAAAAATCAAGCTACACATTTGCGCAATGCATTGCTAAACATGGAAAACCATTTACTAATGGGGAATATTTCAAGGAGGTTTTCCTCAGTAGTTCGCAGGCTTTATTTGATGGATTGCCTAACAAAGACACAATCATCTCAAAGATAAAAGACATGCCTTTGTATGCCAGAACTGTTGAAAGGTGCGTTACCGAGATGGTTGAAAATGTATAGGAGCAGCAAACTAGTGATGAAAGATGCACCTGTGTGGCTCTTGATAAGAATTACTTTCCACGTCTGGTAGTGTTGCAAGATACTGTTATTCAGAGCAGGTACGTGAGGAGCTGCTTTGTTTAAAACCCATGCATGGTACTACTTTTTAACATTTATTTAACTAGGCAAGTCAGTTAAGAACAAATTCATTTTTACAATGACGGCCTACACCGGCCAAAATCAGACAACGCTGGGCCAATTGTGCGCCGCCCTATGGGACTCCCAATCACAGCCAGTTGTGATACAGTCTGGATTCAAACCAGGTTGTCTGTAGTGACGCCTCTAGCATTGACATGCAAGTGTCTTAGACCACTGCGCCACTTGGGAGCATGTAGCAAAAGCCTTCTCAGATCATTTTGTGGGGAGAAGTGTCAATATTGTGGGGAAACAAAATGTATTTGCAAAGTTGATTGAAGATAAGATTGGCCACCCCGTGGTTAAATGTCACTGTATCATTCACCAAGAGAATCTGTGTTCCAAGATCAAGCCCGTGGTGCTAATGGACACCGCCTCTGTTTAGCGAGCTATGTCATTCTTCCGTTTGTGGGCAATTAGATATTCAATAGACATAATTAGTTGTATTGCACATATGAAAATCATAACTGGCACACAGATCGTTAGAAATAGTAGGATAAATTGTAAATTGGCACTCCACACAAAAAAGGTTGCCGACCCCTGCTTCTATCTTTAGATAGACTATCCAAATAAAGTGTTACGGTTGAAATGTTACTGATAGTCTGTACATAGCCTGTAGAGCATCTTCAGATAGACTATCCAAATAAAGTGTTACCCATACCCATAAAGTGTTACCCATACCACTACCCATAGTTGACTATAATACAGGGCAAACAGATCTAGTACCAGGCCAGATGTACCGTTATTTCTAAATTAAAGTTTCCTGTGTAGTAACAGTGAGGGAGTGCCTCTCAGACAGCCAGGCTGGCAGCTTAAAGAAGGGCTTCTCATGTCTCTGCCAGTGAAGGACATACATTTATACAGTCTCTCTCTCTCTCTCTCTCTCTCTCTCTCTCTCTCTCTCTCTCTCTCTCTCTCTCTCTCTCTCTCTCTCTCTCTCTCTCTCTCTCTCTCTCTGGTGAAGTGTATCACATGGTATTAGAGCAGAGAGTGTGGACAGTGTAGATAAGTGTCAGTCTGCTCAAGGCAGCCTCCACCCCCTCATTCACCTGCTTGTCTGAGTGCTAGATTAACACATAGCTATCTCTCCTGTTAAGATATGCTTCTACAGCCTATTCAGGCAGATCCCTGACTGTCTGACTCTCCCCTGTGATAGCTTGTCCATTTAAAAGGGCCTGGAGGTGTGATGCTGGTCTCTAACTGAGGTGTAATGGGTAGCTGCAAGGTACAAAAAGTAAAGTGATTAAGTAAAAATAGGTACCTGCACACTATTGAATGCTTCCACAGTTTTAATGAGTGCAACATTTTGACCATTTTGACCTGCGTTTGCAGTGCGGGACCCAAGGGAGACAACATCTATGAATGGAGATCCACCATTCTGGGACCACCAGGCTCTGTGTACGAGGGAGGGGTCTTCTTCCTAGATATCACCTTCTCATCCGACTACCCCTTCAAGCCACCAAAGGTACTGTACGCTTTATTCACTTGCTTTATGAGTTTAGAGGTGGTTGTTTAAACAGTTCAGTAACATGGAAGCCTCTGAGTGCGTCCCAAATGTCACCATATTCCCTATGTAGGGAATAGGGTGCCGTTTGGGACGCAGACTCTGTCTGCAGCTAGTCGTCTATTGTTCTACATTGAGATCAGGTCTGACAGGAGTTTGCTGAGGTCATCAGTTGAAACCTTGAGGCTGAGAAACATGATGTCTTGTCTTGTCTTTTGTTTTTGACTAACTGTGGCGCTGCCCGGCCACTACACAGCAGCAATTACACTACAGCACTCTGCTCTACTGTCACATGACCGTGGAGACCAGGGGACCAAAATAACCCTGAGCCGTTTAACACAATGCTGTTATTATTGAGAAAGAGAGGCAGCAGCAGGCATTAAGATAGAAGCCCAGCAGAGTCTATGTGTGTGTGTCCCAAATGGCACACTATTCCCTACATAGTGTACTACTTAAATAGTGCACTGGTCAAAAGTAGTGCACTACAGTGCCTTCAGAAAGTATTTACACCCCTTGGCTTTTTCCACATTTTGTTATGTAACAGACTGAATTTTAAATTGATTAAATTGAGATTTTGTGTCACTTGAATTGTGTTTACAAATTAATAAAAAATGAAAAGTGGAAATGTCTTGAGTCAATAAGTATTCAACCCCTTTGTTATGGCAAGCAGGAGTAAATATCTGCTTAACAAGTCCTATAATAAGATGCTTGGACTCTCTGTGCTTTAATAGTGTATAACATGATTTTTGAATGTCTACCTCATCTCTGTACCCCACACATACAGTTATCTGTAAGGTCCCTCAGTCAAGCAGTGAATTTCAAACACAGATTCAACCACAAAGACCAGGGGGGAGGTTTTCCAATGCCTCGCAAAGAATGGCACCTATTGGTAGATGTGTAAAATAAAGCAGACATTGAATATCCCTTTAATCATGGTGAAGTTATTAATTACACTTTGTCACTACAAAGATACAGGCGTCCTTCCTAACCGGAGAGGAAGGAAACCGCTCAGGGAATTCACTGAGGCCAATGGTGACTTTAAAACAGTTACAGAGTTGAATGGCTGTGACAGGAGAAAACTGAGGATGGATCAGCAATGTTGTAGTTACTCCACAATACTAACCTAATTGACAGAGTGAAAAGAAGGAAGCCTGTAAAATATTCCAAAACATGCATACTGTTTGCAACAAGGTATGAAAGTAATACTGCAAAAAATGTGGCAAAGCAGTTTACTTTTTGTCCTGAATACAAAGTGTTATGTTTGGAGAAAATCCAATACAACACATTACTGAGTACCACGCTCCATATTTTCAAGCATAACCTTGTAATGCTCTCGAGTGGTGCAGCGGTCTAAGGCACTGCATCTCAGTGCAAGAGGTGTCACTGCAGTCTGTGGTTCAAATCCAGAGTCCCATAGGGTGGCACACAATTAGCCTAGTTTTGGCTGGGGTAGGCTGTCATTGTAAGTAAGAATTTGTTCTTAACTGACTTGCCTAGTTAAATAAAGGTAAAATAAAATATGCTTGTAATTGTGAGATGAATTCACCTTTCAGCAGGACAATAACCTAAAACACAAGGCTAAATCTACACTGGAGTTACTTACCAAGAAGACAGTGAATGTGGCCGAGTTACAGTTTTGACTTAAAACGACATGAAAATCATGGCTAGACATGAAAATAGTTGTCTAGCAATGATCAACAACCAATTTTACACAGTTTGAAGAAATTTGAAAGAATAATGGACAAATGTTGCACAATCCAGGTGTGAAAAGCTTAGCTGTAATCGCTGCCAAAGGTGCTTCTGAAAATTATTGACTCAGGGTGTGAATCGGGGTGTCATGATATGTTTGCACTGTCTAGCAGTTCTATTATTCAGCACAAATCCCCTGTTTACAGTGATGGGATTAGCCTTTACAGTGGTTATGGTAATAAAAGACTGAGTCTGGTTTCTATTAACATGTCATATACCGAGAGAGAGAGAGAGAGAGAGAGAGAGAGACAGAGAGAGACAGAGAGACAGAGAGACAGAGAGACAGAGAGAGAATGGGGAGAGAGCGAGAGAGAGAATATAGAGTGAGAGAGTGGGAAGAGAGAAGGAGGAGAGAGAGCGAGCTCTAGTGGCATCATTAAGATCATTTGCTGTGCTTGGTCCTAATTGGTTTCCCCTGCAATAAGGGCTGCTCAGAGAGAGAAGGCCTCAATGGGATGTTAAAAGACTTCCCTTACGTAAACACCACATGATTTCACAGGTGGAAAACAACACGATTTCACGTGACATTTCCACATGTTTTGCGTATGTGAAATCATGTGAAACAATGTGTTTTTGGAACAATTCACATGTGGTGATGTGCAAATTTCACATGTGAAACCACGTGTTTTGTAACACTTCACGTGACATTTGCTGAAAATGTACTCAAGAAAAACGATTATATTTATCATAGTGATTCAGGAGTAACATTAAAACAGAATAATATGCCCCACCAACATTACACAACTTCACAGAAAACCCAACAATTGCTGAAATAAGTAAATGTAATCAATGATGAGAGAATAGTCAGAATAACTGATAACTTAAATAGTAGTGCAGATGGCACTCTTTTGCTAAGTGCAGAGATGTATTATATGTATTGAATGTGTATGGGAATGCTACAGACTTTGTGGCGTAAAAGAAAGGGCAGTGTACCTAATATCCAAAGGTTGTGTGTTCAAATCCCAGGTAGAGACATACTTTAGCTGACCAGCAATAACGAATGACATTTCACATGTGAAGTACCAAAAAACACATTTTTGAAGTGTTCCAAAAACACATTTTCACATGTGAAGTGTTCCATAAACACGTTTTCACATGAAATGTCATATGAAGTGTTCCAGCACACTTGGGACGCAACCACACCTGGGATTTGCCAGTAACCTGGGTTTTTCCAGCAACCTGAATTTCCTGTTGATCCATCACATGTTAGCAAGTTGGAAATGTCAGCGTTTCCTAGTTCCGACTAGCATGTGAACGTGGCTATACTGCACTTTGAAATGTACAGTGCATTCGGAAGGTATTCAGACCCCTTCCCTTTTTCCACATGTTGTTACGTTACAGCCTTATTCTAAAATTTATCAATCTATACACAATATCCCATAATGACAAAGCGAAAAATTTGCAAAGGTATTACAAATAAAAAACAAAAATGCCTTATTTAGATAAGTATTCAGACCCTTTGCTATGAGACTCAAAATTGAGCTCCGGTGCATCCTGTTTCCATTCATCAGTGTCAGAGTGGCGCAGCAGTCTGAGGGTTCGATCCCGGACTGTATCATAACCTGCCGTGATTGGGATTGGGCGCACAATTGGCAAAGCATTGTCATTGTAAATAAGAATTTGTTATTAACTGACTTGCCTAGTTAAATAAAGGTTAAATTAAATACAATCATCCTTGAGATGTTTCTACAACTTGATTGGTGTCAACCTGTGGTAAATTCAATTGATTGGACATGATTTGGAAAGGCACACACCTGTCTATGTAAGGTCCCACTGTTGACAGTGCATATCAGAGCAAAAACCAAGCCATGAGGTCAAAAGAATTGTCCATAGGGCTCTGAGACAGAAATGCGTCAATGCACAGATCTGGGGAAGGATGCCTTAACTTTTCTGCAGCATTGAAGGTCCCCAAGAACACAGTGGCCTCCATCATTCTTAAATGGAAGAAGTTTGGAACCACCAACACTCTTCCTAGAGCTGGCCACCCGGCCAAACTGAGCAATCGGAGAGAAGGGCCTTGGTCAGGGAGGTGACCAAGAACCCGATGGTCACTCTGACAGAGTTCCTCAGTGGAGAATGGAGAACCTTCCAAAAGGACAACCATCTGCCACACTCCATCAATCAAGCCTTTATGGTAGAGTGGCCAGATGGAAGACACTTCTCAGTATAATGCACTTGACAGCCTGTTTGAAGTTTGCCAAAAGGCACCTAAGGACTCTCAGACCATGAGAAACAAGATTCTCTGGTCTGATGAAACCAAGATTGAACTCTTTGGCCTGAATGCCAAGCGTCACGTCTGGAGGAAACCTGGAAACAATTTAATACATTTTAGAATAAGGCTGTATTGTAACTAAATGTGTAAAAAGTCAAGGGGTCTGAATACTTTCCGATTACACTGTAGGTGGGGGAATTGTGCTGGAGGGGGCTCATTAGCATATTTGGAGGCATGTTCTAAAATATGTTGTATTTGTGCCAACCTTCAGTCGTAATGATTTACCAGTTTAAGTGTTTTTATCGTTGTGTTGGTTAAGGTTGAGTACCTCTTTGGACAATAGCAGGTCTACAATCTGTGTAAGAGCTTGTGAAAATGAAGAGCTGTACGGTGGAAAGGTTACTGTGCAATTTCCAGTAGCTTAATGGAAGCTGGTTCAAAGGAAGTTCATGTTTCATTTTCAATAATTTACTGTCAACTAGTTGCAATATTCAGATTAATTTACTGTAACTAATCCAACACACTCACCAAAATGGTCTGGAGGCCGAGGCCGAGCAGTTGCCGTAGCAGGCAGTGATGCAACCAGTCAGGATGCTCTCAATGTTGCAGCTGTAGAACCTTTTGAGGATCTGTGGACCCATGCCAAATCTTTTCAGTCTCCTGAGGGGGAATAGGCTTTGTAGTGCCCTCTTCACGACTCTCTTGGTGTGTTTGGACCATTCTAGTTTGTTGGTGATGTGGACACCAAGGAACTTAAAGCTCTCAACTTGCTCCAATACAGCCCCGTCGTGCTCGGGGGGCGTGCTCGGTCCTTCTTTTCCTGTAGTCCACAATCATCTCCTTTGTCTTGATTACGTTAAGGGAGAGGTTGTTATCCTGACTTCACACGGCCAGGTCTCTGACCTCCCTATAGGCTGTTTCGTCGTTGTCGGTGATTAGGCCTACCACTGTTGTGTCGTCTGCAAACTTAATGATGGTTTTGGAGTCGTGCCTGGCCATGCAGTCATGGGTGAACAGGGAGTACAGGAGGGGACTGAGCACACACCCATGAGGGGCCCCAGTGTTGAGGATCAGCGTGGCAGATGTGTTGTTACCTATCCTTACCACCTGGGGGCGGCCCGTCAGGAAGTCCAGGATCCAGTTGCAGAGGGAGGTGTTTAATCCCCGGGTCCTTAGTTTAGTGAGCTTTGAGGGCACAATGGTGTTGAACACTGAGCTGTAGTCAATGAATAGCATTCTCACGTAGGTGTTCCTTTTGTCCAGGTGGGAAAGGGTAGTGTGGAGTGCAATCATCATCAGATTGCATCATCTGTGAATCTGTTTGAGCGGTATGCAAATTGGAGTGGGTCTAGGGTTTCTGGGATAATGGTATTAATGTGAGCCATGACCAGCCTTTCAAAGCAATTCATGGCTACAGACGTGAGTGCTACGGGTCTGTAGTCATTTAGGCAGGTTATCTTGGTGTTCTTGGGCACAGGGACTATGGTGGTCTGCTTGAAACATGTTGGTATTACAGACTCAATCAGGGACATGTTGAAAATGTCAGTGAAAAACTCGCCAGTTGGTCACCGCATGCTCGGAGTACACGTCCTGGTAATGTTGACCTGTTTAAAGGACATACTCACATCGGCTACGGAGAGCGTGATAACAGAGTCGTCCGGAACAGCTGATGCTCTCATGAATGCCTCAGTTTTGCTTGCCTCGAAGCAAGCATAGAAGTGATTTAGCTCGTCTGGTAGGCTTGTGTCACGGGGCAGCTCGCGGCTTTGTAGCCTGTAATAGTTTGCAGGCCCTGCCACATCCGACGAGCATAAGAGCCAGTGTAGTACGATTCAATCTTAGTCCTGTATTGGCTGTTTGATGGTTCGTCTGCGGGCGTAGCGGGATTTCTTATAAGCGTCTGGGTTAGAGTCCTGCTCCTTGAAAGCTGCAGCTCTACCCTTTAGCACAGTGCGGATGTTGCCAGTAATCTGTGGTTTCTGGTTAGGGTATGTACGTACAGTCACTGTGGGGACGACGTCATCGATGCACTTATTGATGAAGCCAGTGACTGATGTGGTGTACTCCTCAATGCCATCGGAAGAATCCCGGAACATATTCCAGTCTGTGCTAGCAAAAGTCCTGTAGCTTAGCATCTGCGTCATCTGACTACTTCTTTATTGACCGAGTCACTGGTGCTTCCTGCTTTAGTTTTTGCTTGTAAGCAGGAATCAAGACGATGGAATTATGGTCAGATTTGCCAAATGGAGGGCGAAGGAGAGCTTAGTACGCGTCTCTGTGTGTGGAGTAAAGGTGGTCTAGAGTTTTTTTTCTCCTCTGGTTGCACATTTAACATGCTGGTAGAAATGATAATAAGGTAAAACTGATTTAAGTTTCCCTGCGTTAAAGTCCCTGGCCACTAGGAGCGCTGCCTGTGTATGGGCGTTTTCCTGTTTGCCTATTGCCTTATACAGCTGACTGAGTGCGGTCTTAGTGCCAGCATCCGTTTGTGGTGGTAAATAAACAGCTTAGAAAAATATAGATGAAAACTCTCTTGGTAAATAGTGTGGTCTACAGCTTATCATGAGATACTCTATTTCAGGCGAGCAAAATCTAGAGACTTCCTTAGATTTCGTGCTCCAGCTGTTGTTTACAAATATACACAAACCGCCACCCCTCGTCTTAACGGAGTCTGCTGTTCTATCTAGCCGGTGCAGCGTATATCCCGCCAGTTGAATGTTATCCATGTCGTTGTTCAGCCACGCCTCGGTGAAACTTAAGATATTACAGTTTTTGATGAACCGTTGGTAGGATATTCGTGATCGTACCTCGTCTAATTTATTGTCCAATGATTGTACGTTGGCTAGTAATACTGATGGTAAAGGCAGATTTCCCACTCGCCGTCTGCGAATCCTTACAAGGCACCCCGACCTCCGTCCCCGAAACCTCCGTCTTTTTCTCCTGCCAATGATGGGGATTTGGGCCTTGTCGGGTGTCTGAAATACATCCTCCGAGTCGGGCTCATTGATACTCTTAGTTTGAGAAAAATAGAACATTGTCTAGTCCGAGGTGAGTTATCGCTGTCCTGATATCCATAAGCTCTATTCGAGGTGAGTAATCGCTGTCCTGATATCCATAAACTCCATTCCAGGTGAGTAATTGCTGTCCTGATATCCATAAGCTCTATTCGGTTATAAGAGACAGTGGCTGTAACAAAATAAGTTACAAATAACGCAGAAAAATAACATAGTAGCATTATTGGTTAGGCGCTTGTAAAACGGCTGGTACCTGATGTCTCCCGGTCTTATCTACTGTATGGTGGCTTAATTATGTGATGTGTTAAGTTACCACACACATTTATGCCAATTGCCTCTCTTTATGCTGTTTTATAAGGGCAAATATGAAGGATGCGTGGTTTAGCTTTGTGAGGTTTAGATGACTACAGTGTCTGCAGACTTAACAGCCAGGGATATGTGGATGGTTGGAAATGTTCTGGCTCATCCGCAGGTGGCAGGTAGCCTAGCAATTAAGAGCGTTGGGCCAGTAACCGAAAGGAATGAAAAATCTGTCGATGTGCCCGTGAGCAAGGCACTTAACCATAATTGCTCCTGTAAGTCGCTCTGGGTAAGAAAGTCTGCTAAATGACTAAAATGTACATGTAGCTCCTCAGTTAATGTTCTATCTCCTCTGTAAAAGTTCTATCTCCTCAGTAAATGTTCTAGCTCCTCTGTAAATTTCTAGCTCCTCAGTTAATGTTCTAGCTCCTCAGTAAATGTTCTATCTCCTCAGTTAATGTTCTATCTCCTCAGTTAATGTTCTATCTCCTCAGTTAATGTTCTATCTCCTCAGTAAATGTTCTATCTCCTCAGTAAATGTTCTATCTCCTCAGTAAATGTTCTATCTCCTCAGTAAATGTTCTATCTCCTCAGTAAATGTTCTATCTCCTCAGTAAATGTTCTAGCTCCTCCGTAACCCTTGCATGTTTTATTGTTGACCTGGCTGGCTGATAAAGCCTGAATGTGTTTCATGCCTTCCTCATTTGAGGAAGTTGGCCTAACAAAAACAATCAGGGATTACTGATCTGTATGTCTGTGTTGTTTCCTAGCCAGTGTATTTAGGTGAAGTTCTGCACCAGGAACTACCACTGTAACATCAACAGTCAGGGTGTGATCTGTCTGGATCTACTTTATGTTGTTTCTTAGGTGATGTTAGATATGCTTTATGTTGTTCCCTAGGTGACGTTCCGCACCAGGATCTACCACTGTAACATTAACAGTCAGGGTGTGATCTGCCTGGATATCCTGAAGGACAACTGGAGCCCCGCCCTCACCATCTCCAAGGTGCTTCTATCCATCTGTTCCCTGCTCACAGACTGTAACCCTGGTGAGTGACACAGCGGTCAACCAATCAGACATATAGTAGATATACTGTACACATGTAACAGACTGCAACCCTGGTGAGTGACACAGCGGTCAACCAATCAGACATACACTGAGTGTACAAAACATTAAGAAAACCTTCCTAATATTGAGTTGCACCGCCCTCTCAGAACAGCTTCAATTCATCATGGCATGGACTCTACAAGGTGTTAAAAGTGTCCCACAGGGATGCTGGCACATGTTGACTCCAACAGTTGTGTCAAGTCGGCTGGATGTCCTTTGGGTGGTGGACCATTCTTGATACACACGGGAAACTGTTGAGTGTGAAAAACACAGCAGCGTTGCAGTTCTTGACACAGACCGGGGTGCCTGAACCTACTACCACTTAAAAAAAGTCCCTTAAATCTTTTGTCTTGCCCATTCACCCTCTGAATTGCACACTTACACAATCCATGTATCAATTGTCTCTTCTTTAACCTGTCTCCTCCCCTTCATCTACACTGATGTGAAGTTGATTTAACAAGTGACATCAATAAAGGATCATAGTTTTCACCTATATTCACCTGGTCAGTCTATGTCATGGAAAGAGCAGGTGTTCATAATGTTTTGTACACTCAGTGTATAGTAGACATTACACTGCACTTGATTTGCGCTGTGTCAGGGATGATGCATGCTTCTACCTTGATGCATGCTTAAATTTCTACTTGAATTAAGTTATACAAAGTTAAAAATTAAGCAATCCTGTGTGCCTGCCTTGAGATCTAAGGTCGCCCTCTTACCAATGACTGTGTACCAATGACTAAGGCCTATTACTCATTAGTGTCTCATCCCTTTCCTCTCTTCAGTCATTTTAGACTTCCGCAACCCTCTTACTAATGCATTGCTCATCTCTCTTTCCTGTCTTCTCCCTCTCCTCTCCTCAGCTGACCCTCTAGTTGGTAGCATTGCCACTCAGTACCTGACCAACAGAGCCGAGCATGACAGGATAGCCCGACAGTGGACCAAGAGATATGCCACTTAGAGGTCACGACCCCTAATCCCTGACCCCGTCCTGTCTGATCCCCTGTCCCCCCAGCCCCCCTGCCTGCAGTGTGAAGGTCCCGGAGGCGACGTCACATCGTGCAACAAATCTTTATAGCCTTTACAATACGGACTTCTGTGTATATGTCTGATTACTGATTCTACTCCTCCACATTTTACCCATGTATATTGGAGTAGAATTTTGTAGCTGTAGATTTTAGTTATGTTTCAATGCCTCTACTTGCAAGTCTTGCTTCTTTGGGATAATAAAAAATAAAATGTATTTTGTGATGTAATAAAGGAAACTATTCCTAAAGTCTCAACCAAATATTATGGTGCATTTTAGCCTTCTCCATTATCTGTATGAAGTTAAAGAAGAAGAGAGGAAAAAACAACTAGCTGATGTAGATTATTAGAGATGATGATGTCATTTCCAGTTATGTAGTTACATTAGACTGTTGTGATGACTCTGTTTTACCTTGTCAATTTGTAATGAAAACCAGATTTCATTGAAACCTTTTTGTAGCTCAATAAAAGATGAGCCACCACTGTAACATCCCCAAAACACAATAAACGTGTCCCCAAGGGTTGAATTGTACAGTGTAAACTCATGGATGATTGACATTGGAAGCTGGTAATCAATAACAAGGGCTGCGTCCCAAATGACACCATGTTCCGACTTTTGACCAGAGCCCATGCGCCCTGGTCAAAAGAATGCAACTACATAGGAGATAGGGTACCATTTGGGACATAGACAAAGGCTTCATTTGTTCATTGCCAATGAGAGGACCCCAGGAAACGACCAAGTCAATGTCATTATGTTACATAGAGATAATCCCTTAGAACTGCTGCTCTGCCGTACCGTTATCTCTTGAGATGTATAATGTCATACTGATTCTATTCCTTCTATTACCATATGAGGACTGATGTCTGTAGGAAAAGATGGTGCTCAAATTGACCTAGACTTGAAGTGCACATAAAATGCCATTCACATCATGGGGAAACAGACACAGTCCTCTCTCTCTCTTGAAGATAAATCCTATGAGTATAAAACGAGAGAAACTGGTAAATGCTATTCAAGTATAATTTTGTAGCTGTAGTAGATTTAGTATGTACATAGTAGTATAGTGTTATCTCTTTTGCTAGCGGCCTCTTTACTCTATAAACATAGACAAAGGTTTTCTGTTTTATTGACGTGGGTTTTTTCTCTATTCTCTATCGATCTCAGACTTGTTTGATGCGGTTTAAGAGTTGGTCTCTGAAGAGTAGCTGCTGTCAAAATGTTCAGGCAAATGTTTCTCTTTTCACTGTCTAGCCTCAACAGTGGCGTGAGGGATAGATATTCTCTGGCCTGTACCGTAACCTTGGAGATGGATAGAAGAATACCTGGTAGTGGTGCTGTAGGAGTAAGGCATAGGTGCCTCTACATACTGGTCTGTGTTTTGTTGAAGTTGCTGAGGTTAGGATGTTGGTAGGGCAAGCTGATCCTAGATCTCTATCTAGGGGAAATTTCACCCTTCAAATCAGTGCTTTACCCCTCTCATAGTTAGACCGCCCCCTTGTGGTTGGATATTTGAACTACACACATCTGGAAGAGGCTATTCTAATACTCATGGTCTTGTTCTACAGTACATTGAGTTATCCTCTATGATCATAGATAGATAGTATGTTGCTGGTTTAATGAAGCTGTATTCATATGATGGGTTGAGAAACCATAGTAAGTAAATTATTACTTGCGGTGTATCTGATGATTACGACTTCTTTAAGACTTTATCTGTGAAGAGATTCTTATGAGATAAATGGCTTGTTGAAATTCTAAACTATACTGAACGAAAATATAAACGCAACATGCAACAATTTCAAAGATTTTACTGAGTTACAGTTCATATAATGAAATCAGTCAATTTAAATACATTCTTTATGCCCTAATCTATGTATTTCACATGACTGGGCAGGGGTGCAGCAATGGGTGGGCCTTGGAGGGCACCCACTGGGGAGCCAGGCCCAGCCAATCATAATGAGTTTTTCCCCACAAAAGGGCTTTATTACAGACATAAATATCCCTCAGCACCCTCCACCCCCACTCAGATGATACGGCAAGTGATGAAGCCAGATGTGGGGCTGGCGTGGTTATACGTGGTCTGCGGTTGTGAGGCAGGTTGGACGTACTGCCAAATTCTCTAAAACGGAGGCAGCTTATGGTAGAGAAATTAACATTAAATTATCTGGCAACAGCTCTGGTGGACATTCCTCCAGTCAGCATGCCAATTGCACACTCCCTCAAAACTTGAGACATCTGGCCTTGTGTTGTGTGCAAATTTTAAAGTCTCCTTTTATTGTCCCCAGCACAAGGTGTACCTGTGTAATGATCATGCTGTTTAATCAGCTTCTTGATATGCCACACCTGTAAGGTGGATGGATTATCTTGGCAACGGAGGAATGGTCACTGACAGGGATGTAAACAAATGTGTGCACAAAATCTGAATTGTGTTTATGGACAATTTCTGGGATTTTTTATTCCAGCTCATGAAACTTTACATGTTGCATTTATATTTTTGTTTAGCGTAATTATCACATTGTGTATAACATGAATTACGCTGTGTATTTCAGGAATTCTGACTGGAATTATCACAGGAGGGAGACAGAGGAACATAAATCGCAGCCTAGAGAGTAAGGAATTATCTTTGCAAAGATTGAAAGGATAGAGATAGTAAGGGACATATTACACACACAAACACACACACAGATTGAGAGAATCCCTATGGCTGGTAGGGCACGCTGTAAGGCTTTGCAGTGAGTCAACCCTGAGTTTGAAGCCCCACTTGGCCCATGACTAATGACAGCAGTCCTGCTGTCTCTGAGAGAAATTTAGTGGAGAGTGAGGCCTTTCCCACCTCTCTCTGTGATTGTGTGGTATGTTTCTCTTGTGAGTATGTGTTTCTCTCTTTGTGTGTGTGTGTGTGTGTGTGTGTGTGTGTGTGTGTGTGTGTGTGTGTGTGTGTGTGTGTGTGTGTGTGTGTGTGTGTGTGTGTGTGGAGAGTAAGTGAGTGAGGCCTTTCCCACCGTTGGCCCCTACCAGAGAAGGGGGAAGAGAGAGAGAGAGTAAGGGTCGAAACAGCAGGTCCGTGACAAGGTAGCACGTCCGGTGAACAGGTCAGGGTTCCTTAGCCACAGGCAAAACAGCAGAAACTGGATCAGCAGCACGACCAGGTGGACTGGGGACGGGGACAACCAGGAGTCCTGAGGCATGGTCCTAGGGCTCAGGTCCTCCGGGAGGGGAGAGTGAGAGAGAGAGAGAGAGAGAGAGAGAGATGGGAGAATTAGAGGGAGCATACCTAAGATCACACAGAATAAATTTCCCCCTCAGGGATCAATAAAGTATCTATCTATCTATCTATCTATCTATCTATCTATCTATCTATCTATCTATCTATCTATCTATCTATCTATCTATCTATCTATCTATCTATCTATCTATCTATCTATCTATCTATCTATCTATCTATCTATCTATCTATCTATCTATCTATCTATCTATCTATCTATCTATCTATCTATCACAGGACACCAGATAAGACAGGGGAATCACACAAGATTTGACAGACTGACCCTAGCCCCCTGGCACATAGACGTTTGCAGCATAGATACTGGAGACTGAGTCGGGGGGTCGGGGGATCCTGTGTCCCTGTACAAAGTTACCCCCGGACAGGACCAACCAGGCAGGATATGACCCCACCCACTTTGCCAATAAGGAGGCCTGTGTCTTGTGACCGTAGCGTACGTGTAGGTATGTAGGGCAGGACCAAATCGGCGAGATAGGTAGGAGAAAGTCCCTGTAATGCTTTGTAGGTTAGCAGTAAAACCTTGAAGGCAACCCTAGCCTTAAAAGGAAGCAAGTGTAGAGGTTAGCACTGGAGTAATATGATTCTTTTGTTCTAGTCAAGATTCTAGCAGCCGTATTTAGCACTAGCTGAAGATGAGCTTTTCTGCAGAATTTTCGGGACAAAAAGTTTCAGATTATTGCAATGTTACGAATATGGAAAAAGAAAGTCCTGGCAGACTCAGGACAACTGAGTTTTGGAGAAATACGCATAGTCCGCCATTTCTTTCCTAATGATCATGATCTTTTCGTCAAAGAAGTTCATGAATTCATCACTGCTAAAGTGAAGGCCATCCTCACTTGAGGAATGCTGCTTTTTAGTTAGCTTTGCGACAGTATCAGAAATACATTTTGGACTGTTTTTATTCTCCTCAATCAGGTTGGAAAAGTAGGCTGATCAAGCAGCAGTGAGGGCTTTTCGATATTGTCTTTCCAAGCTAGCCGGAAGACTTCCAATTTGGTGGAGCGCCATTTCCATTCTAATTTTCTGGAAGCTTGCTTCAGGGCTCGGTATTTTCTGTATATCTGGGAGCTAGTTTCATGTGTTTTTAGCAGTGCAACTGCATCTAGGGTATTATTTATGGTTAAGTTTAGATAGTGGTTAACTGATTTCTGCACTCCGACATCCTTGGGTAGGTGGATGGACTCTGGAAGGGCTTTTAGGAACCTTTGGGTTTTCCGAGAATTTATAGCACAGCTTTTGATAATCCTTGTTTGGGTTCTAAGCAAATGATTTGTTGCGATTGCAAACATAATAAAATGGTGGTCCAATAGTCCAGGATTATGAGTAAAAACATTTAAAATCAAATCAATTTTTATTTGTCACATGCGCCGAATACAACGGGTGTAGACCTTGCCGTGGAATGCTTACTCACAGGACACAACTATGCCTAGTTTCTATTATCTGCCATGACTACGAGGTCCGATAGGAATTCAGGAATCTCAGTGAGGAGCTCTGTATACGGCCCAGGAGGCCTGTAAACAGTAACTATAAAAAGTGGACAGAAGCACCTCTCCTCCTCTCATGGTCAGGAATAGAGCAGACCTCTCTCTGCCTGCATGGTCACACCGACCTGACCCCTCTCTCCTACCTCCCCTCTCATCTCCTCTTTTATACTCTCCCAGGGTGTTAGAGACATTAAAAGTGGTAAAAGTGATCCGTGGTCTGCTCTCTGTGTGCAATGGATCGCAGCTCTCCTTTTGACAGGGAAAGACAGAGCCATCCGAACTGGGCAGAGGCTTTGGTCCAGGATATAAAACTCTTCCAAAAACCTTCCTTCCCGCCAAGGTATTTAAGAGAAAATAAACCTGGAGTGACTATCACACTTTAAGCACTACATTTCCCGTTACAAATTTGAGGTATTTCTTATGTAGAAATCTCACCACAAGTAATCATTAGCACATTGGTTCTTGCTTTTTTATACGCATGTAAAACAAGGAATTTCCTTCTTGAGAACCTGTGGGCCCCCGACTCCCTATTTAAAGGGCTTTAATTGGATCTAAAACAATCCATGACTCAGATGAGATTAGGTATAATGCATTATAATGTGGTTATGAATGGTCAGACTAAATATTAGCCTTTTTGAGTAATTTGAAATTGTTCTACTTGTGTTCTAGTAATAATTCCTAGCAGCTGAACTAGAAAGTGAGCCTGTGTGTCATCCAGTCAAAGAGTTAAGAAGAATCAATGAATCGGGGAGATTGAACAAAGCTTATTGTATTAGTCACATGCTTTGTAAACAACAGGTGTAGACTAACAGTGAAATGCTTACTTACGGGCCCTTCCCAACAATGCAGAGAGAAAGAAAATGGAGACATAATAGAAAAGTAATAATAAATAGTCAACGAGTAACGATAACTTGGCTATATACATGGTATACCAGTACCGAGTCAATTTGCAGTGGTACTGGATGTAATGGAGGTAGATACCCTATATATGCAAAAGTATGTGGACAAACCATTAAATTAGTGGATTTGGCTATTTCAGCAAACCTAATCTTCATCTCCAAATTGAAGTTTTTAATTCCATCTCTATTACGCCACTCAGGGCACTGTATGTGTGCTAGTGAATGTGACCAACAGATGGCGCTGTAGCCACACTGTTGTAGTTTCTGGTTGTGCAACCAGTGATACACAGATTGGAGTTGCTTTGTCTTCATGATGAAGCTGAGATGAGTGGCTAAGTATGTCCTCTGGGATGCTGTTGGGATGGCAGCTTAGCAGTCAGCCAGCCAGCCAATCAGACTCCAACATGAGATGCTCTCCTCTCACAAACCATAGCGTTTGCTGCTGCTGCCTCCGGGATCATTGGCCCATTACCGTGTCACTGTGGAGAAGAGAGGAGAGGACATTACGTAGTTCCTCTTTTTGAGGACCACTGTCTGTTTCTGTTCATTTTCACCTCTTGGTGCTGCTCAAGATTCAAGAAGCAATGAGGGCATTCATTTAATAATTTTTTGTCTTAATTGTAATGATCTTCCTATTGAATTTCTTCAGTTTGTGTTGGAAAAAGAAGGGTTAATATCCAATCAGAATTTTTCTTTGGTAGTCTCTTGGTAGAAATAATCTAGCTGGGCTCAACGCTCATTGGCTAGGCCCTCAGGCTTTGAATTGAAGGCACCAGCCAAAGTCATTGACATTGACTTCAATTAGAGCAGCATTTTGGAATGACAGTAGAATAGTTGGGACAATTGTATGATGCCTCAAGTCCCTCTAGAGGTATACGTCACTAATTCAGAGCCAATAGCGAGCCTTATCTTGTTTTCTCACACTTGAGCCTAGCTAGCTGGCTATGTAACGATGGCGATGGCAACTGCAGAGAGAGTAATCGAGGACGATGTGGTGGCTAAATTGTTAGCATCGCTCTTTTCAAGACTAACTTTAATTGAAAAGTTAAATCTTGTACAGACCGGGAAACCAACTCCTGCACTGCCTGATTTGGTGCAACAAGGAAAGAGTTTTGAAAGGCATTTTCAAGTTAATAATTATATTTATGAGCGCTATCCGTGGATAACCGGCTGTGAGCTGACCAAAAAGGAAATGCCAAACTTTCCAAAAGCTGCGTTCTCAAGTCATGTAATAGAGTAATACAGAACAAAGTATACATATTCGTATACATAAGGAAACAAAAACACAAGTAGGGGGATACAAACAAATACACTGGTTTACATAAAGACCTTGTATGATGCACATATGTCAATGGTTTTCATAGCTTTTTTGTTGCAGGAATAAGAAATAGTTTTTATATAATGTTCAACTTCATTAAAGAAAATAACAAAAAGAGGCTTTCGATTAAGAAATTTGCATTTATGAATGTGAAACTTAGCTAACGTGATAATCAAGTTGATAAAAAAAAAGATTTCTCCAAGTCTTTGCCGAAATCTGTGAAACCAAAAATCACATTTTCAAGTTTAAGAGAGAAATTTGCGTATATATTATCCAACACAAATCTACAGATGTCTTGTCAAAGCTTCCGCGTATGACAACAAAACCAAAATAAATGTACATGTAATGTACAAAATAAATGTACATTACAAAATGAACAAGAAACATCAATGTCTTTAAACATTTTTAAAATATTGCCTAGTAGGATAGCACTTATGAATCAGTTTGTACGAAACTTCCTTGACCTTTTAGATAAAAGGAATTTCTGAGAAAGAGACCAAACAACTTTCCAATTCATATTCTGTACAATACCAGTAAGAGATGACATCAGGAACTGAGACTACATCACATTGAAATAAAGCTTGTATTTTCCTGTTGTTTTTATAAGTACAGGACGAAAAACAAATGTTACCCACTAGTGAGCCAGCCGGATCGAATAGTGGAAAAAAAGGTACAAAATAAATTTAAAAAAAGGGCGAGGGAGGAAGGAACGATTTTAAAATGGACCACAATTGCCAGGAAATGTGTCACTCCTTCATCCCGCGAGGATTGTGTTTTCAGCCAACGGTAGCTTGTGTGTATTTGATATGCGCTACAGTCAATTATGATTGCATATTTATTTACATTAACTATATAATTATTAATATACGCCTACTGTGTGATAGCTAATTCATAGCTGGAACTTCGGAAGAAGGAAAATATTTTACTTCTACATTTTCCAAAAACTAACCAAACAAAACATCATTGCTTTTATGAGACGTGTTTGTGCCGCCATGTGCATTAGTACCACAATTTCAAACTTATTTGCATTAGTTTGTACTTACACTTATATGTTGACTTATCCGTTGATGTTGTTTTTAAGTTTTTGCTGACTTTTCGTAGCGGATATACAATCGTCACGAATTGAATTATGGGGAGTTTCAGGCCCCGGAGGGAACATAATTGTACACTCGCAAACTTCCCTTGCTTGGCTAATCATTTGGACCATACTCCAAGATGGCGATGGGGATTCCACCAAGGGCATAAGGCGAGGGTAAGTGGACGAGGCTGTGTCTTTTAAGTGTTTGGACCTCAGCCATGCTCTGTATTCACAGGCATCCGAGTTCTCTATCTATATGTATGACGTCAGATCTTTTTCCACAACTGAGGGCCTAGCTCCAATAGTCACGGTTCGCCACTGAGTGTACTACTTTTGACCAGGGCCCATCCTATTCCCATTTTATTCCCTATATATATATATGGTTGTACTAAAACATTCAATCATCCAGGCTGCATCCCAAATGGCATTCTATCCCTACATGGGGCCTCTTATAATTCCACTCTTCAGTTTGAGGTGTGCTTGATTCATATATGCCTCATGTGTGGGGCTTGAGTGAATCCAGCGTCCCTGTCTGTGAGTTTATAGAAGATGAGGTGCAAACATGGGAAGTGTGTTTCTGGAGAAGAGGAGGACATGAAGAAGATGTCAGAAATAAAATGTCATGTTTGTAAACGCCTTGTAAAAGATGTTTAGAACAAAGTTATTTCTCAGTCCAGCAAACATAGCCCTGTTGTCCCAGTAACTGTCTGGTAGTTTAGACAAAACAGTGGGATTAATGTTCCAAAGAACGTGTTTTTAGAACACAAAGCCAAGAATTTCAGATTTGAAGAAGAACAGAGACGGTAGATATGAAGGCTGATGTGAAGGCTTTTTTACATGGCCAGGTTTGGACTGTAGTAGTCCTGAGGTCCTCCCGAGGTAGTCAGGTTTCTACCCCACTGAACACCTCTTATTCTCACTCAAAATTCCAGCTCCTGATCTGCTGAATACTGAATACAGACCCCACGTCCCTTGTCCTTCCCAGCCAGCATTACTCGATATGAGGGAAAGCTACCCTACCCACGCGTCTAGCTGCCTGCCAGGCAAGTCACCAGAAAGTTGTCTGTCATTTTCATTCTCAGTGAGATCAGCTCTGTGGCCACACTGATTGGCCCCCACAGTGAGCTCAGAGCACACATATGCGGCCGTTTGTGCATGTTTGTGTCTGAGCCGAGCCAAGCTGATGTGTACGGAACTCTGAGACCTCTCATTAATTCACACAGACAGGGAAACACAGGAAGAGGGTTGGTCCACACGCCCAAATAAGGTCACAATGTGTGACTGATCTGTTTCCCACTTCTTCTTGTGTGCTGAAGACTATATTGTGATTTGGGCAGTAGGCAGTATACTCAATAATCTCCCAAATGGGACCCTAATCCCATTATAGTGCACTATATAGGGACTAGGGTGCCATTTGAGATGCAGCCTCTTCTGTCTTCTCACGTCAAAGAACAGCAGGAGCTTTTAAGACATACAATTGTTGGGAACAAGCAGTTAGTCAGCCATGAATAAAAATTTCACTAAGTCAGCCATGGATAATGGATATAAACGTTCTTGACGCTAACAGAACAGCTCTTCATAAACACGTTTTCTGTCAATGACATGATCGGTATTCTAATGGGAAACTTAAAAAACATAATTATGGTTTGATTATCTCATCTTAGTCTGGAGTGTTCATGATTTGTTGAAGGGGTCAATAGGCTGTTTCTAACACTGAGTGAATCACTGAACGTGTAGAAAATGCCAGAACAGAACATAAAGTGGTAACACTCAACAAGATTGATTTGTTCTGACTTAGGGCTATAACTTTATGAGTATTTAAAGAAAGAGTTTCAAACTGTCAAGTAGAGAATGTAACATGATGTCTACCAGACTCTCGGTTCAATTTCCGTTGGAGCATCCTTCAGGTTTTGACAGCGCTGGCAACTCTGAGGACAGATTTCACAATAAAGCCTCTTGACTTGAAGTGTTTCTCCCCCGCACTGTTTCTACCAACATGATCTCACAACTAGCAAGTTCCTACTCTTGAATAATTGAGAGTGGAAAACTGGGCACACACTGGTTGAATCAATGTTGTTTCCAAGTAATTTCAATGAAATTATGTTGAAACAATATGGAATAGACGTTGAATTGACCTCTGTGCCCAGTGGGGACGCTTGACTGTCCATTCTCACATTGTATCGCATAAATCCTATTAAAAGAGAAGTTTACCCAAAATCCAGAAACTCCCAAGTGATTCCATACATTGAAACTAGTTCAGTGGAGTTTGCCTTCTCTCCCTTGCTGCGAAATGTGGACAAATTCGTTGTTTTATTGTAAGTGTATGGCCGAATTAGCAATTTTTGTCAAAAGTTCTATCGGTTTTGAGTCAGGAAATGTGTTATTTTCCACCTAAAACATTTGCGATTATTTTATATCATTATTTTATGTCACCGACTGCCACCACAGCGAAGATGGATAAGAACTGCACATGTGCGCTCTCTGGGAATCCCTTCTACATAGAAACAGCACCTTATACCCTTATTCACAGATACAACGATTTTTGGGCGGAGAAGTAAAGACTACGTTACACAGTAGTTATGCAAAATAAACAACAACACACAAATATGTCTGACGACGAACACTCGCGAGGGATGAAGAAAACTACTGGAGAATTTAAGCAAATTGAGCTTCAGATGGCAGCTGCCACTCTAGCCACTGAAGCCGCAGCAGTAGCTGGACCACAGCCCCAACCCAGTCCAAGGATCAACACAGACTGGTAGTGCAATTGTGGAAATTGCGCTCCAATACCGTGAAATTCAAATACGTGACTAAAATTCTTACAGAAATGGAGGAAATTAATGATGATGAGGAGCAGTTAGTTTGCCTTTGTGACCACAGGAATATTGCTGCCCACATAAACCCTGGTGTCATTGAAACATTTATCTGTATTACAAAAACAAATTGGAGATGCACCGCTGTCCCAGTTGGGCCAAATAGACAGTTATCTAATGAGTAAGTAGCTAAACTTTACTTTATTGAATGATTGCTTCTCATAAACCTCTATGAACTGGGCCGTTAGTGGGTTTTATGTTTTCACATTAGCCCAAAACCCTCTATAACCTATGTTAATTTATCACAATGTTTTTGGGATAGTCTATTCTGCAATGTAAGGTAACACAATGTCTATTGTCTCTCAACCCCCTCTAACATAAATACATAGGGAACATATGCTAACCTGTAGAGCACCTATACAGTAGAAACAGCTGTATATTTTAGTATTCTTTGGTTTTCTGTCCCCATAATTTCAGATTGCATATCTCATTCATATGCATTGTCACTGAAGTGCTTGCTACACACACGCAGTGATGCAAGGTTGGCTGCAGGAGTATATACATGTATTTACTATTTAGAAATTCTCTCCGTATTTGTTTTCTCCCGTTGATTTCCTGTATAAAATGCAGCCAGGGACCGAACACCAGCTTTCTCTTGCTGCCATATCTATTTGCATAACCTTACCTGTGAATGCCTAACTCTATCAACTTTCGCACCACCTCCTTCTCACCCCCCCAAAAATGTAATCTGTGACATCAAGCTCCATATAAAGCATATATTGTGATGTTTCTACATAGCAGGGTCTCCTCCACTAGGGAGCCCATGCGCAGTTGTTATCCATCTCTGCTGCTGTGGCAGTCGGCGACATAACATATTGATATAAAATCCTTGTAAATGTTTTAGGTGGAAAAGTAATAGTACTTTTGACAGAAATAGCCAAATCCACACTTTGCAGATTTCTGAATCAAGAATTCACTGGTAACAGAGCGGCGCGAGGCCTGCATCTAGCAACGTCACGAGTCACGTGACCCGTTTTTGCTGCTGTTTCAGTACAGCACTACAGGGAAAGAGGGCAAACTCCACTTATCTAGTTTCAATGTATGGAATCACTTCAGAGTTTCTGGATTTTGTGTAAACTTGTCTTTTAAGGGCAAGGCATGGGACTGGCAGGAAGAAAAAAGCTGTACAGATCAGATCAGTGTGTAGAAAGGATCATACCTGGGTTCAAATACCATTCGAAATCTTTCAAACACTGAACTTTGGCTTTAGCCTGCCTGGAGTGCCATATGGACAGGGTTTGCTGTATTAGGACCATTCTATTGGCTCCATTTGCCAGACAAGCTCAATCAAGCACAGTTTAAGTATTTGAAATTATTTAAAATAGTATTTGATCCCAGGCCTGTTCTACGCCATGTGAACAGGGACGGGTCATAAACAACAGTTCCTCATACAATGAAAAGACCTTGTATGCACCAAGAATGATAACAAGAATGTTAACAAGTGGAGAGGAAACAAGAACAATTGTAAAGTTAATGAGTGAACAGAACGGTAGAACCAGGAAAACAGAACAACATTCCTTCCCACCTAAACCTCATCCTGATTGCTGCTATGTGTAGTCGTAGAGCATGAGTGGACTTGGTTAATTGCTCCTGTTCACTTAGTCATTTCACCCCCACCCCCACATCCTCCCCATTCCCTCCATAGGAGGCTCCACTAGGCTCAGTGAGAGGATCTACGGCTGGTTTGGAGTATAATCCTGCACCTTGAGGAACCACAGCAGGACAGATTCACTTAATATTTACACCATTCAAATGAGCCACAGACTGAAATAATTAACAGATTTAGAGAATACCTGAGATGTGGAGTATGCTGTATTATCAAAGCCAGTAATAAGAGGTAGGTACCATACTCAATATCATTGTAGATACACAGCAAGTTCCCCAGTGTTAAATGAACACTGAAAGTATAGACCTTTATAGACTCTGGCCGTGTCTGAAATACCCATATTACCCATAAAATACCCATAAAAAAAAGAGCAAGGTTGGTTTGTTGATGCTAGGTTATTGAGATATTACCCAGCAGGTCAGATCAGAAGACTGGAGGCTTGGCTTAGTAGAGGTGCGGCTTTCTGGAAGTTCATTTTGGCCACCCTTGAGAGTAAATGTCAGTTTAATCTGTTTTGTTGAATTGTTATCACAGTTTTTGGTTGAACACTGACACCTTTGTAGCTTTAATGAAGCTTAAAGCTGTGTGTGAATTTCTTAACAGCTTATGCAAATAACAATGTGTTATCCACAGATGTTAAACACTTTGATGCAATACGTAAAAAATAATGTTAATATTTTTTGTATTAGAATATGTAATGAGGATAGACATTTACTATCACGGGTGGCCAAACATAACTATATCAAAGCCATGCCACTAATAAACTATGCATCCTGAAAATAACCTATGGATTACATTTTCTTTTAAACGAGCTGCTTGGTCAACCCAGGTCCCCAGTGTCTGGACTGGGGAGTGAAGTCACAAGTTCTGCTGGTCGGCTACAGCGTAGCAACCTAGCGGTGCCAAAAGCCCTGATCTGCCCTAGAAAGCCTATGTAAATTAGATCACCGTTGTGTTTATTATGATCAAGTTCGATCCCCATGGTTAATTATTTTAAAGTTCACTACAAATCGTGTGTTAGTGATCCATTCAGACTAGTACATTTGTTCTCAAACAGGACCACCTGGTGATACAGACCAATCATGGGCTGGCAGGTGTACCACAGGGACAGAACAAAACAATGCAAGCATATACAGTAACCACGTGCTACAAATACTACAATACTACAAATGTAATATCTGTAATACCCCTGTGTGGGTTTGTATGAAAACCTCATAAATCATTACGCTCAAACACGAGATCCCAAACGTTAGATCCCTCATACTCTCATACACAGCACTGCTCTCCTCACTGCCACAATACAGTACAATCTGGTTGATGACAGGTATAATGTGTTTGTCTAGTTGAACAAGGGCACGCATCGAGGGCACACTTCTACCTCTTTATTAATGAGTGTCTCTGTGCCAGATAGATGAGTAAGCTAAAAAGGTAAAGTTTGGGTTTTATCCAACTCTGCTTAAATTAAGAGGTCTAATTCAAAACAGTTGTATGAGAAGAGGATTCAACTGTAGTGATGGGGTGAGTGGGTGGAGGGAGGGATGGATGAGGAGGGATGGGGGAGAAAGAGAGATGTGTCTTTGTTAGGGAGCGAATCAGCCTTCACTAATCGGTCCTGTACAAATCACAGCTGGGATACCTGGGATACAATGGACTTGTATGCCGTAAACTGGTACATTACAACAAACTTTGTGTCCCAAATGGCACCCTATTCCCTATATAGTGCATATGGGCCTTGGTCACTATCTAGAGCACAGGGTGTTATTTGGGACACAACACTGCCTCAAAACTGGTTATAGGTAGTGATGGGGAAACAAATCTTCCTGAGGCATTGAGCAGTTCCAGCCAATTGTGTAGAAACTAGGTTCATTACGCGAGGCTTTGATCAACACCTTGTACACTAGTGGCACCTGCTGGTCTAAAGAATTTAGAGCAGTGCTTCTGATAAAGTGACACAAGCATCGGTACACTGCTTCGAAGTAAACTGCTTAGAAATGTTTACGCACGCCTCGGAGCTCCGATACAAGCATTGGCACACTGTTTTGAAGCAAACTGCTTAGCGATTTCGAGGCATGCCTCGGAGCTCCGGTATCATTCGTAGCATCTCTATGCCTCTGTGCTCCAGTATCAAACGTAACATCACTACTTACAACCATTTTTGGGGATATATAGAACCCTTTTTTATGGTTCTTTATAGAACCTTTATGGGGAATGGTTCTATAATATACCTTTCTCAAACTCAAAGGTTATTTGTAAAAAAATACTGTTTTTTAAATTCTGGGTTAATAGCCATATTATATATTTTTATTCCATAGGTTTCATTATTGTGTTTATTAACAGATTTAATCAGGTGTGCTACCTCTGAGGAAGGAATTTTGAACTGCTGAGTAGTTAGAACCATTACCCTTCCCAAAGATCCCTTGAGGGAAACAATAATGTTTCTGTGTATATAGGGAATAGGGTGACATTTGGGACGCAGACAGAGAGAATATAGCCATTAATGTCATGGCTTTTAAAAGGTGGCCTTCTCCTCCAATGGAAGCAAGGCGAGAGGAGAGAGGACACAAGGAGTATGCAATTGAGATTGTGCTTGATTGAGCTTTCTTGGCTTTATAAACCAATAGAATTCAAAAAAGATTTGGCAGTGTAGGCAGGCTAGAGCAAACACTCAAAGTATTTGAAAGATTTCAAATAGTATTTGAAACCAGATGCTGTCAGATCAGACCCTGTAATCACAAGGGGACCTCTGAACACTTAATTTAATCAAAAGGTTAACAGCTTAACTCAATCACCTAGGCCCTAGGGTATAGTGAAAGCATATGGGTTAACAAACAATGATATGCAAGAGTTATTCTGGACAATCTGGCCATTGAAACCATTTAAACACGAGGGTCTCCTCCCATGTTTCATTGATATTTATTTTATTCCCGTGAGCGAGAATGAATGCTCATTGAATGCTGTTCTTCATGCCTTTTGCTCTGCTCTGTTTTTCTCTTGTGGTTATTGTGTTTAAGTCACACTAAATACCAAAGAACAGATGTCCTCCATTACCAGAGAGATGTCTCCTTCAGTCTGCTAACATGTGACCAGGGAACCCCTCTTAGCCCCTATTAGCTGCTTCACCCCTCTGGTGCCCCCTGTACAGAAGTGGAACCAAGGCCTGTGGAACCAACGTGTTTGGGGAAGTTATTTATGGTTGCACTAAAACATTAAATCATCCAATAACTCAGAGAGGCACCGCTGGAACTCTGATATCTTTACAACCGAGGAAATAACTAAAAGCACATCCAATTCACGGAATGTGACATCAGTAAAGGTGTTCGTCACCTTGCTCCGGTCAAAGTCAGTGTGAGTGATAAGAACTTCTTGACCCTTGACTGCAGTTCAGAATGATAATCAAGTAAGTATGCTGGTACCTACACGGGTGAGTCTTCCAGACACCCAGAGAGACATACACTGATTTACACGGCATGAAAATAGGGATTTACAGTTCTGATGTGCTTGGAAAACATGCTGTATTTGAAGAGATTTTGCTTGCGTATCAACCAGAACCACATGCTCCAAAACACAACCTGTAATATCTGGAAACTAACCACATTGATTTACGGATGATTTACAGAGGAGAAATTGAACCAATATCTTCCTGTGAAACAGAAATTAACAACTGAGTCAAGTGACCTTCCTTGAAACTTCCAGTAGTGTTTAACAGTTACAACATGTTTATAAGGCTAATGTAAATAGCTGTGAGACTTGACTAGTTGGCCTTTAGACTGTGTAAAGTTTGGCTCGCAGCATCAGCTCTGTTCAGTATTATTACACTGTGTGGATCCCAAATGGCACTCTATTCCAGTGGCGAACCGTGACTATTGGAGCTAGGCCCTCAGCTGCGGAAAAAGATCTGACGTCAAACATATAGATAGAGAACTCGGATGCCTGTGTATACAGAGCATGACTTGAGACCTTTCTTTTGCAGACCTATGTAGGAGAAGCAATTCTTTGATGACAGAGTAAAACGGTCCTAAGCCAAGCCTCGGCTGTGCTCACCGAAACAACAGTTGCAATTATCAATAGCAGGAACCACGTTAGAAGAAAATACTGTTGCGTCGTTTCAAAGAAGCATTTGCCAAAACAAACAGTCACTCAAATTGTGGCGGAATAAATTTGACCACACAAATACTCACATTGTTTTAAGCACGGACAGTATATGCTGTCAGAGAGAAAAAAGTTGCTCTGTATTTGATGTTCTATCTCCAGCATGCAACAATAAAATGTTTTACCACAACACGAAATTTCATGTACCAAGTACTTTCAATTGCAACATTACCTCTGGAATGGTAAAAACTAGACAGGTAAGCAGATGCAATTAGTGCATACTATCAATTAGTCTCTTCTGCTGGAGAAAGTAGAGCAGATCAGCCGGGCTCTTACCCTCGAAGCCAGACATTGAATACATAACGGTGAGTTCTGTTTTAAGCCGCGGCAAATCAAAATTAGGGCCATAGCTTTCCTCGAGACTTGAGAAAGCAGCGTTTGGAAAGTTTGGCATTTCCTTTTTGGTCAGCTCACAGCCGGTTATCCACGGATAGCACTCATAAATATAATTATTAACTTGAAAATTTCCTTGTTGCACCAAATCAGGCAGTGCAGGAGTTGGCTTCCCGGTCTGTACAAGGTTTAACTTTTCATTAAAAGTTAGTCTTGAAAAGAGCGATGCTAACAATTTAGCCACCACATCGTCCTCGATTACTCTCACTGCAGTTGCCATCGCCATCGTTACATACACTCACTGCAAAAAGCTAGCCACCTAGCTAAGCTCAAGCGTGAGAAAACAAGATAAGGCTCGCTATTGGCTCTGAATTAGTAACGTATACTTAGGCCCTCTAGAGGGACTTGAGGCATCATACAATTGTCCGACCTATTACAAGAAAATTTGTGATTGGTTGACTCTACTGTCATTCCAAAATGCTGCTCTAATTGAAGTCAATGTCAATGACGTTGGCTTGTACCTTCTATTCAAAGCCTGAGGGCTGAGCCCAGCTAGATTATTTCAACCAAGAGACTACCAAAGAAAAATTCTGATTGGATATTTTTTTTCTCTTGGATATTAACCCTTCTTTTTCAATAGGAAGATCATTAAAATTAAGGCAAAAAAAGATTAAATCAATGAAATTATAATATATAAAAAAAAATATATAGATTTGTATCTATCCTTAGGCCCTCTCTGAGGGAGTAGAGGGCCTTGACGGTTCTCCACTGCTCTATTCTCTATGTAGTGCACTACTTTTGATCAGGGCCCTCATGGCTCTGGTCCAAAGTAGTGCACCATGTAGGGAATATAGGGGTATCATTTGAGATGCAGACATTAATACACTGTGTTTTATTGACTGAGGAGGTAAAGGGAAGCATCACTGTACACAATGAGAGTCACAATGGGGTGTACGGCTATAGAAGGATTTTCTCAGACCATGAACACTATTGGTTTCAGACCTTGAAAGTTACTGTGGTGGAGAGCACTGTAAGACGTTTCTGTAATTTCAACAGCAAAACACTGTAGAATTCACAGTAAAATACCGCAAATGTGTTTTACAGCACACTGTAAGATTTTCTGTAATTTCAACAGAAAAACAAACACATTGTTAACCTTATCAGTCCTGAGACCCCAGCAAAAATGTGTTTTTCTTGTGTCTGACTTTCAAAAAATGTCCAGCCCTTATATTTAGCCTGACAATTAAGTGTATTACCTTTTTCTTTTCAGGACAACCAGGGCTAGAAGTAGAACACACAACACTTTGACATAAACAGTTGCATTAAAAAATATTGTTCTATTTTTGAAGACTAATGTTTTCTTAACTACAACAACATTTTCAGTAACGGTTTTCACTCGAAAGGTAAGGCATTCTGGGAAATATGCAAATAAATCTTTACACTGAGTAATGTTTTAAATCAACACTGTTTAGTGTCTATACAGGTCCACACGTTCAGTGTTAATTTAACACTGGGGAATTTGCTATGCAGTTAAATACTGTGAATGTGTTTTACAGCACACTACAAGACTTTTGTTATTTCAACAGTAAAACACTGTCGAATGCACAGTACCTTCAACCAATCATGTTGTTACAAAATTTGTTAGGTGCACGGCAATGTGGTACGGATGCGCCACAATTGCGTCACACCCTCCATATGGAGCCTCCGTCCACAATTACGGATCAAGCATAAATTGGCTTTAAGAGGTTATGTTTGTTTCACAAGGGAGTGAGAAGGCTGTACCACCACAGAATACAGTGATGTACTGTATTTTAGGAATTATTTTAGGAAGAGGCGCGGAGGAGGGACCAATGCTCTAACCTTCACCCGGAGTGAGCAGACCACAGAGGAGTGCCACCATATTTATCTTCGGGTCTAGGGCTCCCTTGTGTGTCTGCTTGCTCCTCAGGTTGTCCTTCCTCCCCTCTACAGACCCAGCACCTGCCCCAGGCCCAGTTCCCGGTTGCTGGTTCCCAGTTCCTATTTTTCCCCAGACCCAGCTCCAACTTCTGGTTTCCAGCCTTGGTCCCAGCACCAGGATGAATCCCGGTCCCAGCCCCAACACCAGCAACAATCCTGGACAGAGCTACGACCAACCACAACTGCCACCTCCATACAGCAATTGCCAGCCCAGACCCCACCCCCCCCCCATCACAAAGACACAGACACAGTCTTTTTTTTTTGACTGAATGACCATTTGGTTTGCCTGATTTGAATTGTTTGCTTATTGTTTGAATTATTTTAACTTATTGAACATTTTACCTGTAAGAATGTTTAATTTTTTAAATTTTTTTATAAGATATGGTTGAATATTAAGCCATGGCCTTTTGATCTCTTTTGCCCTGTAGTCAAGGCCAGTTTGTAAGACTTTGTTTAGGCCACTAGAAGTGCAAGCGATATTAAACACCTTGTTTTAATTTATATGCAATGAAAATGGGGCGGCAGGTAGCCTAGTGTTTAGGGTGTTGGGCCAGTAAATGAAAGGTTGGCGGATCGAATCCACAAGCTGACAAGTTAAATAATCTGTCGTTCTGCCCCTGAACAAGGTAGTTAACCCACTGTTCCCCGGTAGGGCATCATTGTATATAAGAACTTGTTCTTAAATGACATGCCTAGTTAAATAAAATAAAATAAAAAAGATATACATATACAAATGCCATGCAACCAACCTGCTGGCTCCAATCCCTTCTAATTACAGTAAATAACTTTATTACTCACTTTTACAGTAATGTACAGAAAGCTGGCATCAAGATAACATGAATATCTCAGTAATATATTGGCACTATCCAGAGATGGTCAGTGATATATTATCATAAGATATCTTGTTGTTGTAACAAATATTTTGAAGACCAATGTATTCTTAACTACAACAACATTTTCAGTAACGGTTACAGAAACGTTTTAATTACTATGACTGTGATATGTGTTTTTTTTTATCAAACTTGGTTGAATGTACCGGACTGTAAGTTGGTAAGGACAAGAGCACCGGCTAAATGACAAAAAATGCAAAATGACTTGCAAAGAACACAGGGTAATATGTCACTGGGCAATTACAGTAATATGATGTTATTGTATATGGTATTGCAAATTAGATTACAGTAACTGGCTTGGTACTGTAAATTAGATTACAGTAACATTTTTGGTACCGTAAAATGTATTACAGTAGCTGTACTGTAAAATAAATTACACACTGCACATTTTAGAGGAAATGTTTTAAAGTGTTGTTATGTCAGGGTGGGTAATTGGAAATTTGAATTAGTAAGATTCACAGCAGGGTGTAGAGAAGGTGAATGGAGTTAAATTCCACTCCTTGCCACTCCTGTCATTGGCAAATGGCAGGAGTAGCAAGGAGTGGAATGTTAGCTAAAAAGATTGATACCCAGACAAGAATGAAGTGAGGTGTGGTTCTTATGTTTTCTCTTACTATGATCTTATTGGTATAAGGTCATCATCATACCTTTGGTGTGGCAAGCTCAGGCTATTTGATGCCATTGTAGTGTGTGGCTAGAGGAGGTTAATTGAGTAAGGTGTGGTTCTTACGTTTTATCAGATCACAATCCCTGTTGGTTTTAGGCCCAAAGTGTCTCTGGTGTTGATGCTTGGTGTGGGGAGGCTGGGGCTAGTTGATACCATGTGTTCCTGGGGGTTGTCCTGGAGGGGTTGAAACTCCCTGGAGTGGGTTTGGGGACGTGGGATGCGGACCGATAAGACACTGTGGGACACCATACATGAACTTTGACTTTGGCTGCTTCCTGTTTGGCCCAGGCCCAGCACTGAAGAATGTGGAGAGAGAGAGTCAGGGCTGGGAGAGGGTTGGGAGAGACAGGTTCCTTCTGTACACAGTTCCAGGAAGTTCTGAAAAATGTGAGAGGGAGAGAAAGAATGTGAGAGAGAGAGAGGGCTGGGATAGAATGTTATTGTAATGTTCCCATGAAACGTGTCTAGAACATTAATGTTCCTTGGAGAACTCTTGCCTTATAAAGAACCTTTGAGTTAAGTGTAGGGTTCTTGACGTGGCATCTACAGTACTACAGAATTCTAAAAGGTTCTTGAAATGTATGGAAGCTTGAAGATCTCTTTCATAGCACACAGCAAATTGGCCAGTGTTAACTAGTTTAGACTTTTAATTGTAATAATTCTAGTGTTGATTCAAGAGTTAAATGAACCTCAGTGTTGGTCTTAATAACCAGGGTTGAACCATAACCACTCCCATCGTTATCAGGTAGATTTGCATGTACGTATACTGAACAAAACTAGAAACACAACATGTAAAGTGTTTCCCATGTTTCATGAGCTGAAATGAAAGATTCCAGAAATGTTCCATTGCACAAAAAGCTGATTTCTCTCAAATTTGTTTACATCCCTGCTAGTGAGAATTTCTCCTTTGCCAAGATAATCTATCCACCTGAAAGGTGTGATATATCAAGTAGCTGATCTGCTGGGGACAATAAAAGGCCACTGTAAAATGTGCAGTTTTGTCACACAACACAAGGTCACAAATGTCTCACGTTTTGAGGGAGCGGGAGCGTTTAATTGGCAAGCTGACTGCAAGAATGTCCACAGAGCTGTTGCCAGACAATGTAATGTTAATTTCTCTACCATAAGCTGCCTCCAACGTCGTTTTAGAGAATTTGACAGTACGCCCAACCGGCCTCACAACCGCAGATCACGTGTAACCACGCCAGCCCAGGTCCTCCACATCCGATTTCTTCACCTGCGGGATAGTCTGAGACCAACCACTAGGAAGGCTGATGAAACCATGGGTTTGAACAACCAAAGAATTTATGCACAAACTAATAAACCATCTCAGGGAAGCTCATCTGCGTGCTTGTCGTCGTCACCAGGGTCTTGACCTGATTGCAGTTCGGTGTTGTAACCAACTTCAGTAGACTTCCATGGCAGTCATTCTGAATGCAGGTTGCGGGTGAATAAAAAATCTAAATGTTTGATAGCCCCACTCTGGCTGGGTTCCAATTGGAATTATGCATATTTTGCAAGCCTGAATAAAGTTACTTGCAGGCCTGATTTGGCCTTTTTAGTTTTGAGTCAGAGTCTCTACCCGACAAAGTCATGTTAGGATATACCAGTTGTTTCAAGTGCAACATTTATGGTCATGTTGCAGCAGTGAGCAGGAAGGAGATTCCAAGATGTGGCAAGTGTGCAGGAGGGCATGGGACAGAGGATTGTGTTGTTTCGGTGTATAAAGTTGTGTGTGTAAATTTAGGGGTGCCCATGTTGCTGGGGATCGGAAGTGTCCGGTGGCCAGAGTCAGAGTAGTGCAAAAGGTGTCATATGCTGAGGCAGTGAAGAAAGTAGAGGAGGATGGGTGAAGGGTGAGGGATCCTGAGAGGATTCCAGTGAGTAGTAAATTTGTGCCAGCGTTCATAGCAATGGTTAACAACTGTACCACAGAAATGGAACGGAAATCACAGAAAATATATGTTGTGGTGGTAGCTACAGATATGTATTTGGGTATACAAGATTTGACTTCAGAAGAGTTACAGGGTGTGTTGATTGGTGGTGTCCTGTCCTCCCAGGCCATTGGCATGGTGCAGGAGCAGATAGGATGAAAGTAGTGGAATGGGGTAGTGGGTTTTTGGTAGCTGGTGGTGTCTAGCACTATATTTCACTTTCTTAGAGGAACAGGACTAATGAAGAGAATTTAATGTAGGTAGACCATGACTGGCGTCACACTCCAGTACAGAAGGTGGCGGTGTATGCACTCTAAAGTTGGATGCGATCCTTCAACCAAATCCTGAAGAAGAAGAAGAAAATAGGACAAAACTGATGGATCAACAACATTGTAGTTACATAGTTAAAATATTCCAAAACATGTGTCCTATTTGCAACAAGGCATTAAAGTAAAACTGCAAAAAAATATATGGCAAAGAAATTAACTTTTTGTTAAATCTTTCCAACAGGACAAATTTACCTTTCAGCAGGACAATAACCATAAACACAAGGCCAAATATAAACTGACCAAGACGACATTGAATGTTCCTGAGTGGCCTAGTTACAGTTTAAACATAAATTTGCCTTAAAAAAATCTATGGCAAGACATGAAAATGGCTGTCTAGCGATGATCAACAACCAACTTGACAGAGCTTAAAGAATTTTCTAAAGAATAATGTGCAAATATTGTACAATCCAGGTGTGTAAATAAGCTATTTGAGACTTACCCAGAAAGATCGCTACCAAAGATTATTCAACCATGTATTGATACAGGGGGTTGAATAATGATCTAATCAAGATACAGTCGTATGAAAAAGTTTGGGCACCCCTGACAATTTCCATGATTTCCATTTATAAATAATTGGGTGTTTGGATCAGCAATTTCATTTTGATCTATCAAATAACTGATGGACACAGTAATATTTCAGTAGTGAAAAGAGGTTTATTGGATTAACAGAAAATGTGCAATATGCATCAAAAACTAAATTAGACAGGTGCATACATTTGGGCACCCCAACAGAAAAATCACATCAATATTTAGTAGAGCCTCCTTTTGCTAAAATAACAGCTTCTAGACGCTTCCTATAGCTTCTAATGAGTGTCTGGATTCTGGATGAAGGTATTTTGGACCATTCCTCCTTACAAAACATCTCCAGTTCGGTTTGATGGTTGCTGAGCATGGACAGCCCGATTCACATCATCTCACAGATTCTCAATGATATTCAGGTCTGTGGACTGGGATGGCCATTCCAGAACATTGTACTTGTTCCTCTGCATAAATGCCCGGGTAGATTTTGAGCAGTGTTTTGGGTCGTTGTCTTGTTGAAATATCCAGCCCCGGCGTAACTTCAAGAATCTGCTGATATTGAGTGGAATCCATGCGACCCTCAACTTGAACTAGATTCCCAGTACCGGCACTGGCCACACAGCTCCACAGCATGATGGAACCCCCACCAAATTTTACTGTGAGTAGCAAGTGTTTTTTTTGGAACGCTGTGTTCTTTTGCCGCCATGCATAACGCCCCTTGTTATGACCAAATAACTCAATATTTGTTTCATCAGTCCACAGCACCTTATTCCAAAATGAAGCTGGCTTGTCCAAATGTGCGTTTGTGACGTGTGTGCAGAAAAGGCTTCTTCCGCATCACTCTCCCGTACAGCTTCTCCTTGTGCAAAGTGCGCTGAATTGTTGAACGATGCACAGTGACACCATCTGCAGCAAGATGATGTTGTAGGTCTTTGGAGGTGGTCTGTGGGCTGTTTTTGACCGTTCTCACCATCCTTCGCCTTTGCCTCTCCGATATTTTACTTGGCCTGCCACTCCTGGCCTTGCCTGTGGTCTTCCATTTCCTCACTATGTTCCTCACAGTGGACACTGACAGCTTACATCTCTGTGATAGCTTTTTGTAGCCTTCCCCTAAACCATAATGTTGAACAATCTTTGTTTTCAGGTCATTTGAGAGTTGTTTTGAGGCCCCCATGTTGCCACTCTTCAGAGGAGAGTCAAAGAGAACAACAACTTGCAATTGGCCACCTTAAATACCTTTTCTCATGATTGGATGCACTTGTCTATGAAGTTCAAGGCTTAATGAGCTCACCAAACCAATTGCGTGTTCCAATTAATCAGTGCTAAGTAGTTACAGGTATTCAAATCAACAGAATGACAAGGGTGCCCACATTTTTGCATAGCCTATTTTTCACATCTGATTTAATTTCATACAACTTAATATTGCTACACTAAAAATCTTTGTCTGGACAACACCCCAGTGCTCAGCTTTTATTAGAAAATGCATGGCATGCCACTGATCATTTTCTGTGACGACAGAGTAAATTATTATGCAGCCTCAGACTGTATATTAGCATTTCATTTTTCATTAATTTTTTACAAATGTTAGCATTTTTCTTCCACTTTGGCATTACAGAGTATTTGGTTTAGATCATTGACAAAAAAAATAGTAAAAACAATTCAAATCAATTAAATAAATTTTAATCCCACCTTGTAACGCAACATGTGGAAAAAGTCAGGGGGTGTTAATACTGTACTTGCTGAAGACAATGTAGAATGTTCCCCTAACTAACTGAAAACTGGACACTCAAACATCAGGGGAACATTACAGGTAACATGACAATATATTTGTAAAGAGGAGCTCCATATTTTTTAGTCTCTGTAGTTCTCAGGCATGTTTGGGCTGACCTCAGGAAGCGAATCTGTACTGTACTTTAATGATGACCACAGGCCTGGTCTTGTGCTTTAGTTAAACAGTTTGCGATTGTCTTTTTGTTTAGCAGTAAGTAGTTTGGTAAGAATAGAGAGAGATTCTGGGGATATAACAGCTCTCTCCCACTGTCGTTTAATATGCTCATTGGGGTTTTTCAGTACATAGGGCCCTGTGCTCCCTCTCCCCTGCTTGGCATTAATCCACTCATCAAACAATCCCGCAAGCATCCCCTAGGCCTAATACTGCACACAACACATACCCACATAACCCCCACTACACTCTATCCTCCATAACACATCTCTATCCATATGCCATGTTACCGAACCTTGAGAATTTTCTACAAGAACACCTGTAAGATGCTGTACTGATCTTAAAGTAATGTACATTCTCTATAAGCTCTAAATTCTTACAAAGAGTTTGAGCTGTGATAGCCAATCAGATGATCACAGGAAGTGTGACCATACTGAGTGTTAATCTCCAGACCATTCTATGGTTAGGAAAATCGTTTTTTCTTTTCTTTCTAAATCATCTAAATGTCAAAGAAGATGACAGATGAATGCCAACATCTCTACCGGAGGAAGGTGACAACTTTTACACCTCCTGTCACCTCGACTTGTCAATTGAGTGCATTTTGTCACTTCTAACACAGACTCTGGTCTAGTGATACTTACCTTTCTCAATCTCATCACCTTCTCTTCACAGGAAGGTGTCAGGGGTTCCTGCTGATCAAGCCAATGCTTTGACATGGTTTGCCATTAGCTGTGGTTGTCATAAGCTGTGTGTGCGGTGTTATAGCTGTGTGTGCGGTGAGATTGCGGGGTGAAATCTAGTCGGAGGTGGTAATGAATGTACCAGTGAAGTTATTTATACTGTAATGTGCAGAGACGCTGTCAGTCAGTCACTTACCACACTCGGAAACAGAGACATCAGTAGCGTGCATGCGCGAACACACATACAAGAGCGCTCACACATAACACACACTATATCAGTCACCGTGGGGCGGCAGGTTGCCGAGTGGTTAGAGCGTTGGGCCCGTAACTGAAAGGTTGCCGGATCGAATCCCCAAGCTGATAAGGTAAACATCTGTTGTTCTGCCCCTGAACATGGCAGTTAACCCACTTTTCCTAGGCCTTCATTGTAAATAAGAATTTGTTCTTAAGTGACTTGCCTAGTAAAATAAAGGTAAAATAAAATAAAAATTTACCACACTCCGAGCTAGAATGGATTCCTATGCAAGATATTGTTATTTTGTTCATTATAAAGGAATGCATGAAAAGTGAGAGAAGGTTCTGTCTCTAATTATTGGACACTAGTTTCCAGCTTTCCCCTCCCCCCTCAGACCGCTCCCAGACTGTCCTAGCAACATTCATGTATGAGAAGTATGTTTTTTGCTAAAAATATATTTTGCCCGTTTTAATTGAGATCTATTACAGTAGGGTACTTAATTGTTACCCAAAAATTATTTGATATTGATAGATAACGGCTGCATTGGGCCTTTAATGTTATGGAAACAAAAATTATGGGAAAGGGGTTTCTCCCTTATCGTCGCTCTCTTTCAATTTAAGTAATTTAGAAGACGCTCTTATCCAGAGCAACTTATAGGATCCATTATGGTTAAGTGCCTTGCTCAAGGGCATAATGACAGATTTTTCACTTAGTCTGCTCAGGGATTTGAACCAGTGACCTTTCAATTACTGGCCCAAAGGCTGTTAAACACTAGTCTCTCTCTCTCTCTCTCTCTCTCTCTCTCTCTCTCTCTCTCTCTCTCTCTCTCTCTCTCTCTCTCTCTCTCTCTCTCTCTCTCTCTCTCTCTCTCTCTCTCTCTCTCTCTCTCTCTCTCTCTCTCTCTCTCTCTCTCTCTCTCTCTCTCTCTCTCTCTCTCTCTCTCTCTCTCTCTCTCTCTCTCTCTCTCTCTCTCTCTCTCTCTCATAACAGCAGCTTCTGTTCTGTTGAATGTCTCTCTGCTGACTGGCTATCAGACCTATCAGATGTTGCTGCCTGGTTTTATTTCACAGGCAAATCTCCCTGTCACACTGAATCACTGAGGGAAGCAGCAGGTCCTGGCTCTCCACTCCTGTGTCTGTTTGTTTCCCTACAGGCCTGGCCTCCTTACAGAAGGAATTTTTGGAATTTGGGGGTGAGAGTCAGAGTGGACAGAGGTGAGGTCTTTTAAATGGCCAGAGGTGGGGAGTACCGGCTTACTTCACCCTAAAGATAGCACTGCTTGTTTTAGCTTGAATGTGGAGTATAATCTAGATTTGATGAAAAGCAGATCAAAGCGAGAACATTCTTTGTATGGTCAGAGAGAACTGGAATCTAACACAATAATCTATTCTGTTGAAAAGGAATCGACCGTTGCTATTCTATTCCCAATCATGCTATCCGCATACACACAATGCTAAACTGCAGATACCTCTCTAAACCAGACCTAATGTATCTCATATCTCAACTAATATGTCAGCCTAGGTGACATTCAGTATAACAACAATGGTTAAATGTCACTATTTTGACATACTCCATGGTCTCAATAGCTCAATGTCAATGAAACACTGGAAGTGTCTCTTCAAAGATAATGTTTCATTGATGGTCCACATGGCAACTGTTTGTGTGCTGTGAGAGGGTTTGGTTAAGGTTAGTAAAAGGGTTAAGGTTAGCTAAAATACTCTCCTAACCTACAAAAAGTCACTTCCGGTCATAGCTATACTCCATCTAGTCACAACCCTGTTAGAGGTGTTAGAGCCCAGGGAGTCCCAGGTAGTTGGCCTCCCAAGTGGTGCAGCGGTCTGAGGCACTGCATCTCAGTGCTAGAGGCGTCTCTACAGACACCCTGGTTGAAGCCAGGCTGTATCACAACTGGCAGTGATTGGGAGTCCCATAGGGAGGCGCACAATTGGCCTAGTGTTGTCCGAGTTTGTAGGCAGTCATTGTAAATAAACATGTGTTCTTTAACTGACTTGCCTAGTTAAATGAAGGTTAAATTAAACATTTAATAATTGTTGTTTATTCAGCCCTGAATGTGAGGTTCTACTCTTCAGATGTTAGCCTCCACTGGAGGATCTCTCCTCTGGCTCTGGGCTGGCCTGATGACCCCTAGAACACGGTGGGTGTGTTTGTATGAATATGTGTGCGTGTGGCCTGCTGACCTCTCAGGAATCTTCCATGGGGAGCTCAAAGGAGAGGGAAGCAGGTTAGGCACTGGGGAGGCACATTGCCATTTGGTTTGCATTTCCTCATTTTGTAAAACCTAAAGGTTCTCAGTGTCATCCTCCTCCAGATGCTGCCTAGTGTTGAGAGAAGACTGTCTTCCTGTGAGAGAAGAAGAAACATTAATGAATTAAAAAAGGTAATTCTTGAAAGTTACATTTGGACAACATTTCACATTTACATGTGCAAAAATACTGTATGTTTAATTCTGAAACCATATGGAGTGATGTGGCATGCTGAGGCTTAGGGTCTTTACCTGCTTCAGTAAAGGTACAAAATACTGTATCTTCCAGTCATGATAAAATGTACATTTTAGTAAGTAATCCTGGAATTCACAAATTCACAAATTCACAAATACATCCACAGTGACATGTTTTACAATAAACTACAGTAGTGATACATCCACATTGACATATTTTACAGTAAACTACATGAACAAAACATCCACAGTGACACATGTTTTACAGTAAACTACAGTAACAATTTGGGGTGTAACGACACATATTCGTACCAAACTGTTTGTTACGGGGACCTCGGTTCGGTACGCACTGTGAACCAGAATGAATACATAAAAAATATATGATCTTCAGGTCGGAGCTTTACAAAGAGTTCTGAGTTGGATGACCGTTCAAAAAGATTTTTCCCAGTCGGAGCAAGTTGTTTCCAAGTTCCCAGTTGTCTTGAACACATTGAAGTCAGAAGTCAGAGATTTCCGAGTTCCGAGTTCCAAGTTCCCAGTTGTCTTGAACGTCGCATTAATGCTCAGAGGAAGACGGCAGGGTATATCAAGAACCAAGAACCAAAACTCCTCCGTAGTGACCTGTGAATGCATTCGATCACATGACAGCTTGATCGGCTGTTCTATTTCACTTGGCTCAACTGAGCCAGGATCACAGTCAAACGGATTGGGAAGTAGGTTCCAAAGTGCTCTTCAGAGCGTTGGAAGTGAGCAGTCATCACTCGTGTGGTACACTTGCTGATGCTGTTGTCTGTTAGAAACATGCACAGCCGAGGGAAGAGGACATGGTTCACCTTCAATACAAATAATTTCCTCTGAATCGGTCACTCATCTGTAGAATGTTTTTGTATTTCCCCTGCATGCGTGCATTCAGTTTCCCAAATATTTCTGTTACATAGGCAAGGAGACACATTTTCTTTTCATTACGCAGAAATTCTACCAAGTCTATCCAACACTCCCCCTTGATAACCACCAAGCCTCAGTACATTGTCTGATCCCATATCTACATATAGTGGATGTGGTTTCATGTACAGTAGTTTACAATCGAAGTTACCTGCTGCAGTATATATATTTATTTTATTTTATTTTTATTTTATTTAACCTTTATTTAACTAGGCAAGTCAGTTAAGATCAAATTCTTATTTACAATGACGGCCTACCCCGGCCTCCCCTAACCCGGACGACTCTTGGCTAATTGTGCGCCACCCTATGGGACTCCCGATCACGGCCGGTTGTGGTTCAGCCCGGGATCGAACCAGGGTCTGCAGTGACACCTCTAGCACTGAGATGCAGTGCCTTAGACTCGGGAGTATATCTCTGAGTTCTGTGATCAGCTCTTTTGCCACTAGTTACTCTCGGTGTATCATACAATGCATATATGTATAGCGAACAAAAGTCAATACATGGGCATCTCAGCCCTCACAGCTAACGTCCATTTGGAGAGCATAAGCTGGGGAGTTTGAGTAGTTTAGTCAGTTTCCTCTTGATTCCTAGCAGTTGCAAAAATTCTTTGTTTAACAGTGTAATGTGACAAAGGAATTGATGTGAGTTTCTGTGCCTCTGCCTGCCCACACATTGCGGCCGGTAATATCAAAGTCTCTGCAATAGTGTGTGGTTTCATAGCATAGCGTGCCTAGCCATTCACCATGGGAATGATTTTTTCCCATGATCTAGTTTTATATTTGAATAATTTCCATTTAGATTTTTAAGGTTAACTACATTACAATGATTTTGAGTTACAAACACGATATTAGAATATATTTTTTGTATATATACTGTATATATTTAATTTTTTCTCAGGATTTTGGAAATTCTCCCACATCGCCACTTTCATATCAGGCGACACCACATGGGGTCGTGACCCCCTAGTTTGGGAACCGCTGGGTTTGGGTTAGGGTTAAGGTTTGGGTTAAGGTGAGGGTTAGGAGTTAGGTTAAAGGGTTAATGTTAGGGGAAGGGATAGCTAACATGCTAAGTAGTTGCAATGTAGCTAAAAAGTAATAAGAAGTTGCACAGTTGCTAATTAGCTAACATTGTCCGTGATGAGATTCAAACACACAACCTTTGGGTTGCTAGACGTTTGCGTCATATGCCTAACCATCCACCCCGACCAATCACCCTACTTTCGGTTTTGTGTTAAGTAAATTACTCATGATCATATATGGAATCAGGAATACCTACACTTTCTACAGCGTTTTCTTAAACAAAAATAAACAAAAATGTACTACAGTAACTGTTGAGCGGAAACCGAACCAAACCATGAGCCAAAAAACGCAATAGGTACCGAACCGTGGGTTTGGTGAACAGTTACACCCTTAGTAGCAATACATCCACAGTGACACACGTTTTACAGTAAACTACAGTAGCTAGACATCCACAGTGACACATGTTTTACAGTAAACTACAGTAGCTAGACATCCACAGTGACTATAGGGAAGTTACTATAGTTACAAGGGTTAAAAGGACCACTAACCTGTAACCCCGCACATTGACTCTGTACCAGTACCCCCTGTACAGTATGTAGCCTCGTTATTGTTATTTTATTGTGTTACTTTTTTTTCTCGTAAGTAAGCATTTCACGGTAAGGTCTACTCCTGTTGTATTCGGCGCATGTGATAACGTATGTACTAAAGTATGTTTATTATGTGGATACAAGACAACAGTGTGCTTTGTTCAGATATTGGTGGGCAAAGTAATTGCCAGCTGTTGGTACAGTGTGTGTGTTCTCTGCTCATTTCTGCCCAGCTCGCAGGCTTGCTGTGGGCCACAGCGGTTGGCAGCAGCATCCATATGTTCCTCATCTCGCTGCTCTCTCTCACACACACGCACGCACACACGTCCTCCGGCCCTCATTATCCCAGCTTTTACTGACCGCTGGGGCTGTGTAGTTGTGTGCTATATTGGTGGCTTTGCCTGCTCGCCCTGCAGGCTTCATTTGTTTTTGTTATCTCCCTATTAGATAAAGACATGGAGAGAGAGAGGGGGGGGGGGGGGGGGTAGAGGAGATAGATATAGAGAGAAGACATCTGGATCTCTGTCAACGGCAGAGAGGGGAGTGATGGAGTGAATGACGATTTTGTAAAGTAAACATACTGATAGTAGCCTTCACACTAAAATGGAATTGAGCATCCTGTGAATTTCAAAAATGATTTGAAATACCTTGTTATGTCAAGGCTGTAAGTGTTGTAAGAAGAGATTCATTAAATATTTTCGGACAGCTGGAGAACCAGAAGTTTGAAATGTAAAGAGACTGAGTGTACAAAAGGTATTGAGGTGCACCCACTTTTGACCTCAGAACAGCCTCAATTCGTCGGGGCATGGATTCTACAAGTTGTCGAAAGCGTTCCACAGGGATGCTGACTCTAATTCTTCCCACAGTTGTGTCAAGTTGGCTGGATGTCGTTTGGGTGGTGGACCATTCTTGATACACATGGGAAACTATTGAGCGTGAAAAACCCAGTAGCGTTACAGTTCTTGACATACTCAAACCGATGCACCTGGCACCTACTACCATACCCCGTTCAAAGGCACTTAAATATTTACCCTCTGAATGGCACACATACACAATCCATGTCTCAATTTTCTCAAGGCATAAAAATCCTTCTTTAACCTGTCTCGTCCCCTTCATGTAAACTGATTGAAGTGGATTTAACATTTATTTATTTAACCTTTATTTAACTAGGCAAGTCAGTTAAGAACAAAATCTTATTTACAATTACAGCCTACCTACAGGGTCAGCCCCTGGAGCAAATTAGGGTTAAGTGCCTTGCTCAAGGACACATCGACAGGTTTTTACCTTGTCCACTTGGGTATTCGAACCAATGACCTTTCAGTTACTGACCCAACACTCTAACCGCTAGGCTACCTGCCACCAATTAACAAATAACAAGTGACATCATTAAGGGATCATAGCTTTCACCTGGATTTACCTGGTCAGTCTGTCATGGAAAGATAATGTTCATAATGTTTTTGAACACTCATTGTATGAGATACAGCATGTGGTACACTAAATGATCAAATGTTGTTTTCAAAAGATGATAAGATAGGAAAAGCAAGAAGAGGGGATATAGAGTAGTTGAGACGTTTAATGTTGACATTTCAGCTCTAGAGGTTATAATATTAAAAAGATGTAGGTTTTTCAAGCCCACACGCACACCCTGTCATCTAAAATAAACAGAATGTTGTCCCTCAAGGAGCCTTATGTGCCAAAGAAGACTTGATGTGGAATTATACAGGAATCAGTCTTGGCACCCACAAACCAGCCTGTTCAGACCACAGAAACCAGCTGGATATCCTTTATGGGATTTGTATACCCACTTTATTTCATGCTGGCCAAAGCTAGAGAAAACTGGCATGGGGTGGAACGACAAACGAGTGCAATGGAAAGGAGTAGTCGATGGCCTTGGTTACCTGAGGAGCAATGGACTGTAGTTAGGGTTGTATACTGTAGTTAGGGTTGCAAAATTCTGGTAACTTTCCCCAAATTCCCAGTCCTGGTTGGAGGATGGTTGGATTTTCTGTTTACTCCCTCCAGATTCCGGGAACCTTCCAACTGCGATTTCTGGAAAACATGGGCATTTTTTGTCTGTTTTCCAGTAGTGAACCAAGAATTGGCCCCAAATGAAGACCAGATTCAGTGCCTATACTGGAGTCTTAACAAAGCAGTCACCTCTGGCCTGGTCTGTTCTAGTCTGTTCACTGTATATTACTAGTGTTTACTGGCTCTGGCCTATAGTAGGAGTTTCCCATTTGACTCATGTCATATTGGGAGATTAAGTGCTTTCTCTTGAGAGTTCTTTATTAGTTTTTTTCACACTTAAGAGCGCTCAAGCGAGGACATGGCTGTTTTTACAAGACAAAAGTCAACTGCTCTTTCACACATTATTCACTGATACATACAGTATGTGGTGTGTTGTTCTGTTGGTAAAGTTGCTCTGGTTATTGATGAGGTGGTGAGTGTGGTCCATAACCTACAGTTAACCTCTCTTTCACCCTCAGCTCCCTTCTCAGCATAGCCTGCCATGGCCTCTAGCAAGGAGGGATCCTCTTTAGTGAGGCTGACTTCTGCCGCTGTAAGAACGTGTCTAGAAATGCAGTCTTTGGGACGCCCTTCATGGTCAAGAAGTGACAATCCACAGAGCTCTGGGGGTTAGTTAAAATAACAAAACTGCTATAACACCTACTGTATATCCATATTTATGTTGCTAACATGGAGCCGATGGAAGGGCCAAATCACCTCCGTTTCCCACTATTCCTCTGGGTATGCCTGGCCTGGACTGTAGCAGGGAGGGAGGGATCTTCCTTGGTGAGGCTGGCTTGGGTCTACTCTGCGTGGGCAGTGGGAACAGAGAGCAGGGCTGCTCTGGCTTTGGCCTGGGTTGGGCTGGTTTCACTCCCAGACTGACCTTATTAGGCCCTAACAGGGACTGCCCTGGGGCCAGACTGATCTGGAATTCAGTTAGGAAAGTAGAGGCAGGGGTGAGGAGAGGTGAGAGGAGGGGGAGGAAGGGATAGGAAGGATCGAGGAATGGGGAGGAAGGGTGAGAGAGGGAGAGGGTTTAGGATGGGGTGAGGATTGGGAAAGGAAAAGGCAGGATGGGGTGAGTAAGGGAGAGGAAGAGCAGAGAGGAAAACCCATTTGCAACCTTTCATTGAGTCATTCATGAGAGATTCCGGCGTTCCAATGCAACGTCTGGCTTCCAATGGAACATTCCTACTGGAGACACACCCTGCCACTTTGCCTGTGCTGGCCCCTAATACCAGGCAGTCACTGTATCTGGACTGAGATCTCAGAGAACTGGGGCTGTGTTTTGAATGGCACCCTATTCCCTCTATAGTGCACTGCTTTTGACCAGGGCCCATAGGACTCTGGTCAAAACTAGTGCACTATGTATGCAATAGGGTGCCATTTGGGATGCATCCATAGACGGATACAACTCACACATGTAAAGGTTTTGTTCTTTTGGAGTGGAAACAATGCAATCATGAACAAACCACAAGTGCCTCTTTGTTTTTCAAACCTTGTTGAAATAGCAAACCACACCACTTAGGAATATCGTACATTGTATGGCTGTTGGTCAATGAGCATATGAAAATCCCCTTTGATACTTAAGTATATGAAGATAGCAGCAAAAGCAAGCACTAATGACTTAATTTGTGTTATTGACTTCCACCATATGAGCATGATCTGAAAATTCTGCTTATTAAGCATGCTGCTTGTTTGTCTGTGTATTGTATCACATTACTAATGTGTGTGTCTGGGGCTGATGTGAGTTCATGTGAGTCGTGGAGCAGAAGAGGACTTGCAAATCCAGCTGGTTGACATGGAGTGTGGATCTCTCTGTGTGGCCCCCGCTAACACAAAGCACAAAGCCCAGGGAGAGCCCCAGAAAGCCAGTCACAGACACGCTCCCACCTGGCAACCTTTCTATAGCCCCCCAAGCTGGAAACAAAGCAGCTGGGAGAGGCAACATGCGTCACTTTGTGTTTTCCACTTGGGTTCCCTCCTCCAGAGCAGCAAACAATACCACAGCAGCTCCTACACAGAACCCAGAAGACACAGATGTACTGGAGCCTACATCTAGCAGTGGAGTGCAGTAGCCTTGTTCATTCCAGCAGTGGAGTGCAGTAGCCTCGTTCATTCCAGCAGTGGAGTGCACCACCCACATGCTCCATATAATGTAGCTTGTCTGAGCTATAAAACACATCAGTGTAAGCATGAACAGGGCTACTGCAGTGGTAGAACGCAGACCTTGCATATACACACTACACATAGCTTGCGAGGTCTGTAACGCATATCTGTGAAACAGTCAACATGAATAAGTTACTGTGCTGTAAGCATGTCAGAGCTAGGGCTGTGGTGGTCATGACATTTTGTCAGCAGGTTATTGCAAAAGCCTGCCGGTCTCATGGTTATTAATTAACATAAACACGTTTAGTATCTACAGGCCTCCACGCGTACAAGCTGCGTACAAGCCGCATACAAGCTGATCTACATAAAAAATGTTTTTTAAAAAAGCTATTGAATATACACCATCACAATAAATCCATTGTTTATTTTAGTCCGGGCTAAAGAAACATTATGATATGAAGAAAATGTATTTCAGAAGAACAGAATATGAGTTGGCCTACTGTATTTTATATGGCTATTCCCCATGCCATAGGCTGTAGGCTTGTTCATTTAGCTGACGAGATATGCTTATAAGTCCCATGTCATTATTTTATATTTTATAGTAAGAATAATATAATTTAACTTAGCTGAGTAAAATAGAAGGTGTAGGCCGTCATTGTAAATAAGAATGTGTTCTTAACTGACTTGCCCAGTTAAATAAAGGTTAAACAAATAAAAATAAAGGATATTTTCCAGCGCCAGTGCACATATGAAGTGGCTATGTTGAGTATAAAAGTGATAATTTGAAACAGGTCCTAAATGCTAGAGTTATTTGGCTACTTTAGTTATGAATGATACAAACCTTAGAATGTCTAAGAAATCAAAACATATATGGGTTGCATGATGCGACCATAGGCTACTGTTTGGGCTTTGTTCCTTGCCTCAGGCTGCACAGCTGTTCTCTCATCAAGTGATCATATTTTCACCCATCAGACTATTTGAATTTTGTCTTTACTAATATGTAACATTTGTTTTGATTTAGAACGGCCCATTATTAAATGGGCAGGAACAGGGGCATCGTAAAAAAGACGTCATCTGTAGGCACTGGAATGGAGGCCGCCAGTCCGTTTTTCAATGATAACTGGTAGGCTACTTCGGTTTTATAGTGGAGCATGTGCTTAATATAAGCAGCTGATAAGTAAATATAGGAACACTTATTTCATGCCACACATTAAGCACTGTTTGAGGAGCATGCTCTCTCTGAGTGACAGGTGATATTCCGCCCAAACTCTGTATACCATGGGCTTGCCAACCCTGTTCCTGCAGCTACCCAGTGCTTAATTTAGGAACCCAAGTGAAATCTGTTCTGGAACATTGATAGTAAGATGTTTTCGCAACAAAACATATTTTATTAAACTTTTGACAGCCCCTCTGCGCGCTGTAGAAAGGAATAAAGGAGAGAGAGGAGGAGATGGAAAGGCATTGTGGTGAGATATTCTGTATAACTAAAGGTAATGTGTCACCTAATTAATAATGAAAGTATAATACTTCCCTATTACTTGGCTATTCAAAATCTGACTCAGAGCTCTAAAAGTGTTTTACATCAGATTAAAAATGTGGACAGTCCAGAAGGTGTTTGTGTCTCAGTTTGGGGTGGCCTCCGAACTTGAAGCCATCAATGAAACGTGTCCTATAAACAACTCCAAATATAGAGAATAGTGTTCAGAATCTCTGCAAGGCAACATGCTCAGTTACAGACTCAGTCGACTCCATTTGAGGTCAAAAGACCTCAAGGTTTTTGAGAACCCCAAAGTTCTTTAGCTTTTATTTTTTCTTTATTTTGGTAGAACTCCATTCGTGTTCAAAGCATCTGTTAAATACAGAGAAATATTGTAACATTGATTTATGACCATGCATTGTTACTGTAATGCAGTTAGAGTTCTTCAAAGCAAAGTCAAGTTATACTATTGGTGGGAAAATCTCCCATGGTTCCTGTCAGCTGTGGGAACCTGGTAGGCAGGAAGAGCCTATTTGGACTACAATTAAAGCTTCCATTTATATCAAGACCACTGATACACTGTGGCACAAGTTACATTTATAATTGTGTGTGTGTTTGCATTCATGGTTGTGTATTTGTGTGTGTGTCTGTGCGTGTGTGTGAGTATGTGCGTACATACATGTGTGTGTGCGTATGTGCATGTGTGTGTGTGTACGGCACTGAGAATCTGATTGTTTGTGAAAATGACAGCAAGCCAAATATAAATGGTCTGTAATAAGATTAATCGTCTGGCAGAAAGCCCATCGTCAACATTTGATGTCTGCGTTTAGCTCCCTGCTTGGTTACTAGTCTGACTACTTCTACTTTGATAATGCTGCTGCTGTTGATTTATAAAGTGGGTCAAATAACGATAACGTCAAATTAACTGTTACCATGCTCACTTTTGTTTGTCATAGAGTGCGATCCCCCCCCCCCCCCCCCTTTTTTTGTTATCTACTGTAGATGTTCTCAGTCTATGGGTTCCACGCCATGCATCGCTGTAGAGGACGCGGGCAGGGCAGCTGAGGTCCAGACTGCAACATTCTGAGTCTAGTCTAGGATTCTCTCAGACAGCACAGGGCAGGAGAACTCTACATTTATCACAGTAAAAATAAACGTAATAAATAAAGTCTAGATGTCTTTTTACGATAGCATGGCAGACTGACTTATATCCCATGGGTAAAGCACCCGCCAGGCCAGACCAGGCCAGACCAGGCCACACCACACCAGAGAGGAGGTAGAGAACTCATGGTCCAGTGTTGGCTTCTTCCCCTCGGATTACACTCACCTGGATTACATCTAGTTCTTTGATACAATACCCTTTGATGTTGACTAGAACCATTAACTACAACATTATTATCGAGTTTGTCCTTCAAAGTCATTGAAACTCATAAGGAATTCTTAGACCCGTTTATCAAGATAATGTAGTATGAAGTGCTTGTGTTTTGATCATGTAAATACAGACAGACCTGAACAGAGCACTTCAAACCTCTTGTAACGATTCAGTCACGTCCTGTGTTCTGCAGTGAACTATCCTCCTATTGCTAAGTTATTTCTTGGAAACAACAGTGTGAAATACATATGGCAAAACTTGTGGTTAGTCAGTACAGAAGTCAGTGCAGATTAGAACTATTTAGCTAAAGCATCACCCTTTTGACACTTTGGCATTGATTCAAAATACTGACGATAATAAGCTGTTGTTTTGCACTAAAGAGCTCTAAGGTTCTGAGGCTGTGCTTTTGAGAGATTGCTCAACTTTGGCTGTTGTAGTATCTTGATAGCTGAAGAAAGACCAGAGTTAAATCTAATCAACACATTAGGTCTTTACGTCTGCGCCTGAAATGGCACTCTATTGTCAGGCTCTGGCCATGGAGAAGCCTATGGCTTCTCTATGTGCCATGGTCAGAGTCTGACAGGTCTATCATTTCTGTAGGTGGTTTGTGTAGGATCTCTAATTAGAGGCAGCTGCTGTGCATCGTCTCTAATTAGGGATCCTACATATGCGGGTAGGTTTCCACACCGGGGCTGTGGGTCATAAAATATAATATATGTATGTCAGAGGAGAAGGGAGGTGTGTTACGTTTTTGGTGTATCGTATCGCATCGCATCGTGTTTTTGTTTTGTGAGTTTGTCATTTATAATATTCGGTATTAAAATGTCGAACTATGAATGCGCTGCGCCTTGGTCTCGCTCACTACCAACTCGTGACATCTATTCCCTATATAGTGCACTACTTTTGTATACAAAAGTAATGTACTATATAGTAAATAGGGTGCCATTTGGGACACAGAGACACAGACAGTCTCTGTCTCCTGTAATGTGTTTTAAGTACCCTACTTCCTTCCCCATGCTGGGCCAATGGGCAACGCCAAACATAAGCAGAAGTTAACGTTAACAATGCTTTGTCTGCTTCCTCCTCACTATCAGCAGCGCAATATTGTAGTTTACACAATCGCATACAATATGGTTTGGGGAAGTAGAATTGACTCTAAGCCAACACATTAACAATGCGTTGTCCCCTTCCTTGAAAGTAGTTGTGGATGGATGCTCCCCCTATGTTTTATCTGTTGCACACAAGCTAACACAAAGTAGTTATGGTACTCTTGAGTTTTACAGATATACTATCTTAATTTGATCACTCTTGTCGCAGAGAATTTTCCTGCACAGCAGGTGATGCAAATTGTAATGTATTCAAGGTTTAAAAAGGCTTCTAAATTTTTTCATTTCCAAATGTCAGACTTGATTTATCCTAACTAAAAATGTATCAACCCCTACAAAATGTTTTAAATATGCACAAGCCAAAAGAGAGTAGTTGTGGATAGTGCCCCTGTGTTTTAGCTGTACAGGCACAGCTGTATCAGCATACTGTAGGCCTAACATGTACAGTGTATGCTGTTTATCTTGGCGGTGATAACTGACTGAATACATTATGAAAACTAAACAATCCATCAAGGGTTAGTCCTGTCACTCACTGCTTGCACCATCATCACTTTGAGACATTATCAATACATTAATCAATAAATTAACAATACATTAATCACACAGAGGAGAAACCGGCTGAATGTGGTTATGTGGGAGGCAAAGGACCTTCATATATTCATACTGTACTAGTATTTCCCAAATTTATGTTCTCACAACCTATGACACATACTCATCATGAGGCATTTTGAGGCATCATTATTACATCAGGGGTCAGGAGACAGGGGACAGGGGACATACACCCTTAGTCATACACATATAGATCTTAATTTGATCACCCTGTTGCAATGCAGGAAATGTAAAACTTGTAGTTTTCTTTTAGATTTAAAAATGCTTCTGAGGTTTGTATTTCCGCTTTGACTCAATTACGGAAAATGTATCAATCTATACAAACATCACCATTAATTAGAATCCACCTATTAATTCACATTCTCTATTGCTGCAGGATTATTTTCCTGCTGTAGCAAATTGGCAAAAAAAAGTGTATTATTTTGGAGTGGACGAACATACGCAGTAGCCTACTGTTTGAAGTAAATTTATGCTTTTGTTTGTGCCCAATAATGTTTGAACCATGTTTTGTGCTGCTACCATGTTGTGCTGCTGCCATGTTGTGTTGCTACCATGTTGTTGTCATGTTGTGTTGCTACCATGCTGTGTTGTCATGTGTTGCTGCCATGCTATGTTGTTGTCTTAGGTCTCTCTTTATGTAGTGTTGTGTTGTCTCTCTCACCCAAAATCGCATTCTGCATATAACATCCATACATTTGTAGCCTTTCCCTGGATTCTGTCTGTCATGTTCTGGACTGGTCATGTTCTGGAGTTGTGGTCAGCAAAGCTTCCTCTTTCCAGCCTAGTCAACAGAGGCGGAGGCCCTCTCCCCTTTTACCTGTCTGTCTGAGTCAGGATAGCCTACTCCTCACTGGAGAGTCATACTCTCTGGAGTCAGCAGATACTGTAGTACAGTTAAGCAATAATACATGAGAGGCCATGTGTTGTGACATGTTTATCATGGCTGTGACGTGGTCATAGCAGATGGACTAGTGTATTATTGCTTTTATACAACGGGTTACCAGCATTAAAAAGCAAGATTCATACCATACATTTTTCAACAAAATGTGATGCTACATTCATGGCTATGGTGGCTTTTCCCCCCCTTGCTAGCTAGCCAACTACACCGCTAACACTTCCCACTGAAGCTGGAAAGACAGCAAAGCAGCAGCATTTAGTTTAGTTTGAGCTGTTTTCCATTGACTTTCTTTGTATATATACCCATAAAAATTATGCTGATTCATGATTTTGACTTGCTGAGAAAAGCTGCCTGTCTGTCTCGTCCCGACTCCCAACATGTTAATTATTATGAAACACAGTGAAGATCGAATCTCAATATTGCAACAATGTTGGAAATGTCGGAGATAATGTCAAGGTGCTTTTTACAGTGAAGATCAAGTTTATAAATTGAATGGCTGGGCAGATGAGACTGTAAATGTAGTGGAATTAGTAGTAGTAGTAATAGTAGTATCAGTCGTAGTAGTAGTAGTAGTGTGTTGCTTGGCAAAGACATAAACCGGTGGCATGTTATGAATGATTATTGTGAAATAATAATAGACAAACTGCTTATTGGAAATCTGTGACAGGCACTTGAAAAAGTATATTTTTTTGTGTGCAGTACACAATTTTGTATTCAGTGCACTTCAATCACAGATAAAGACAGTAGGTTACTTTACACTGAAATAATAGGAGGGAGTCTGGTCAGGGAGGATGGGTTGGCGTATAACGTGAACGTCTAGCAACCCAAAGGTTGTGTGTTTGAATCTCATCATGGATAACTTTAGTATTTTCGCTAATTAGATACTTTGCAACTACTTACTTATTTTTAGCTACTTTGCAACTACACAAAAGTACGTGGATACCCCTTCAAATTAGTGGAATATGCTATTTTAGCCACACCCATTGCTAACAGGTGCATAGAATCAAGCACACAGACATGCAATCTCCATAGACATACATTGGCTGTAGAATGGCCAGTACTAAAGAGCTCAGTGACTTTAGGTGGCACAACAACGGCTCAGCCGCGAAGTGGTAGGCCACACAAGCTCACAGAACGGGACTGCCAAGTGCTGAATGCATAGTGTCAACTGTAAAGTTTGGTGGAGGTGGAATAATGGTCTGGGGTTGTTTTTCATGGTTCGGGCTAGGCCCCCTAGTTCCAGTGAAGGGAAATCTTAACGCTACAGCATACAATGACATTCTAGACGATTATGTGCTTCCAACTTTGTCGAGATCGGTGTGGAAGAGCTTGACTGGCCTGCACAGAGCCCTAACACAGAGCCTTGTACCTAGCATGTTAGCTAACCCTTTCCCTACCCCTAAACGTAACCCTTTAACTACTTACATAGCTAGCATGTTAACTAGCCCAAACCTTAACCCCTAAACCCTAAACCTAACCCTAACCTTCACCCCTAATACTAAATTTAACCCCTAGACTAGCTAACGTTAGCCACAAAAAAATTGAATTTGTGTAACGTACACGAATGCGCTAGGGAGAAAGAAAATCGGGTAAGACACACAAAAACTTTGACTTTTTCGTGTACCTGACCCAAATTCCGAATAAGTAATTTGTGTCTATTTCACAATAAGCTGTGATAGGGTGTTGTATCTAGTATATCATTGGTAGGATAGGCTCAAACAATGGGAATTCCAAACCACCCAGGGTATAATTAAGCAATAAGGCCCCAGGACGTGTGCTCTATGACCAATATAGCACAGCTAAGTGCTGTTCTTAGTCACACGCATGGCGGAATGCCTGTATACAGCCATTAGCCGGTATATTGGCCTTATACCACAAACCCGAGGTGCCTTATTGCTATTATAAATTGCTTACCAACGTCATTGTCATTCCTGTGGTACACGGTCTGATATACCACGTCTTTCAGCCAATCAGCATTTAGGGCTTAAACCACCCAGTTTATAATAGTATATAATACATTCATCATAGAGAATGGCTTTATGGGAGACAGGGAACATGCACCAATTGTCGACCCCTGAACTCTGCCAGTCATATTCTCTGAAGTCATGGTCAGCTCAAAAGTGCTTCCTCTTCACGAGGTCAAGTCATCAGATGTAGAGGCCCCCTTCCTCATGTCTAACAAAGGACATTTCTCTCTGTGTGCTACACCCTGGACAGAGGGAGCAGCAGGACATTTCTCTCTGTGTGCTACACCCTGCAGAGAGGGAACAGCAGCTAATTTCTCTCTGATGAGAGGCAGAGGCCCCCTTTCTCCTGTCTGACTGACTCTGACTCTCTGACAGAGATGACATCACAGGACATCTCCCTCTCTGTACTACTCACTGAGGTAGTGGTCCCTCTGCCTCCTTTCTGACACAGGACATTTCTCTCTCTGTAACTACAGAGGTAAGCAGCTGCAGTGATGTTTCTGCCCCTCAGCCAGCCACCCAACACTCCAGAGGTGGATCTTCTCCTCTAGACATGTTACCATGGATGTTGTGACAGAATTATCTCTCCCTCCTCCCTCCAAGGGTTCCAGTGAGAGTGATAGAGTTACCCACCCAGCCACTCCCCCTTCTCTTGTTGAGAGAGTTGTCTCTTCTCTCCCGGCTGGCAGGTCCCTTTTCCTTCCTCGTACTACTCTTCTACCTCCCTCCTCTTCCCTCCTCTTCCCTCCTCCTTCTCCTCCAGTCCAGACTCAGTCTCTTGCCTGTAGGCCAGGACAGCTGTTCTAGGGGCTGGGCACTGATGGGCACCACTGGGGATGTTGAGGGCCCAGAGCTGGGGCACCACTGCCAGTCATTCACATCTCAGTCACAGCTGCCACACTGATCTCAGAGTAATGTGCACAGCTCAATTAACGAATGTCACAAACAAGAAAAACAAGGCTAACTTTTTTTGTCCCTGACTTCCTGATATGTCATTATGCTACGCCCGTCATACTCAACGTACAGGAAGTGGTTGGTGTGCGACTTTACACGTCTCCCTTCCCTATCCTCCCTCTTTCTCCTGTTGCTTTGGGACAGGAAATGACCCCCCATCCCCTGCATCCCTCCCTCCAAACAATATGCCTCCCTCCCCCAACCCTCCTCCATGGTCTTGAGGAAATATAACAAAGCAAGTTATCACATAGACAACAGACAAACAAACATCCTTGTCGTCTGTATTCTGACTTTATTGTAATTCTCCTCACGCAACTCAGAAACAATAGCTTTCCTCACCATGTGTGCTGCTGGATAGACTGTTAGGGAAGGTTACTAATGCTGAAAGTAGGGTGTCCATGAACTAACAGTAATATATACTGTTGGCTATAGTGTAGCCCACATAGGGTTCTCTTTACAAAGGGTCAGAGTAGAACTACTAATCTATGATCCGTTTTTTTCTGATCCTAGATCAGCACTCCTACTCTGATTTGCTTTTTGAATAGGAACCGAGAGCTCCCTACCCTTTCCATAGCCCCTAGAGCCTAACAGACTTCCATGCGTAACAGCAGGTAGGTAAAAGGACTGTGCATAATAAATGACCAGCCCTAGCAGTAGGAAACAGGGAATGGGGGTACAGGGAATACTAGGGATAGCTATGCTAACGCACATCTGGAAACCTCTCCCTTCCCTCACAGACCAACAGAGCATGACTTCACTCCATGAGTCATCACTAGCTTCAAACTCAACCTTTAATCACTCAGCAGTTTGAGTATGGTGCAGCCTTGGTCCCTGGATGGGTAATGGCTGAGTGATGTATGTATGTTTGGGGCTGCCTCGCTGCAGCCGGACATGGGATAGGACACACACACGAGCGTACTCACACACACACAAGCACACACGCACAGGGAGTTGTGAGATAGTAAGAGAGCAGGAAAGGAAAGCCATCACAATGAGGTCAGCAGATAGAGAGAGAGAGGGAGGGAATGGGAGAGAGAGAGAGAGGGGTGGGGGGGCGGAGGGAGCAAAACATCCATAGAGTTATTAAAATAATACTAACAATAGCTGTTCCTTTAACATTTTCCTGACTTTTTGTACATTCCATGTTGTCAGTTTGTTTCCTTTGTTTAAAGAGAACCAAACCACGTTCATATTTGTTTCCTAGGAGTACTGAAGTGCATGTTTTGTCTCTTATCTCTGATCACAATTAATATGGAATGACGAAGTTCAACCCATGAACCCAAAGTAGCACATAAATAATCTTCTCTTACAAACATATGTATTTAAAAATGGTTTGATTTTGAACAGAATGTCTCTGTTTAAAAACCTCTTTACTTCCTCTTCTAAGACTCAAACACCACAGGGAGGTTTTGACAGACCTATTATCTCTCTGTCTTCTTCTTCTGTGATTTTCCTGTTATTTCCTGTTATCCTATAAACAGTCTGAACTCCAACAGCTTCTCTCCACAGGCCTCTGTTTGGCTTGACCCTACTCTGTGTGTGAGTTTGTGTGTGTGTGTGTGTGTGTGTGTGTGTGTGTGTGTGTGTGTGTGTGTGTGTGTGTGTGTGTGTGTGTGTGTGTGTGTGTGTGTGTGTGTGTGTGTGTGTGCACAGCAAATTTGAGATCAGAATTCCCACAGTGTTAAATTGAACACTTGTGACCCACCGAAATAGGTGCTCACACCCGTAGTGTGGGACCCTAACACCATGGTTGCTCCAACTTAAATGAATACTTTATTAGAGTCGATGCTGTTACACTTTTTTAGTGTTAGGGAATAACATGTGTAGTGTTACAGTATTTTTTTGGAGTTTATGTTTTAAAGGGATACTTCAGGATTTTGGAAATTAAGCCCTTTAGTCAGATGAACTGTTGGATAACATTTGTATGTACCTGCATCCAGTATGAAGGAAGTTAGAGGTACTTTCGCAAGCCAACGCTAACTAGCGTTAGCACAATGACTGGAAGTCTAAGTCATCTACTATCATGCTAGCTGATACCATAGACTTCCAGTCATTGTGCTAACGCTAGATAGCAATTAAGCTAACGCTAATTAGCAACCTACTTCAAACTGCACGCAGAGACAAAATGTTTATCCACGCGTTCATCCGAAGTAGATAAAGGGCTTCTTAAAGCATTGTTGGTTAAGGGCTTGTAGGAAAGCATTTCACTGTAAGCTCTACACCTGTTGTATTCAGCGCATGTGACAAATACAATTTGATTTGTATGATTGCCAAAATTCCGAAGGATTCCTTTAAAAATGTAGGGTGTAAAGCCTTATTTGCATATTTCCCAGCAGGCATTTTGAGTGAATGTGAGAGATGTGGGTCTAATCTTGAATGCTGATTGGTTAAAACTGAATTCCAGCCCGTGTCTATTCTATAAATTGCCTATGATGTTAAAATGCCTATGTTCTCCTTTCTATCTGACTGCACAGTCCACTGTCTCATCAGCCCAGCCAGGCAATTTATAAACTTGATCTCCACTATAAAAAGCCTCTAGACATTATCTCACATTTCTTTTAGACAAACATTTACTTTTCAACAGTAGAGATCTGTATAAACCTTGCTGTCTGTCTCTTCCACATTTGCAACATTGTTTCAATATTTAAATATGGTCTGGCAGGCAACGTTTCTCAGCCAGTCGAAATCATGAATCAGCTGGCATAATTTTTATGGATATTTTATACGAAAAAATGTCAAACAAAACGCAGCTACTTTGCATTCTTTGCAGCTTCAATTTGAAGTGATTGTGTTACTGTAGCTGTGTTGGCTAGCTCCTCTGAACAACAGTGTCCTGACGAGGGAGCACATTTTTTTATGCCAGGCGAAATCGTGCCTCATTAGCTCATTATTGTGGATGTATCCAAATAAATATCACTAGAAAAGAGCCTAAACCAATGCAAATGCAGCTACTTTGCTGTTATTCTGGCTGCACATTTTGACGAGACTGTAAATTAGCCGTAGTTGGTAGCTAGCAAGCAAGGGATAAGAACGTCGCCAGCCAGCATGGCAACAGAACATTTAGAACAAACGACTGGATCGCGTCTATAGATATAGAACAAAAAGACTGAATGACTGGGTCGCGTCTATAGATACAGATCAAAAAGACTGAATGACTGGGTCGCGTCTATAGATACAGATCAAAAAGACTGAATGACTGGGTCGCATCTCTGGCAACCCCACAGTAGATTTGTGTTGGGACTATGTGGAAGGATGAAATAGTGTGAATAAAAGTCACAACATGCTAGTTTGTGAAGCGATTTGTAATTCCTATTCCTACAATGTAAATAATCTAAACTGGAACAACCATCTCAGTAACGGGTGCAATAAATACAACACGTTACTGATATTATCTTTGAATCTTTGTATATTATCTTGAATTTAAAAAATGCCCATCAAAATCCGCCTGTTTAAACTAGTGATATCTGTTTTTTGCATATCAATCCACCGCATCCGCCAATGGCAGCCTTCCACATCTAGATAGATAGGTACTTTATTGATCCCCTTTGGGGGGGGGGGGATTTCATAAAATCTATAGACTCTTAAGGATTAATCAATATGTGTACATGCAGAAACACATACAGTACCAGTCAAAAGCTGGACACACCTACTCATTCCAGGGTTTTCTTTATTTTTTTTACTATTATCACTCATGTAGTAACCAAAAAAGTGTTAAACAAATCTAAATATAGTTTATATTTGAGATTCTTCAAAGTAGCCACCATTTGCCTTGATGACAGGTCAAAGAGGCATAATCAGGAGACAGGGGCTGCGGTCCAAACACTTAAAAGACACACCCTAACCCCTCAGCCCTCAAATTAAGTGGACACTTCTGATGGCGTTTCATGACGTCTGACAAGTGTACACTTGCAGGGCAAGGGTCAAGGGAGGAAGGGATGATTTTTAAATGGACCACCCTTGTTCGTTCATGCCGCGATAATTGTGTTTTCAGCCAACGGTAGCTTGCGTGTGCTTTATTTACGCTACAGTCAATTATGATTGCATATTTATTTACATTAACTATATAATTATTAATATACGCCTACTGTATGATAGCTAGCAAATTAATTAGCTAACTAACATTAGCCTGCATCTGGAGCCGCCATGTGCATTAGTAGAACAATTTCTAACTTATTTGCATTAGTTTTTACTTGACTTCTCCATTGATGTTGTTTTTTAAGTTTTCACTGACTTTTCTTAGCGGATAGACAATCGTCTCGAATTGAATTATGGGGAGTATCAGGCACTGGAGTGAACACAATTGTACACTCGCAAACTTGACTAAAAACGAGGGCTGAGGGATTTACATTGCAAACTTCCCTTGCTTGGCTAATCATTTGGACCACCCTCCAAGATGGCGAAGGGCATAAAGCGAGGGTGTGTCTTTTAAGTGTTTGGACCGCAGCCAGGATTCAGCAGAAGGGAGAGATGGTAGGATTAAAGAGGAGAGAGTACTGCTTTGATATTAGCAGTGAACTACAGGTTGTTGTCCAGGGTCCCTCCAAGGTTCTTTGTGCTCTGGAAGGGCGATACCGTGGAGTTGTCAACAGTGATGAATAGGTCTTGGAGCGGGCAGGCCTTCCCCGGGAGGAAGAGCAGCGCTGTGTTGTCGAGGTTGAGCTTGAGCTTGAGGTGGTGGGCTGCCATCCAAGCTGAGATGTCTGCCAGGCACGCAGAGATGAGTGTCGCCACCTGGGTGTCAGAAGGGGGGGAGGAGAAGCGTAGTTGGTCATCCTTTCTATACGTCTAGTTGTGCTCTACAACTAGCATGTGGGTGTTCTTCCTATACCTCTCCTGGCTAGCTTCCTATTTCATTACAACCACTGCTGAACAGACATGTTCAAATACTATTTGAAATCATTTCAAATACTTTAGCTGGATTTGATTGAGTTTGCCTGGTGCCATGGGCCCAATATAATAGTCACAAAACTGCAAAACCCATCCTTATTGCACTCCAGGGAAGACTAGATCAAACACTAAAAGGATTTGAAAGATTTCAAATAGTATTTGAACCCAGGTCTGCTGCTGTGATGACATCCAGCAGGCTCTTGTTTTGTAGGTGACTTCATGGGTAGCCTATAGTAGGAAACCAACACAGCACTCTTCCAATCACTTCCCAGACATTGTGGTTCAGAAGCTTCTGAGTCCTGATGTTGAGTTATTGGATGATGTGTGTAGTTACTAACCAAGGGCTCCATGACTACGACTACATTCCAAATGGCATCCTATTACCTACATAGTGCACTTCTTTTGACCAGAGTCCTTTTGTCCCTGGTTAAAAGCAGTGCACTATGTAGGGAATATGGTGCCATTTGGGAAATAGCCTACTTCTTGTCATAATTTTAATTACCAGCTGTGTATGAGCAGAAACGTTAGAATACGTTAGTACGTTAGATGTTCCATAATAGTGCCATGGGAGGCTATCTTGGCTGCTGAGTCAGGGAGTCAGCGGAACCACTCCATACAGTACTTCAGACCTAGGTTCAAATACTATTTGAAATCTTCTAAATACTCTGAGCATTTGCTTTAGCCTGTCTGGAGTGCTAAATTGCCAAATTGCTGGGGTTTACCATTCTATGGGTTCCATTTTTCCAGGCAAGCTGAATATAACATAGAGGAATAATTTTAAATGATTTTAAATAGCAACCCAGGTCTATAGTAATACTGTAGCTGTGTTTGGTAATGGAAGTAGAAAAGTATATCAGTTTGTTTAAAACGCTTGGTGGTTGTGAACTTCCTGAAGAAAAGTGGGCAGTTTGATGGGCAAAGCAAGAAGTCTATAGAGTAAATGGAGGAGACGTCCAATCATGATGGCCCTTTGTCTGGCCTGAAACATAGTGTACAGTAATTGTGTTTGTGAGTGCGCTGGCGTAAAACATTTCCTGCAGAATGTACAGTAACTCACTTCCAACAATTGGCCAGTAAGTTACTGTAATTGATTTTACAGTACAGCTACCTTAAGTCATTTTATGGTACCAAAAATGTTACTATAATCTAATTTACAGTATAATACTGGAATTACCTATAAAGCGATATATTACCCAGTGTTCTGTGCCAGTTATATTTGTACATTTACATGAACATTTTGGTCATTTAGCGGGCGCTCTTGTCCTTAGCAACTTACAGTCGGTGCATTCAACCAAGGTTGATTATCCCAGAAACCCTAGACCCACACCAATTCGCATACCACCCCAACAGATCCATCTCTATTACACTCCACACTGTCCTTTCCCACCTGAACAAAAGGAACACCTACGTGAGAATGCTATTCATTGACTACAGCTCAGCGTTCAACACCATAGTGCCCTCAAAGCTCATCACTAAGTTAAGGACCCTGGGACGAAACACCTCCCTCTGCAACTGGATACTGGACTTCCTGACGGGCCGCCCCCAGGTGGTAAGGGTAGGTATCAACACATCTGCCACGCTGATCCTCAACACTGGGGCCCCTCAGGGGTGTGTGTTCAGTCCCCTCCTGTACTCCCTGTTCAACCATGACTACATGGCCAGGCACGACTCCAACACCATCACTAAGTTTGCCGACGACACAACGAAGTGACAGCCTATAGGGAGGAGGTCAGAGACCTGGCCGTGTGGTGCCTCGAAAACAGGGTAGTGCGTACTGCCCAGTACATCACTGTCCTGCCATCCAGGACCTCTATACCAAGCAGTGTCAGAGGAAGGCCCTAAAAATGGTCAAAGACTCCAGCCACCCTAGTCATAGACTGTTCTCTATGCTACCGCATGGCAAGCGGTATCGGAGTGCCAAGTCTAGGTCTAAAAGGCTTCTTAAGAGTTTCTACCCCCAAGCGATAAGACTCCTGAACAGCTAATCAAATGGCTAGCCTCACTACTGTTATTTTACTGCTGCTCTTAAATATTATTTTTATAATATTTTTTTTAAATTATGTATTTTTTACTTAACATTTATTTTTCTTAAAACTGCATTGTTGGTTAATGGTTAATGCATAATGGTTAATTTAAGTAAGCATTTCACTGTAAGGTCTACATCTGTTTGGCGTGTGTGAAAAATCTAATTTTATTTTATTTTATTTGTACATGCAAACTTCATACCTTGATAATTCAGAAAATCTGTCTTTAGGACTCTTTCTTTCACACATAATCACAGTAACGTTATCTACACGGTGGATTTGTTTGATTTGTGCTTCCAAGTTCTTGATTTTCCCTTTTTTATTTCAATTTGAATTGAAGTTTTACGATAGACATCAAGCATTGCCTGACTCTGATAACTGTTGCCCTAACAACTTTGCACTACAAGGCGTGCCAATGCAGTTTAAAATCGCTATCAGACATCATTTGGGTAATGTGTGAGTGTTTGGGTGATTGCTGAGTCATTCTCTATCTAGATGTTAGATTCTGGTTGAGGTCGGGGCAGTCTCAGAGGAAGAAAATGTTAAGGATAATCTCTTTGATGTTGTATTTGAAGTTGCTGAGTCGTCTGTGATTAGTGTTGTGTGTGTGTGTGTGTGTGTGTGTGTGTGTGTGTGTGCCTGGCTAGCTTTGTACCAGCAGCAAGCTGTACCAGCAGCAATCTGTACCAGCAGCAAGCTGTACCAGCAGCAATCTGTACCAGCAGCAGTCTCTTTCAGTTTGTGATTGTTTCATGTTATTATTCAAACAGTATTGTGACAATTACGTTTAAACAAACTTAACTGTTATATTTAAACAAACTCTGTAAATCTGAGCATGATATTCTGCTGGACCAGTTAGTTATGGGTTTTCATGGTGAATCAAACATGGTGTTTAATTAAGCAAATTACATTTGAGGCCTTCAGATGAGCTATGAATATGTATGATAGTGGAGTTGTGATTCAGTGGTTTGCCACATGCCATCCGTTTGCAGAGGAATAATAACAGCACTACATGTACTATAAATGAAGTTGCCTTCTAATGAAAAGCTGTTTCTAACCAACACAACACAGGGAGATGTCTAGCACCTTAAAATGAGCAGCGTGAGCAGCAGGAATAGAAGGGTGAGATGTGATCAAGGACACTATTGTTCCTATGTTATCCTCATTAAGTGTGAACAAGTCAGCTGAATACTAGGCACCATTTTGTGTTCCCCTTTCACCCTGCGTTGGTATCAGAAGTCTGATGGCACTATGGTGTGAAAAGAGAGTCTGCTAAATGAACTAAATGTGTATGTAAAAATGAACAATTTCAAATCATGTTGAATATTATTCTAATGTACTCTGGTTTTGTCTAGATGGGATACAGCTTTTGACAAAATGTACTTTCCGTAGCAGGTTTAGGAGAATTTACATAGCAGGTTAGGATAATAAGGTTAAGATGTATCCCATCTCGACATGACCCCGAAACAAGGCCAATAATAATACACAGTGTGCTTTGCAGTTCATTTTGCTATATTAATTTTCACATATACATTTACGCTTATCCAGAGCGACTTACGGTCAGTGCATTCAACTAAGGTGGATAAACAACAACATATCACAGTCATAGCAAGCACAAAACGTATTACATTTCTGAACGCATTACTGAGAATGTTGTTGCTGTTCGGGCCAGCTACTTGCAAATGTATTTCTGTATTTTAAAATACAAAATACTTGTATTTGAATTAAACAAATGTCAAAATACAAGTATTTTGTAGTTTATTTTGATACATTGATCTTTATGGTATTTTGTCATTGTATGTTTGAATTGTATATAGTTTTTGCCCAACCCTGCCTTCGTGTAGAGGGCAAGCAGAATCATACTTATTTTTTTCACATCCTGTTTGTGAGATCATAAATAGTTTTGAAACTGTATTCACAGATAGTATTAGATAGATCTAATCTGTGAGGTTATATCTGATGGTTGTGGCAGTATTTGACATTGATACAATTTACAAAGCCCTTGTCTTTCACTTCGCCAAACATTGTTTGACAAGGTATATACAGTAAAATAAATTTTAAAATAAGTATGTTATCTGCCTGAGTAAAAGGACTCGGGTCGAGGAGAGAGAGTACAGTACATAAGGCTTACGCTTACCCACTTGTAGATGGGTAATGGGGACTGTTCAGATGACAAAACAATCATATGCTGCAGCTTCAGGACAAGCTTGGGGCTGATAGTTTGAGCCAGCATGTGTATAATTGAACATTAGCACTATTTTCTAAGCAAAACAAGACTAATGGGAACACACAGAAGCTATAAGCAAAATGCCTTAGGGTCATGTGTGACGCAGAACACTCAGCTCTGTACGACAGCGCCTCTTCCCCCTCAGGAGGCTGAAAAGATTTGTCATGGGTTCACGGATCCTCAAGTAGTTCTACAGTCGCACCATCGAGAACATCTTGACCTACTGCAAAGAGCTTGATATGGCAAATGCACCACCCTCGACAACAAAGAGCCTCAGAGAGTGGTGCAGAGCTCACTACCTTCCATGACTCCTATCTCAGGCGGTGTGAGAGGATGGCCCGAAAGATTGCCACAGACTTGGTACCGGAGCATCGGCTCTCGGACCAAAAGCTTCCGAGACAACATCTACCCCTAAGCCATATGACTGATAAATACCTATAAAACTGCTAAATAGTTAATTAAATGGTTAAACCCTATCTTGAACTGACTCTTTGCACAATCACAAGAATAAACACGCTACATACACACAAAATCCACACACATTCACATACACTACACACACATTTTCAAGCTCATCATATGCTGTTGCTGCTCAGTTCTTTATTTTACTATTAGTATTATCTATCCTGATGCCTATGTAAGCAGTGTGAAATCGCTAGCTAGTTAGCGGTATGCACTAGTAGCATTTCAATCTGGAGAGACCTGAAAACAGATGTGCCGCAACGCTCCCCCTCCAAGTTGACAGAGCTTGAGAGGATCTGCAGAGAAGAATGGGAGAAACTCCCCAAATACAGGTGTGCCAAGCTTGTAGCGTCATACCCAAGGAGACTTGAGGCTGTAATCGCTGCCAAAGATGCTTCAACAAAGTACTGAGTAAAGGGTCTGAATACTCATGTAAATGTGAGATTACATTTTTTTATAAATTTGCTAACATTTCTAAAAATCAGTTTTTGCTTTGTCAGTATGGCGTATTGTGTGTGGATTGATGAGGAAATTGTTTTATTTCATCCATTTTAGAATGAGGCTGTAACCAGTGGTAACCCGTCATTCCCGTCAGAGCCCCACTTGTTTTGAGCCTCACATTTTTAGCCAAACAAACAAAAATAAAATAATAATATCTAAAATCTAAAAATATATATATTTTTGGGCTTGCCTGTTTTGCATGTTATTTTGACATTAATACGTGTCACATATCAGTTTGCAAACAATGTAAAAAATATATATATCATTGGGTTAATAAAGCTGAATACAAACATGGTGTTTCATTCTAGCGTCACCACCAAGTCTAAGGGTAGAACTAGAAAATTCAAGCCCCTTGGTTGCTGCATAGAGTTACATTAGAAGTGCCCATCCAAGAAGGCTCAAGGTCATCGGCCACAGATAAAATGACGTCAAATCACGTTAAATCTACTGTAGCTTTGATTGGATTGATCATGTCTACATACTTTCAAAATCTTAGCTCTCAATCACAATCATGAATCAAGTCGACAATGTACTGGCAAATTTGACTGTGCATTCTACAGTAATCTACTGTATTCAGTTGATGTAGTATCATACTGTTGATTAATACAGTGTTACTGAAATAAGAAAATAAAAAAATGACTAATAGTGCAGCTAAACAGCTGCTCTGAGCGAAAATGTGTTTGGAGTTACCTTTCTAGCTAAAAGACGATGTTATAGTCTAGACTACAAATAATGAAAATCTACCAAATCTATTTTAAAATGTTGATTACTTCTCCTTGCCATTATAATTCATCTGATGATTTTGGCTCCCGAGTGGTGCAGTGGTCTCAAGCACTGCATCTCAGTGCAAGAGGTGTCACTACAGTTCCTGGTTTGAATCCAGGCTGTATCACATCTGGCCGTGATTGGGAGTCCCATAGGGCGGTGCACAATTGGCCAAGCATCATCCAGGTTTGGCCGGGGTAGGCCGTCATTGCAAAGAAGACTTTGTTCTTAACTGAACTGCCTAATTAAATAATGGTAAAAAAAATAAAAATAAAGAAGACATGTGAGAGAGAAAAAAATGCTAACGTATCATGGGGGTCCCTGGGTCGCCAGTTCCTTAGGAGGGGGTTTCTGGGCAAGAAAAGGTTGAAGACCCCTGTAATTAACCAATCAGAATTGGAAATGTTTGCACGTCATTCTTCTCTATAATGGATGGCCAGCCTCATGACTGTTGGTTCTCCTCCCTTGCAACCAAATGGTAGTCAAGTGTAGTCAAGGGACTCTTCTCACTAGGAGAGATTGCCTAGAGATTCTGAGAAAAAAAACCTTGTCTAGACCTTTAACAATAATGTGAACTTGTCATGTCTCAACAGTTACCTCTGGAGGTAAGTAAGCATTTCACTGTTAGTCTACACATGTTGTTTACAACTCGTGTGGATTTAAAAAAAAATGTTTTATTTGATTTTAGAGCACAACACTCGCCTGATAGTTGCCCACCTGTAAACAGAGTTTTCTCATTAAACCCAACACTCCTACAATAAAAATCGTAATAGCAGAGCAATGTTTTTGAAACAGCTGAAATGTATGGCATTTTGTTATATTAGTTTTATTGAGGTTTTAACTACAATTGCACCCAGACGGCATCCCTAGCCGCATCCTTAGAGCATGCGCAGACCAGCTGGCTGGTGTGTTTATGGGCATTTTCAATCTCTCCCTATCCCAGTCTGCTGTCCCCACATGCTTCAAGATGGCCACCATTGTTCCTGTACCTAAGAAGGCAAAGGAAACTGAACTTAACGACTATCGCCCCGTAGCACTCACCTTTGTCATCATGTTGTGCTTTGAGAAACTAGTCAAGGATCATATCACCTCTACCTTACCTGCCACCCTAGACCCACTTCAATTTGATTACCTGCCCCAAAAGATCCACAGATGATGCAATCGCCATCACTCTGCCCTATCCCATCTGGACAAGAGGAATACCTATGTAAGAATGCTGTTTATTGACTATATCTCAGCATTCATAGTACCCTCCAAGCTCATCATTAAGCTCGAAGCCCTGGGTCTGAACCCCGCCCTGTGCAACTGGGTCCTGGACTTCCTGATGGGTCGCCCCCAGGTGGTGAAGGTAGGAAACAACACCTCCTCCTTGCTGATCCTTGCTGGGGCCCAATAAGGGTGCGTGCTCAGCTCCCTCCTGTACTCCCTGTTCACCCATGACACGCCTCAAACTTAATCATTAAGTTTGCAGACGACACAACAGTAGTAGGCTTGATTACCAACAACGATGAGACAGGCTACAGAAATTTGGCTTGGCACCTAAAACCCTCACAAACCTTTACAGATGCACAACTGAAAGCATTCTGTCGGGCTATATCACTGCATGGTACGGCAACTGCACCACCCGCAACCGCAAGGCTCTCCAGAGGGTGGTGCAATCTGCCCAATGCATTGCCGGAAACTACCCGCCCTCCAGGACATCTACCGCACCTGATGTCCCAGGAAGGCCAAAAATATCATCAATGACATCAACCATCCGAGCCACTGCCTGTTCACCACGCTATCATCCAGAAGGCAAATTCAGTACAGGTGCATCAAAGCTGGGACCGAGAGATTGAAAAACAGCTTCTATCTCAAAGCCATCAGACAGTTAAACAGCAATCAATAGCACATTAGAGGCTGCTGCTTATAGACATAGACTAGAAATCACTTTAAGAAATGGAACACTAGTCACTTTAATAATGTTTACATACAGCGGGTGAAATAAGTATTGAACACGTCACCATTCTTCTCAGTAAATATATTTCCAAAAGTGCTATTGACATGACATTTTCACCAGATGTTGATAACAACCCAAGTAATCCATACATTCAAAGAAACCAAAACAAATAAGTTCAGAAATTAAGTTATGTGTAATAATGTGAAATGACACAGGGAAAAAGTATTGAACACACTTACTGATATTTATTTAATACTTTGTACAAAAGCCTTTGTTGGTAATGACAGCTTCAAGACGCCTCCTGTATGGAGAAACTAGCCGCATGCATTGCTCTGGTGTGATTTTGGCCCATTCTTCCACATAAACAGTCTTCAAATCTTGAAGGTTCCGTGGGCCTCTTCTATGAATCTTGATCTTCAGTTCTTTCCATAGATTTTCAATGGGATTTAAGTCAGGTGATTGGCTGGGCCATTCTAGCAGCTTTATTTTCTTTCTTTGAAACCAATTGAGAGTTTCCTTGGCTGTGTGTTTGGGATCATTGTCTTGCTGAAATGTCCACCCTCGTTTCATCTTCATCATCCTGGTAGATGGCAGCAGATTTTTGTCAAGAATGTCTCGGTAAATTTGCCCATTCATCCTTCCTTCAATTATGTGAAGTTTGCCAGTACCATTTGCTGAAAAGCAGCCCCCCATGATGTTCCCACCTCCAAACTTCACTGTTGGTATGGTGTTTTTAGGGTGATGTGCAGTGCCATTTCTCCTCCAAACATGGTGTGTATTATGACATCCAAACAGTTCAATTTTGCTCTCATCTGACCACACTATATTCTCCCAGTATTTCACTGGCTTTTCCAAATGTTGTGCAGCAAACTTTAAACGAGCTTCAACATGCTTTTTTTTCAGCAATGGAGTCTTGCGTGGTGAGCGTGCATACAGGCCATGGCGGTGGAGTGCATTACTTACTGTTTTCTTTGAGACAACAGTACCTGCTAATTGCAGGTATTTTTGAAGCTCTCCACAAGTGGTCCTTGGCTCTTGGACAACTCTTCTGATTATTCTTTTCACTCCTCTGTCAGAAAGGAGCACCTGGTCGAGGCAAATTTATGGTGAAATGATTGTCTTTCCACTTCCGTATTATGGCCCCAACAGTGCTCACTGGAACGTTCAGAAGCTTAGAAATGCGCCTATAACCAATGCCATCATTATGTTTTGCAACAATTAGGTTGCGAAGGTCTTGAGACAGCTCTTTGCTTTTACCCATCATGAGATGTGTCTTGTGTGACACCTTGGCAATGAGACCTTTTTGTAGGCCATCAGTTGGGACTGAACCAGCTGATATTAATTTGCACTGACAGGGGGCTGGATTGCTTTTTAATTACTGATAGTTTTCAGCTGTTGTCTTGGCTTTCCATGCCTTTTTGCACCTCCCTTTCTTCATGTGTTCAATACTTTTTCCCTGTGTCATTTCACATTATTACACATAACTTAATTTCTGAACTTATTTGTTTAGGTGTCTTTGTATGTATGGATTACTTGGGTTATTACCAACATCTGGTGAACATTTCATGTCAATAGCACCTTTGGAAATATATTTACTGAGAAAAGTTGTGACGTGTTCAATACTTATTTCACCCACTGTATATGGCATTACTCCTCTCATATGTATATACTGTATTCTATACTATCCTATGGTATCTTAGTTACTTAATAATGTTTGCATATCTTGCATTACTCATCTCATATGTATACACTGTAATCAATACTATTCTACTATATCTTAGTCCATGCCGCTCTGACATCGCTCATCCATATATGTATATAGTCTTAATTAATTCCTTACTTAGATTTGTGTGTATTGGGTATATGTTGTGTAATTGTTAGATATTACTAGTTAGATATTACTGCACTGTCGGAGCTAGAAGCACAAGCATTTTTCTACACCCGCATTAACATCTGCTAAACACGTGTATGTGACCAATACCACTTGATTTGATTTGATTTGATTGGATTAGAATTTGTTAGTGACAGAGACATGGACTTCACCAAGTGAGATTCTAAGTGAATATTGTATTGTTAACATTTGTTTACATTCCTGTTAGTGAGCATTTCTCCTTTGCCAAGATAATCCATCCACCTGACAAGTATGGCATATCAAGAAGCTGATTAAACTGCACGATCATTACACAGGTGCACCTTGTGCTGTGGACAATAAAAGTGTGTGTCAAGCATTCTATGGAGGGCCTAGTGTCTGCTAGTGTTTTCCTTTCAATTAAGACCTAGACAACCAGGTAAGAGGAGTTCCTTACTGATCAGTGACCTTAATTGATCAATTAAGTACAAGGGTGAAGCGAAAACCTGCAGACACTCGGGCCTCCATGGAACGTGTTTGACACGCACTTTAAGGGAATCTCAGAACACTGTCATTTAATTTAAAGCAAAAGCCAGCAGGAAAGCAAGCAGCAACTCCCCAGTGATTTAACAACTTTTTCTCAGCAATTAACTCATTCTCAGTGATGGCATGTTTGCAATTCGAGTCCAGAGAGAGAGACAGAGAAAGAGAAAAAGAAGGAAAGGGAGGTGGAATAAGTGGTGAAATGATCTTTCACAAAATGAATGAAGCGTTAATGAATAATCATCAGTTGGAAGCCAATTTAATTATTATCAAAGGCATTTTGTGAAGACGAACCGAGGTATTATCCTAGCTGGGGTCTGTGTGTGACTGCTGCCCTGCTGTCGGAGTAATCACAACCTCTTCACTCTTCCATTATTTTCCATTACAGACGGAAAGAGGGAGCAGAGCAGAGGAGAGGAGAGGAGCGATGCCGGCGTGTGTTTTGCGTGCTCAGTTTATAGGTAATAGGAGGCTGCATACTGGGGGAGTGTTAATTGGGAGGTGTTAGAGCTGGAGGGTTAGCTATGTTTAGACTGTCTTCATTAGCACTAGAACTACACCACTCTGACACTATGGAGACAGAGAGAGTGTGTGTGTGTGTGTGTGTGGAAGGAGATGGGTGTGCGTCTTTAATCTGTGCCCCTCTGCTTGGACTGTCTTTGGTTCCTTTGGTTTAAAGAAAACTTTACACTTCAAACTCATTATTGCCATGCAGGACTCTGGCTTCGTTGAAATGAAAGATAAATGCTGTACATTTTTTAGCATCTCTATTGCTACCACTAGCTGACTCTGATTGAACACAGCTGAACCCATGGGCACTACTTTCTTAATTTCCTGCAATTACTAATTCTGCTCACATTCCTTTTGAAAAATGATACAGATTGGTGACTAAATATTGCAAGCCAAACAAAAAATGAATTATTGTCTACCGGTAGTTCTGAGGTTTGTTACTTGAACAAAGCAGGGACTCTCTGGAGCTCTTGTCACGACAGTGACATCACCATCATACAGCATGGATCATGATATTTTATCACTTCAATTGTTCCATTAAACTTTTACTGTAGAGCCCTTCTGGCACTAAATCTGTTTAGTTATGCCAAAACCTTCCTCCTCCTTCTCCTCCCCCCTCCTCCATCCTCTTTCCCCCTCTTCCATCTCCCGCCTCCCCATCCCCTGCTCCTCCCCTCACCTCCTAGCCTTTTCCCCACTTCTTCCTCCCTTCCCCTCCTCCACTTCCCCCCTTCTCTCCCCCTCTTTCTCTACCACCACATGGGATTAATAGATCTCATTTAAACATGGCCAAGTCATAGCAACACATTTTGCCCTAGAGGAGTTTACCATCTTTTGACAGACTACCCTTCAACCAACGCATGTGGCTTCTTTTCATTAAGGCTTTGCAATTTGGACGACTTCCAAATCACCTCTCTATTCTTTCAGGGGTGAGAAGCGTGCTAATTATACCAGGGCCATCTTGTGGAGAAGAGGGTGGAAACAAAATTACACATCTTCCTTCTGGTGCATTTGAGAGGAGAGGAGAGGAGAGGAGAGGAGAGGAGAGGAGAGGAGAGGAGAGGAGAGGAGAGGAGAGGAGAGGAGAGGAGAGGAGAGGAGAGGGGCTTTGCTAATTATGCACCGTCACGTCGTAGGACAGGCCGAACTCATTATGAAGACCAGGGCCCGTATCCACAAATCATCTCCGAAAATATCCTAGGAATCATGTTAAAACCTGTTAAGTTTTAGGATGATGTTAAGACGGGGGTAAAACCAACTCATAACGTCTTATCTCAGCTGGTTTCACGACAGGTTGAGGTACCGCAAAGGAAAGATAGTTATGATGCTCATTGACATAGTTGCAAATTATGGGGAATAACCAATCATGATGAGGCATTGCCGGCTGTGAACTCTATATAGCAAGCATCAGACAACCACAGTGAATGTGACTGTACAACAAATGTTATAATGGTAAAACTTTTTTAACAAGTCTGAATCGCTTTGGCGCAGTAGGCATCAAGTCACTTGCCGATATTCTCAAAGTTAACATAAGCCCTAGATGGCTTCAATTGCCCAATTTATAGGCATGCCCAATTTAGACAATTATTTTTTATCAACATGATGTTGCACTCCAAATGGATAACCTGAAATAACATGATTGAGGTAATTAAATAATCAAAGAAAATGTGTTTTATTTTTTGTATCTACTGTAACATGTAGTTGTAGATTATGGCCTGATCATATAGAAATATCAAAACATTTTAACAACTCCAAAGCAATATCATGTGGCACAGGAACCACTGATCCCCCCAGAAGACCGCCTGTTAAAGTCACAGCTGTTTCCTGTGTTTCCCTCCACACTTCCAGATTAAAACATATCCCTTCCTGTCTGCAGAGGAAACCGCAGCGGGCCAAGGCTCTCTGTCTGACATGGACACAGTGCGGACACAGAGATACAGAGCAGACACAGATAGAGATGCAGCTTAGCAGGCATGGGTTCTAGATGGAGAAATTGGTGTACTTCCATCTTTGCAGCTGGGCCCGATAGTGACAACCGGAGGTGGGGGTTAAGGGACCCTCACTGGTGGGAGATAGTGGAAACCAGTGGAGATAATAGAGGACCCCTCAACCCATCCTCCCACCCTCTAACCAGAGGTCCAGGCCCACACCATAACCTCTCTCTTCAGTCCTGTCTCTCATTTCTGAAGCACGGACCAAATCAGGAGGTTGATAGGGCCCGAGTCCCAGCTAGAGGTCCAAACTATCAGAGATAGGCCCCCGGCCAGAGGTCCATATCCACACTGTAACATCTCTGTCCTGTCCCGTCTTTGATAAGATGAACAGTAGGAGGGAAGCCTGGAAACCTGGTGGCTGTCCATCAGCAGGGCAGCAGGGTCAGGATGGAAGCACCACTGATAGAGAGGCACCTTCAGTCACAGCCACAAAACTGCAGGGTTTCCACCGTTAACAAGTTCTCTCCTCTGGCCAGGTTTCAGTCCAACGACCTGAGAACACTGCAAACTTTTAAAGGCAGTTTTCCTGATGTTCTCTTTTAACGCCACAGATGTAGAAATCACAGTCCACATTGAGTTTCAGAGTGTTATTCATCATTTAGGTTACAATACCCCAACTCTCTAGTCTAGTGTATTGTTGCCAGTTCT